>CATNEN010000025.1:6181250-6796875 GCA_950097015.1 Macrostomum hystrix | reverse complement strand
GGCGTCTCTCCAGATCGGCTGGAATTGGCAATAGCGGATTCGGCGAGGAGCGAATTATAATTAGTCATAATAATAGTTAATAATAATAATTTCAGGACGGTTGCAATTATTTGGTGACACTAGACCCGCAGCCAGCTAGGAGGCAATTCTGCCCATTCCGCTGACTCCTGAGCACACACACACAGATACTGTACGCAGGCACACGCTCTACCATGCCCTGACTTTCTCATCGTCAGGCAGTGTCAACTTTCACTTTGCCTTGGAAGGTAGACCCTCAATGGCGTCAATTTCACGACAAGCCCCCAAGCCTTCTCTATGCGGCAGCGCCCCAAATGTCGCGGAATCGAGCTCAGGGACCTTGGTGCGAGAGGTAAACGCGTTAACCGCTCTTAACCGCCACTCACCCTCCTGAGAAAATTGAGTCGGTGTTTTTGAGTGGCAGTGTTCTAGCGAAGAATAATACTAATAATAACAATAATTATAAGTGAGCTTTGAGTACTGGCGAATAATTTGGTGATGTTAGACATGCAGCGGGCGAGGAGGCAATGTGCTGCTCTATCCACTGATTCCAAAACACACACGCACACAGATAGGAACTTACAGTACGCAGGCAAATCACTCACACAGGGGTGTACATCTACCCTGTTTTTTGCATCGTCTGACAGTGTACACTCTCACTGTGCTACGGAGTGAGGTCAGCCCTCAAGGGTATAAATTGCACCAGAAGAACCCCAAGCCCTCCCTCCGCTGCAAGTCTTTGATAGAAAAAAATTAGTGAATCGAATGAGCATTTCAATCAACGAGAGCTAAGGCCCATTTCATTAAATTTCCATTTCCTTATAGTCATTTTCATTATGAATAGATGACTCCCTGTAGAGCCGCACAGGAAATGAGAAGTCCAACTAACTCTCCATTTCCTATTTCCTATCCCTAGAAGTTCATCCGCGGGTGAATTTCCTAGCTCCAGTTGCAGCCCCTCTATACACTCCAGATGTTAGGGTTGGATACATTTATAAGACCCACCTACGCGACCACTACGCAAAAAAACAGTATGAATAAATTGCGTTATTGATTCATGGTCGCCGTACAGGCTAGGGCCTGAACAGAGTGCAGTCTATACAAGGTAATGCCCTTTTATCAAAGCGAGCAGCGCGAATTTTGTCAGTCAAATAACTCCCTTAAAATGTTATCCTCATCCTAGTCAGGATGTGCCATCCCAGTCATTGAGTGTGCCATCCTAGTCATTGAGTGTGCCATCCTAGTCATTGAGTGTGCCATCCTAGTCATTGAGTGTGCCATCCTAGTCATTGAGTGTGCCATCCTAGTCATATAGTGTCTCATCCCAGTCATTGAGTGTGCCACGCGATACCAAACCTTCAGTATGTTAGATTTACCTCTAGCAATGAAAATCATTTATTGCTTCTGAAACCCACTAACGATATATTTATAGAACGTGTCATATTCTTTAGTTTTTTATTTTTTCAGGTCTTACATAAGACACGCACAAGCCGATTGAGTAAATATTCGGCAAAAAATAGTAAAAACATAATGCAAAAGACTGTTAGAGACACGGTGCTTCGTTTTAGGATATAGAGATTATAATTTATAATAAAAAATGCGACTGCCAGACAGACAGTCTTTAGGGTAGGGTACGCTTTTACTTTAGATTAAACCAGAAAGATCCATTAAAATAATTGGCTTTCCTTTTCTGTACTAGAATGTCTGATATTGAGTGTAGCTATAAATAAACGAATGCCTAATCCTAATACGTGACATAAATCGTTAAATACATGAAATCTCGTATGTATATAACATTGGGGTTTAGTCGTTAGAGCAGCGGACTCATGTCTTGAAGGTTGTGGGTTCGATTCCAGACTCCGCTGGAACAGTTTGTGTCCTTTAGCAAGACACTTAGCTCTGCATTGCTTCAGTTCACCCAGCTGTTAAATGGGTACCAGCATTGGCTGGGGTAATTGAGGGTGGGTGTGGTGTCCCCCCAGTCCATGGACTGAACAGTCGTACGCAGCCTTCAGTTGCGCCGCGCAATAGCTGCGGCTGTGCTGTACATATGGGCTAATCAGGGCAGGTTTAACAAAAAAATGTATATATCAAATAAATGATTGATTTCAAATGGCTTACCCAAAATAACTAACTATGAAATCTTTCGGCTTTATTTCATCAAAAGTACTATTAGAAAAAAATGCGGTTAAAAAAACACAGCATTAGGAAATTCTAGACGGCGCAGCACGTGAGCTAAAATCCCTGCCCAGAAAAATGTTGACTGCTTGCGGAGCAACAAGCCGCCACTAATGACTGCTAGCGGGTAGCATTTATTGTCGGTTGATCGACGCCGATCAACTCAGGGGAAGATTGAGAACATAAATTTCAAATCCAATTAGGACTAGCTCGGAAAGATGATAACACAAACGTGAAGTTAAGTAATTCAAGCAGAAAATGCTTGCGTTATATTTTTTCTACACCGAAGTGGCAACGAAGCTTGGGGGCAAATCTTGATGAAAATGAGGCACCTGATTCACGTAGGTAATATTTCATCCTCTTTTTAATTAGGATCCAAAAAATTGCTTTTCACTCATTTCCATCACAAATTGTCAATCCAATTTGCATGACAAATCATTACATAGAGCAGCTCTGATCCTTAGACCCCAGAGAAGCTTGATTAGAAAATCCTCATTTAGTCATGTTGTGTGTGATTTTTTATCCCACAAGAAATTATAGGGGCAAGTGGTGAACAGGTACCGCGTTTGCCTCTCAGACCAATATCCCTGAGGAACAACGATGGGTCCCATTGTTTTGAGTTTCGATCCCCTTAGAAATATTTAACTCCAGATGTGTTTCAATCCCCGGAAGAAATAGCCTACCCCAGATGAGTTTTGATCCCTAAGAAATCCCCTACCCAAATGAATTTTGATCCCTAAGAAATCCCCTACCCAAATGAATTTTGACCCCTAAGAAATCCCCTACCCAAATGAATTTTGATCCCTAAGAAATCCCCTACCCAAATGAGTTTTGATCCCTAAGAAATCCCCTACCCAAATGAGTTTTAATCCCTAAGAAATCCCCTACCCAAATGAGTTTTAATCCCTAAGAAATCCCCTACCCAAATGAGTTTTAATCCCTAAGAAATCCCCTACCAAAATGAGTTTTAATCCCTAAGAAATCCCCTACCCAAATGAGTTTTAATCCCTAAGAAATCCCCTACCCAAGTGAGTTTTAATCCCTAAGAAATCCCCTACCCAAATGAGTTTTAATCCCTAAGAAATCCCCTACCAAAATGAGTTTTAATCCCTAAGAAATCCCCTACCCAAATGAGTTTTAATCCCTAAGAAATCCCTTAGAAACTATTACCTACAATATATTCGGGTTTAATGACGCGGTCAAAGTGGCCAACACTCACGTATATTATCCGACAGCGATATGATGAGTTTGGGCATAACAGTGCAGCCTTTGACGGTCTCCAGATCGTCAATGGAGTGCACCAGCTGGGAATCGCAGTATCTGGCGCAGTTGCGGGCGTCGGCGCACTTGACGCAGGTCTGGCCATTGCTAACAGCATAGCCAAGCGGGCAGGCCTGCACGCAGGTGCCGTTAAACAGCTTCATCTTGGTTCGCTCGGTGACGCTCAGACTATTGGACGACGATTTGGCGCCAGTGGATCTGCTGACGCATTCTCGCTCGGTGATGCACTGCCATTCCTTGTAGGACACGTATTTTGGCGGACAGCGGTCAACGCAGGCGCCGTTAAGTCGAAAGCCACGACAAGCGGCGCAGTGTCTGACGGTTAAGTTAAAGCAGCCGGACAGGCAGGCAGGTGGGCAGCAGGTGTTGCTGGGATTGACGCCCGCAGTGGACAGTTTTTCAGCCTCCGGCCCGATGAGGCAGCCGGAGATTCCGCAGACTGGATTGCAGCGGCTCTGGCAGATTGACCGGCTCCAGCATTTGTCCGGATAGGGGCACAGCGAACTGCAATGCGGGATTCGGGATAGCCAGCTAGTTTCTCATGGTTGTTAAGCTGCTGCAGTCAATGTCTGTTCTTAACTACAATATATAGGGCTCAACCACAGCCACAGACTGATGAAGGGACAGAGGAGAGGCTCAGCCACAGACTGATGATGGGACAGAGGAGAGGCTCAGCCACAGACTGATGAAGGGACAGAGGAGAGGCTCAGCCATAGACTGATGAAGGGACAGAGGAGAGGCTCAGCCACAGACTGATGAAGGGACAGAGGAGAGGCTCAGCCATAGACTGATGAAGGGACAGAGGAGAGGCTCAGCCACAGACTGATGAAGGGACAGAGGAGAGGCTCAGCCACAGACTGATGAAGGGACAGAGGAGAGGCTCAGCCACAGACTGATGATGGGACAGAGGAGAGGCTCAGCCACAGACTGATGAAGGGACAGCGGAGAGGCTCAGCCACAGACTGATGAAGGGACAGAGGAGAGGCTCAGCCACAGACTGATGATGGGACAGAGGAGAGGCTCAGCCATAGACTGATGAAGGGACAGAGGAGAGGCTCAGCCACAGACTGATGATGGGACAGAGGAGAGGCTCAGCCACAGACTGATGAAGGGACAGAGGAGAGGCTCAGCCACAGACTGATGATGGGACAGAGGAGAGGCTCAGCCACAGACTGATGATGGGACAGAGGAGAGGCTCAGCCACAGACTGATGATGGGACAGAGGAGAGGCTCAGCCACAGACTGATGAAGGGACAGCGGAGAGGCTCAGCCACAGACTGATGAAGGGACAGCGGAGAGGCTCAGCCACAGACTGATGAAGGGACAGAGGAGAGGCTCAACCACAGACTAGCACGTCGATAAGCATTCTTGGGTCTAAATTTTGTAACGTACGACGATACAGTAAAAATGCGTTCATGACCAAATATGACTAGCCAGTGAAACTACCCCTCAACTAGTTCGAATTGAAGGCCGGTAAGCGACTAACGCAAGATCGAAAGAAAAAATTAGCATAGTAGCATGCGTTTGACTAAGTAATGCATAAGAATACTATAAATGCCTTCTAACACGATAATGTACTATATGTGTAGCATAAAACATATATGTAGCATAAAAGAGGGGTTGTAGCCTTGTGGTTAGAGCGTCGGACTCACGACTTGAAGGTCGGGGGTTCGATTACCGACTCCACTGGAACAATTTGTGACCTTTAGCAAGACACTTAGCTCTGCATTGCTTCAGTTCACCCAGCTGTTAAATTGGTACTAGCATAAGCTGGGATAATTGAAGGTGGGTGTGGCGCCCCCTCCCCAAACCGTGGAATGAACAGCCGTACGCAGCCTTCAGATGCGCCGCGCAATAGCTGCGGCTGTGATGTCGGCTGCACATCTGGCCCAATCAGACAGGTGTAATCAATTATTAATTATTAATAATAATTATTAAATAGAGACCTATTAAAGACAACAGCTGACAAAGTGAACGTAAATATAATTTGGCATATTTACCACAGGAATTTTAGCCATATATCTAATACTTTATTGATTTATATGAGTACTTTGAATTCATTTAGCCCGCATTAAACCAATCTGTCTGTTTTACACCATAAAACTATTTTATTGTTTTAAATATATCTCGCAATATCAAAATATAGTTAATAGCGATTTTAGAAATTATTTTAAATAACTATTAACCCGTTAGGCTAGAATGAAATAGCAGTTGTGAAATTTCGGTAGAGGAAAAATATTGACGTTGGCTCTTTCCGCGACCCTCTATCGGGCCAACAGAAAAAGAAAATAAGTTGAATCTCAATAACTGTATTTTCTGAAGCCTTATATAGTGAGCAGTAATGGAGTAGAAAACGCAAACTCATTCTCCAGGGAAGAAACATTACTGATAGAAATGGTTTCGTTATAATTTCTCTCCTTTTCAATTGTGTTCTCTTAGCTTAGAGCGTCTGGTGATTATAGATTGTATTTATTCGTCAGACTGGTTAATCTAGCCGATGAATAATAAAGGATATACTCGTAGTTTTCTATTTATCAATCACCGAGGTGAAACACTTATTTATTTCATGCATCTAAATACGGCGCACTATCGTTTTCATGCTTTTAGTCCGTCAAATCCCGCTTTTGAAAATATTCTAGTCAACAAATTATTTTGTTAGTAATTTCGTGAGTAGCATACCATTAAAAATACTCGTATTAATTAATAATTGATCACACATGCCCTTTTAGGGCCAGGTAAGCAGACGTCAGCACAGCCGCAGCTATTGCGCGGCGCATCTGAAGGCTGCGTACGGCTGTTCAGTCCATGGACTGGGGGGACGCCACACCCACCCTCAATTATCCCAGCTAATGCTGGTACCCACTTAACAGCTGGGTGAACTGAAGCAATGCAGAGTTAAGTGTCTTGCTAAAGGACACAATTTTTTCCAGTGGAGTCGGTAATCATAGGCGTAGGAATGATTAAAAAAGTGGGGGGGGCCAAGGCCAAGGGGAGGATCCATTTCCCCGAAAAAAATCCCAAAAAATGACAATTGTTATTATTTCAATATTGCCCTTGAAGTAAAAAATAGTAAAAAATAAGCAAAAAGTCAACATTTTGCATTTTAAATGTGGGGGAGCCATGGCCCCACTGTCCCCCCGTTCCTACGCCTATGTCGGTAATCGAACCTTCGACCTTCAGTCGTGAGTCCGGAGCTCTGACCACATAGCTGTCTAACCACATAGGAGAATATTATTTTAGTGCAAGTAAATTTAGACTGTAAGTGCGTGACATGACAACAGAATCATCAATTACAGAGCCCATGCCCAGCACAACAGTGGGCTAAACATGGTTAAATGATTGCCTAGATACACAAACGGAAGGCAGTCGATTAGTCGAACTATAAGTCCAAACTAAAGCAGACAACAGAATCTGCCAAAACAGTTAAGAAGCATACTATCTTTCCAAACTAATTATTATTCTACCGGAAATAGAACAAGATGCAAGACTACTAGTATCAGGAGAAAACTGCATCGTAGGGCCTAGCAATTACTTAAATTGCTGACAGGTATTGCTTTAGACAGCTTTCAGTCCTAGTTCTTACCAACCTAGTTATTTTGCTGTCTTTTCAAAAACAAATTTACCTCAATAATTACACGTTTTTTTAACACGCGTGACGTATAAAATTTCGAGTAAGATATTTTTTAAATAATTTATTAGTCGCAGAGAGACAAAAGAAAAAAACAAACTCAGTCGTGTTTTGTTTTTTTCTACACTAAATCTGATTTACGCAAATATAAGCAAAATGAGACGCGGTAGAAAACCGTAGCACTAAGGAAATTGCCAATTGCAGACAAAAAAATTTCTAGAGCGAGAGAGAGAGAGAGAGAGAAGGGAAAGAGAAAGGGACAGATCCTTTTCCGTCCAAACAACAATCCAAGCTTCGACCGCTGGTGTGGAGGATTAGATGATTTATAACTGGGACAGCCTTCCCTCTATGGAGACCTAGTGGAGACAGCCGCACAGACTAGCTGCTGGTGATTAGCCCAGTTTTCAGAATGTCGCACTAGGCCATTAGGCATAGCTAGAGCGGACCAAACTAGTAGATGGAATGATTCAATTCCGTTAGGCCTAGCTAGCAGCAGTCTGCTGTTAGGACACAACGGAATAGGAAAGCTTTACGATACTAGCAATATATTGGCCTTATAATACACAATATAGCTAGCCAACAGACGAAAGGAAATTGCTTTGACATTTAGTAAGGCCTTGCAAAGCTAGTGTCAGGACTTTTGTACACACACATACACACACAATACATTAGCCGGCTATAAATGCGATTTTTTTATCCTAGATTGCGATTGTACTCTCTTAACTATTTCAACTATTAATGAAACTATATTTCTCGCCTTTTGATTTTAAGAAATTCAGTCTGCGCAGGATTATTAATCTACCATCTAAATTGTTAGCGTCCTACGATATAACCCGGCTCACTTGTAGACATATTTGGACCGGTCGGGTCGTTCATGCCACCTCAGCTCGCCAGGACAAACATCGTTGCATAGTGTTTTATCGGGAACATTGTGAAAAGTGGCTTTGTAATGCGGACTAAGTATAGCTGAGAAATTAACAGAGGCGTGATAGCAGAGTTTCGGCGCGCTTTCAACTCTGATTCCGCCACGATCGATGCGACGAAGCTTTGGTAGGGCCATGTCCTGCGGTGCGGAAGCAAACGGGTGGGTATTATTAATAGGAATAGTTAGCTTTTAGATCAATGACTGTTTAAGTGATCCAGACAGAGCAGGGCAATGATTGATCCAGACAGAGCAGGGCAATGATTGATCCAGACAGAGCTGGGAAATGATTGATCCAGACAGAGCTGGGAAATGATTGATCCAGACAGAGCAGGGCAATGATTGATCCAGACAGAGCAGGGCAATGATTGATCCAGACAGAGCAGGGCAATGATTGATCCAGACAGAGCAGGGCAATGATTGATCCAGACAGAGCTGGGAAATGATTGATCCAGACAGAGCAGGGCAATGATTGATCCAGACAGAGCAGGGCAATGATTGATCCAGACAGAGCAGGGCAATGATTGATCCAGACAGAGCAGGGCAATGATTGATCCAGACAGAGCAGGGCAATGATTGATCCAGACAGAGCAGGGCAATGATTGATCCAGACAGAGCTGGGAAATGATTGATCCAGACAGAGCGGGGCAATGATTGATCCAGACAGAGCAGGGCAATGATTGATCCAGACAGAGCTGGGAAATGATTGATCCAGACAGAGCTGGGAAATGATTGATCCAGACAGAGCTGGGAAATGATTGATCCAGACAGAGCTGGGAAATGATTGATCCAGACAGAGCTGGGAAATGATTGATCCAGACAGAGCTGGGAAATGATTGATCCAGACAGAGCTGGGAAATGATTGATCCAGACAGAGCAGGGCAATGATTGATCCAGACAGAGCAGGGCAATGATTGATCCAGACAGAGCTGGGAAATGATTGATCCAGACAGAGCGGGGAAATGATTGATCCAGACAGAGCTGGGAAATGATTGATCCAGACAGAGCTGGGAAATGATTGATCCAGACAGAGCGGAGAAATGATTGATCCAGACAGAGCTGGGAAATGATTGATCCAGACAGAGCAGGGCAATGATTGATCCAGACAGAGCAGGGCAATGATTGATCCAGACAGAGCAGGGCAATGATTGATCCAGACAGAGCAGGGCAATGATTGATCCAGACAGAGCAGCTAGGGCAATGATTGATCCAGACAGAGCAGGGCAATGATTGATCCAGACAGAGCTGGGAAATGATTGATCCAGACAGAGCTGGGAAATGATTGATCCAGACAGAGCTGGGAAATGATTGATCCAGACAGAGCTGGGAAATGATTGATCCAGACAGAGCTGGGAAATGATTGATCCAGACAGAGCAGGGCAATGATTGATCCAGATAGAGCAGGGCAATGATTGATCCAGACAGAGCAGGGCAATGATTGATCCAGACAGAGCTGGGAAATGATTGATCCAGACAGAGCTGGGAAATGATTGATCCAGACAGAGCTGGGAAATGATTGATCCAGACAGAGCTGGGAAATGATTGATCCAGACAGAGCTGGGAAATGATTGATCCAGACAGAGCTGGGAAATGATTGATCCAGACAGAGCTGGGAAATGATTGATCCAGACAGAGCTGGGAAATGATTGATCCAGACAGAGCTGGGAAATGATTGATCCAGACAGAGCTGGGAAATGATTGATCCAGACAGAGCAGGGCAATGATTGATCCAGACAGAGCAGGGCAATGATTGATCCAGACAGAGCAGGGCAATGATTGATCCAGACAGAGCTGGGAAATGATTGATCCAGACAGAGCGGAGAAATGATTGATCCAGACAGAGCTGGGAAATGATTGATCCAGACAGAGCTGGGAAATGATTGATCCAGACAGAGCTGGGAAATGATTGATCCAGACAGAGCTGGGAAATGATTGATCCAGACAGAGCTGGGAAATGATTGATCCAGACAGGGCTGGGAAATGATTGATCCAGACAGAGCAGGGCAATGATTGATCCAGACAGAGCAGGGCAATGATTGATCCAGACAGAGCAGGGCAATGATTGATCCAGACAGAGCAGGGCAATGATTGATCCAGACAGAGCTGGGAAATGATTGATCCAGACAGAGCTGGGAAATGATTGATCCAGACAGAGCTGGGAAATGATTGATCCAGACAGAGCTGGGAAATGATTGATCCAGACAGAGCAGGGCAATGATTGATCCAGACAGAGCTGGGAAATGATTGATCCAGACAGAGCTGGGAAATGATTGATCCAGACAGAGCAGGGCAATGATTGATCCAGACAGAGCAGGGCAATGATTGATCCAGACAGAGCAGGGCAATGATTGATCCAGACAGAGCAGGGCAATGATTGATCCAGACAGAGCTGGGAAATGATTGATCCAGACAGAGCGGAGAAATGATTGATCCAGACAGAGCTGGGAAATGATTGATCCAGACAGAGCTGGGAAATGATTGATCCAGACAGAGCTGGGAAATGATTGATCCAGACAGAGCTGGGAAATGATTGATCCAGACAGAGCTGGGAAATGATTGATCCAGACAGAGCTGGGAAATGATTGATCCAGACAGAGCAGGGCAATGATTGATCCAGACAGAGCAGGGCAATGATTGATCCAGACAGAGCAGGGCAATGATTGATCCAGACAGGGCAGGGCAATGATTGATCCAGACAGAGCAGGGCAATGATTGATCCAGACAGAGCAGGGCAATGATTGATCCAGACAGAGCTGGGCAATGATTGATCCAGACAGAGCTGGGCAATGATTGATCCAGACAGAGCTGGGAAAAGATTGATCCAGACAGAGTGGAGAAATGATTGATCCAGACAGAGCAGGGCAATGATTGATCCAGACAGAGCTGGGAAATGATTGATCCAGACAGAGCTGGAAAATGATTGATCCAGACAGAGCTGGGCAATGATTGATCCAGACAGAGCAGGGCAATGATTGATCCAGACAGAGCAGGGCAATGATTGATCCAGACAGAGCAGGGCAATGATTGATCCAGACAGAGCAGGGCAATGATTGATCCAGAGAGAGCAGGGCAATGATTGATCCAGACAGAGCAGGGCAATGATTGATCCAGACAGAGCTGGGAAATGATTGATCCAGACAGAGCTGGGAAATGATTGATCCAGACAGAGCTGGGCAATGATTGATCCAGACAGAGCTGGGAAATGATTGATCCAGACAGAGCTGGGCAATGATTGATCCAGACAGAGCAGGGCAATGATTGATCCAGAGAGAGCAGGGCAATGATTGATCCAGACAGAGCAGGGCAATGATTGATCCAGACAGAGCAGGGCAATGATTGATCCAGAGAGAGCAGGGCAATGATTGATCCAGACAGAGCAGGGCAATGATTGATCCAGACAGAGCTGGGCAATGATTGATCCAGACAGAGCTGGGCAATGGTTGATCCAGACAGAGCTGGGAACAGATTGATCCAGACAGAGTGGAGAAATGATTGATCCAGACAGAGCGGGGTAATGGGAAGTCATGGATAATCGACAAATATGAAATGGCAGGCCAAGAAAATAGATTGCTAATGACAAAGCATGAAGTTTTTCAAAGCTACAGAAAATGCATGAGAAAATTATTCGGGGGTTCCAAATACTGGGAGTAGCTACCTGCAGATCTGGAAGGTCGAACAGCACTAGCGAGTAGCTATCGTGCGTAGACAGGCCCCGAATCACTGTCAGCTGCGGGAACAGATCGGCCAAAGTGGTGAGATTTCGAAGCCTGTAAAGTACCAAAAATCCGGAAATCTCGCGCAGATTAGAGAAGCTCAACTCGCCGTTCATATCCATCATGCTCAGCACAACATTGCCGTCCACAGCTGTGCAGTCAGAGAATGAATTGGCTTTGCCAGTTGCCGACATGGTCAGAATTATGGACGAGCAAACTGCAGGTAAAAATAATTTTTTTTCGACTACAACAATGATTACAGCACTTATTATAGATTGAAAATAATTACTGGCCCAAAAATACATGACTACAAACTCACTTCTGCATTCTCCAATGCCTGCATTGCAAAAGAGCAATACAAGGAAGAAAGTTATCACCTTGAGGAACATTGGTCTGTCTATCTACATTTGAGCAGCTGAAAAGAAAAAGTGTTTTGATTTAAAAATGGGTGAACAATTGCATTTTACTTTATTGGAGTTTTTCTGTTTACTTGTTAGATACAATATTTATTAGGCTATGCATGCATCACCTTTGATCTAATGTTTTTCAAATATGGCATACAGTGTCTTTATAACTACTGTGTAGACTTATAACATAGCTATAATACTCAAAATGCACAAGTCAGACAAATAGATAAAAGTTGAATATATATATTACAACTTAAATTAAAAACAAAGTTTGGAACTAATAAACTATACATACTGTCTAAGACACAAAGTATTTACATATTTAGTCAATATTACATAGCATACATGCCCAACTTCAAAATTTCATCCATCTAGTGCTATGACTTAGTTCCTCCCAATTGAAACCTAACTTTCAATCTGTATATGACTTTTCTTGCCCTTTTCTCTTTTCTTCTCCCATCTGCTCTTTCTCTCTTTTCTCCCTCCCTTCTTTTCTCTGTTGCTTCTTCTTCTTTCTTTCTTCCTCCAATTTTTGTTTTTTTTGCATTTTTTTGCGACTTACCTTGGCAGGCAACCATTTCACCCATCCAGTTTGGATAGGTTGGACGGGTGTTGGGCATGTATGTTACATAGCTACCTAACTGTTGGGTTCCATGTTTAGGATTTAGATATTTAAGAAAGATTTTTTTTCTTGGATTTTTTCAGAAATTTTTTCTGGTATGCCTTTTATTGCAGCAAAAAAATATGCAAGTTGTATTTGAAAAGAACTATATTTTTGTATGGTACTGGTAAATCATGCATTAATTTTTTATTTGCATAAAAGAGAAAATGCATTCCTTTTAAATAATGAACTACATAAAAATATTAAATCATGAAGACAAGTCAACTTGTCTGTCTGTTATCAGAGGAGATGGCAACAGACAAAGAGACCATAACCCTTAAATTTGATAAACATAGATAAAGCTAGCTGATAACTAATAATAAGCAAAATAGGTAAGTATGAAATATTTCTTTACAATAACATAAGTAATGTAATACAAAAAAATTATTATAAAAAAACAAAAATTTACTTTTTTATAAGTATATCCATTTATCTACCTAATGTCCTATATCTGTCCATTTAAATCTAATCTACCTCCCTCTGCTCTCTGTCTCACATGTCTATCCACACAATAAATATACACATAAAACGACCTGTAGAGGTCAATTTTTTTAGAATTGTATTCTTGCTGTCCCAGTCATACCACAAATAGCTGCAAAAAAATTTTTTAATGATATTGGCATTGTATATTACTGACAAAAATTTGCCGAAAGTTTTTCAAGAAACTTGAAAGTTGTGTGAAGCCAGCGATATTTTTGGTCTTGCTGTGCTACGTATTCTTTCTTCGTTTGAAATAAAATCCTTTTAATTAGCCATCCTTAATGGCATGCCTTGAAACTAGGTACGTGTATTAGATTTTTCTCAGCAGATGTCGATTTTAAAATAGTCGGATCCTCGTTATCTCGTTTGAATTAAAGGCATGAAACTGAAACCTATTAAAACAAATTGACAAGTTTTAAAACATGCTATTAATTAAAAAACTTTTCAGTTTTAAATCCAAAAGCCGTCTTTTAATTATTTTAATTAACTAAAACCGTCATTGAACACAGTGCACCATACAATGTATGATATTATGAAATCAAGGAGGTCCCAATAGAGGAACTCTTCGTTTAGTCGTCCTTGAATGAAATTTGCTGATAGCTAATCTAATGATAATGTGATGCAAATATGTGAATTTTTGTGAGTCTGGGATTATTTAACGAAGGATTAATATTATTGGTGTAGCTGCTTTCGCAACGAATGTCCCACCATCAGTCATCGACTATTATTATAAAAGCCCCCATATTTAAAAGCCTTCTGTCGTCTATTGCCAGATTTAAAATCACTCTGCGCAACCAGGGCATCCATCTAACTGGAAGCCAGCTGTTTTTTAAGGTCAGAGTTGAGGCTGGTCATACATTTAGGTAATTAAAAGAACAGAAATTTAAACAGAAATTCTATCAGAATGGGCTGGCGCATAGTACCGGCGAAGTGGGGCCTGCCATGCATACAAACCACACTTGTGACTTCATTCAACTACACAAGGCATAATTACTCATTTTAGTGACGCCACTTCGTCAGCACACTCGACACCGCTTCTATGTGCTTGGTTGCGATTATGTTGCTGCAATTCTTCGCCTTCAGTTGATTGGTAGTTTCTTGATCTTTCCGCACCGTATTTACAGCCTGATCATTATTATCATTATCATCATCTGGATTATTTTCCACCAAGAACTTCGACAACTCAAGAGAAGCAAACGAATTGTCGCAGATGTATCCGAGGCTCAGGGGGTTGCGGCACAGTTCGGCCACTGTCCTCTCACTTACTGATAAACCTTCGGAATGCATATTATCTCCAAAACGAGCGTGCTGCAGTGCAGTATATATACTTCGTTAAGCCTCGTTCTTGTATGAGGGGGCCGCAGTGACTTGCGACCCACTGTGTCCACTGTGGGTCCACGCTGCAATCCTGAGAAGTGGCATCCAGATTTCGCTTCCGCTAGGTGTCCGCGCGTGCGCTGGGCTCCAGAGCCCAGATCAGCGCCTCGGAGTCGGTGGGGCACCGAATGCCGCGCAGCTCCTGAAGGTGCGGGCGAGCAAGGAGCGTCTCGCGAGGCCGATGCGGAGTGCAGTTTCTTTGGCTCTGAAGGAGGAGCATGCGGCGCGCGCCTCGATGGCACCGTTCACCATCAGGGTAGCGCAAGCAGTGGCAGCCGGGGAGGAGCCATCGATCCAGACTCCAGAGCTCCAGGGCCGCTGGTGATCCAGCGTCTCGAGGGTCGCCAAGCGTATCACGTACGGCGGTCCGGGTTGTCGCGGCTGGTAATTGGCATAATTAGCTCCAGGAAGAACCGAATCTTATTAGTGTCCGACTTTTGTGGGGGCCCGCCGAGTTGACCACGCGGGGCAGGTTAGCCAGCCGAATGCAGAAACTTGCAGAGCGGTCCGTTCCAGGAGCGGCGCATACCGTGGCGCCGGCGGCTTTGAGGCGATGATGGACGGGTCTCGTCTCTAGAGACGCCAGCGGCGTTTCCTGACACAGCGGAGGATGCCCTCATCCTCCCTAGCCTTCGACGAATCATCCAGGGGCTGGAAGCCCGCTTCGGCGAGAAGCGCGCGGGCGGGCGTCGATCTGCAACAACCGCTGATGACCCTGGCTGCTGCGAGATGGATCTTCTCGACCTACCCTGTGCAGGAGTCCGAGGCGCTGACCTGCCAGAATGAGGCGCCGTGCAGAACGGCTGGCTCAGTATAAGGGCGGTACAGGTTCCTTAGAGTGTGAGGACTGCTTCAAGTCCCGACCGGTTAGGCGGCGGAGGATGCAGACACGAATTTGTAGGGCCTGTCGTGCCACCTTGACCTGATGTCGCAACTTGAGCTGCGAGTCCAAAAAGACTCCGAGCAGACGCGGGTGTTATTCTTATTGGGCCTGGGAGTCGCCCAGTCGCGGGTCCAGGGAGAAATACACACCACCTATTTGCTTGTGCTCAGATCAGGTGGTCGGCGGCTTGTTGGAGGCC
The DNA here is from genome assembly GCA_950097015.1 of Macrostomum hystrix. Classification (NCBI taxonomy): domain Eukaryota; kingdom Metazoa; phylum Platyhelminthes; family Macrostomidae; genus Macrostomum; species Macrostomum hystrix. The sequence continues at coordinate 6,781,128 of CATNEN010000025.1, read as the reverse complement.
TAGCTCGTTCGCAGTCCCGCATGCAGAGTAGGCCCCTGCGCTCCGAAGGTGGTATCATCGGCGTAGGCAGCTGGGAGGGGCGGGTTCCAGCAGATCGTCCATGAAGATCAGTCCGAGCACCGATAGCGCTAGCACCGATCGCCTTCAGGCAGGCCCCTCGGATAAATTGTGTTAGTTCTCAATTTTAGCACAAATAATAATATAGATTTTGTACAAATCCCTAAATTTATCATTCGGTATAATATACTTTTTGTATTGAAGTCTGCAAAGTCTTTTTTACAAGAAATGCACAGAAAACTGGTTTCTTTTCGTCAATTGTGCTTACTTGAAGGAACACGGTCCCTGTATATAAGTAAATGAAAATTTGAAATCAGAAAACTCTCCGCAAGAAAACAAAAAACCGAAGCAAGCAAACTTCCTGCCAGCAGACTTCGGCAAGCAAACTGGAAAAGAGACCCCACTGTCATGGAAAAGTCGGCGAGCTGCTGGAGCGCTGTGCGAGTAGCGGGGCTTTTTCACTGCTCCTCCGTCGAGCGGGTGTGACGGAAGCCATGCAGCCTCGGCCAGCTTGCCAATGCAGCCGAGCAGGCGGATCGGCCTGTAGCTGGAGGTGAGTCCGGGTGAAATAACGAAATAACGAACAACTTGGATTTGATGAATCCCAGTAGAAGTGTAAAAGCTGATTGTCTGTCTATGTGTTTATGCGAGGTAGACATACCAGAAAGCTCGTATTTTGGAAAAGAGGAAAAATGACCCGATCGATAATATTGTTTCTTTTTTAAATATTCACATGTCCACTGTTGCCGAACCTGTCCATTCAATTTTATTAAATATTATCTAGAAAATAAACTGAATTCGATTTTTAAAACTCGATGCTTTACCAGTCCAATTGAACATGTGTCAGTCGCGCCAAGAAGTGCGATGTATCTATCCATCTGTCTTTCTGTCGCATGCAGGAGGCAATGGCACATCATTTGGTGATTGGCACATCATTTAATTCTGCCCATTTCGCTGACTCCTGAGCACACACGCATATACCGTACACCGGCACACAATCCTGACTTTCTCATTTAGTGAACCTCGTCTATGTCGGCTGTGTCTATAATTTAATGTCTGAACTGACATTACTTCCAGCCCAGTTGGACAACCTCAACGACCCGACGTGCTTTGACAGTGGCGCCGGCACTGTGAGTTCGTTCAGAGCCTTAATCAAAGCTACAGAACCAGAGAGCCTCAAAGCTACAGAATCAGAAAGCCTCAAAGCTACAGAACCAGAGAGCCTCAAAGCGACAGAATCAGAGAGCCTCAAAGCTACAGAATCAGAGAGCCTCAAAGCTACAGAATCAGAGAGCCTCAAAGCTACAGAATCAGAGAGCCTCAAAGCTACAGAATCAGAGAGCCTCAAAGCTACAGAATCAGAAAGCCTCAAAGCTACAGAACCAGAGAGCCTCAAAGCGACAGAATCAGAGAGCCTCAAAGCGACAGAATCAGAGAGCCTCAAAGCGACAGAATCAGAGAGCCTCAAAGCGACAGAATCAGAGAGCCTCAAAGCGACAGAATCAGAGAGCCTCAAAGCTACAGAATCAGAGAGCCTCAAAGCTACAGAATCAGAGAGCCTCAAAGCTACAGAATCAGAGAGCCTCAAAGCTACAGAATCAGAACGCCTCAAAGCTACAGAACCAGAGAGCCTCAAAGCGACAGAATCAGAGAGCCTCAAAGCTACAGAATCAGAGAGCCTCAAAGCTACAGAATCAGAGAGCCTCAAAGCTACAGAATCAGAGAGCCTCAAAGCTACAGAATCAGAGAGCCTCAAAGCTACAGAATCAGAAAGCCTCAAAGCTACAGAACCAGAGAGCCTCAAAGCGACAGAATCAGAGAGCCTCAAAGCGACAGAATCAGAGAGCCTCAAAGCGACAGAATCAGAGAGCCTCTGAGCTACAGAACCAGAAAGCCTCAAAGCTACAGAATCAGAGAGCCTCAAAGCTACAGAACCAGAAAGCCTCAAAGCTACAGAATCAGAGAGCCTCAAAGCTACAGAACCAGAAAGCCTCAAAGCTACAGAACCAGAGAGCCTTAAAGCCAAGGAATCAGAGAGCCTCAAAGCTACAGAATCAGAGAGCCTCAATGCGACAGAATCAGAGAGCCTCAAAGCGACAGAATCAGAGAGCCTCAGAGCTACAGAATCAGAGAGCCTCAAAGCGACAGAATCAGAGAGCCTCAAAACTACAGAACCAGAAAGCCTCAAAGCTACAGAATCAGAGAGCCTTAAAGCCAAGGAATGCAGAGAGCCTCAAAGCGACAGAATCAGAGAGCCTCAGAGCTACAGAATCAGAGAGCCTCAAAGCGACAGAATCAGAGAGCCTCAGAGCTACAGAATCAGAGAGCCTCAAAGCGACAGAATCAGAGAGCCTCAAAGCGACAGAATCAGAGAGCCTCAAAGCGACAGAATCAGAGAGCCTCAAAGCGACAGAATCAGAGAGCCTCAAAGCGACAGAATCAGAGAGCCTCAAAGCTACAGAATCAGAGAGCCTCAAAGCTACAGAATCAGAGAGCCTCAATGCGACAGAATCAGAGAGCCTCAAAGCGACAGAATCAGAGAGCCTCAGAGCTACAGAATCAGAGAGCCTCAAAGCGACAGAATCAGAGAGCCTCAAAACTACAGAACCAGAAAGCCTCAAAGCTACAGAATCAGAGAGCCTTAAAGCCAAGGAATGCAGAGAACCTCAAAGCGACAGAATCAGAGAGCCTCAGAGCTACAGAATCAGAGAGCCTCAAAGCTACAGAACTGGAACAGTTCTGGACATGAGTGAATTTTAATTTCGCGAGGAATTTAACGTCATCAATGTAGCTACTTTCTTGAAAACTTTCTTCAATCGGAGTTTTTGCAAGACTTGCATGAAAAGGCAAGGCTTGCTCCTTTTTAACTTATATTTATACGCGTTAAGACTGCCCAGCAAGCTGAATGCCATAAAGAGCCTAATCATATAGTTAAAACACATAGTTAGGCACCGCTTCATCAATAATTTTCAAAAGGAAGCAACAAAAAGGAAAACTGATGGTGTTTACAATCAATAGATTGGCCGTGAATAATGCATAATTTTAATATATAATATGAAATATGTAATATGTATAACACAACATGCTGTGGTTGCTTGGCCTATGCAGATTAGCACTCAAGTCCCGAATTAGGTCATGGGTATTATGTCAGACATAAAGGGCTCAGTATAAATACACAATAAATTCAGGTTAACAAAAAACTGAACAGTTGTAGATTCTTTACACAAAAATGGTCGCATATTTTAAAAGGCACGAGCAATGAGAGCTAAATATTTATCCATTTTTAGGAGTGAAATAAATTGCACAGTATTTTAACACATTTGTCTCTCGACTAAACTGAAGTATAGGTCTTCATGGATTTTTCGGAAAAATCTACAGTGAAAGCTCAATAGAAATCATTCAATTAGTTCAGGCAGTAGCAGCGACTGCGACCGCCGCTATTTCCGCCGACGGAATCCGCTGCCCCTGACGATCCCGAAGTCGCCGACCTGTTGGCGCCATCCAAAGCGAACGCCCGCTGCGAACCGCCATCGCCAACGTCAACTCCGCCGCGGACGAAATCTTCGGCTACTCGGCGAAATAGGGCGTCGATATTTTCGCCAGTTTTACTCGAAGTCTCAATTGACAGAGCACCGACGCCTGGTGAAGATTATGTTCCGTGTGCTTTGATTAGATAGTTAACATTAACTGGGGTTGTAGCCTAACCGTTAGAGTGTCGGATTTGAAGGTCGGGGGTTCGATTCAAGACTGCAAGTTTCAGTTCACCCAGCTGTAAAATGGGTAATAACAGTAGCTGGGGTAATTAAGGGTGTGGCTTTCCCCCAGTCCATAGACTGAACAGCCGTACGCAGCCTTCAGATGCGCCGCGCAATAGCTGCGGCTGTGCTGTCGGCTGAACATATGACCCCATTGTAATGTAAGCAGGTGTAATCAATTATTTTTATTCTTCTTATTAAATAGATAGATTGTCGATTCGAAAACAATAAATTGGGAACTTACTATTAGCTAATTCGGCAGCTTCCGCTTCGCCAACCTGTCGCAGCGACGGTTCATCCAGCGCCAAGTCGCGTTTGCAGCCGCACAGGTAGATACGGCAGCGATCCTCCTCGTATTTGCGCAGTTCCTTGGTCCAGAATCTGGCCCTGTCTAGGCTGCCAGCGTCGGTCAACTCGTAACAGACAATGGCGGCGCCTGCACCGCTGAGGAGTGAGGGGCAGACATTGTTGGCTTTGAGAAGGTATCATGAGGTAAACATGAGGACTAGAGAAGCAGGAAACCTTAAGCTGATGACCTTAAACTAGGAAGCTGATGACCTTAAACTAGGAAGCTGATGACCTTAAACTAGGAAGCTGATGACCTTAAACTAAGCATTCTGGAAGTTGATGACCCTAAACTAAGGATTCTGGAAGCTGATGACCCTAAACTAAGCATTCAGGAAGCTGATGACCCTATACTAAGAATTCTAGATGCTGATGACCCTAAACTAAGCATTCGGGAAGCTGATGACCCTAAGCTAAGAATACTAGAAGCTGCTGACCCTAAACTAAGGATTCGGAAGCTGATGGCCTTAAACTAATCAGCATTCGGGAAGCTGACGGCCTTAAACTAATCAGCATTCAGGAAGCTGATGAACTTAAACAAAGAATTAGAAAGAACTCGAAAAGCCAGAAATGGCAACCGTTAGCTGAGGATTTTTGGAGTTGTTAACCTGGAAAACTAGCCGAATCCTACATTTTCAAGAACCTGAACAATCTAAAAGGACAGCACATCGAGCAGATCACAGAGGATCAACCTACTCTGGCAGTAGGCAAAGCCAGGTAAAATGTGAGGTTCTAATACAGGCTCGTATTAGCATATTTGCAATAACTGTATTTGCATATTTAGCATAACTGTCCCGCACCGATAATATATCCTGGCCATAGACTCGTAGCGCTCGGAGCCGGCCGTGTCCCAGACGCCCAGCACAACTTCGCGCTGGTGACACCGGATGACCTTGGAGCCATAGGCGGCGCCAATGGTGCTCTGGTAAGCGCTGCCGGTTAGAAACCTGTCATGAAGGAAGCGCTCTACTAGCGCCGTCTTGCCAACGTACTCCTTGCCAAGAAGCACAACTTTGAGATCCACGCGTGTATTGCCAGTCATGCTGAATCGTGCGATACTACTTGTTTAACTGGCAACAGTAGTATAGTATAACTGTGATTTTCTGAAGTAAGTGTCGATTGTTTTAATACAATTCGTAAGAATATAACTATGAGTTTAATGATGTCAACTATTAGGGTGACTTCATCTAAATTGTTACATAAAATTGGATAATCGATAATCCCATGTAGTCCAAATGAGCCTTCAATAATCCTATATGGTCTAAGTGGATCATACCTAAACTCTAAAGTAAACTCTATAACACAGGCCAACTTTCTGTTGCGCATCTTCTGAAACAAGAATCAAGTCGCCAGCTCTTCAGATTGTCGAGATATTCAATGGTTCTGGCCGAAGGTCTGATTTTTTCCATAAGAACTAGTGTATTTCATACACCCATATACACGAAATAGCACTGCGACTCAGTGCCGCCTTGCCAGGCCTCCAAAATTTATCAGCATGTCACTCCGTCTTTGGTGGTCACCTACCCCTATCTAGACGGATTGCTGGACCTTCAAGGGCTACAACAGGTGGAACTAGACTACTATGGACACCCTGACGTGAATTTCTTCAATTTCACTGATCAAGCCTAAATATTAGGCGCAGCTCAACCACAGGACACCATCGCCTAGTCTGTCAACCAATCAGTCACCACAAAACGCTGTTAGCATTCAAGCGCTCCCAAAAATATTTCAGGCCCCTTAGTATAAAAACGGGCGGCTAAACGCCTTGGTAGTTCTAGTATTAGCAACTTTAGCCATTTTAGCAACTGAATTATAAATTATAACAAAACAATGCTAAACTATTAAAGAATCGGAAAGCAAAAAAGCTAAAAAATCATCCGTACATGACGTGATAATTAGTTGCTACAACGAACATACGCAACTTCAATCTAGTTATTACATTTCAGCATATTTATTTTACACCAATTGTATTTAACATCCTATCTACTGAAGTCTGAAGTAATAGTAAAGGAAGTCTAAAGGATGACTTTCACACAGATATAGCTAGTGGACTAAAGATCAATCTAATTGTAACTACGGCAAAGTTTTCATTACTAGCCACAATAGCTCATGTAAGTCTGAAGAGTCGATAGCATCACCAATTTGAAAATCCATGGGACAAAACTAAAACGTAGTACAGTTTCCTAAATAGTAAAGTTGAATAATTTAATTCTCAAATTTTCATAGCACTCAGGAGTTCCTGGGCCAGTAGGCGTCGTAGGGCGGCACCGGCAGGGGCTCCATTTTTTTCTCGCGCATCATGCGCTGCAGATAACGGTAGCGCTTCATCTGCGGGTTCCATAGATGTTATATGTAAAGGGATTAATTGCTGGAATCCTACTTAAAATATCTCAACATTGATAAAGTTGAGATTCGGAGTTTCCTACAAACTTAATAATTGTATAACCTAGGTTGTATAACCTCTATAATACGTTGGTTGTACAAGCACAATAATCCGTAGGCTGTATAACCTCAATCCCGCCTGAATATTTGGTCCGGAGTTAATCCGCCTTTTGTCCGGATTTAGGGCATTTTTATCCGGTTGGCACTTTCGTCCAACTATCGTCCGGATAAAAATCCAGAAGACGTGTTTTTATGGTAAATTTTGTCTTAATTACATACGGATTTTTTTCTGATCGGCTGCCCGGACTGCATTAGGATAAAGCATGGTTAATTTCCAGAAATGTCCGGGCAAACTGTGTTTGTTCATCCGTATTTTGATCCGCATTTTGCTCCGCCGTTTCTTCCAGCAGATAGCCAAAGAAAATTAGTTTTTTTCGGACAAATGCAGTTTTAATATGATGTCATATATCATGATGTCATGATGTTATAATATCATTTAATATGATATTATAATGTCTGACACCCTTGTTTGACTGTTTACTGTCACTACTGATAGCGCAAAAAGTGTGCTTTGGCGTTTTTTGATTAAAAATATATGGTCCGTAGCGTGCATGCGTGGTACCATTGCACAGCCAGGTTAAGCTCGTTCGTTTCTTAGCGGCTTGTTTCCGTGTTTCTTAATTGTGTATATCTGATTGTATATTTCAACTAGCTAGCCATATCAATCTGATTTTGTTTACATAAGTCATTTGCTAAGCGTCTTTGAAAGTTCATGAAGACGCAAATAGGAAATATCAATTTTCCACATAAAAACAATGCTCTTGTTGAATGCAGAATCAAATCTTATACTCAGTTCTTAATTAAATTTACAATTTACGCTGGATTAGCGTTGGAGTCTTTTTATTAGGCTTCAGAATATAAATAATATCGTCCCGATTGTCGTAGGTTCGTTCTACCTTAAATTCTATATAGAAGAATGCCATCTTATTTTGTACCCCAATCAATTGCATTCCATTCGGCGGTGCCATCGATGGACAATGGTGGCGACATCGATCACACTATGAGCCGCCGAATTTACATGCGACGGTACATGAAGAAGTGCATGGCTGTGGCTGATGGGTCAGACCGGGACTCCTAACCACAGTCTTAATTCCCAGACGATAAATCGGCCTTCGCTTCGGCACTCGACGACCCAGACGACGGCGATGACGATGCCCGTAACAATCATGGCAGTTAACTTTTGCTTTGCCAGTGACACTCGGAAAAGCAAGCTAATTGTGAGGTCGGTTCCTGTGCTCGGGACTTAAATGTCTCTCTGGGCGGCGTGACAGGGATCCTCGCTATGCTTCACAGACTGGTGCCAGGGAATCATCTTCCTAAGCAGGGCAAAACTCTCTGATCACAACTGGCGTCAGTGGGAACTATCTCGGAAACATCTAAGTGCCACACAGTCTGCAACAACTGCTTTTGAACCCAAATTCTGGTTGTTCACCATTCCAGCTCAGGTACGGACAGTCGTGGAGTCTCGCAAGTTTCTAGACACGTTATGTGGCCGGCGGACCTTGCCATGGACGCAGAGAAACTTTTTTTACCAACTACGCAGCGATCTGTCGTACATGTTGTGCGAAGACGGATTTGCTCTATGTAGCACGAGCGGAGTCGAAGTGTGTCCGGTCTATTGAGCGTTAACGAGGTGCATGACCGACTATCCAATTGTGGTCAGTGTACTTAACGACATTCGCTTCAATGATGTCGAGTAGTGTCGCGCGACGGTGATCCTGCGGTTGCATCCTCTGATGTGTGGTTCCGACCACATCTCAGAACCGGGGTTGGGTTACTCGCATGTCCGTCGCCTCCTGGTAGATCCATTCGGCGACCTCAGCAGTGAACCCACCCGGACGTTGCGCGCCGAGGAAATTCTTGGCTCGTGCGTAGTGTCACCGACAAAATTGACCTGATGCCGCACACGCAACTTGGCTTCGCTTAGAAACTGCTTTGCAAAATCACGACAGCTTTTCCGTGAGCTTTTTAAAAAAAATTTTGTTTGAAACAAACATTTTGGTCTACGCGCTCCGTGTATAACTGCCAGTTTATCTTTGCATCGTTTTACTTGCATGCAGTTTCTTTAGGTAGCAGTAGCATTCTAGCATTAATACATAAGTCCGTTCACTATGCATGCCTAGGTAGCATACGGCAACACACGGTTGTCTGTTAACTGCTCAGGGAGGCACCAGCCGGCGGCGTGTCCACGGACACTTTTTCTTCGGCCCTGGCTGCGGCCAGTGATCCCCCTCCGACAGGTGACACTTCGGCGGTCACTGCGGCTACTGCCGCCGATACAGACATGTCAGACCTACTGGGTGACTCCGATGACATGCTTCTGCGCGTGCTGCAAACGAATAAAGCCAATCCAAGTAGTAATTAGTGGACTGCTAGTAAGTAGTAAGTGACAGGTTCGATGCTTGCATGGGACTCAATTTTTAGGTTGCCTTATTATTGTTTTGCAATTTCGCGGTTGTTTGGTGCTACTCAAATTGTCCAGCTTTGTGTGCTCCGCTTTTGTGCAACTTTGTTATTTCTCCTTTGCAATTAAACAGTCAGATAAAGTACTTTATACCTAAGCAAGTTATCGACACTTAAGTTCTTTTCCATGTATATACCTAGAAGACAGTCGACATATTGCTTGCTTACACAAGGTGTAGCGCTATATAAGCAAGCAACTTAACGACTCAACTCAACTTAATTGCGCGCGTGTAGTGACATCATAATCTAAGTATATAAGTGTATACTTAATCTAAGTGTATACACTATGTAGTTCAGTTGGCAGCCAGAGAGCAACATAGGCCACTTCATCCGGTTTAATCCGAAAACCTATCCGTATTTTTGTATGTAATTTATCCAGTTGAAGCGCCAGAAAACTTTCCGGAAAAATTCGGGAACAGGTTCAGGATGAAGGCCTTCTTCTGCTCTTTTTTCACGTTTTCGTCCGGAATGTTAACTTTGTGCCGGATTCATCTGGCATTTTAAACGGCGAAACGGCGAATACATTCCATGCCGGATGAAAAACGGAAGAAAAAAATCGGGTTGTATAACCTTTATTATCTCTAGGTTGCATAACATCTATAATCCTTAGGCTCTAATCTATATAATCCTTAGACTCAAAACTAAGGATTATTTAGGATAAAAAACCAACAATTAAGCTGAAAATTAGTGGAAAAAACACAGACGGCGTTTAAAGTAAAAGAGGTAACCCGCTGCCATCTGTCATATTATAAAGGCGAAAACCAGAGATACTAACATATGGACTATGTAGATCGAAAACTAAGGACCATATTGACTAGAAGCTATGGATAATAGAGGTCGGAACCTATGGACATAAAGGTCAGAAGGTTAATTATAGATGATAAAGCAAGGTACTATAGAGTTTAGAGCCAAAGGATTATAGAGTTAATATAGGCTACTGTGGCGGCCGCTCTCTCCAGCGCCCTGCGTGCTAGGGCGGCCACCCAAACTTTGACTAGCACTTGCGCTGGGCCGGGGCAGTGTGCATTGGGCTTAAGCTCATGTACACGCGCCGGCCTATAAATCATTATCTTTTGTAACGCGCTGCATGCTACCTGTTCTCCGCCAAATAAAATTTAACATTACGTGGCCGCAATCGCTACACTACGGATTATAGAAGTTGCAACCTAAGGACTAAAGGGATAGGAAAAGATGCAATTGAAAGGGTGGGGGGGATGTAACAACGGACGAAAAAAGGAAGGCTAGAAGCTGTTATGAAAATTTGGTTTAGACCTAGTTAACCAGAGAATTCGAGTTTAAGAATAGCGGACTCTCTCACCTCCTTATAGTGATTGGCGCACTCGTCATAATCGTCAAAATAGATGCGGCACCATTTGTGAATGTTCTGCACTCCGACACGAGACAGGCAGCGGTAGAGGTCCCGCTCCATAATCTGGCAGTACTTGGGATAATCCCGGCCCTGCATTGTGAACATGCCGCCCATCCAATTCAGATGATGATTGTCCAGAGGCGGCCGGTGGAACACGTTGCCAAACACAAAGCTTGGCCTTGGCAGGCCGAATGCATTGAATCTAATCTCATTCGGATGCAGCGCGTTCATCGTCTGGTTAGTGGCATAGCTGATAGCCTCGCCCGGCGACTCAAAGTGTGGATAAGCCGGCGAGGGATTCTCCAGACAGTCGCGATTGAGTTTTAACAGCCGGTCCGGATCTTCGTAAGTGATTGGCGAGCGGGTGTCGGACATTTGCGCAACTTTGATTTACTTTCTTTTTGAAAAAATGGTGATTTATTTTAAACGGCCTTAATTAGCCGGCCTGAAATGATTGACCGTTGCTATACTTTCAATGCACAGATTTTATTAAGCCTTTACTTTCAACTGCCACTGTATTGATTAAAGATTTAGAAGTCTCTTTTGATGATCTATTGTTCATCTTTGGTAGATAAAAAATATAAATTATGCACATTAATATTGGGCTGAGATACGAACCCACGACCTCTTGTTCATAAGTCCAAGGCTTTGACCACTAAGCTACAAGCTACATTGTGGGCTATATTTGTATTGGACAAAGTATTAAGGTATAAGGTCCAATAAAGTGTACTCATTGAGATTCCTATTTTATAATTAGAGCCAACACTGAAAGACTCAATTTTATAAGGTTCATTTTTATACCCTCCCTCAACTTAACAGTCAGAAGAGCCTGTATGTAGGCACTAGGCATAGGTTAGGCTAGGCTGTCCCTTGTTCGACTCTGCAATGCATCTAATTATATATTTTTTTTCTTAAAGTAGTGATCCATGATGCTAACTGACTACTTTTATAATTATCTTCAGAGAACAAATTTGATATGCTTTACTTTTACTTTCAACATTTTATTGCTAATAAACAAAATTTATTGTCAAGTTAAATTACATGGCGGCTATCCTCTCATGAGAGGACAATGAGAGGAAAATTAGCTTAATGAGGTATTATTTGATTAGTGAGTAAATAATGAAGTATTTTCGGCTATTCACAGGTATAGGTAGCTTAATAAGAGTACAATTGACTAATTTATTAACCTTTGTAGATGTTGGTTTGCTGAATTACAGGATACTTAGGTAAATGATGGTGAATGAGCTTACCCACATGGGATTATGTTAGCCTGATGAGGGAATAATTAGCTTAAATAGGAGATGGATGGCATTGGTTGCCTGTATTAATTTTCTCCATTTTTCTCTGCTTAGGGTGTCATTGTCTACCAGCTAAGAAGGAACATTGTTGTATGCTAATAGGGGTCTTTAGTTCTCTGCTAAAGAGGAGCATTGGTGCTTTGCTAAAGTGAGGCATTAGACCTCCACTCAAGGGGGCATTGGTTATTTGCTAAAAGGGGTTAATTTGTTACCTGCTAAAGGGATTCATTTGTTACCTGCTAAAAAGATAAATTTGTTACCTGCTAAAGAGATTCATTTGTTACCTGCTAGAGTGGAGCACTCTGTTATATAGGGTCATTGGTTTTCTGCCATTGGGGGACATTTGTGCTCTGTTGCTGGGGAGACATTGTTAAACTAATTGATGTTTAACTGATGTTTCATTGATGTTCGAATGACCCTTTACTAAGGGTACAGGGTGCAGTAGATATGTGTAAGAATAAATGTATGTATCATTTATATGAAAATATAGATACAGATAATGACAGCCATCATTTGTTTCCTAGGTGCATTTTTTCTATTTCAATATTTTGATCATTTATGAATATTAAATAAGTCAAGACTAATCTATAAGTGTAATTTGCATCAAGGGGGTATCAATATGCCTCATGAATTCAATTAACGAGGCTTGAAAGGGGAATTAATCTTGCTAAGGGGGTATTCGCAATTAGGCCTATTGCTAATTTTTAGACTTTAGACAGGCAAACAGGACAAATTTCTTTAGACTTTGTAGTACAATGGCTAGGCCTATACTAGATAGATACCAATGTTACAACATAAGTTTAGATAGGCACTTGATTTTTATAGGCAAAAGAGCCTAAGTGATAGTCAAACAGGATGTTTGTGACTGGTTGCTATGGAAATTCTTCATTTCATTAACTTGTGTATTTTATTGATACATGTGAAAAGTGTTTTTTTATTTTGTGCCACAAGGGGGCTTAGTGTGCTAGTAAAATATCTAATGGTAGGCCCTATCAAAATGTTATCCATGAGAAATGAGAAATCTAAGCATGACTGCAGCATTGGCATCAGACTTATGTTCTTGTTTTTAGCCATCTCAGTGTTTGAGTCTTTTAGCAATTAATCCAGACTAAAATGTGAACAGTCTCTTAATTTAAAAGTCTGAAAAAGTCCCCCAACCTCAACACTCAACTCCAACACAGTGGCGCGGGCCCTGTTCTCCGTGTGTTCTGAGGGAAGGGGCACTGACAGTACATTCTGTACTGTTGGCTGCAACGCTAACAATCCGCCCCATGACTTTGCCTCTCGACTTACGGACTAACAAATATGTACTTAAAATATTGATTAAATTTACACCCCAAAAATTTCATGTTTATTTACTTCCGATCTCTACTTGTTTTCTTCATTTAAAATAAACTTTAAGATGCACACTGTTGTGCGAAACGCGTCGTTTAACTAAAATTAATGTTGATTTTCGCTTTTCTCTTTATCCTACTTGCCAAGCGAGCAACTTTACGATCATAAGAAATTCACGACACACGGCATGTCAATTGCTAGTGCAAAAAAGTTTGGAGTAGGGCCTATCATACAACGCTTTTTACTAGTAAGAAACAAATTAAAATGTTATTTTTTTCGCATTTGCTTAGTAAAAAGAGCAAAAGGAGGTGGATTAATCTATTAGGCTATTTAAAGCCGATTTAATCCGAATTAGCACGAATTTAAAGAACACACTTTTCCATGATCCAAAAGGGCTTAGTTAGGCCTAAGGTGTCGGTGACAAAGTCGATGCTGCGCTGCTGTGCCGTGCTGCTGCTCCCTTATAGCTACTACTATTACTACTATTTTATAACGAGGTTCAATGTGCCAGTTGCAGATATAATGTAATTAAAGTCAACTAGTTACGATTTTATACTATTTTGTCGAGTCATGTTTGAATTTCAAACAGTATGCGAGTATGGCTGTATGCTATGCTTTTTACATTTATAGTTATACAAATGGTAATAAATTACCTAGGTGCTAGCTATTTCCAGTCCAGCAATTATGTTTGACTCTGTCTCAACTAATGGAATAGTTTATGCTTGTGTTTAATTGGGGGCATTGTCAAAAATCAGGTCTGGCCGCACAGTCTCTGATGAAGGCAGCGCCATTAGCCTGATCGGGCACCCTGGCATCTTCTAAAAGACAGTCAATGAACCTCCGGGTTTGCGCCTGACCTCACCAGTATGGGCCCTGCTGCGTGTGCAGCAAAACCTCCTGCAGCGGCTCCGGGCAGTAGGACTCAGCACGGAGAGCGTCACCCATCAGCTTCAGGCGCCATTGTCACAGCATCATGCTTGGAGGGCTCAGCTTTGCCTGTTGATAGAGGGCCTGGTTTGTGATCTGTGTGGCGGTGGATGCTGAAGGCAGGGCGCAGCAGGCTGGAGTGAGCTGCGTCCAGCTGACATTGCAGCACCTATATCATGGTCCTTGTTTTGGCATTGTAGAAAAGCACGGTTTCCACAACCGCCTGGAACAGTCGGGTCCTCAGCAGATCTGGCAGGGTGTTGCTTTGAAGCACAACTCGAACTGAGCGGAAAGCCACCCAGGTGAGCCCTCTGCGACATTGCAAATCCTCTTGGACACTGGGCACAAGAATGCCAAGATACCGGAACTGCTCACACTGGGGTAGGGATGTTGCCGTCAAGCTGTCTATGCTGGGAAGACAGATGTCAGTAGGCACAGTGAGGACCTCTGTCTTCTTGGCGTTGATTTTGAGGCCAACCCTTGTAGTGGCAGCAGCAAGGCTGTCAAGCAGGCATTGGGCACCTTCAGCGGTGGAGGCTAACAGGGCCAGGTGGTTGACGTTGCCTAAGATTGCCAGTTGCTTCTCTGGGTGCCAGCTGCTTGTTCGCCTGCATAGGATGTAGCTGTCTGAGTTGTCCGGTTGACCTGTCCGCAGCACCCAGTCCAGGATGAGGATGAACAGGAAAGGAGCGAGGGTGTCTCCTACTACTCCTATTCACTACTCTGGATGATGTTGTGAATGGTTCAGACAGGCCATCAGGTGTGACCACAGTGGCGAGCGTGTCTTGATAGAGCGCCATCACTGCTGCGATCAGCTTTTCTGGTACATTGTAGGCTCGGTATTGGTAACCAGTGGTATCGTGCCTCAAGCCACTGAGTTGAAAGCCTTCAGGAAGTCAATGAACAGACAGAAAAGGTCCAATTGGCGAATGCGCAATTCCTCAATGATTCTTTGGAGCGCAAGAATTTGTGTGACAGTGCTGCGTCATGGCCGGAACCCATTCTGCTTATGCCACAGGTATGGGTCTAGCACAGGCTACAAGTGCATCAGTAGCAACTTGTTATACAGCTTGGCAGCACAGGACATTAAGGACATGCCTCGGTGTTCTTCGATTTTGTTTGTGCCTGGCTTCTTGGGGATGCCGACGATGTGGGCTTGGGTCCACTCAGGAGGTGCAATGCCTATGTCAAGGACACCATTGATCACCCGAGCTATCTCCTGGGCAACCTTGGGCATTCTGAGCACCTTGATTGGGATTTCGTCGGGGCCTGTAGCCTTGCTACCTGGTGTGTTCTTGGCGAGCTGAGAGATGTTGGTTGTAGTCACATGTCCAGTGCAGAATTTGTGTGGAGGTGGCAGCGATGTGCCTGGTGGTAGTGCGAGTGCATTGGGGAGTGCAGGAGGTGGCATGTTCACTTTGCTGGAGAAGAAGTCCCACAGGCTGTTCTTGTGCTCCTCTGGTGTGTCTCTGCCAGGTTAAGTGTTTCCTACCTGTAAGGGTGTTAATGGCAGTCCAGATGGTGCCACTCTTCCTGTCCGGGGTGGCTGATATGACAGCACGGATGGCCTCACCCACCGCAGCCAGCTGCTGCTCTTTGTAGACAGTGGCAAGAGCATTTGTAGACAATGCCCCGCCTTTCAGGCCACTTGTGGTCGGTGGACAATGTACTTATTGTATTGTATTGTATTGTGTTTAATGTTTTTTAATTCAAAACTCCTGTGTGTAAAAAAATAGGGCCCTTTTTCTTATTGCTTTTTGAATCTGCTTATAATTATTAATTCATTCATGTGTGTTATTGTTTGAATCTAATCCAATTATTTGGAAGTAAAATACTCTAACTTATGCAACAACAACACTTTCTAAATAATTTCTACTATTCAATACTTGATTGAAATGATACTAGGGCTTATACTCTTCATTTAAATTTCTCCCTGTATCTCCTCTATATCCAGCCTGTTCATTGCCTCAGGCTTTCAGTAAATCAGAGTTTTCCCCAATCATTCAGATATATTTATTTAGTTCCAATGCTGGATTCATATTATTTATTTTATTCAATCAATAATTGCCTAGTTTTTTGTCTAGGAGTAAACAATTTGAATATCATAGTAGCTTGTAGCTAAATTGAGTACAGTAATGACTCCAGTCTCATTTTAAGGCATTGCAATTGGGGTAAAGCTAATGTTTTCCCTAGCTAAGTGCATTTTTAGGCCAGTAGATGCTCCTCAGAGGTTTCCTGCCAGTTGATGATTTCATATAAATCTGGCTCCTATCAACACACAAAAGTCTAAGTGCTGCTAACCACTAAAACTCTACAAACAGCAGTATGTCTAAAATGCATTAGAACTACTTTACTTGCAGATAATAATTAGGCCTAACAAATTTTATTCAAAGTAAAGGTTGAATTTGAACACAGACTGAGTTATAGTTCAATTGCAAAGTGTTATGCCAGATCCATATTTAAGTATAAAAACAATGGCCTCTGTGCTTATCAATCACATTTTCAGTTAATTTGCTTTATTATAATTTCAGCAAGTTTGTGCACTATGGATATTGAAATGTTGGCAGCGGATATTGCAAATAAGCAGTGCTCTATTCTTCAGCTGATTGAATCACTACAGTAAGTAATTCTATTGCTTGATTAGCCTATTATTTTGGAAAATGCTAGAACCAATGTTCTTAACATTATTCACATAATGCATTATTTTAGACCTGATCTAACTTCAACCAAGGCTGAGCAAAGAGCAAGTGCAATTGGTGAGGTTGCTAATGTGCTTCAAAAGTTGCCACCAACTCATCTCAATGAGCAGGAAGGTATGAATTGTACTTTCTTATCATGAAGGATTTACTTCTTAATATTTTTGTACATATTAAGCCGAATCAGAATTTCAATTTGCCAATCTTATTTTTAGTAACAACCCTTGTCCAGTTCATGTGCCTGAAGTTGTCTGATCACTTCAGTGTGTCAAGTCATGCTATATCAGGTCTTACAATATTGGTAAGAAAATTATTATAACCTTGCAGCAATATTTCTCCCCCCAAATGGCCTCCTCAATGTCCCCAACAATCGTCTACCATCTCATCTCCTCAACAAGAGCCTACCATCTTATCTCCCCAACCATAGCCTACCATCCCATCTCCCCAACCATAGCCTACCATCCCATCTCCCAACCATAGCCTACCATCCCATCTCCCCAACCATAGCCTACCATCCCATCTCCCCAACCATAGCCTACCATCCCATCTCCCCAACCATAGCCTACCATCTCATCTCCCCAACCATAGCCTACCATCCCATCTCCCCAACCATAGCCTACCATCCTATCTCTCAACCATAGCCTACCATCCCATCTCCCCAACCATAGCCTACCATCCTATCTCCCCCAACAATCGTCTACCATCCCATCTCCCCAGAAACCGCCTCCTAACCATCTCCCCCACAACTTAAAGTACAAATGTGCCGATAGTACTTGTGCATTTGTGAAAAAGTGCCTGTATACTTGTTGTCGCTTGACAGTGCGGCTGCATCAACCTGTCAGACGCAGCTGCTGAAGCAGCATTTCGATCCGTGTCAACCGAGCTGCAAGTGCAAACTCTCAGTCAAACAGAGCGAATGTTTGTCTACAAGATCTACCAGCTGCTATTGTTTAACAAGTTGCATTGTAAGCTTCTAAGTTTTAAAACACTTAGATTCGGTTTTGTATATTCAGAATAAGATCTAATGTCCTTTGTCTTCTTTGACAGTACTCAAAAGCATCAATCACGACTTTGTGTTCGGCTTCGTGCAAGCAATCGACGCCGAGAAAGATCCACGCAATCTACTGATAATATTCGACTTGTTCCCCAAGGTCGTGGCCGAATTCGATATTAGCCGATTTCGCGAGGACATGTTTGAAGTTATCGCCTGCTATTTCCCTATTGATTTTACACCGGTAATATATTATCCATCTATATATATAAAAGTGAAAACTCTGTCTGTGTGTCTGTGTGTGTGTGTGCAACCTTTTGTCTTTATAGACGCCGAAACCGCTCAACCAAATCGCACCAAACTTTGCACATACCTAAAACCACCTACGCTGAGTGCAATAGGCTACTCAAATTCCCGAAAAATCATTTCCTTCCTGTAATTCATAAATCCAGTATAAATTCTGTATAAATTCATGCTTTAAATTCAATAAACCCTAACTGGAACCCTTTCAATTCTTATCAATAAACCCTAACTGGAACCCTTTCAATTCTTATCAATAAACCCTAACTGGAACCCTTTCAATTCTTATCAATAAACCCTAACTGGAACCCTTTCAATTCTTATCAATAAACCCTAACTGTCAAGTCTTACCAATAAACCGACTGTATGTCTTACCAATAAACCCTAACTGTCAAGTCTTATCAATAAACCCTAACTGTCAAGTCTTATCAATAAACCCTAACTGTCAAGTCTTATCAATAAACCCTAACTGTCAAGTCTTATCAATAAACCCTAACTGTCAAGTCTTACCAATAAACCCTAGCTATCAAGTCTTACCAATAAACCCTAACTGTCAAGTCTTATCAATAAACCCTAACTGTCAAGTCTTATCAATAAACCCAACTGTCAAGTCTTATCAATAAACCCTAACTGTCAAGTCTTATCAATAAACCCTAACTGTCAAGTCTTATCAATAAACCCTAACTGTCAAGTCTTATCAATAAACCCTAACTGTCAAGTCTTATCAATAAACCCTAACTGTCAAGTCTTATCAATAAACCCAACTGTCAAGTCTTATCAATAAACCCAACTGTCAAGTCTTACCAATAAACCCTAACTGTCAAGTCTTACCAATAAACCCTAACTGTCAAGTCTTATCAATAAACCCAACTGTCAAGTCTTACCAATAAACCCAACTGTCAAGTCTTACCAATAAACCCAACTGTCAGTCTTATCAATAAACCCAACTGTCAAGTCTTACCAATAAACCCTAGCTATCAAGTCTTACCAATAAACCCTAACTGTCAAGTCTTATCAATAAACCCAACTGTCAAGTCTTACCAATAAACCCAACTGTCAAGTCTTATCAATAAACCCTAGCTATCAAGTCTTACCAATAAACCCTAACTGTCAAGTCTTATCAATAAACCCTAACTGTCAAGTCTTATCAATAAACCCTAACTGTCAAGTCTTACCAATAAACCCTAACTGTCAAGTCTTACCAATAAACCCAACTGTTAATTCTTATCAATAAACCCTAGCTATCAAGTCTTACCAATAAACCCTAACTGTCAAGTCTTATCAATAAACCCAACTGTCAAGTCTTACCAATAAACCCAACTGTCAAGTCTTATCAATAAACCCTAACTGTCAAGTCTTACCAATATACCCTAACTGTCAAGTCTTATCAATAAACCCAACTGTCAGTCTTATCAATAAACCCAACTGTCAGTCTTATCATTAAACCCAGACTGTATGTCATTTCAATAAACCCTAACTGTCAGTTTTGGTGAACAGCAGAACCTTATTCTTAAGGTTAGGCCGCTTTTAACTGTAAACCCTAAGTATTGTCGCTAAACCCTAGTTAGTCACGTCTTTAAATAAAAAACGGTTTTTGCAGCAATTTATCAGCTCTAAAGTTTCTTTCCCATTTCAGAGCGGCTCTGGAAGTGTCACACGAGAACAGCTAGTTGAATTGCACACTAATTGTCTAGCATCTACGCCAGTATTCGCCGAATTCATGATTCCTCTGCTATTAGAGAAGCTGGCTTCCGATCTGCGTTCGGCTCGGCTGGAGTCGTTTAATTTATTGCGCAACGCCGCGCCAGTCTATCCGGTTGAAGCTATCTTAGCCTACGGCCAGCAGCTGTTGGCCGCATTCCGGCGGGCCATGTTTCGCTCGGCGGTGGCCGATGATGAGAGGCGTACAGCCTTGTCAGCGTTTACCGCAGTTGCCGCTAGGATTGCCGGCGCTGATCAGGACAATGCGACTGCCAGAGACGAGTTCTTTAGCATGCTTCTCAAAGGTGAGCTCATTTTTTGTTTTGAGGACAGGCCTAAGTGTGTGTGTGAGTCCGTGTGTTCTAAGTGTCTGTGTGAGTCCGTGTGTTCTAAGTGTCTGAGTCCGTGTGTTCTAAGTGTCTGTGTGGGTCCGTGTGTTCTAAGTGTCTGTGTGAGTCCGTGTGTTCTAAGTGTCTGTGTGAGTCCGTGTGTTCTAAGTGTCTGTGTGAGTCCGTGTGTTCTAAGTGTCTGTGTGTGTCCGTGTGTTCTAAGTGTCTGTGTGAGTCCGTGTGTTCTAAGTGTCTGTGTGTGTCCGTGTGTTCTAAGTGTCTGTGTGTGTCCGTGTGTTCTAAGTGTCTGTGTGGGTCCGTGTGTTCTAAGTGCCTGTGTGAGTCCATGAGGTTTGTGAATGCCTGTGTGAGTCCATGAGGTTTGTGAATGCCTGTGTGAGTCCATGAGGTTTGTGAATGCCTGTGTGAGTCCATGAGGTTTGTGAATGTCTGTGTGAGTCCATGAGGTTTGTGAATGCCTGTGTGAGTCCATGAGGTTTGTGAATGCCTGTGTGAGTCCATGAGGTTTGTGAATGCCTGTGTGAGTCCATGAGGTTTGTGAATGCCTGTGTGAGTCCATGAGGTTTGTGAATGCCTGTGTGAGTCCATGAGGTTTGTGAATGCCTGTGTGAGTCCATGAGGTTTGTGAATGCCTGTGTGAGTCCATGAGGTTTGTGAATGTCTGTGTGAGTCCATGAGGTTTGTGAATGCCTGTGTGAGTCCATGAGGTTTGTGAATGCCTGTGTGAGTCCATGAGGTTTGTGAATGCCTGTGTGAGTCCATGAGGTTTGTGAATGCCTGTGTGAGTCCATGAGGTTTGTGAATGCCTGTGTGAGTCCATGAGGTTTGTGAATGCCTGTGTGAGTCCATGAGGTTTGTGAATGTCTGTGTGAGTCCATGAGGTTTGTGAATGCCTGTGTGAGTCCATGAGGTTTGTGAATGCCTGTGTGAGTCCATGAGGTCTGTTTGTTTCCAAGCTGGTCAGTTGATTCAATGATTAAAGCAGGAGGTTCAATTTTTTAGGCATGCTTTATTTTACTTGCTATGTAAAACTGATTTATTGTTTTCCAACCCAGAATGCCGGCCGAATCTGCGCGAGCTGGATCCCAATGTGATGGAGGCCACTGGCCGCGCACTGGAATCGGCCTCCCTATCCGCCGGCTACGAAATCCGGCTGAAACTGCTGACGGGCATTCTGCCGGACATCCTCGCTGGACTAGCGGATAGGAAAGATGTAAGCCTTCGTGTACTTTTATGCATTGCTTTCAGTAGAGAAAAACAGCTACTAAACCAAGGAATGCCTTACTCTGACCCCAGTCGGCTACTAAATGTAGCCTGTTAGACATTCTGCGCCGTCTGCTGATCGCCTCTCTGTCACCATCGCCGTCGGTCAACCCGGCAGCCGAGTCATCTTCGACTCAACAGCCTCTAGTTGCTCACCTGTCTGGCGAACTCGAGACAATCGGTGCCGCTCTGTACAGCTTGGCAGATTCTGTAGCGGAATCGGCCGAGCCAATCGGCGATCAGCTGCGTGTCGGCTGCCTGGCCTGCATGGCCCGACTGTGCGCCGAGCCGGGACTAGCCAACTGCGAACAGCGAGCCGGCTTTGTTGAGCACCTGCTTGGCGAGCTGGGCGGCCACAGTAGGCTGCGCCGACTGCCCGGTCAGCTGACCCGACAGTTGGTGCGCGATTTTGCTCGTCGCCTAGCAACTGGAACGCCTGACGGAATGAACGAAGCGGCAAATCTGGTTTCTAAGGGATTTTTGCCGTTAGCAACTGGTGCGTATCTTATTAACTTAAATATTTTTTGTTAAAATGTTCCTTCTATACTACTAAAATTGCGTATGATTTATAAAAAATTTCACAGATCACGCTGATGCTGACGTGCGAGCTGAGTCGCTATTGTTGCTAGCCGAACTTTGCGACCTGCCAGTTACTATTAGCGAGGCCCTGCTGCAACTGCTCATGCGGCTGTGCGTGGACGCCGGATCGGGGGCTGGTGAGACTTGGGTTATGATTGGCTAAAAATACTTAAAGATAATGTCTTTGTGAGATTCTAGATCAAGGGACAGATTAGGAGATAAGGATTAGACAGATGGGAAGTAAGAGAAAGGACAGGTGGGAAGTGGGATAAAAAACAGGTGGGAAGTGTGATTAATTATTGGTGGGTAGTGGGATAAAACACAGGTGGGAAGTGTAATAAATTACAGGTTGTAAGTGGGATAAAACACAGGTGGGAAGTGGGATAAATTACAGGTGGGAAGTGGGATAAAACACAGGTGGGAAGTGGGATAAAACACAGGTTGTAAGTTAGATAAAACACAAGTGGGAAGTGTGTTAAATTACTGGTGGGAAGTGGGATAAAATACACGTGGGAAGTGGGATGAAGGACATCGAAAAGCCATAAGTCTGCTCTGAGTGACTAATTCTATAGTGACCACCCATTTGCAGCAGCAACCGAAGAGATCAGACCGCGCCTGGAAGCCCTGAGACTGGCCACGGAGACAGCAATGGCATCGGAGGCTGCGCGATCTCCTGCCATCGGCCTGTGGACCGGGCATTTTGAAAGCTTCACTGGAGCTTTCACTGGAACCAGCGTCAATGATGTGACCAAAGCCGCCTCTTTTGTCTGCGTGCAAGCCTTCGCTCGCAATCTATCAATAGAGTGAGGCTTTTATATATTCTCCTTGTAGTTGTGGCCCTCTTAAAGGGAAAGGAATTGAAAAAAAGATAAAAAAAGATGTGTTTTGGTGAGATCTGATGAGATGGGAGAATGGAGAAGGATCTGGTGAGATGGGAGAATGGAGATGGATCTGGTGAGATGGGAGAATGGAGATGGATCTGGTGAGATGGGAGAATGGAGATGGATCTGGTGAGATGGGAGAATGGGAAGTGATCTGGTGACATGGGAGAATGGGAAAGGATCTGGTGACATGGGAGAATGGGAAAGGATCTGGTGAGATGGGAGAATGGGAAAGGATCTGGTGAGATGGGAGAATGGAGAAGGATCTGGTGAGATGGGAGAATGGAGAAGGATCTGGTGAGATGGGAGAATGGAGAAGGATCTGGTGAGATGGGAGAATGGAGAAGGATCTGGTGAGATGGGAGAATGGAAAATGATCTGGTGAGATGGGAGAATGGAGAAGGATCTGGTGAGATGGGAGAATGGGAAGTGGTCTGATGAGATGGGAGAATTGGAAAAGATCTGATGAGATGGGAGAATGGGAAGTGGTCTGATGAGATGGGAGAATTGGAAAAGATCTGGTCAGATTGAAGAATTTGAAAGCACAAGAGGAATTAAAGGAATAGGAACGTATAGTAACATTATTATTCATATGTTACTGGGTTAAGAACACAGAAAAAAATAGGGCTAAAATTGAATTGTAGATGATAGAATAAAAAAAATTTTCATTCCTTGTTTAACCCGCCTGTCCCAGTGACGAATCGTCGAGAGTCAAACCGGCTATTGACTGGACTGTTCAACAGGCTCTTACAAGGGAGCAGTTTTGTTGGCTGCACTGCGCTCTGCTAATTAATTTGTCACCAGAGGTGAGCACCATTCGCCAATAATGGATCTGTTTGATTTGATCAATTTGATCTACAGTTATCCAAATTCTTCTTCCAGACTGTTAAATATCACGCGGTTGCCCTTCTTCCGCGCCTATTCGCTCTCTATTTGTCTGACGGTGCCAAATTTAGCCTAGAATTATACGCCTCCCTGATTAACAAGTGCCTGGACTATAGTCGAGGTGAGTCGTTTTACGTTATTCGTCTATTCATAAAATGCGTCAGTTTTTTTTAATTAGCCTTTGCCTACGGAATACGGAATGTGTGCTTTTAATAAGTGACAATGTACTTTTCGATCGCAGACGTACTTTTTAACAGTAAAAAGAACTCGGGGTATTTCAAATACCTAATCTCCTAAACTATTCAACCAATTGCCATAAAAATCCAGAACACGGGCAGAAATTCTCCGCTCTATCCGTTGTGACAACTTCCAGAATCACAAAACATCGGCATCGTCGAGATATTCAACGATTCTCTGACGATGCTCCCTTCTCCACGTCGGAGGGCTTTGAAAATTAGTTCATCGGACTTTAATCACGGTCATCGGTCATTCGGTTTGGGAGCTATCGTTAAGTAGGCAGTGAGAATTTGAAGCACCGTGTGGT
The DNA here is from genome assembly GCA_950097015.1 of Macrostomum hystrix. Lineage (NCBI taxonomy): Eukaryota > Metazoa > Platyhelminthes > Macrostomidae > Macrostomum > Macrostomum hystrix. The sequence continues at coordinate 6,756,947 of CATNEN010000025.1, read as the reverse complement.
CTTTCGCCAACAGGAAAAATGGCGCGGTTGTTCTACTGTGGAAGTGCAAATGTTCTTTTAAGTTCATGTGCACTTTTTATCGGTGCAAAGTGCACATGTACTTTTGTAGAAACGATTGTGCTAAAATTATTGACATTCAAATGCTTTAAAAGATCCTGCCATGTCGGCGGTGGAGCAACGACTGCAATCAGATGTCGACTCCGTGATCGCCGACAACAGCCCAGCCGATCCGCGGCTCGCCTCCGAATTCCTAGCCTGGTGCTTGAAGGCCCTCCTGCTCAGCGGATCGCCGCTATTCTCACAACTAGCCGAACGAGTTCTGAAAATTCTTCGCGGCTACATTGACGGTGACCGTCAGGGCCTGGCAATGCGGCTCGCCAGCCGTCTGGAGCTGCTGCTGACGCCATGCGATCGAGTGCTGTGCTCGGCGGCCAAAGCCTCCATTGGCCCGCTAGCCGTACAGAAGTGCCTCTGCCTGCTGCTGCAGCCGCTGTTAGCCGATGCGAGGCGCAGTGAGTATTTTTAAACCTATTGTGGCCGGCGCTAAGCTGGTCATTTCCACATTATAACTAAGTTCTAAGAAAATAGTCTGAATTTAGCACCCATTGCTACTGTCAGTAGATAAGATGTCTCTTCATTACCAACACAATAAAACATTTTCAGACGAAGCCTGTCTGTTAGCAGCTATCAGTTTGGCACAGTCGGCATCGCCTGACCTAATTGTGGACTATATCGACTCCGTGAGCTGGCTGCTTTCTGATTCGCATTATCAACCCGGGCATTCAACCGTAACTCGGGGGGGGGGTTCTGGCCTAGTAGTTAGTGTGTCAGACTCGAAACTTGAAGGTCGGGGGTTCGATTCCCGACCTCCAGTGGAAAAATTTGTGTCTTTCCAGTCCATGGACTGAACAGCCGTACGCAGTTATCGGCTGCACATTAATTATCAATCGTAAATTCCTTTAGAAACTGGATCATCTTGTGCTTCAGTTCAGTGGAGAGACCACGCTGGTATTTCAAATACCCAAGCTGCGTACTTCGCAATAGCTCCTGAACTCCGAAATCCCGCAGCTGATTCCGGCCCTGATGCTGCACCTTCAACCGGCTGACGAAGCAGCTTCAGCTGGCAGCCTCCGCGCTCCAATTCTTCGCCTGCTGGAGACTCTAGCCTCCCGTCAGGCCGCTCTGGGTGCCATGGCGCCGCGCTGTCTCGGCGACCTACTGCCGCGCCTGCTCGCCTGCCTGGAGCCTGGCCGCGCCGATTTGGAAGCCAGGCGGGCCTCCGCCCGGCTGCTTCGCCGATTGGCGACTGGCGGCCTGCCTACCGCAGAGCTGCTGCCACACCGGCCCGCTGTCGTTGCTCGCCTCGGCGCTGCCCTCAACGATCCCAAGCGGCTGGCTCGGGGTGACGCCGCGCGGGCCCGCAACGCCTGGTTTCTGATTGGCTGATCTCGTACAACCAATTAAAGTTGCGCCACCCGCTCCGTTAATCGTCTTCCGTGTTTCCTGATCGATTTCTAGCCGTTTTATTTGCTTATCCGCTCATTGATTCATTCTTTCATCCGCTCCCTACCCCAATACTTCATCGGCTACCTACTACCTTACTTTATCCGCTCTCTACTACATTACTTCATCCGCTCTCTACTGCATTACTTCATCCGCTCTCTACTGCATTACTTCATCTGCTCTGTACTGCATTACTTCATCCGCTCTCTACTGCATTACTTTATCCGCTCTCTACTACATTACTTCATCCGCTCTCTACTGCATTCTTTAATCCGCTCCCTACTTCATTCTTTAATCCGCTCCCTACTTCATTCTTTTATCCGCTCCCTACTTCATTCTTTTATCCGCTCCCTACTTCATTCTTTTATCCGCTCCCTACTTCATTCTTTTATCCGCTCCCTACTTCATTCTTTTATCCGCTCCCTACTTCATTCTTTTATCCGCTCCCTACTTCATTCTTTTATCCGCTCCCTACTTCATTCTTTAATCCGCTCCTTGCTTTATTCTTTCATCTTTTTGCTTAGTAGATTTTATCCTCGCATCGCAATCCCGCAGTTAAAGAATTCGCTGATGCATTCATCCCATCTGAATCATGCTAGTTGCTACTTAGACTTGTCGCCAGGGTTGCATTCCAGTCCAATTGAATTTGTAGCGCAAATAATTTATTTATAAATTGATTGTTTCGTTATATTCTCCAATTAAACTGTGTCGTCTGTACCACTGACACCATCTGACAAGCTGACAGATTTAACGAGTAATTAGAGTTGCGTATGCAATGCTTCTATGACACAATTATATGTTTGTGTACTTTAGTTCTTCGCAATTTTGTTTTTAGCCAACACTGTGCTCACATGAGCGTACTCAAATAAAATCAACAGTCTGTTACAATTAGCTCACACAAAATCATTCAAAATAATAGATATGAAGCTTTTTTACTATTTTCTTGCACATTACTCCAACATGAATCTGCTTCTACCAGTATTATACTACTATCCAGATATAATTGAGTAGAATGTTTAGAGAGACGCAAACATTTTTAGGCTGAAAACAAAGGGCTTCTTCGATATGATATTGTTAAGGGCAGCAAGAGTATCTTGCGACCTTTCAATACACTATACAGCAAGATATTGGTGTTCCTTTGTGCACTCTACTGGGTTTTGGGTAATGACCTATCATCACACTGGGTCTGGGTAATGACCTATCATTACAATGGGTTTGGGTAATGACCTATCATTACAATGGGTGTTGGGTAATGACCTATCATTACAATGGGTGTTGGGTAATGACCTATCATCACACTGGGTGTTGGGTAATGACCTATCATCACACTGGGTCTGGGTAATGACCTATCATTACAATGGGTTTGGGTAATGACCTATCATTACAATGGGTGTTGGGTAATGACCTATCATTACAATGGGTGTTGGGTAATGACCTATCATCACACTGGGTGTTGGGTAATGACCTATCATCACACTGTGTTTGGGTAATGACCTATCATTACAATGGGTGTTGGGTAATGACCTATCATTACAATGGGTGTTGGGTAATGACCTATCATCACACTGGGTGTTGGGTAATGACCTATCATCACACTGGGTTTGGGTAATGACCCATCATTACAATGGGTGTTGGGTAATGACCTATTATTACAATGGGTGTTGGGTAATGGACCTATCATTGCAATGGGTGTTGGGTAATGACCTATCATTACAATGGGTGTTGGGTAATGACCTATCATCACACTGTGTTTGGGTAATGACCTATCATCACACTGGGTTTGGGTAATGACCCATCATTACAATGGGTGTTGGGTAATGACCTATTATTACAATGGGTGTTGGGTAATGGACCTATCATTGCAATGGGTGTTGGGTAATGACCTATCATCACACTGGGTGTTGGGTAATGACCTATCATCACACTGGGTTTGGGTAATGACCCATCATTACAATGGGTGTTGGGTAATGACCTATCATTACAATGGGTGTTGGGTAATGACCTATCATCACACTGTGTTTGGGTAATGACCTATCATTACAATGGGTGTTGGGTAATGACCTATCATTACAATGGGTGTTGGGTAAGGACCTATCATCACACTGGATGTTGGGTAATAATTATTGACCCGATCGCTGACTTTTGGGCTTTGGTAATGACCGATCATTACTCAGGCCAATCATAACAGTGGGTGGCATGTAATGATGATTAGATTATTTCAATTCACAAACCTGGGTGCACACAGATAGCACTGTAGACAGTGCTTGACAAATACCTAAAGTGATTACTTGCGTGATTCAATAGATTCTTGCGAAATAGGCAAATATATACGAGTAATTGTAATCAGTTTCATGAGTGACAATACAACAATTACGATTAAATAATTAAATATTGCCAATTTAAAGGTTACAGAGCATGCACAAATATCTAATTTATTAAAGTACTATTGTAACGCAAGCCTGTCCACAATTTGCACGTTTTACTAATATTGAGTTAGTAACTCTCAGTGAGCCAGGTAATTGTCTCACCAATGAATTAAAACATATTCTACTAGTATACATGTAACACTTATTAAAGCTTTATATGAGCTACTAATTAATTTCTTAAATGAAGTTAGGTGTCTTTCTGGAATTAAAATACAAAAACTCTGCGACTGCAAAAAAGGTTTTCGAATGTTAAAATTAACAAATTATTTTTCCTATCAAGAAACGCAAAATAACGAGAAAATGTCTAGGAAATAACAGAACGACACTTTGTATACTACTACTTCTCTCCGTCGGCCGAGTAGTATATCGGAGACGCCAGTTCGGAATTCCAGCCGTATTTCTCCCATTCGGCCAGGCCGCGACGGCGGCGCAGCGACTCCCAGCGCTCGTCGTCTGATTCGTCCGTCAGGTAGCGACTGCCGCCGCAGCGAAGCTCCAGCTTGCGCAGATCGCACCAGCAGGCGTAGTCCTGGGCGCGGTGTCGAGGGGCGAGTCGGGTGTCAGCTGACTGCTTTATTGACGGCATTTTTGTTGAACTGCTTACATTTAAATTCGCGCCAATACTTTTCCTCTGCTTGGATTGTTCTTTTCAAACAATTTCAACAAAGTTTAGTCCTTTTTGTTTACGTTGCATTTAGTACAGTTAGTTTGTTATAACCGCCGTTCGGCAAAATTTCATTTTCGCGCTAATTTGAACTTAGTAGACTCTAAAAATAGTTAAAAGTATTGCGTGACGTGAGAAAACAGCTGCATATATCTCACTTTGCGCCTGTTGGTATAATATCTAATCAAGTACTGAATAATTATAAGCCCGTCTAGATTTTCACTTTTCAAATTCGTTATTTCAAATTCAAAAAAGCCACCTTAATTGACACCTTAAGTGACATCAGAAAATTTTCCGCGAACCAGAAAGTTAAAATAACTTCTATCTAACATACTACTGAGAAATATAAGTAGACGTGAATGTATTTGGAACGACGACACCTCTAAAATGAACATGCAAATCATTCCAGGTAAATAACTCAATAAATAACTAATATGTAACTAAGGAGCTAGGTATATCTGTAAATATACTTGCATGCAGTTGCAAAAAGGTGTTAGAAAACCTAATACAATCTGGACCTGCGGGTGTCTAAAATGTTTCTGGTACAACACGCCATTGTTCAGTTGGCTTTATCTTTAAAGCTTATATTCTCTAATAGCTTTGACTTTGGCGAATTTGAATCAGCTACAATCTAGATGGATATCACTTCTATCTGCATAATCACTGCCATCTTTGTCACTGGGTCATTACCCCCTCCTCTGTTTGTTATGACTGGTTCATTACCCCCTCCTCTGCGTGCTATGACTGGTTCATTACCCCCTCCTCTGTTTGTTATGACTGGTTAATTACCCCCTCCTCTGTTTGTTATGACTGGTTCATTACCCCCTCCTCTGTGTGCTATGACTGGTTCATTACCCCTCCTCTGCGTGCTATGACTGGTTCATTACCCCCTCCTCTGTGTGCTATGACTGGTTCATTACCCCTCCTCTGTGTGCTATGACTGGTTCATTACCCCCTCCTCTGTGTGCTATGACTGGTTCATTACCCCTCCTCTGCGTGCATGACTGGTTAATTACCCCCTCCTATGCGTGTTATGACTGGTTCATTACCCCCTCCTCTGCGTGCTATGACTGGTTCATTACCCCCTCCTCTGTGTGCTATGACTGGTTCATTACCACCTCCTCTGTTTGTTATGACTAGTTCTATGATTGGGATTTTGGTGAATTGGGATTTGGCATAGCTAATTCAGCCTTAGTTACTAGACCTACCCTGTACGTGTTGTTTTGATCTCGAGATTTCAATTAATCTACACCAATAATGGCACCAGCTGCTATTATGCATGTAACTGGATTAGTTCTGGACAAGCGCGAAGTCTAATTGTAAAAAAATAACACAAATATTTTAAGCCCAAACATTAGACGGGACTATAATGGGCAATGTTGCTGCTGCTGCTGCTGCTGCTGCTTCTGCTGCCCCTGAACAATTTACCTGCAGCCAGACGTGCATGAGGGTCTTATCAGCTGACAGCCTGTGCCGCAGCTTTACCTGCAGCAGCTGGTTAATTAAGTCGATCGCTGCAATTAAGAGAATGAAAACCGATCGATATTTGAGAATGCTGTACAAATGCGCACAAACAAATATACATATTTCACGACTACAAGGTGCCAACAACACCAATTAATTAATCTCTCATTGCTCTGCCATTAAGAGTTTTTACAATTGCACAATGGCTAGTACACACGCACACAAAGAGTGAATTGTAAATCAGAAAGATAGTCAGGAGGCAGCACCAGAAAGATTAAAAAAACTTCAAAATTATCAAAAGATTGAGATTAACATAGTTTTTTCATATTCATGTGGAACTTGATAGAAAAAAGGACTCGTACTGAAGAGGAGTGATTGGCTTCTAAGCTCGTTATTTAAAGCAATAATCTGCCGTACTGTAAATAATCTCGGGATTTTGGTGAATTGGGATTTAGGTGAATTGGGATTTTGGTGAATTGGGATTTCTGTGAAATAATCTGCCATTTGAAAAATGTGAATTGGGATTTCTGTGAATTTGGGATTTTCGGGAATCGGGATTTTTAGGAATTGGGATTTTTTGGAATTGATATTTAGGGAATCGGTATTTCAGTGCGTTGTTTTTTGGGGAACCAGGAATTGGGTGAATTGGAATTTTGGTGAATTGGGATTTCAGTGAGTTGTTATTTTGGTGAATTGGGATTTTGGTGAATTGGGATTTTGGTGAATTGGGATTTTGGTGAATTGGGATTTTGGTGAATTGGGATTTTGGTGAATTGGGATTTTGGTGAATTGGAATTTTGATGAATTGGGATTTCAGTGAGTTGTTATTTTGGGGAATTTGGATTTGGGTGAATTTTTGGATTTCGGTCAATTGGGATTTCGGTGAATTGGGATTTCAGTGAATTGGGATTTCAGTGAGTTGTTATTTTGGGGAATTCGGATTTGGGTGCATTTTTGGATTTCGGTCAATCGGGATTTCGGTGAGTTAGGATTTTCGTGAGCCTGGAATTCTCGGTGAAATTTTTCCACAAAATTCCTAATTTAGTCAAGTCAGGAATAATACAGACAAATTTTCTATAATAAAATGATGGACAAGAACAATTTCAGGCGAATAATTACAGTTGAAAACAATTATTAGATCCAGAGGAAAAGCGTCAAAGGTTAAATGCGACACTGATAGTTTTTTAACATTCAATTGCTACTGAAAATTAAATAAGAGACAAAAATGTAATAATTTTTCTGACAGCTAAGCAAATGTGAAACCTCTTTTATCCACTTGTGGCACCACGCCATAGCCACTGTGTAACGATCTTTGATTGACAAGTCCATTAGGTGGTCAATGAGGTCGGTGGCTGCAAGTGGACAGTTTCGGACAATGGGATCGCGCTGCAATTCCTGCCTAACTGGCCACATACGGAGAGCTTAAAGTCTTGTACCTACTCCCTACATGGACTACCCCACCCTACTACCAATCTACCCCACTCTTTCCCAATCTTCCCCACTCTCTGTGAATCTACCCCACTTTATCCCAATCTACCCCACTCTATCGTAATCTACCCCACTCTCTGTCAATATACGCTAATCTTTCACAATCTACCCCACTCTGTCACAATCTACCCCACTCTTTTACAATATACTCCACTCTCTCCCAATCAATCCCACTCTTTTACAATATACTCCACTCTCTCCCAATCAATCCCACTCTTTTACAATATACTCCACTCTCTCCCAATCAATCCCACTCTTTTACAATATACTCCACTCTCTCCCAATCAATCCCACTCTTTTACAATATACTCCACTCTCTCCCAATCAATCCCACTCTTTTACAATCTACCCCACTCTTTTACAATCTACTCCACTCTCTCACAATCTACCCCACTCTTTTACAATCTACTCCACTCTCTCACAATCTACCCCACTCTTTTACAATCTACTCCACTCTCTCACAATCTACCCCACTCTTTTACAATCTACTCCACTCTCTCGCAATCTACCCCACTCTCTTTCAGTCTACCCCACTCTCTCACAATCTACCCCACTCTTTCACAATCTACCCCACTCTCTGTCAATATACCCCACTCTCTCACAATCTACCCCACTCTCTGTCAATATACCCCACTCTCTTTCAGTCTACCCCACTCTCTCACAATCTACCCCACTCTCTGTCAATATACCCCACTCTCTTTCAGTCTACCCCACTCTCTCACAATCTACCCCACTCTCTGTCAATATACCCCATTCTTTCACAATCCACCCCAGCTGTTTCCAATCAATCTCTCTTTCTACCAATCTACCTCACTCCCTCTCCTACTCCACTATTTTTTGTTCAAAATTCTGTCCTTCATTCCTTTCTACCCCACTATATTTCCAACCTGCTGTGTCCAAGTTTGTCTGACTCTGATCCAGGTGCGAAAGAAGTATTTTTTTCATTCCTGGCAATCATAGACAAACTATCGGATGAACATTTTTTGCCTGAAAATAATACTGAACATCTTTTAGAAGGCGCCTATAAGGTAGAAGAAAGTGCACGCGATAAAGTAGGCACCATAACTCCCTTCTGTTGAACTCATTGAAGCAAACTGGAAACACGATTGAATCCTTCCAGTTCACTGCTTTTAGCTCGTAGAAACTACGAGTAAAGTAAATCAGACTGCAGAAGAATTAGTCATTTAAATCTGTCTGCAGTGAGTTCTGCACCTTATCCCACGCTGTCGAGATTGGAGACTCGTAGTAGCGGTGAAGGCGGGCCCGTTGTAAAAAAACACAGTGCTTCTTCTCGCTGCGGAGCCCACAAACAGGCACCTTGGCTTGGCTACGGCCTACTGAATAATTAATTAATGCCAAGCGAGAAAGGATTGGAAATTGATAGCCCTTAGCCGCTGTGGCTATAAGGTGACTAATAACTTCGAGTGTCAGGTTTGAGCGAACGCGAAAGCGGCATGTGTGCGGTGTGTTTGTTTCCAAGGAGCATTTTCCGGCTTCTGAGAGAAGCGAAGCCAGAAAAATGCAAAACAGAAACGGCTCCAAAGAAGAAAGTCAAAGTAAGTAAACCAATTCTCGACTAAAAACCGGAAAGCAGAAAATACGGAAATTCGTCGCCTTTTTTGAAGGCCAGTCTTCAATAATTTTTTTAAGCTTTCTAAGAAACTCACCCTCGACTGAGATGGTCTCCCAGGGCACCGGCGGGTACATGAAGGACGCATTCTTGATCTGGTCGGCAATGTCTTCGTCCTCGTTGAATGGGAAGGTGCCGCTTAGGCTGCATGGCGGGTTATTGTAGGTGGGGGCAGCGTGTAGTGTTCAGTCCGTGGACTGGGGTTCGAGGGCCGCGCATCTACCCAAATTTCTGCCCCAGCTAATACTGGTACGTGAGGGGGTGAGTGGCAGAGCGGTTAACACGTTTGCCTCTCGCGCCAAGGTCCCTGAGTTCGATTCCGCGGCGAGGCCACATTAAATTGGGGCCAACCTCCAAGGCACATCAGTGAAAGTGTACACTGCCTGACGATGAGAAAGTCAGGGCAGATGTACACACCTGTGCGAGTTTGTGCTCAGGAGTCAGCGAAATGGACAGAATTGCCTCGTCGCTGGCTGCGGGTCCAGTGTCACCATATAATGCGCCATTTCCCAGAGTCCTCCTGCAATTATTATTTTGTTTTTAATACTGGTACGAGTACCACTGGTTGAATTGATGCCTTGTACAAGAATAATAAAATGTTCTCAAAACTGTCTAGTCGAGGAATCGAACTCCGAACCTGCATTGCAAGATGCTAACCAGTTGACCAGCTCAATCGAAACCATTGCTTTTAGCAGAATTGATATTTTGTCAGAGGAAAAAATCAGATAATTATTAGATTTGTACTGCATCGAAACTATTTGACTTGGATCGACTGGTCTGAAATCCGTATCTCAGCGATCCACTGCATAATCATCTACTAGGGCCATAATAAGCCATCCAATGAGCTAATAATCTTAGGCTGCACGCCAGCTGCCAATTGCGGCACTGCTCAATACCAACGACGCCTCACCTCACGTAGGTGATCACGCCCACGCTCCACATGTCGATGCTGCGGTTGTAGCCCTTGTACTTTAGGACCTCGGGAGCTGGAATCGATTGGGAGATCAATGCGATTTCATTATCCCTGCGCATCTGGGGTCGAGTCGGGACGGTTAAGCCCGTAGATTGCAAGGCTCAATAGTATAGTTTCTATATCTAAAAAGGATAATAATTTGTTTAGTAATATTTTCCATGCGGGCAGAAACACATCATTTGCAAACAGTCGACCTGCAGCCAGCGAGATTTTGACCATTCAATCACTGACACCTGAGCACACAACACGGATACCTGCGCTGGCACATACACACACACACTGGTGTGTACATCTGCCCCGAATTTCTCTTCGCACAACAAGTATTTTCTCCAAGGCTAGAAGATAGACATCGATTTGAATTTTTCAAAAGTTTAACGAGTTGAAAAAAACTGCATTGACAATTCAACAGTCAGTAAGCAGAAATCCAAATTTGACGAATTCTGAAAAAATCTAACATTTTTGACAGTTTTTCTTTGCAACAGGCGGGTTTGTGAATAATTTATACGCTGTAAGGCGGTTAAACCGACTCAGGATGACACTTCTATTTCAGAAGACTGAAGTACAAACGACTGTAGCGATAGGACAGTCTGCGAGAAAGTAGGACTAGCTGGCTGGGACAATGTACATTCAGGCTAGAACAGTCTGCGAGAAAGTAGGACTAGCTGGCTGGGACAATGTACATTCAGGCTAGAACAGTCTGCGAGAAAGTAGGACTAGCTGGCTGGGACAATGTACATTCAGGCTAGAACAGTCTGCGAGAAAGTAGGGCTAGCTGGCTGGGACAATGTACATTCAGGCTAGAACAGTCTGCGAGAAAGTAGGGCTAGCTGGCTGGGACAATGTACATTCATGCTATCCATCGAATGACCACCAAATGCAAGGATAAAAACTCACCTAGATACGCCGGCGTTCCCACAATGCTTTTTCGAAAACTTTTTTCTCCGATGATTCGGGCAAAGCCGAAGTCGCACAGTTTGATCTGCGGATAGTGCAGGCTGCCGTGGCCAGCGGCAGGTGCTAAAAGTACATTCTCAGGCTTGAGATCGCAGTGCACAACGCAGCGGGTGTGCAGATAGCGTAGTGCGCACAGGATCTGCGCCACGAGGTACTTGGTAACCCGCTCTGAGAGTCGGCCATCGGCGCCAGACAAAATCATCTCCAGCATGTCGCCAGCCATCTTCTCCATTACGACGAACAGGGTGCGCGGAGTTTCAAACATTTTGTGCAGCTTCACTACACCTTCGTGGTTTAGCGACTGCAGGATGCTCACCTGGGGAAGAGCATTTGAAATAAAAAAAACTTTTATAATTCGCTGATGATCGCGTCGTAAGAGATTTAACACAGACTGATACCTCATTCTTTAGCTGCGTTTCCTGCTTGGTAGGAAACCGCAGCTTATCAATGACCTTGATGGCCACCTCCTGTCCGTTGGCGCGGCAAACTCCGGCATAGACTGTGCCGAATTGGCCGCTGCCCAGGATCTCCTCATGATGTATGTCGAACTGCGACTCCAGCGTCTCGACGACGACGCCGCCACCGGCGCTGCCGTCGCCGCTGCTGGCGCCGGCGCCCCCAACAGACGACGACGAGCTGGAGGCTGCGGAGACGGTGCCTGACTGAGCGCTCGAAGCTGCTGGCTGGGATGTTTCTCCTGGCCCGCCGCCGCCGCTGCCGCCACCGCCACCGCTGCCTCGGCTCGCGGACACAGGTAGCAGGGCGGCGCGGACTGCGGCCTCAAAGTGCACCGCCTGCTGGCGCGATAGCTGCAGGAGGTCAGTCGGGATGGCCGGCCGATCGTGCCCGCCTGCGCCGCCACCGCCGCCTCCGGCACCACCGCCACCGATGAAGTAGGTTGTGCCGGAGCTGGTCTTGAGCGCAAACACATAGTCCTTGACAGTCTGGGTGCTGCAGCTAGCGACGCTGACAATTTCAGTTAGTAGGATCTCCTGGGTAGTGTGAAATGTACTTTTGTAGTGAACTGTACTGCTGATGATATAGTTTATGAAAAAAGCCTAACTTAAACTTCTTTAAGAGTGCAGAAGTCTCAATGGCTTGCTTAAGCATAGAATTCTGAGAATGGTCGAAATGGACTTTCTGATGCCTTGTGAGTACTATGCAATTTAGAGGCGCGATAGGAAAACTATCGATGTTGATGTTGCAAAGTTTTCAGTTAGATTTTTTGAGTGAAGGAGTTGGTTATAAGTACTCATATTTTGGCCGGCTTCGGCGTTCGCTGCTCAAGTGCCCCTTCGCGCGAGCAGCCCGACTTTTTACAATTTCTTCCCTTTTCTTTTTTCCTGCATGCCTACAGTCCCAAAGTTTTTCTCAGCTTTGGCTGGGGCCTGCGTGTATAAAATATTGATTAATAAAGCTTCAGCCGGCAGGACGTTTTCATTCAAGCCCACTGTCGGCTTCGGCTGCTTTTCTTCCCAAGATGTTTCTTCATTTTCGAAAATTTTCTTTTCCAGCATGGCCGATTCGAATTCCGTCTTTAAATTCCTTCATCATAACTTTCAAAGGGAATTATTAAACCGAAGTTCTTTACGATAGTTTACTGTCATTTTTAATTAAAAGCTAATGCGTAATTTATGATTCTAAAAAATTGTTACAAATGTCAGAATATGAATCGGCAATTTGTTTTAGAGAAGCGATGTCGATAAATTGAGGCTCTGTCTTATTCAATGTACTCGTATATCTGGGGTTAGAGAAGCGGAGTCGACAAATTGAGGCTCTGTCTTATTCAATGTACTCGTATATCTGGGGTTAGAGAAGCGGTGTCGATAAATTGAGGCTCTGTCTTATTCAATCTACATCTAGGGTTAGAGAAGCGCTGTCGATAAATTGAGGCTCTGTCTTATTCAATGTATATCTGGGGTTAGAGAAGCGGAGTCGACAAATTGAGGCTCTTTCTTATTCAATGTACTCGTATATCTGGGGTTAGAGAAGCGGTGTCGATAAATTGAGGCTCTGTCTTATTCAATCTACATCTGGGGTTAGAGAAGCGCTGTCGATAAATTGAGGCTCTGTCTTATTCAATCTACATCTGGGGTTAGAGAAGCGCTGTCGACAAATTGAGGCTCTGTCTTATTCAATCTACATCTGGGGTTAGAGAAGCGCTGTCGATAAATTGAGGCTCTGTCTTATTCAATCTACATCTGGGGTTAGAGAAGCGCTGTCGATAAATTGAGGCTCTGTCTTATTCAATCTACATCTGGGGTTAGAGAAGCGCTGTCGATAAATTGAGGCTCTGTCTTATTCAATCTACATCTGGGGTTAGAGAAGCGCTGTCGATAAATTGAGGCTCTGTCTTATTCAATGTACATCTGGGGTTAGAGAAGCGGAGTCGACAAATTGAGGCTCTTTCTTATTCAATGTATATCTGGGGTTAGAGAAACGGTGTCGATAAATTGAGGCTCTGTCTTATTCAATGTATATCTGGGGTTAGAGAAGTGGTGTCGATAAATCGAGGCTTGGTCTTATGATACTTCGGGTTGGATCATCATCATTGAATAATCTGGGGCTAGACAGAATTAAAAGGCGTCTGAACGCATGGAACAGGGTGGATGAGACAGGGGTCACAGGAAACAAGTAAATTACACTTTCAAAAGCTCATTTTTGAAACCCGGAAACTCATTTCGTATGGCTGACGAAGCTTGACGCTTAGTCGACTGAAGCAGCGAATCGAAAATTCTCCCAAGGGATAATTTCGTTTTGGGAGCCCTTAGGCAAGAAAAAAAGGGGGATAAATTGTCAATTCAGGCGGCGAAAGTGTACTTTTGAGTAACACTTTGAGGGGCTGCTGAAATTTTAGGCATAAGTCTAATTTCTGGCGGAGCTTCGACATTTGAAGCAATGGGACAAAAGCCAGTCACAGAAGAATGTGTGACTAACAAACTCCCTCATGCGTGTTGGGGGGGGGGCATTGGGTTGCAGAAAAAGCCTATCCTAGGAAGTGTTTGTCGCCTAACCCATATGCTGCAGTCACTGTGCTTGGATGAGTAAAGTTTTAGTTCCCCACCCTAACAACTGCCGCGACCCTTGGGGAGTGGGGTGGGCGCCTGGCAGCAACACGCTGGGGCATTGCATAGGGTGATTGGGTAAAGAAGATACCCACCAGCTGGAGCTGTGTACTTCTGCCGTGCTCCGAGCCGTCTTCCATTTATCCCATCTCGTACGCCCTCTGTAGCCCTAGCATTTAGTCCAACCCTCGATTAATATATTGCCTCCACTATGTCCAAACCTAAGCGTTTGGCAAATTGCACTTGTCAAATTGCTTGTGTAAAGAGCAGGTTACACAGCTGATAATATTAATGCATAGATTTTTGGGCGCGTATTTCTATATATCTATATATATAAAAGTGAAAACTCTGTCTGTCTGTCTGTCTGTCTGTGTGCAACCTTTTGTCTTTATAGACGCCGAAACCGCTCAACCAAATCGCACCAAACTTTGCACATACCTAAAACCACCTACGCTGAGTGCAATAGGCTACTCAAATTCCCGAAAAATCATTTCCTTCCTGCTCAAAAGTGCAAAAAACTGCTCAAAAATCGTCAAAAAATCACTCAATTCGACATATCGTCGCCCCACTTTGTCAGATTTTCTCCAAATTTGATCCACTTACACTTTACATGTTTTCCAACAATGCTGTCAATTTTGAACATCTCTACTCAATCCAGAGCAAAGCTGCATCATCTCAAAGTGAGTCACTTTTTGTTTTCCGAGGACAGCCACCCCAACTCCCCTCCGCCACTCTGCGGGCCAAATTTTATTACAGCCACCCCCTCCCTTCCCCGGGCGCCGAAGCCCCAGACTGTACATTGTATTTCAAGCCGTGAATGTACACAGCCCAAACCCCTAGACTGTCTACTGGCCCCCAAGCAGCACTGAGACTGAGTGCGGTGAGTGCGGTGGCGTCCCAGTGCGCAGGGCTCTCCGGTCGATATTTCTCTCCAGCCAGCCTGGGATAGAAGAAAGAGAGGCTGGCGTTGACTGGCTGTCAGAGAGGGCAATTCTGTGTCCTAGAAATGATGCCGCCAACGAAATTAACTACCAACTGCTTCAGGAGTTGCCAGGTGCAGTTTTCACCTACAAGTCAATTGATACAACGTTGACTGATGACACCGCTGTGGAGTATCCTGTTGAGTTTCTGAACTCTCTAGATCCTCCTGGAACTCCATCGCACAACTTGCAGCTGAAAGTTGGGGCACCAATTATGCTCCTCCGCAACCTGAATGCGCCAAGGCTGTGTAACGGCACCAGACTGATAGTCAGGCGGCTCTTCCCACACGTGATTGAGGCCACGATAATGACTGGATCTGGCAGAGGAGAGTCTGTGTTCGTTCCCGGATTCCAATTATCCCCACGGACCTGCCATTTCAGTTCAAGCGACTGCAGTTCCCTGTGAGAGTGTGCTTTGCGATGACTATTAACAAGGCTCAGGGACAGTCGCTGAAGGTGGCTGGCATCAACCTGGAGACTCCTTGCTTCTCGCATGGGCAGCTTTATGTTGCCTGCTCCCGTGTTGGAACTCCAGCTGGCCTATTCATTTTCGCACCAAGGGGAAGAACGAAGAATGTGGTGTATCCCCAGGCCTTGAGGTGACTCGCAAGCAATTAATAGAAAAGTAGTCACGAATTGACCTTGACCTGTCTAACTCTGAACTCTGAAACAGTTTAATTTTGTTTCTTTGACATTGTTATTGTTATGCCATGGCTATTTTCCTTATGTATACGCGTGTACATGCATACTGTATACAGAGGCAGATTTAGGGGGGGGGGGCGTGGGGCAGTCGCCCCCCCCAAATTTTAATCATGGGAATAAGATGCCCCCACCAGGGGCGCCAGTCGCAGCACTGGCGCCCCTTTTCGGCCGCTGGCGCCCCTTTTTCAGCCGCTGGCTCCCGTTTTTCAGCCGCTGGCGCCCTTTCTTGGCTCCTGGCGCCCTTTTTCGGCCGCTGGCACCCCCTCTGTGATTCTCATGGCGCTCCCCTGACAGACCGCCCCAAAACAAAATTCCTGGATCTGCCACTGACTGTATAGAGGAGTGGCTAAGAGACATGTTTCTAAAGAAGTAATCAAGAGGGGGCTGTTTGGACAAACTTTTCACTTTTTTTTACTTAAAACGCCCTTAAACAAACTCTTCACTTTTCATTAATGCAGTAAATAAATAAATGGTGACCTTCACTATAAAGTTAATACAGAGACGTGAATTGTTTACTGCTTTGCTTTAAATTTCTGCCCCAAAAACAACGGGCAAAAAAAGCTAGTACGAGTATATATACAAGCGATTTCTGGAGTTAATGCGGCCATAAATACAGACTGAGCATATAGACTCAAGTCGATCAATCATTTTTAAAGCACAGCTCAGCTGTGCTCAGACACGCCAGATAGTGGCATGGGTGATTTGCCGGGTGTCAAGTTATATACAAGTTATAAGACAAGTTATATAGAGCGGCTATGAGATATGACAAATTCCAGTGTCAAAATTGGGAAGCAATCGGGTAGACAGTATATCGACATCTTTTAAAAAACATCCTAATACATCGTAAAAATCGTTGGTTTTAAAAAAAAACGCATTGAATTTCAACTCCATAATTAATATGAAACAATGTGTGTACGATTTCTCACCTTGTAATATCGATTAGTGGCTTCGTCGGGGTAGAGAGTCAGTCCCCGAGAGTCCAGCCTCCAGAAGTGACGCCTCATCTGGATTGCCAATGGTCGATTGGCGAGTCGTTAATCGAGTTTCAGATTAGCAGCAGCATAATTAAAACGGAAATCATTTCAAATTTGTTAATAATTTGCCCATCTAAAAAACACCGGTTGGTGGCGGGATTTCGTCTCTAAGGGAATTTTCAGCTGTTTATTTTTTATGGCAGCTTTTTTTCTGGTTGGCAGGCCGGGAAAATACGAGACGGACTATCTGAAAATGAAATTGGGGGATGCTGTTCGCGTTTGAGCAATATAGGATTGTTTTTAGGGCGAATGTTTCAGGGAGAGAGACAGTCCACAGAACCCTGGGAAGCCTTTTCCTTCTCGAGGCCTGTTGAATGCGGTACTTTAGGAAATAGCAGAAAAACACTGCCGTGCGCGCAGCTGAACACAATGGCAGGATAGCGGCTTAATAAGCATGATTGTTCTGTTTTTAAATTGGAGCGCAAAATAACTTAGATAAGATGGAGGCGCGATTAGAGACCTGGCATTGAAATTAAAGCAGGCAGAAAATACTAATTTAAGGTGACGAGTTGGATTGAGAGATAAGGTGGGAATGAAGAGAGAGATAAGATGGGAATGAAGAGAGGGATAAGATGGGAATGAAGAGAGAGATGAGATGGGAATGAAGAGAGAGATAAGATGGGAATGAAGAGAGAGATAAGATGGGAATGAAGAGAGAGATAAGATGGGAATGAAGAGAGAGATAAGATGGGAATGAAGAGAGAGATAAGATGGGAATGAAGAGAGAGATGAGATGGGAATGAAGAGAGAGATAAGATGGGAATGAAGAGAGAGATAAGATGGGAATGAAGAGAGAGATAAGATGGGAATGAAGAGAGAGATAAGATGGGAATGAAGAGAGAGATAAGATGGGAATGAAGAGAGAGATGAGATGGGAATGAAGAGAGAGATAAGATGGGAATGAAGAGAGAGATGAGATGGGAATGAAGAGAGAGATAAGATGGGAATGAAGAGAGAGATAAGATGGGAATGAAGAGAGAGATAAGATGGGAATGAAGAGAGAGATAAGATGGGAATGAAGAGAGAGATAACGTGAGAGACAAGAGAGAGATGAGTTGGGAGAGAAGAGAGAGATGAGTTGGGAGACAAGAGAGAGATGAGTTGGGAGACAAGAGAGAGATGAGTTGGGAGACAAGAGAGAGATGAGTTGGGAGACAAGAGAGAGATGAGTTGGGAGACAAGAGAGAGATGAGTTGGGAGACAAGAAAGAGATGAGGTGAGTTGGGAGAGAAGAGAGAGATGAGTTGGGAGACAAGAAAGAGATGAGTTGGGAGACAAGAAAGAGATAAGATGAGAGACAAGAAAGAGATAAGATGAGAGACAAGAGAGAGATGAGTTGGGAGACAAGAGAGAGATGAGTTGGGAGACAAGAGAGAGATGAGTTGGGAGAGAAGAGAGAGATGAGTTGGGAGACAAGAGAGAGATAAGTTGGGAGACAAGAGAGAGATGAGTTGGGAGACAAGAGAGAGATGAGTTGGGAGACAAGAGAGAGATGAGTTGGGAGACAAGAGAGAGATAAGATGAGAGACAAGAAAGAGATAAGATGAGAGACAAGAGAGAGATGAGTTGGGAGACAAGAGAGAGATGAGTTGGGAGACAAGAGAGAGATGAGTTGGGAGAGAAGAGAGAGATGAGTTGGGAGACAAGAGAGAGATAAGTTGGGAGACAAGAGAGAGATGAGTTGGGAGACAAGAGAGAGATGAGTTGGGAGAGAAGAGAGAGATGAGTTGGGAGACAAGAGAGAGATAAGATGAGAGACAAGAGAGAGATGAGTTGGGAGACAAGAGAGAGATGAGTTGGGAGACAAGAAAGAGATAAGATGAGAGACAAGAGAGAGATGAGTTGGGAGACAAGAGAGAGATGAGTTGGGAGACAAGAGAGAGATAAGTTGGGAGACAAGAGAGAGATGAGTTGGGAGACAAGAGAGAGATGAGTTGGGAGACAAGAAAGAGATGAGGTGAGAGAGAAGAGAGAGGTGAGTTGGGAGAGAAGAGAGAGATGAGTTGGGAGAGAAGAGAGAGATGAGTTGGGAGACAAGAAGGAGATGAGGTGAGAGAGAAGAGAGAGATGAGTTGGGAGAGAAGAGAGAGATGAGGTGAGAGAGAAGAGAGAGATGAGTTGGGAGACAAGAGAGAGATAAGTTGGGAGACAAGAAAGAGATAAGATGAGAGACAAGAGAGAGATGAGTTGGGAGACAAGAGAGAGATGAGTTGGGAGACAAGAAAGAGATGAGGTGAGAGAGAAGAGAGAGGTGAGTTGGGAGAGAAGAGAGAGATGAGTTGGGAGAGAAGAGAGAGATGAGGTGAGAGACAAGAAAGAGATGAGGTGAGAGAGAAGAGAGAGGTGAGTTGGGAGAGAAGAGAGAGATGAGTTGGGAGAGAAGAGAGAGATGAGTTGGGAGACAAGAAGGAGATGAGGTGAGAGAGAAGAGAGAGATGAGTTGGGAGAGAAGAGAGAGATGAGGTGAGAGAGAAGAGAGAGATAAGTTGGGAGACAAGAAGGAGATGAGGTGAGAGAGAAGAGAGAGATGAGTTGGGAGAGAAGAGAGAGATAAGTTGGGAGACAAGAGAGAGATGAGTTGGGAGAGAAGAGAGAGATGAGGTGAGAGACAAGAGAGAGATGAGTTGGGAGAGAAGAGAGAGATGAGTTGGGAGAGAAGAGAGAGATGAGTTGGGAGAGAAGAGAGAGATAAGTTGGGAATGAAGAGAGAGATAAGATGGGAATGAAGAGAGAGATAAGATGGGAATAAAGAGAGAGATAAGATGGGAATAAAGAGAGAGATAAGATGGGAATGAAGAGAGAGATAAGATGAGAGACAAGAAAGAGATAAGATGAGAGACAAGAGAGAGATGAGTTGGGAGACAAGAGAGAGATGAGTTGGGAGACAAGAGAGAGATGAGTTGGGAGAGAAGAGAGAGATAAGTTGGGAGACAAGAGAGAGATGAGTTGGGAGACAAGAGAGAGATGAGTTGGGAGACAAGAAAGAGATGAGGTGAGAGAGAAGAGAGAGGTGAGTTGGGAGAGAAGAGAGAGATGAGTTGGGAGAGAAGAGAGAGATGAGTTGGGAGAGAAGAGAGAGATGAGGTGAGAGAGAAGAGAGAGATGAGTTGGGAGAGAAGAGAGAGATGAGGTGAGAGAGAAGAGAGAGATAAGTTGGGAGACAAGAAGGAGATGAGGTGAGAGAGAAGAGAGAGATGAGTTGGGAGAGAAGAGAGAGATAAGTTGGGAGACAAGAGAGAGATGAGTTGGGAGAGAAGAGAGAGATGAGGTGAGAGACAAGAGAGAGATGAGTTGGGAGAGAAGAGAGAGATGAGTTGGGAGAGAAGAGAGAGATGAGTTGGGAGAGAAGAGAGAGATAAGTTGGGAATGAAGAGAGAGATAAGATGGGAATGAAGAGAGAGATAAGATGGGAATAAAGAGAGAGATAAGATGGGAATGAAGAGAGAGATAAGATGGGAATGAAGAGAGAGATAAGATGGGAATGAAGAGAGAGATAAGATGGGAATGAAGAGAGAGATAACGTGAGAGACAAGAGAGAGATGAGTTGGGAGACAAGAAAGAGATGAGGTGAGAGAGAAGAGAGAGGTGAGTTGGGAGAGAAGAGAGAGATGAGTTGGGAGAGAAGAGAGAGATGAGTTGGGAGAGAAGAGAGAGATGAGGTGAGAGAGAAGAGAGAGATGAGTTGGGAGAGAAGAGAGAGATGAGTTGGGAGAGAAGAGAGAGATGAGTTGGGAGAGAAGAGAGAGATGAGTTGGGAGACAAGAGAGAGATGAGTTGGGAGACAAGAGAGAGATGAGTTGGGAGACAAGACAGAGATGAGATGAGAGAGAAGAGAGAGATAAGTTGGGAGACAAGAGAGAGATGAGTTGGGAGAGAAGAGAGAGATAAGTTGGGAGACAAGAGAGAGATGAGTTGGGAGACAAGAGAGAGATAAGATGAGAGACAAGAAAGAGATGAGTTGGGAGACAAGAGAGAGATGAGCTGGGAGACAAGAGAGAGATAAGATGAGAGACAAGAAAGAGATAAGATGAGAGACAAGAGAGAGATGAGTTGGGAGACAAGAGAGAGATGAGTTGGGAGACAAGAGAGAGATGAGTTGGGAGACAAGAGAGAGATGAGTTGGGAGACAAGAGAGAGATGAGTTGGGAGACAAGAGAGAGATGAGTTGGGAGACAAGAAAGAGATGAGGTGAGAGAGAAGAGAGAGGTGAGTTGGGAGAGAAGAGAGAGATGAGTTGGGAGAGAAGAGAGAGATAAGTTGGGAGACAAGAGAGAGATAAGATGAGAGACAAGAGAGAGATGAGTTGGGAGACAAGAGAGAGATGAGTTGGGAGACAAGAGAGAGATAAGATGAGAGACAAGAGAGAGATGAGTTGGGAGACAAGAGAGAGATGAGTTGGGAGACAAGAGAGAGATGAGTTGGGAGAGAAGAGAGAGATGAGTTGGGAGAGAAGAGAGAGATGAGTTGAGAGAGAAGAGAGAGATGAGTTGGGAGAGAAGAGAGAGATAAGATGAGAGACAAGAAAGAGATGAGTTGGGAGACAAGAGAGAGATGAGTTGGGAGACAAGAGAGAGATGAGTTGGGAGACAAGAGAGAGATGAGTTGGGAGACAAGAGAGAGATGAGTTGGGAGACAAGAGAGAGATGAGTTGGGAGACAAGAGAGAGATGAGTTGGGAGACAAGAAAGAGATGAGGTGAGTTGGGAGAGAAGAGAGAGATGAGTTGGGAGACAAGAGAGAGATGAGTTGGGAGACAAGAAAGAGATGAGTTGGGAGACAAGAGAGAGATAAGATGAGAGACAAGAAAGAGATAAGATGAGAGACAAGAGAGAGATGAGTTGGGAGACAAGAGAGAGATGAGTTGGGAGACAAGAGAGAGATGAGTTGGGAGACAAGAGAGAGATAAGATGAGAGACAAGAGAGAGATGAGTTGGGAGACAAGAGAGAGATGAGTTGGGAGACAAGAGAGAGATGAGTTGGGAGACAAGAGAGAGATAAGATGAGAGACAAGAGAGAGATGAGTTGGGAGACAAGAGAGAGATGAGTTGGGAGACAAGAGAGAGATAAGATGAGAGACAAGAAAGAGATAAGTTGGGAGACAAGAGAGAGATGAGTTGGGAGACAAGAGAGAGATGAGTTGGGAGACAAGAGAGAGATAAGTTGGGAGACAAGAGAGAGATAAGTTGGGAGACAAGAGAGAGATGAGTTGGGAGACAAGAGAGAGATGAGTTGGGAGACAAGAAAGAGATGAGTTGGGAGACAAGAGAGAGATAAGATGAGAGACAAGAAAGAGATGAGTTGGGAGACAAGAGAGAGATGAGTTGGGAGACAAGAGAGAGATGAGTTGGGAGACAAGAGAGAGATGAGTTGGGAGACAAGAGAGAGATGAGTTGGGAGACAAGAGAGAGATGAGTTGGGAGACAAGAGAGAGATGAGTTGGGAGACAAGAAAGAGATGAGGTGAGTTGGGAGAGAAGAGAGAGATGAGTTGGGAGACAAGAGAGAGATGAGTTGGGAGACAAGAAAGAGATGAGTTGGGAGACAAGAGAGAGATAAGATGAGAGACAAGAAAGAGATAAGATGAAAGACAAGAGAGAGATGAGTTGGGAGACAAGAGAGAGATGAGTTGGGAGACAAGAGAGAGATAAGATGAGAGACAAGAAAGAGATAAGATGAGAGACAAGAGAGAGATGAGTTGGGAGACAAGAGAGAGATGAGTTGGGAGACAAGAGAGAGATGAGTTGGGAGACAAGAGAGAGATAAGATGAGAGACAAGAGAGAGATGAGTTGGGAGACAAGAGAGAGATGAGTTGGGAGACAAGAGAGAGATAAGATGAGAGACAAGAAAGAGATAAGTTGGGAGACAAGAGAGAGATGAGTTGGGAGACAAGAGAGAGATGAGTTGGGAGACAAGAGAGAGATAAGTTGGGAGACAAGAGAGAGATAAGTTGGGAGACAAGAGAGAGATGAGTTGGGAGACAAGAGAGAGATAAGTTGGGAGACAAGAGAGAGATGAGTTGGGAGACAAGAGAGAGATAAGTTGGGAGACAAGAGAGAGATGAGTTGGGAGACAAGAGAGAGATGAGTTGGGAGACAAGAAAGAGATGAGGTGAGAGAGAAGAGAGAGGTGAGTTGGGAGAGAAGAGAGAGATGAGTTGGGAGAGAAGAGAGAGATAAGTTGGGAGAGAAGAGAGAGATGAGTTGGGAGAGAAGAGAGAGATGAGGTGAGAGAGAAGAGAGAGATGAGGTGAGAGAGAAGAGAGAGATGAGGTGAGAGAGAAGAGAGAGATGAGGTGAGAGAGAAGAGAGAGATGAGGTGAGAGAGAAGAGAGAGATGAGGTGAGAGAGAAGAGAGAGATGAGGTGAGAGAGAAGAGAGAGATGAGTTGGGAGAGAAGAGAGAGATGAGGTGAGAGAGAAGAGAGAGATAAGTTGGGAGACAAGAAGGAGATGAGGTGAGAGAGAAGAGAGAGATGAGTTGGGAGAGAAGAGAGAGATAAGTTGGGAGACAAGAGAGAGATGAGTTGGGAGAGAAGAGAGAGAGGAGGTGAGAGACAAGAGAGAGATGAGTTGGGAGAGAAGAGAGAGATGAGTTGGGAGAGAAGAGAAAGATGAGTTGGGAGACAAGAGAGAGATAAGATGAGAGACAAGAAAGAGATAAGATGAGAGACAAGAGAGAGATGAGTTGGGAGAGAAGAGAGAGATGAGGTGAGAGAGAAGAGAGAGATGAGTTGGGAGAGAAGAGAGAGATGAGGTGAGAGAGAAGAGAGAGATAAGTTGGGAGACAAGAAGGAGATGAGGTGAGAGAGAAGAGAGAGATGAGTTGGGAGAGAAGAGAGAGATAAGTTGGGAGACAAGAGAGAGATGAGTTGGGAGAGAAGAGAGAGAGGAGGTGAGAGACAAGAGAGAGATGAGTTGGGAGAGAAGAGAGAGATGAGTTGGGAGAGAAGAGAGAGGTGAGTTGGGAGACAAGAGAGAGATATGATGAGAGACAAGAAAGAGATAAGATGAGAGACAAGAGAGAGATGAGTTGGGAGAGAAGAGAGAGATGAGTTGGGAGACAAGAGAGAGATAAGTTGGGAGACAAGAGAGAGATGAGTTGGGAGACAAGAGAGAGATGAGTTGGGAGACAAGAGAGAGATGAGTTGGGAGAGAAGAGAGAGATGAGTTGGGAGACAAGAGAGAGATATGATGAGAGACAAGAAAGAGATAAGATGAGAGACAAGAGAGAGATGAGTTGGGAGAGAAGAGAGAGATGAGTTGGGAGACAAGAGAGAGATAAGTTGGGAGACAAGAGAGAGATGAGTTGGGAGACAAGAAAGAGATGAGGTGAGTTGGGAGAGAAGAGAGAGATGAGTTGGGAGACAAGAGAGAGATGAGTTGGGAGACAAGAAAGAGATGAGGTGAGTTGGGAGAGAAGAGAGAGATGAGTTGGGAGACAAGAGAGAGATGAGTTGGGAGACAAGAAAGAGATAAGATGAGAGACAAGAGAGAGATGAGTTGGGAGACAAGAGAGAGATGAGTTGGGAGACAAGAGAGAGATAAGATGAGAGACAAGAAAGAGATAAGATGAGAGACAAGAGAGAGATGAGTTGGGAGACAAGAGAGAGATGAGTTGGGAGACAAGAGAGAGATGAGTTGGGAGAGAAGAGAGAGATAAGTTGGGAGACAAGAGAGAGATGAGTTGGGAGACAAGAGAGAGATGAGTTGGGAGACAAGAAAGAGATGAGGTGAGAGAGAAGAGAGAGGTGAGTTGGGAGAGAAGAGAGAGATGAGTTGGGAGAGAAGAGAGAGATGAGTTGGGAGAGAAGAGAGAGATGAGTTGGGAGAGAAGAGAGAGATGAGGTGAGAGAGAAGAGAGAGATGAGTTGGGAGAGAAGAGAGAGATGAGGTGAGAGAGAAGAGAGAGATAAGTTGGGAGACAAGAAGGAGATGAGGTGAGAGAGAAGAGAGAGATGAGTTGGGAGAGAAGAGAGAGATAAGTTGGGAGACAAGAGAGAGATGAGTTGGGAGAGAAGAGAGAGATGAGGTGAGAGACAAGAGAGAGATGAGTTGGGAGAGAAGAGAGAGATGAGTTGGGAGAGAAGAGAGAGATGAGTTGGGAGAGAAGAGAGAGATAAGTTGGGAATGAAGAGAGAGATAAGATGGGAATGAAGAGAGAGATAAGATGGGAATAAAGAGAGAGATAAGATGGGAATGAAGAGAGAGATAAGATGGGAATGAAGAGAGAGATAAGATGGGAATGAAGAGAGAGATAAGATGGGAATGAAGAGAGAGATAACGTGAGAGACAAGAGAGAGATGAGTTGGGAGACAAGAAAGAGATGAGGTGAGAGAGAAGAGAGAGGTGAGTTGGGAGAGAAGAGAGAGATGAGTTGGGAGAGAAGAGAGAGATGAGTTGGGAGAGAAGAGAGAGATGAGGTGAGAGAGAAGAGAGAGATGAGTTGGGAGAGAAGAGAGAGATGAGTTGGGAGAGAAGAGAGAGATGAGTTGGGAGAGAAGAGAGAGATGAGTTGGGAGACAAGAGAGAGATGAGTTGGGAGAGAAGAGAGAGATGAGTTGGGAGAGAAGAGAGAGATGAGTTGGGAGACAAGACAGAGATGAGATGAGAGAGAAGAGAGAGATAAGTTGGGAGACAAGAGAGAGATGAGTTGGGAGAGAAGAGAGAGATAAGTTGGGAGACAAGAGAGAGATGAGTTGGGAGACAAGAGAGAGATAAGATGAGAGACAAGAAAGAGATGAGTTGGGAGACAAGAGAGAGATGAGTTGGGAGACAAGAGAGAGATGAGCTGGGAGACAAGAGAGAGATAAGATGAGAGACAAGAAAGAGATAAGATGAGAGACAAGAGAGAGATGAGTTGGGAGACAAGAGAGAGATGAGTTGGGAGACAAGAGAGAGATGAGTTGGGAGACAAGAGAGAGATGAGTTGGGAGACAAGAGAGAGATGAGTTGGGAGACAAGAGAGAGATGAGTTGGGAGACAAGAGAGAGATGAGTTGGGAGACAAGAAAGAGATGAGGTGAGTTGGGAGAGAAGAGAGAGATGAGTTGGGAGACAAGAGAGAGATGAGTTGGGAGACAAGAAAGAGAT
This sequence comes from Macrostomum hystrix, assembly GCA_950097015.1. Taxonomy (NCBI): domain Eukaryota; kingdom Metazoa; phylum Platyhelminthes; family Macrostomidae; genus Macrostomum; species Macrostomum hystrix. The sequence goes on along the minus strand of CATNEN010000025.1, from coordinate 6,730,978 downwards.
AAGATGAGAGACAAGAGAGAGATGAGTTGGGAGACAAGAGAGAGATGAGTTGGGAGACAAGAGAGAGATAAGTTGGGAGACAAGAGAGAGATGAGTTGGGAGACAAGAAAGAGATGAGGTGAGAGACAAGAGAGAGATGAGTTGGGAGACAAGAGAGAGATAAGATGAGAGACAAGAAAGAGATAAGATGAGAGACAAGAGAGAGATGAGTTGGGAGACAAGAGAGAGATGAGTTGGGAGACAAGAGAGAGATAAGATGAGAGACAAGAGAGAGATGAGTTGGGAGACAAGAGAGAGATGAGTTGGGAGACAAGAAAGAGATGAGGTGAGAGAGAAGAGAGAGGTGAGTTGGGAGAGAAGAGAGAGATGAGTTGGGAGAGAAGAGAGAGATGAGTTGGGAGAGAAGAGAGAGATGAGGTGAGAGAGAAGAGAGAGATAAGTTGGGAGAGAAGAGAGAGATAAGTTGGGAGAGAAGAGAGAGATGAGTTGGGAGAGAAGAGAGAGATGAGGTGAGAGAGAAGAGAGAGATGAGTTGGGAGAGAAGAGAGAGATAAGTTGGGAGAGAAGAGAGAGATGAGTTGGGAGAGAAGAGAGAGATGAGGTGAGAGAGAAGAGAGAGATGAGTTGGGAGAGAAGAGAGAGATGAGGTGAGAGAGAAGAGAGAGATAAGTTGGGAGACAAGAAGGAGATGAGGTGAGAGAGAAGAGAGAGATGAGTTGGGAGAGAAGAGAGAGATAAGTTGGGAGACAAGAGAGAGATAAGATGAGAGACAAGAGAGAGATGAGTTGGGAGACAAGAGAGAGATAAGTTGGGAGACAAGAGAGAGATAAGATGAGAGACAAGAGAGAGATGAGTTGGGAGACAAGAGAGAGATGAGTTGGGAGACAAGAGAGAGATGAGTTGGGAGAGAAGAGAGAGATGAGTTGGGAGAGAAGAGAGAGATGAGTTGGGAGAGAAGAGAGAGATGAGTTGGGAGAGAAGAGAGAGATAAGATGAGAGACAAGAAAGAGATGAGTTGGGAGACAAGAGAGAGATGAGTTGGGAGACAAGAGAGAGATGAGTTGGGAGACAAGAGAGAGATGAGTTGGGAGACAAGAGAGAGATGAGTTGGGAGAGAAGAGAGAGATGAGTTGGGAGACAAGAGAGAGATGAGTTGGGAGACAAGAAAGAGATGAGGTGAGTTGGGAGAGAAGAGAGAGATGAGTTGGGAGACAAGAGAGAGATGAGTTGGGAGACAAGAAAGAGATAAGATGAGAGACAAGAGAGAGATGAGTTGGGAGACAAGAGAGAGATGAGTTGGGAGACAAGAGAGAGATAAGTTGGGAGACAAGAGAGAGATGAGTTGGGAGACAAGAAAGAGATGAGGTGAGAGACAAGAGAGAGATGAGTTGGGAGACAAGAGAGAGATGAGTTGGGAGACAAGAGAGAGATAAGATGAGAGACAAGAAAGAGATAAGATGAGAGACAAGAGAGAGATGAGTTGGGAGACAAGAGAGAGATGAGTTGGGAGAGAAGAGAGAGATAAGTTGGGAGACAAGAGAGAGATGAGTTGGGAGACAAGAGAGAGATAAGATGAGAGACAAGAAAGAGATGAGTTGGGAGACAAGAGAGAGATGAGTTGGGAGACAAGAGAGAGATGAGTTGGGAGACAAGAGAGAGATAAGTTGGGAGACAAGAGAGAGATGAGTTGGGAGACAAGAAAGAGATGAGGTGAGAGACAAGAGAGAGATGAGTTGGGAGACAAGAGAGAGATAAGATGAGAGACAAGAAAGAGATAAGATGAGAGACAAGAGAGAGATGAGTTGGGAGACAAGAGAGAGATGAGTTGGGAGACAAGAGAGAGATAAGATGAGAGACAAGAGAGAGATGAGTTGGGAGACAAGAGAGAGATGAGTTGGGAGACAAGAAAGAGATGAGGTGAGAGAGAAGAGAGAGGTGAGTTGGGAGAGAAGAGAGAGATGAGTTGGGAGAGAAGAGAGAGATGAGTTGGGAGAGAAGAGAGAGATGAGGTGAGAGAGAAGAGAGAGATAAGTTGGGAGAGAAGAGAGAGATAAGTTGGGAGAGAAGAGAGAGATGAGTTGGGAGAGAAGAGAGAGATGAGGTGAGAGAGAAGAGAGAGATGAGTTGGGAGAGAAGAGAGAGATAAGTTGGGAGAGAAGAGAGAGATGAGTTGGGAGAGAAGAGAGAGATGAGGTGAGAGAGAAGAGAGAGATGAGTTGGGAGAGAAGAGAGAGATGAGGTGAGAGAGAAGAGAGAGATAAGTTGGGAGACAAGAAGGAGATGAGGTGAGAGAGAAGAGAGAGATGAGTTGGGAGAGAAGAGAGAGATAAGTTGGGAGACAAGAGAGAGATAAGATGAGAGACAAGAGAGAGATGAGTTGGGAGACAAGAGAGAGATGAGTTGGGAGACAAGAGAGAGATAAGATGAGAGACAAGAGAGAGATGAGTTGGGAGACAAGAGAGAGATGAGTTGGGAGACAAGAGAGAGATGAGTTGGGAGAGAAGAGAGAGATGAGTTGGGAGAGAAGAGAGAGATGAGTTGGGAGAGAAGAGAGAGATGAGTTGGGAGAGAAGAGAGAGATAAGATGAGAGACAAGAAAGAGATGAGTTGGGAGACAAGAGAGAGATGAGTTGGGAGACAAGAGAGAGATGAGTTGGGAGACAAGAGAGAGATGAGTTGGGAGACAAGAGAGAGATGAGTTGGGAGAGAAGAGAGAGATGAGTTGGGAGACAAGAGAGAGATGAGTTGGGAGACAAGAAAGAGATGAGGTGAGTTGGGAGAGAAGAGAGAGATGAGTTGGGAGACAAGAGAGAGATGAGTTGGGAGACAAGAAAGAGATAAGATGAGAGACAAGAGAGAGATGAGTTGGGAGACAAGAGAGAGATGAGTTGGGAGACAAGAGAGAGATAAGTTGGGAGACAAGAGAGAGATGAGTTGGGAGACAAGAAAGAGATGAGGTGAGAGACAAGAGAGAGATGAGTTGGGAGACAAGAGAGAGATGAGTTGGGAGACAAGAGAGAGATAAGATGAGAGACAAGAAAGAGATAAGATGAGAGACAAGAGAGAGATGAGTTGGGAGACAAGAGAGAGATGAGTTGGGAGACAAGAGAGAGATAAGATGAGAGACAAGAGAGAGATGAGTTGGGAGACAAGAGAGAGATGAGTTGGGAGACAAGAAAGAGATGAGGTGAGAGAGAAGAGAGAGGTGAGTTGGGAGAGAAGAGAGAGATGAGTTGGGAGAGAAGAGAGAGATAAGTTGGGAGAGAAGAGAGAGATGAGTTGGGAGAGAAGAGAGAGATGAGGTGAGAGAGAAGAGAGAGATGAGTTGGGAGAGAAGAGAGAGATGAGGTGAGAGAGAAGAGAGAGATAAGTTGGGAGACAAGAAGGAGATGAGGTGAGAGAGAAGAGAGAGATGAGTTGGGAGAGAAGAGAGAGATAAGTTGGGAGACAAGAGAGAGATGAGTTGGGAGAGAAGAGAGAGAGGAGGTGAGAGACAAGAGAGAGATGAGTTGGGAGAGAAGAGAGAGATGAGTTGGGAGAGAAGAGAAAGATGAGTTGGGAGACAAGAGAGAGATAAGATGAGAGACAAGAAAGAGATAAGATGAGAGACAAGAGAGAGATGAGTTGGGAGAGAAGAGAGAGATGAGGTGAGAGAGAAGAGAGAGATGAGTTGGGAGAGAAGAGAGAGATGAGGTGAGAGAGAAGAGAGAGATAAGTTGGGAGACAAGAAGGAGATGAGGTGAGAGAGAAGAGAGAGATGAGTTGGGAGAGAAGAGAGAGATAAGTTGGGAGACAAGAGAGAGATGAGTTGGGAGAGAAGAGAGAGAGGAGGTGAGAGACAAGAGAGAGATGAGTTGGGAGAGAAGAGAGAGATGAGTTGGGAGAGAAGAGAGAGATGAGTTGGGAGACAAGAGAGAGATAAGATGAGAGACAAGAAAGAGATAAGATGAGAGACAAGAGAGAGATGAGTTGGGAGAGAAGAGAGAGATGAGTTGGGAGACAAGAGAGAGATAAGTTGGGAGACAAGAGAGAGATGAGTTGGGAGACAAGAGAGAGATGAGTTGGGAGACAAGACAGAGATGAGGTGAGAGACAAGAGAGAGATGAGTTGGGAGACAAGAGAGAGATGAGGTGAGAGAAGAGAGAGATAAGTTGGGAGACAAGAGAGAGATGAGGTTAGAGACAAGAGAGAGATGAGTTGGGAGACAAGAGAGAGATGAGTTGGGAGAGAAGAGAGAGATGAGATGAGAGACAAGACAGAGATGAGATGAGAGAGAAGAGAGAGATGAGGTGAGAGACAAGAGAGAGATGAGATGAGAGACAAGAGAGAGAGATGAGATGAGAGACAAGAGTTGGGAGAGAAGAGAGAGATGAGATGGGAATGAAGAGAGAGATAAGATGGGAATAAAGAGAGAGATAAGATGGGAATGAAGAGAGAGATAAGATGGGAATGAAGAGAGAGATAAGATGGGAATGAAGAGAGAGATAACGTGAGAGACAAGAGAGAGATGAGTTGGGAGAGAAGAGAGAGATGAGTTGGGAGACAAGAGAGAGATGAGTTGGGAGACAAGAGAGAGATGAGTTGGGAGACAAGAGAGAGATGAGTTGGGAGACAAGAGAGAGATGAGTTGGGAGACAAGAGAGAGATGAGTTGGGAGACAAGAAAGAGATGAGGTGAGTTGGGAGAGAAGAGAGAGATGAGTTGGGAGACAAGAGAGAGATGAGTTGGGAGACAAGAGAGAGATGAGTTGGGAGACAAGAGAGAGATGAGTTGGGAGACAAGAGAGAGATGAGTTGGGAGACAAGAAAGAGATGAGGTGAGTTGGGAGAGAAGAGAGAGATGAGTTGGGAGACAAGAGAGAGATGAGTTGGGAGACAAGAAAGAGATAAGATGAGAGACAAGAGAGAGATGAGTTGGGAGACAAGAGAGAGATGAGTTGGGAGACAAGAGAGAGATAAGATGAGAGACAAGAAAGAGATAAGATGAGAGACAAGAGAGAGATGAGTTGGGAGACAAGAGAGAGATGAGTTGGGAGACAAGAGAGAGATGAGTTGGGAGACAAGAGAGAGATGAGTTGGGAGACAAGAGAGAGATAAGTTGGGAGACAAGAGAGAGATGAGTTGGGAGACAAGAAAGAGATGAGGTGAGAGAGAAGAGAGAGGTGAGTTGGGAGAGAAGAGAGAGATGAGTTGGGAGAGAAGAGAGAGATGAGTTGGGAGAGAAGAGAGAGATGAGTTGGGAGAGAAGAGAGAGATGAGGTGAGAGAGAAGAGAGAGATGAGTTGGGAGAGAAGAGAGAGATGAGGTGAGAGAGAAGAGAGAGATGAGTTGGGAGAGAAGAGAGAGATGAGGTGAGAGAGAAGAGAGAGATGAGTTGGGAGAGAAGAGAGAGATAAGTTGGGAGACAAGAGAGAGATGAGTTGGGAGACAAGAGAGAGATGAGTTGGGAGACAAGAGAGAGATGAGTTGGGAGACAAGAGAGAGATGAGTTGGGAGACAAGAGAGAGATGAGTTGGGAGACAAGAGAGAGATGAGTTGGGAGACAAGAAAGAGATGAGGTGAGAGAGAAGAGAGAGGTGAGTTGGGAGAGAAGAGAGAGATGAGTTGGGAGAGAAGAGAGAGATAAGTTGGGAGACAAGACAGAGATAAGATGAGAGACAAGAGAGAGATGAGTTGGGAGACAAGAGAGAGATGAGTTGGGAGACAAGAGAGAGATAAGATGAGAGACAAGAGAGAGATGAGTTGGGAGACAAGAGAGAGATGAGTTGGGAGAGAAGAGAGAGAGGAGGTGAGAGACAAGAGAGAGATGAGTTGGGAGAGAAGAGAGAGATGAGTTGGGAGAGAAGAGAGAGATGAGTTGGGAGACAAGAGAGAGATAAGATGAGAGACAAGAAAGAGATAAGATGAGAGACAAGAGAGAGATGAGTTGGGAGAGAAGAGAGAGATAAGTTGGGAGACAAGAGAGAGATAAGTTGGGAGACAAGAGAGAGATGAGTTGGGAGACAAGAGAGAGATGAGTTGGGAGACAAGACAGAGATGAGGTGAGAGACAAGAGAGAGATGAGTTGGGAGACAAGAGAGAGATGAGGTGAGAGAAGAGAGAGATAAGTTGGGAGACAAGAGAGAGATGAGGTGAGAGACAAGAGAGAGATGAGTTGGGAGAGAAGAGAGAGATGAGTTGGGAGAGAAGAGAGAGATGAGATGAGAGACAAGACAGAGATGAGATGAGAGAGAAGAGAGAGATGAGGTGAGAGACAAGAGAGAGATGAGATGAGAGACAAGAGAGAGAGATGAGATGAGAGACAAGAGTTGGGAGAGAAGAGAGAGATGAGATGGGAATGAAGAGAGAGATAAGATGGGAATGAAGAGAGAGATAAGATGGGAATGAAGAGAGAGATAAGATGGGAATGAAGAGAGAGATAAGATGGGAATGAAGAGAGAGATAACGTGAGAGACAAGAGAGAGATGAGTTGGGAGAGAAGAGAGAGATGAGTTGGGAGACAAGAGAGAGATGAGTTGGGAGACAAGAGAGAGATGAGTTGGGAGACAAGAGAGAGATGAGTTGGGAGACAAGAGAGAGATGAGTTGGGAGACAAGAAAGAGATGAGGTGAGTTGGGAGAGAAGAGAGAGATGAGTTGGGAGACAAGAAAGAGATAAGATGAGAGACAAGAGAGAGATGAGTTGGGAGACAAGAGAGAGATGAGTTGGGAGACAAGAGAGAGATAAGATGAGAGACAAGAAAGAGATAAGATGAGAGACAAGAGAGAGATGAGTTGGGAGACAAGAGAGAGATGAGTTGGGAGACAAGAGAGAGATGAGTTGGGAGACAAGAGAGAGATGAGTTGGGAGACAAGAGAGAGATGAGTTGGGAGACAAGAAAGAGATGAGTTGGGAGACAAGAGAGAGATGAGTTGGGAGACAAGAGAGAGATGAGTTGGGAGACAAGAAAGAGATGAGGTGAGAGAGAAGAGAGAGGTGAGTTGGGAGAGAAGAGAGAGATGAGTTGGGAGAGAAGAGAGAGATGAGTTGGGAGAGAAGAGAGAGATGAGTTGGGAGAGAAGAGAGAGATGAGGTGAGAGAGAAGAGAGAGATGAGTTGGGAGAGAAGAGAGAGATGACGTGAGAGAGAAGAGAGAGATAAGTTGGGAGACAAGAAGGAGATGAGGTGAGAGAGAAGAGAGAGATGAGTTGGGAGAGAAGAGAGAGATAAGTTGGGAGACAAGAGAGAGATGAGTTGGGAGAGAAGAGAGAGATGAGTTGGGAGAGAAGAGAGAGATGAGTTGGGAGACAAGAGAGAGATAAGATGAGAGACAAGAAAGAGATAAGATGAGAGACAAGAGAGAGATGAGTTGGGAGAGAAGAGAGAGATGAGTTGGGAGACAAGAGAGAGATGAGTTGGGAGACAAGAGAGAGATGAGTTGGGAGACAAGAGAGAGATGAGTTGGGAGACAAGAAAGAGATGAGGTGAGAGAGAAGAGAGAGGTGAGTTGGGAGAGAAGAGAGAGATGAGTTGGGAGAGAAGAGAGAGATGAGTTGGGAGAGAAGAGAGAGATGAGTTGGGAGAGAAGAGAGAGATGAGGTGAGAGAGAAGAGAGAGATGAGTTGGGAGAGAAGAGAGAGATGAGGTGAGAGAGAAGAGAGAGATAAGTTGGGAGACAAGAAGGAGATGAGGTGAGAGAGAAGAGAGAGATGAGTTGGGAGAGAAGAGAGAGATAAGTTGGGAGACAAGAGAGAGATGAGTTGGGAGAGAAGAGAGAGATGAGTTGGGAGAGAAGAGAGAGATGAGTTGGGAGACAAGAGAGAGATAAGATGAGAGACAAGAAAGAGATAAGATGAGAGACAAGAGAGAGATGAGTTGGGAGAGAAGAGAGAGATGAGTTGGGAGACAAGAGAGAGATGAGTTGGGAGACAAGAGAGAGATGAGTTGGGAGACAAGAGAGAGATGAGTTGGGAGACAAGACAGAGATGAGGTGAGAGACAAGAGAGAGATGAGTTGGGAGACAAGAGAGAGATGAGGTGAGAGAAGAGAGAGATAAGTTGGGAGACAAGAGAGAGATGAGGTGAGAGACAAGAGAGAGATGAGTTGGGAGAGAAGAGAGAGATGAGTTGGGAGAGAAGAGAGAGATGAGATGAGAGACAAGACAGAGATGAGATGAGAGAGAAGAGAGAGATGAGGTGAGAGACAAGAGAGAGATGAGATGAGAGACAAGAGAGAGAGATGAGATGAGAGACAAGAGTTGGGAGAGAAGAGAGAGATGAGATGGGAAGGAAGAGAGAGATAAGATGGGAATGAAGAGAGAGATAAGATGGGAATGAAGAGAGAGATAAGATGGGAATGAAGAGAGAGATAAGATGGGAATGAAGAGAGAGATAACGTGAGAGACAAGAGAGAGATGAGTTGGGAGAGAAGAGAGAGATGAGTTGGGAGACAAGAGAGAGATGAGTTGGGAGACAAGAGAGAGATGAGTTGGGAGACAAGAGAGAGATGAGTTGGGAGACAAGAGAGAGATGAGTTGGGAGACAAGAGAGAGATGAGTTGGGAGACAAGAGAGAGATGAGTTGGGAGAGAAGAGAGAGATGAGATGGGAATGAAGAGAGAGATAAGATGGGAATGAAGAGAGAGATAAGATGGGAATGAAGAGAGAGATAAGATGGGAATGAAGAGAGAGATAAGATGGGAATGAAGAGAGAGATAACGTGAGAGACAAGAGAGAGATGAGTTGGGAGAGAAGAGAGAGATGAGTTGGGAGACAAGAGAGAGATGAGTTGGGAGACAAGAGAGAGATGAGTTGGGAGACAAGAGAGAGATGAGTTGGGAGACAAGAGAGAGATGAGTTGGGAGACAAGAGAGAGATGAGTTGGGAGACAAGAAAGAGATGAGGTGAGTTGGGAGAGAAGAGAGAGATGAGTTGGGAGACAAGAAAGAGATAAGATGAGAGACAAGAGAGAGATGAGTTGGGAGACAAGAGAGAGATGAGTTGGGAGACAAGAGAGAGATAAGATGAGAGACAAGAAAGAGATAAGATGAGAGACAAGAGAGAGATGAGTTGGGAGACAAGAGAGAGATGAGTTGGGAGACAAGAGAGAGATGAGTTGGGAGACAAGAGAGAGATGAGTTGGGAGACAAGAGAGAGATGAGTTGGGAGACAAGAGAGAGATGAGTTGGGAGACAAGAGAGAGATGAGTTGGGAGACAAGAAAGAGATGAGGTGAGAGAGAAGAGAGAGGTGAGTTGGGAGAGAAGAGAGAGATGAGTTGGGAGAGAAGAGAGAGATGAGTTGGGAGAGAAGAGAGAGATGAGTTGGGAGAGAAGAGAGAGATGAGGTGAGAGAGAAGAGAGAGATGAGTTGGGAGAGAAGAGAGAGATGAGGTGAGAGAGAAGAGAGAGATAAGTTGGGAGACAAGAAGGAGATGAGGTGAGAGAGAAGAGAGAGATGAGTTGGGAGAGAAGAGAGAGATAAGTTGGGAGACAAGAGAGAGATGAGTTGGGAGACAAGAGAGAGATGAGTTGGGAGACAAGAAAGAGATGAGGTGAGAGAGAAGAGAGAGGTGAGTTGGGAGAGAAGAGAGAGATGAGTTGGGAGAGAAGAGAGAGATGAGTTGGGAGAGAAGAGAGAGATGAGTTGGGAGAGAAGAGAGAGATGAGGTGAGAGAGAAGAGAGAGATGAGTTGGGAGAGAAGAGAGAGATGAGGTGAGAGAGAAGAGAGAGATAAGTTGGGAGACAAGAAGGAGATGAGGTGAGAGAGAAGAGAGAGATGAGTTGGGAGAGAAGAGAGAGATAAGTTGGGAGACAAGAGAGAGATGAGTTGGGAGAGAAGAGAGAGATGAGGTGAGAGACAAGAGAGAGATGAGTTGGGAGAGAAGAGAGAGATGAGTTGGGAGAGAAGAGAGAGATGAGTTGGGAGAGAAGAGAGAGATAAGTTGGGAATGAAGAGAGAGATAAGATGGGAATGAAGAGAGAGATAAGATGGGAATAAAGAGAGAGATAAGATGGGAATGAAGAGAGAGATAAGATGGGAATGAAGAGAGAGATAAGATGGGAATGAAGAGAGAGATAAGATGGGAATGAAGAGAGAGATAACGTGAGAGACAAGAGAGAGATGAGTTGGGAGACAAGAAAGAGATGAGGTGAGAGAGAAGAGAGAGGTGAGTTGGGAGAGAAGAGAGAGATGAGTTGGGAGAGAAGAGAGAGATGAGTTGGGAGAGAAGAGAGAGATGAGGTGAGAGAGAAGAGAGAGATGAGTTGGGAGAGAAGAGAGAGATGAGTTGGGAGAGAAGAGAGAGATGAGTTGGGAGAGAAGAGAGAGATGAGTTGGGAGACAAGAGAGAGATGAGTTGGGAGAGAAGAGAGAGATGAGTTGGGAGAGAAGAGAGAGATGAGTTGGGAGACAAGACAGAGATGAGATGAGAGAGAAGAGAGAGATAAGTTGGGAGACAAGAGAGAGATGAGTTGGGAGAGAAGAGAGAGATAAGTTGGGAGACAAGAGAGAGATGAGTTGGGAGACAAGAGAGAGATAAGATGAGAGACAAGAAAGAGATGAGTTGGGAGACAAGAGAGAGATGAGTTGGGAGACAAGAGAGAGATGAGCTGGGAGACAAGAGAGAGATAAGATGAGAGACAAGAAAGAGATAAGATGAGAGACAAGAGAGAGATGAGTTGGGAGACAAGAGAGAGATGAGTTGGGAGACAAGAGAGAGATGAGTTGGGAGACAAGAGAGAGATGAGTTGGGAGACAAGAGAGAGATGAGTTGGGAGACAAGAGAGAGATGAGTTGGGAGACAAGAGAGAGATGAGTTGGGAGACAAGAAAGAGATGAGGTGAGTTGGGAGAGAAGAGAGAGATGAGTTGGGAGACAAGAGAGAGATGAGTTGGGAGACAAGAAAGAGATAAGATGAGAGACAAGAGAGAGATGAGTTGGGAGACAAGAGAGAGATGAGTTGGGAGACAAGAGAGAGATAAGTTGGGAGACAAGAGAGAGATGAGTTGGGAGACAAGAAAGAGATGAGGTGAGAGACAAGAGAGAGATGAGTTGGGAGACAAGAGAGAGATGAGTTGGGAGACAAGAGAGAGATAAGATGAGAGACAAGAAAGAGATAAGATGAGAGACAAGAGAGAGATGAGTTGGGAGACAAGAGAGAGATGAGTTGGGAGACAAGAGAGAGATAAGATGAGAGACAAGAGAGAGATGAGTTGGGAGACAAGAGAGAGATGAGTTGGGAGACAAGAAAGAGATGAGGTGAGAGAGAAGAGAGAGGTGAGTTGGGAGAGAAGAGAGAGATGAGTTGGGAGAGAAGAGAGAGATAAGTTGGGAGAGAAGAGAGAGATGAGTTGGGAGAGAAGAGAGAGATGAGGTGAGAGAGAAGAGAGAGATGAGTTGGGAGAGAAGAGAGAGATGAGGTGAGAGAGAAGAGAGAGATAAGTTGGGAGACAAGAAGGAGATGAGGTGAGAGAGAAGAGAGAGATGAGTTGGGAGAGAAGAGAGAGATAAGTTGGGAGACAAGAGAGAGATAAGATGAGAGACAAGAGAGAGATGAGTTGGGAGACAAGAGAGAGATGAGTTGGGAGACAAGAGAGAGATAAGATGAGAGACAAGAGAGAGATGAGTTGGGAGACAAGAGAGAGATGAGTTGGGAGACAAGAGAGAGATGAGTTGGGAGAGAAGAGAGAGATGAGTTGGGAGAGAAGAGAGAGATGAGTTGGGAGAGAAGAGAGAGATGAGTTGGGAGAGAAGAGAGAGATAAGATGAGAGACAAGAAAGAGATGAGTTGGGAGACAAGAGAGAGATGAGTTGGGAGACAAGAGAGAGATGAGTTGGGAGACAAGAGAGAGATGAGTTGGGAGACAAGAGAGAGATGAGTTGGGAGACAAGAGAGAGATGAGTTGGGAGACAAGAGAGAGATGAGTTGGGAGACAAGAAAGAGATGAGGTGAGTTGGGAGAGAAGAGAGAGATGAGTTGGGAGACAAGAGAGAGATGAGTTGGGAGACAAGAAAGAGATAAGATGAGAGACAAGAGAGAGATGAGTTGGGAGACAAGAGAGAGATGAGTTGGGAGACAAGAGAGAGATAAGTTGGGAGACAAGAGAGAGATGAGTTGGGAGACAAGAAAGAGATGAGGTGAGAGACAAGAGAGAGATGAGTTGGGAGACAAGAGAGAGATGAGTTGGGAGACAAGAGAGAGATAAGATGAGAGACAAGAAAGAGATAAGATGAGAGACAAGAGAGAGATGAGTTGGGAGACAAGAGAGAGATGAGTTGGGAGACAAGAGAGAGATAAGATGAGAGACAAGAGAGAGATGAGTTGGGAGACAAGAGAGAGATGAGTTGGGAGACAAGAAAGAGATGAGGTGAGAGAGAAGAGAGAGGTGAGTTGGGAGAGAAGAGAGAGATGAGTTGGGAGAGAAGAGAGAGATAAGTTGGGAGAGAAGAGAGAGATGAGTTGGGAGAGAAGAGAGAGATGAGGTGAGAGAGAAGAGAGAGATGAGTTGGGAGAGAAGAGAGAGATGAGGTGAGAGAGAAGAGAGAGATAAGTTGGGAGACAAGAAGGAGATGAGGTGAGAGAGAAGAGAGAGATGAGTTGGGAGAGAAGAGAGAGATAAGTTGGGAGACAAGAGAGAGATGAGTTGGGAGAGAAGAGAGAGAGGAGGTGAGAGACAAGAGAGAGATGAGTTGGGAGAGAAGAGAGAGATGAGTTGGGAGAGAAGAGAAAGATGAGTTGGGAGACAAGAGAGAGATAAGATGAGAGACAAGAAAGAGATAAGATGAGAGACAAGAGAGAGATGAGTTGGGAGAGAAGAGAGAGATGAGGTGAGAGAGAAGAGAGAGATGAGTTGGGAGAGAAGAGAGAGATGAGGTGAGAGAGAAGAGAGAGATAAGTTGGGAGACAAGAAGGAGATGAGGTGAGAGAGAAGAGAGAGATGAGTTGGGAGAGAAGAGAGAGATAAGTTGGGAGACAAGAGAGAGATGAGTTGGGAGAGAAGACAGAGATGAGGTGAGAGACAAGAGAGAGATGAGTTGGGAGACAAGAGAGAGATGAGGTGAGAGAAGAGAGAGATAAGTTGGGAGACAAGAGAGAGATGAAGTTAGAGACAAGAGAGAGATGAGTTGGGAGACAAGAGAGAGATGAGTTGGGAGAGAAGAGAGAGATGAGATGAGAGACAAGACAGAGATGAGATGAGAGAGAAGAGAGAGATGAGGTGAGAGACAAGAGAGAGATGAGATGAGAGACAAGAGAGAGAGATGAGATGAGAGACAAGAGTTGGGAGAGAAGAGAGAGATGAGATGGGAATGAAGAGAGAGATAAGATGGGAATAAAGAGAGAGATAAGATGGGAATGAAGAGAGAGATAAGATGGGAATGAAGAGAGAGATAAGATGGGAATGAAGAGAGAGATAACGTGAGAGACAAGAGAGAGATGAGTTGGGAGAGAAGAGAGAGATGAGTTGGGAGACAAGAGAGAGATGAGTTGGGAGACAAGAGAGAGATGAGTTGGGAGACAAGAGAGAGATGAGTTGGGAGACAAGAGAGAGATGAGTTGGGAGACAAGAGAGAGATGAGTTGGGAGACAAGAAAGAGATGAGGTGAGTTGGGAGAGAAGAGAGAGATGAGTTGGGAGACAAGAGAGAGATGAGTTGGGAGACAAGAGAGAGATGAGTTGGGAGACAAGAGAGAGATGAGTTGGGAGACAAGAGAGAGATGAGTTGGGAGACAAGAAAGAGATGAGGTGAGTTGGGAGAGAAGAGAGAGATGAGTTGGGAGACAAGAGAGAGATGAGTTGGGAGACAAGAAAGAGATAAGATGAGAGACAAGAGAGAGATGAGTTGGGAGACAAGAGAGAGATGAGTTGGGAGACAAGAGAGAGATAAGATGAGAGACAAGAAAGAGATAAGATGAGAGACAAGAGAGAGATGAGTTGGGAGACAAGAGAGAGATGAGTTGGGAGACAAGAGAGAGATGAGTTGGGAGACAAGAGAGAGATGAGTTGGGAGACAAGAGAGAGATAAGTTGGGAGACAAGAGAGAGATGAGTTGGGAGACAAGAAAGAGATGAGGTGAGAGAGAAGAGAGAGGTGAGTTGGGAGAGAAGAGAGAGATGAGTTGGGAGAGAAGAGAGAGATGAGTTGGGAGAGAAGAGAGAGATGAGTTGGGAGAGAAGAGAGAGATGAGGTGAGAGAGAAGAGAGAGATGAGTTGGGAGAGAAGAGAGAGATGAGGTGAGAGAGAAGAGAGAGATGAGTTGGGAGAGAAGAGAGAGATGAGGTGAGAGAGAAGAGAGAGATGAGTTGGGAGAGAAGAGAGAGATAAGTTGGGAGACAAGAGAGAGATGAGTTGGGAGACAAGAGAGAGATGAGTTGGGAGACAAGAGAGAGATGAGTTGGGAGACAAGAGAGAGATGAGTTGGGAGACAAGAGAGAGATGAGTTGGGAGACAAGAGAGAGATGAGTTGGGAGACAAGAAAGAGATGAGGTGAGAGAGAAGAGAGAGGTGAGTTGGGAGAGAAGAGAGAGATGAGTTGGGAGAGAAGAGAGAGATAAGTTGGGAGACAAGAGAGAGATAAGATGAGAGACAAGAGAGAGATGAGTTGGGAGACAAGAGAGAGATGAGTTGGGAGACAAGAGAGAGATAAGATGAGAGACAAGAGAGAGATGAGTTGGGAGACAAGAGAGAGATGAGTTGGGAGAGAAGAGAGAGAGGAGGTGAGAGACAAGAGAGAGATGAGTTGGGAGAGAAGAGAGAGATGAGTTGGGAGAGAAGAGAGAGATGAGTTGGGAGACAAGAGAGAGATAAGATGAGAGACAAGAAAGAGATAAGATGAGAGACAAGAGAGAGATGAGTTGGGAGAGAAGAGAGAGATAAGTTGGGAGACAAGAGAGAGATAAGTTGGGAGACAAGAGAGAGATGAGTTGGGAGACAAGAGAGAGATGAGTTGGGAGACAAGACAGAGATGAGGTGAGAGACAAGAGAGAGATGAGTTGGGAGACAAGAGAGAGATGAGGTGAGAGAAGAGAGAGATAAGTTGGGAGACAAGAGAGAGATGAGGTGAGAGACAAGAGAGAGATGAGTTGGGAGAGAAGAGAGAGATGAGTTGGGAGAGAAGAGAGAGATGAGATGAGAGACAAGACAGAGATGAGATGAGAGAGAAGAGAGAGATGAGGTGAGAGACAAGAGAGAGATGAGATGAGAGACAAGAGAGAGAGATGAGATGAGAGACAAGAGTTGGGAGAGAAGAGAGAGATGAGATGGGAATGAAGAGAGAGATAAGATGGGAATGAAGAGAGAGATAAGATGGGAATGAAGAGAGAGATAAGATGGGAATGAAGAGAGAGATAAGATGGGAATGAAGAGAGAGATAACGTGAGAGACAAGAGAGAGATGAGTTGGGAGAGAAGAGAGAGATGAGTTGGGAGACAAGAGAGAGATGAGTTGGGAGACAAGAGAGAGATGAGTTGGGAGACAAGAGAGAGATGAGTTGGGAGACAAGAGAGAGATGAGTTGGGAGACAAGAAAGAGATGAGGTGAGTTGGGAGAGAAGAGAGAGATGAGTTGGGAGACAAGAAAGAGATAAGATGAGAGACAAGAGAGAGATGAGTTGGGAGACAAGAGAGAGATGAGTTGGGAGACAAGAGAGAGATAAGATGAGAGACAAGAAAGAGATAAGATGAGAGACAAGAGAGAGATGAGTTGGGAGACAAGAGAGAGATGAGTTGGGAGACAAGAGAGAGATGAGTTGGGAGACAAGAGAGAGATGAGTTGGGAGACAAGAGAGAGATGAGTTGGGAGACAAGAAAGAGATGAGTTGGGAGACAAGAGAGAGATGAGTTGGGAGACAAGAGAGAGATGAGTTGGGAGACAAGAAAGAGATGAGGTGAGAGAGAAGAGAGAGGTGAGTTGGGAGAGAAGAGAGAGATGAGTTGGGAGAGAAGAGAGAGATGAGTTGGGAGAGAAGAGAGAGATGAGTTGGGAGAGAAGAGAGAGATGAGGTGAGAGAGAAGAGAGAGATGAGTTGGGAGAGAAGAGAGAGATGAGGTGAGAGAGAAGAGAGAGATAAGTTGGGAGACAAGAAGGAGATGAGGTGAGAGAGAAGAGAGAGATGAGTTGGGAGAGAAGAGAGAGATAAGTTGGGAGACAAGAGAGAGATGAGTTGGGAGAGAAGAGAGAGATGAGTTGGGAGAGAAGAGAGAGATGAGTTGGGAGACAAGAGAGAGATAAGATGAGAGACAAGAAAGAGATAAGATGAGAGACAAGAGAGAGATGAGTTGGGAGAGAAGAGAGAGATGAGTTGGGAGACAAGAGAGAGATGAGTTGGGAGACAAGAGAGAGATGAGTTGGGAGACAAGAGAGAGATGAGTTGGGAGACAAGAAAGAGATGAGGTGAGAGAGAAGAGAGAGGTGAGTTGGGAGAGAAGAGAGAGATGAGTTGGGAGAGAAGAGAGAGATGAGTTGGGAGAGAAGAGAGAGATGAGTTGGGAGAGAAGAGAGAGATGAGGTGAGAGAGAAGAGAGAGATGAGTTGGGAGAGAAGAGAGAGATGAGGTGAGAGAGAAGAGAGAGATAAGTTGGGAGACAAGAAGGAGATGAGGTGAGAGAGAAGAGAGAGATGAGTTGGGAGAGAAGAGAGAGATAAGTTGGGAGACAAGAGAGAGATGAGTTGGGAGAGAAGAGAGAGATGAGTTGGGAGAGAAGAGAGAGATGAGTTGGGAGACAAGAGAGAGATAAGATGAGAGACAAGAAAGAGATAAGATGAGAGACAAGAGAGAGATGAGTTGGGAGAGAAGAGAGAGATGAGTTGGGAGACAAGAGAGAGATGAGTTGGGAGACAAGAGAGAGATGAGGTGAGAGAAGAGAGAGATAAGTTGGGAGACAAGAGAGAGATGAGGTGAGAGACAAGAGAGAGATGAGTTGGGAGAGAAGAGAGAGATGAGTTGGGAGAGAAGAGAGAGATGAGATGAGAGACAAGAGAGAGATGAGTTGGGAGACAAGACAGAGATGAGGTGAGAGACAAGAGAGAGATGAGTTGGGAGACAAGAGAGAGATGAGGTGAGAGAAGAGAGAGATAAGTTGGGAGACAAGAGAGAGATGAGGTGAGAGACAAGAGAGAGATGAGTTGGGAGAGAAGAGAGAGATGAGTTGGGAGAGAAGAGAGAGATGAGATGAGAGACAAGACAGAGATGAGATGAGAGAGAAGAGAGAGATGAGGTGAGAGACAAGAGAGAGATGAGATGAGAGACAAGAGAGAGAGAGATGAGATGAGAGACAAGAGTTGGGAGAGAAGAGAGAGATGAGATGGGAATGAAGAGAGAGATAAGATGGGAATGAAGAGAGAGATAAGATGGGAATGAAGAGAGAGATAAGATGGGAATGAAGAGAGAGATAAGATGGGAATGAAGAGAGAGATAACGTGAGAGACAAGAGAGAGATGAGTTGGGAGAGAAGAGAGAGATGAGTTGGGAGACAAGAGAGAGATGAGTTGGGAGACAAGAGAGAGATGAGTTGGGAGACAAGAGAGAGATGAGTTGGGAGACAAGAGAGAGATGAGTTGGGAGACAAGAGAGAGATGAGTTGGGAGACAAGAGAGAGATGAGTTGGGAGACAAGAGAGAGATGAGGTGAGTTGGGAGAGAAGAGAGAGATGAGTTGGGAGACAAGAAAGAGATAAGATGAGAGACAAGAGAGAGATGAGTTGGGAGACAAGAGAGAGATGAGTTGGGAGACAAGAGAGAGATAAGATGAGAGACAAGAAAGAGATAAGATGAGAGACAAGAGAGAGATGAGTTGGGAGACAAGAGAGAGATGAGTTGGGAGACAAGAGAGAGATGAGTTGGGAGACAAGAGAGAGATGAGTTGGGAGACAAGAGAGAGATGAGTTGGGAGACAAGAGAGAGATGAGTTGGGAGACAAGAGAGAGATGAGTTGGGAGACAAGAAAGAGATGAGGTGAGAGAGAAGAGAGAGGTGAGTTGGGAGAGAAGAGAGAGATGAGTTGGGAGAGAAGAGAGAGATGAGTTGGGAGAGAAGAGAGAGATGAGTTGGGAGAGAAGAGAGAGATGAGGTGAGAGAGAAGAGAGAGATGAGTTGGGAGAGAAGAGAGAGATGAGGTGAGAGAGAAGAGAGAGATAAGTTGGGAGACAAGAAGGAGATGAGGTGAGAGAGAAGAGAGAGATGAGTTGGGAGAGAAGAGAGAGATAAGTTGGGAGACAAGAGAGAGATGAGTTGGGAGAGAAGAGAGAGATGAGTTGGGAGAGAAGAGAGAGATGAGTTGGGAGACAAGAGAGAGATAAGATGAGAGACAAGAAAGAGATAAGATGAGAGACAAGAGAGAGATGAGTTGGGAGAGAAGAGAGAGATGAGTTGGGAGACAAGAGAGAGATGAGTTGGGAGACAAGAGAGAGATGAGTTGGGAGACAAGAGAGAGATGAGTTGGGAGACAAGACAGAGATGAGGTGAGAGACAAGAGAGAGATGAGTTGGGAGACAAGAGAGAGATGAGGTGAGAGAAGAGAGAGATAAGTTGGGAGACAAGAGAGAGATGAGGTGAGAGACAAGAGAGAGATGAGTTGGGAGAGAAGAGAGAGATGAGTTGGGAGAGAAGAGAGAGATGAGATGAGAGACAAGACAGAGATGAGATGAGAGAGAAGAGAGAGATGAGGTGAGAGACAAGAGAGAGATGAGATGAGAGACAAGAGAGAGAGATGAGATGAGAGACAAGAGTTGGGAGAGAAGAGAGAGATGAGATGGGAATGAAGAGAGAGATAAGATGGGAATGAAGAGAGAGATAAGATGGGAATGAAGAGAGAGATAAGATGGGAATGAAGAGAGAGATAAGATGGGAATGAAGAGAGAGATAACGTGAGAGACAAGAGAGAGATGAGTTGGGAGAGAAGAGAGAGATGAGTTGGGAGACAAGAGAGAGATGAGTTGGGAGACAAGAGAGAGATGAGTTGGGAGACAAGAGAGAGATGAGTTGGGAGACAAGAGAGAGATGAGTTGGGAGACAAGAGAGAGATGAGTTGGGAGACAAGAGAGAGATGAGTTGGGAGACAAGAAAGAGATGAGGTGAGTTGGGAGAGAAGAGAGAGATGAGTTGGGAGACAAGAGAGAGATGAGTTGGGAGACAAGAAAGAGATAAGATGAGAGACAAGAGAGAGATGAGTTGGGAGACAAGAGAGAGATGAGTTGGGAGACAAGAGAGAGATAAGATGAGAGACAAGAAAGAGATAAGATGAGAGACAAGAGAGAGATGAGTTGGGAGACAAGAGAGAGATGAGTTGGGAGACAAGAGAGAGATGAGTTGGGAGACAAGAGAGAGATGAGTTGGGAGACAAGAGAGAGATGAGTTGGGAGACAAGAAAGAGATGAGGTGAGAGAGAAGAGAGAGATGAGTTGGGAGAGAAGAGAGAGATGAGTTGGGAGAGAAGAGAGAGATGAGTTGGGAGAGAAGAGAGAGATGAGGTGAGAGAGAAGAGAGAGATGAGTTGGGAGAGAAGAGAGAGATGAGGTGAGAGAGAAGAGAGAGATAAGTTGGGAGACAAGAAGGAGATGAGGTGAGAGAGAAGAGAGAGATGAGTTGGGAGAGAAGAGAGAGATAAGTTGGGAGACAAGAGAGAGATGAGTTGGGAGAGAAGAGAGAGATGAGGTGAGAGACAAGAGAGAGATGAGTTGGGAGAGAAGAGAGAGATGAGTTGGGAGAGAAGAGAGAGATGAGTTGGGAGAGAAGAGAGAGATAAGTTGGGAGACAAGAGAGAGATGAGTTGGGAGAGAAGAGAGAGATGAGGTGAGAGACAAGAGAGAGATGAGTTGGGAGAGAAGAGAGAGATGAGTTGGGAGAGAAGAGAGAGATAAGTTGGGAATGAAGAGAGAGATAAGATGGGAATGAAGAGAGAGATAAGATGGGAATAAAGAGAGAGATAAGATGGGAATGAAGAGAGAGATAAGATGGGAATGAAGAGAGAGATAAGATGGGAATGAAGAGAGAGATAAGATGGGAATGAAGAGAGAGATAACGTGAGAGACAAGAGAGAGATGAGTTGGGAGACAAGAAAGAGATGAGGTGAGAGAGAAGAGAGAGGTGAGTTGGGAGAGAAGAGAGAGATGAGTTGGGAGAGAAGAGAGAGATGAGTTGGGAGAGAAGAGAGAGATGAGTTGGGAGACAAGAGAGAGATGAGTTGGGAGACAAGAGAGAGATGAGTTGGGAGACAAGACAGAGATGAGATGAGAGAGAAGAGAGAGATAAGTTGGGAGACAAGAGAGAGATAAGATGAGAGACAAGAGAGAGATGAGTTGGGAGAGAAGAGAGAGATGAGTTGGGAGACAAGAGAGAGATGAGTTGGGAGAGAAGAGACAGATGAGTTGGGAGACAAGAGAGAGATGAGTTGGGAGAGAAGAGAGAGATGAGTTGGGAGAGAAGAGAGAGATGAGTTGGGAGAGAAGAGAGAGATAAGTTGGGAGACAAGAGAGAGATAAGATGAGAGACAAGAGAGAGATGAGTTGGGAGACAAGAGAGAGATGAGGTGAGAGACAAGAGAGAGATGAGTTGGGAGACAAGAGAGAGATGAGTTGGGAGAGAAGAGAGAGATGAGTTGGGAGACAAGAGAGAGATGAGTTGGGAGACAAGAGAGAGATGAGTTGGGAGACAAGAGAGAGATGAGTTGGGAGAGAAGAGAGAGATGAGTTGGGAGACAAGAAAGAGATGAGTTGGGAGACAAGAGAGAGATGAGTTGGGAGACAAGAGAGAGATGAGTTGGGAGACAAGAGAGAGATGAGTTGGGAGACAAGAGAGAGATGAGTTGGGAGACAAGAGAGAGATGAGTTGGGAGACAAGAGAGAGATGAGTTGGGAGACAAGAAAGAGATGAGGTGAGAGAGAAGAGAGAGGTGAGTTGGGAGACAAGAGAGAGATGAGGTGAGAGACAAGAGAGAGATGAGTTGGGAGACAAGAGAGAGATGAGTTGGGAGACAAGAGAGAGATGAGTTGGGAGACAAGAGAGAGATGAGTTGGGAGAGAAGAGAGAGATGAGTTGGGAGACAAGAAAGAGATGAGTTGGGAGACAAGAGAGAGATGAGTTGGGAGACAAGAGAGAGATGAGTTGGGAGACAAGAGAGAGATGAGTTGGGAGACAAGAGAGAGATGAGTTGGGAGACAAGAGAGAGATGAGTTGGGAGACAAGAGAGAGATGAGTTGGGAGACAAGAGAGAGATGAGTTGGGAGACAAGAAAGAGATGAGTTGGGAGACAAGAGAGAGATGAGTTGGGAGACAAGAGAGAGATGAGTTGGGAGACAAGAGAGAGATGAGTTGGGAGACAAGAGAGAGATGAGTTGGGAGACAAGAGAGAGATGAGTTGGGAGAGAAGAGAGAGATAAGTTGGGAGACAAGAGAGAGATGAGTTGGGAGACAAGAGAGAGATGAGTTGGGAGACAAGAGAGAGATGAGTTGGGAGACAAGAGAGAGATGAGTTGGGAGACAAGAAAGAGATGAGGTGAGAGAGAAGAGAGAGGTGAGTTGGGAGAGAAGAGAGAGATGAGTTGGGAGAGAAGAGAGAGATAAGTTGGGAGACAAGAGAGAGATAAGATGAGAGACAAGAGAGAGATGAGTTGGGAGACAAGAGAGAGATGAGTTGGGAGACAAGAGAGAGATGAGATGAGAGACAAGAAAGAGATAAGATGAGAGACAAGAAAGAGATAAGATGAGAGACAAGAAAGAGATAAGATGAGAGACAAGAAAGAGATAAGATGAGAGACAAGAAAGAGATAAGATGAGAGACAAGAGAGAGATGAGTTGGGAGACAAGAGAGAGATGAGTTGGGAGACAAGAGAGAGATGAGTTGGGAGAGAAGAGAGAGATGAGTTGGGAGAGAAGAGAGAGATGAGTTGGGAGACAAGACAGAGATGAGATGAGAGAGAAGAGAGAGATAAGATGAGAGACAAGAAAGAGATGAGTTGGGAGACAAGAGAGAGATGAGTTGGGAGACAAGAGAGAGATGAGTTGGGAGACAAGAGAGAGATGAGTTGGGAGACAAGAGAGAGATGAGTTGGGAGACAAGAGAGAGATGAGTTGGGAGACAAGAGAGAGATGAGTTGGGAGACAAGAAAGAGATGAGGTGAGTTGGGAGAGAAGAGAGAGATGAGTTGGGAGACAAGAGAGAGATGAGTTGGGAGACAAGAAAGAGATAAGATGAGAGACAAGAGAGAGATGAGTTGGGAGACAAGAGAGAGATGAGATGAGAGACAAGAAAGAGATAAGGTGAGAGACAAGAGAGAGATGAGTTGGGAGACAAGAGAGAGATAAGATGAGAGACAAGAAAGAGATAAGATGAGAGACAAGAGAGAGATGAGTTGGGAGACAAGAGAGAGATGAGTTGGGAGACAAGAGAGAGATAAGTTGGGAGACAAGAGAGAGATGAGTTGGGAGACAAGAAAGAGATGAGGTGAGAGAGAAGAGAGAGGTGAGTTGGGAGAGAAGAGAGAGATGAGTTGGGAGAGAAGAGAGAGATGAGTTGGGAGACAAGAAAGAGATGAGGTGAGAGAGAAGAGAGAGGTGAGTTGGGAGAGAAGAGAGAGATGAGTTGGGAGAGAAGAGAGAGATGAGTTGGGAGAGAAGAGAGAGATGAGTTGGGAGAGAAGAGAGAGATGAGGTGAGAGAGAAGAGAGAGATGAGTTGGGAGAGAAGAGAGAGATGAGGTGAGAGAGAAGAGAGAGATAAGTTGGGAGACAAGAAGGAGATGAGGTGAGAGAGAAGAGAGAGATGAGTTGGGAGAGAAGAGAGAGAGGAGGTGAGAGACAAGAGAGAGATGAGTTGGGAGAGAAGAGAGAGATGAGGTGAGAGACAAGAGAGAGATGAGTTGGGAGAGAAGAGAGAGAGGAGGTGAGAGACAAGAGAGAGATGAGTTGGGAGAGAAGAGAGAGATGAGTTGGGAGACAAGACAGAGATGAGATGAGAGAGAAGAGAGAGATGAGGTGAGAGACAAGAGAGAGATGAGATGAGAGACAAGAGAGAGAGATGAGATGAGAGACAAGAGTTGGGAGAGAAGAGAGAGATGAGGTTGCAGATGAGGGAGCAGAGAAACGGACGAGTCGGGAAGCACGTCTCAAGCTGCAAATTAGTTGGGATGGATAGATGAAGCACAAAACTCAACGGCACTAAGCTAAGGATCCCGCGTCACGTTCAGCAATCCCGGTAGCTGGGAAAATTTGACCGCGAATGGGGCAAATATTCTCAAAGAAAATCACCCAAACCATCCCCGGCTCGGTGCTTTTCTCTCACTTTCGCTCTCTCCCTCTCTCTCACACAAACACAACGTCACGCTCGCCTTGATGGGGCCCGATTTATATTTCGGCCTGTCCTGACCAAACTAATTAATTAGACTCTAGGCTTGGGCAGAATTCTCTTGGTCAGTCTGTCTTGAATCATCCTTTGAAATGAAAATCCGTCGTCACCTGCTAGGGGCATGGCTTGTGGGGTCGTTGGTGCTTCGCACTCTACAAATCTGGCCATCAAACCTGATTGTGCACTTTATTAATTGCCTCTGTCCCTTAGTGACTACCGCGATTATCAAGGCTTTGAAGATTGTGCTCTTTCTATATTTTCGTCGATTAGAGCTGAACTGAAAGGTCTCGAGTTCGATTCCCAGCCGCAATGGAAACTATTTGTAATCGAAGGTAAAACACTTAATTTCTAGTGCTTCAACTCACACAGCTGTGAAAGGGGTATCAGTATTTTCTGATGGCAATTTTCTATCAGCATTATCCCCTTACGGTACCTCGGCGCAGCGGTCGGTGTAGTACACCAGCCAGTTCTCGCGCAGCACACTGGAGCCCTGCTTCTTTGTCTGCTTGATGGATTGAAAAACGCGCATTAGCGGAATGTTGGCCGACTCCTTGGGGCTGAAAAAAATGGCAAAACAATGTCCATTATTTGGCCACTTTGTTGCTTTATTTAACTCAACCTCAGAGATCATTCAAAATAAGTGCTCACTCCAGTGGCGGCTTCTGAGGCTCCTCGGGACCTCTGCCAGCGTCAGAGCCGACGCCGCCGCTGCCGACGCCGCTGCCGCTGCCGGCGCCTCCAGGCGACTCGTCGTCGACGTCGTCCTCATTTGAGCCGGGACTGTTGGACCCGCCGGCTGTGTTTGAGCCTGCTGGTGAACAGTTTGTGAGGCTACCATTGACTCGCTTCCCATTTCTCCCATCGACTTGCTTCCCATTTCTCCCATCGACTCAGTTCCATTTTCTCCCAATCGACTCAGTTCCATTTTCTCCCATCGACTCAGTTCCATTTTCTCCCAATCGACTCAGTTCCATTTTCTCCCATCGACTCAGTTCCATTTTCTCCCATCGACTCAGTTCCATTTTCTCCCATCGACTCAGTTCCATTTTCTCCCATCGACTCAGTTCCATTTTCTCCCATCGACTCAGTTCCCCATGTCCCCACTGATCCCCTACGAGGGTAGCATTTCGCTGACTTATTTACAGGCCGCTCGGTCCGATAGAAATCTGAAATAATCCCCGGTGAGACACAAATAGGGAAGAGAGCAGGCCATTCGTTCTCTTAGACTTGAGGCTTCCTTATCGCTAACAAAGCCATGCAGTGCCGCATAAGAGGCTGAAATGGGCAATGCGAGAACCCGAGCTGGATTCCCAGGTGCATCATGATGCAAAGCTCTTGGAGTTTTCGCTGGAAACGATAAGTCAATCACTCATACTACGCTCACAAACATACGGACTTCTGGACTCGGGCTGTAAAAATCTAATCAAATCATATTGTTTTCGACTTAAGAACTCATATGAACTCACCAACTCATGAACTCGCGAACTCATGAACTCACCAACTCACGAACTCATGAACTCATGAACTCACGAACTCATGAACTCACGAACTCACGAACTCATGAACTCACGAACTCACGAACTCATGAACTCACGAACTCACGAACTCATGAACTCACGAACTCTCGAACTCACGAACTCATAAACTCACGAACTCTCGAACTTACGAACTCACGAACTCATGAACTCACGAACTCTCGAACTCTCGAACTCACGAACTCATAAACTCATTAACTCTCGAACTCATGAATTCACGAACTCACGAACTCATAAACTCATTAACTCTCGAACTCACGAACTCACGAACTCATGAACTCATTAACTCTCGAACTCACGAACTCATGAACTCATTAACTCCCGAACTCATGAATTCACGAACTCACGAACTCTCGAACTTACGAACTCATGAATTCACGAACTCACGAATTCGTGAACTCACGAACTCATGAGCGATTGAACTCATAAGCGATTGAACTCATGAACTCATGAACTCATGCGGTCGTCAACACACATCCTACGGGAGACAAGTCGCTCCTCGTATAAAAATAAGGGCTTTTTTCCTTAAAGCAATTTCTAAAGTCTATAGCCGAAGCACTGTCTACTAGGATGCAGTCCTAATCGAACATCATTTTCCTCTTGAAACTAAAAAAGAGTCGCGTAAAAGCTAATTTTGAATGAGGGCCGCTTCCTCCAGCCCGCATAGCTGTCTGGACCAATCTAAATCCCCGGGCAGCCCGCCTCAGAAATCCCAGAGGAGTCCAGCTGGAAGGATCGATGACAATTTCCTGTCAGATTCCTGACAGCGCCAGCTCAGGAAAGGAACAGGGGGAGGGTAGGCAGAAGAGAGTTCAGAGCATGCATCTGGAATCCCAGCGGTCTTGGACAGATGGTCTTGAAATCGATCGTTCGATAATTACGTTTTCAGCGGAGACACGAAAAAAGAAGCAGCGCTGGACCGTTTATTATCTTTTTACCAATGTGGTCGCTAGGTGCCAAATTAGAAGATCACGGATTCTGATATCCAGTCAAGCTCAACTGTCTCTCCACTGTTCTGTTAGATTTTTCGCTTTAAGACCATTTCAACTGTCTAATTGCTCTCATTTCAACTGTCTAATTGCTCTCATTTCATTTGTCTAATTGCTCTCATTTCAACTGTCTAATTGCTCTCATTTCATCTGTCTAATCGCTCTCATTTCAACTGTATTATTGCTCTCATTTCAACTGTCTAATCGCTCTCATTTCAACTGTATTATTGCTCTCATTTCATCTGTCTAATTGCTCTCATTTCATCTGTCTAATTGCTCTCATTTCAACTGTCTAATTCCTCTCATTTCACCTGTCTAATTGCTTTCACTTCACCTGCTTAATTGCTCTCAATTTATCTGTCTAATCGCTCTCATTTCATCTGTCTAATCGCTCTCATTTTATCTGTCTACAAGTAATTGCTCTCATTTCATCGGTCTAGTCGCTCTCATTTCACCTGTCTAATTGCTCTCATTTCACCTGTCTAATTGCTCTCATTTCATCTGTCTAATTGCTCTCATTTCATCTGTCTAATTGCTCTCATTTCATCTGTCTAATTCCTCTCATTTCAATTGACTAATTCCTCTCATTTCAATTGTCCAATCGCTCTAATTTCATCTGTCTAATCGCTCTCATTTTATCTGTCTACAAGTAATTGCTCTCATTTCATCGGTCTAGTCGCTCTCATTTCATCTGTCTAATTGCTCTCATTTCATCTGTCTAATTGCTCTCATTTCATCTGTCTAATTGCTCTCATTTCATCTGTCTAATTCCTCTCATTTCAATTGTCTAATTGCTCTCATTTCATCTGTCTAATTGCTCTCATTTCATCTGTCTAATTGCTCTCATTTCATCTGTCTAATTCCTCTCATTTCAATTGACTAATTCCTCTCATTTCAATTGTCTAATCGCTCTAATTTCATCTGTCTAATCGCTCTCATTTTATCTGTCTACAAGTAATTGCTCTCATTTCATCGGTCTAGTCGCTCTCATTTCATCTGTCTAATTGCTCTCATTTCATCTGTCTAATTGCTCTCATTTGATCTGTCTAATTGCTCTCATTTCATCTGTCTAATTCCTCTCATTTCAATTGTCTAATTGCTCTCATTTCATCTGTCTAATTGCTCTCATTTCATCTGTCTAATTGCTCTCATTTCATCTGTCTAATTCCTCTCATTTTATCTGTCTACAAGTAATTGCTCTCATTTCATCGGTCTAGTCGCTCTCATTTCATCTGTCTAATTGCTCTCATTTCATCTGTCTAATTGCTCTCATTTCATCTGTCTAATTCCTCTCATTTCAATTGTCTAATTGCTCTCATTTCATCTGTCTAATTGCTCTCATTTCATCTGTCTAATTGCTCTCATTTCATCTGTCTAATTCCTCTCATTTCAATTGACTAATTCCTCTCATTTCATCTGTCTAATTGCTCTCATTTCAACTGTCTAATTGCTCTCATTTCAACTGTCTAATCGCTCTCATTTTATCTGTCTAATCGCTCTCATTTCAACTGTCTAATTGCTTTCATTTCATCTGTCTAATCGCTCTCATTTCATCTGTCTAATTCCTCTCATTTCAATTGACTAATTCCTCTCATTTCAATTGTCCAATCGCTCTAATTTCATCTGTCTAATCGCTCTCATTTTATCTGTCTACAAGTAATTGCTCTCATTTCATCGGTCTAGTCGCTCTCATTTCATCTGTCTAATTGCTCTCATTTCATCTGTCTAATTGCTCTCATTTCATCTGTCTAATTCCTCTCATTTCATCTGTCTAATTGCTCTCATTTCATCTGTCTAATTCCTCTCATTTCAATTGACTAATTCCTCTCATTTCAATTGTCCAATCGCTCTAATTTCATCTGTCTAATCGCTCTCATTTTATCTGTCTACAAGTAATTGCTCTCATTTCATCGGTCTAGTCGCTCTCATTTCATCTGTCTAATTGCTCTCATTTCATCTGTCTAATTGCTCTCATTTCATCTGTCTAATTGCTCTCATTTCATCTGTCTAATTCCTCTCATTTCAATTGTCTAATTGCTCTCATTTCATCTGTCTAATTGCTCTCATTTCATCTGTCTAATTGCTCTCATTTCATCTGTCTAATTCCTCTCATTTCAATTGACTAATTCCTCTCATTTCAATTGTCTAATCGCTCTAATTTCATCTGTCTAATCGCTCTCATTTTATCTGTCTACAAGTAATTGCTCTCATTTCATCGGTCTAGTCGCTCTCATTTCATCTGTCTAATTGCTCTCATTTCATCTGTCTAATTGCTCTCATTTCATCTGTCTAATTGCTCTCATTTCATCTGTCTAATTCCTCTCATTTCAATTGTCTAATTGCTCTCATTTCATCTGTCTAATTGCTCTCATTTCATCTGTCTAATTGCTCTTATTTTATCTGTCTAATTCCTCTCATTTTATCTGTCTACAAGTAATTGCTCTCATTTCATCGGTCTAGTCGCTCTCATTTCACCTGTCTAATTGCTTTCACTTCACCTGCTTAATTGCTCTCAATTTATTTATCTGTCTAATTCCTTTCATTTCATCTGTCTAATCGCTCTCATTTCATCAGTCTAATTGCTCTCATTTCATCTGTCTAATCGCTCTCATTTCATCTGTCTAATCGCTCTCATTTTATCTGTCTAATTGCTCTCATTTCAACTGTCTAATTGCTCTCATTTCAACTGTCTAATCGCTCTCATTTTATCTGTCTAATCGCTCTCATTTTAACTGTCTAATTGCTTTCATTTCATCTGTCTAATCGCTCTCATTTCATCTGTCTAATTGCTCTCATTTCATCTGTCTAATCGCTCTCATTTCATCTGTCTAATCGCTCTCATTTTATCTGTCTAATTGCTCTCATTTCATTTGTCTAATTGCTCTCATTTCAACTGTCTAATTGCTCTCATTTTATCTGTCTAATTGCTCTCATTTCATTTGTCTAATTGCTCTCATTTCAACTGTCTAATTGCTTTCATTTCATCTGTCTAATCGCTCTCATTTCATCTGTCTAATTGCTCTCATTTCATCTGTCTAATTGCTCTCATTTCATCTGTCTAATTGCTCTCATTTCATCTGTCTAATTGCTCTCATTTCAACTGTCTAATTGCTCTCATTTCATCTGTCTAATTGCTCTCATTTCATCTGTCTAATTGCTCTCATTTCAACTGTCTAATTGCTCTCATTTCATCTGTCTAATTGCTCTCATTTTACCTGTCTAATTGCTGTCACTTCACCTGCTTAATTGCTCTCAATTTATTTGTCTAATCGCTCTCATTTTATCTGCCTAAACGCTCTCATTTCATCTGTCTACAAGTAATTGCTCTCATTTTACCTGTCTAATTGCTCTCATTTCCCCATTTCATCTGTCTAATTGCTCTCATTTCACCTGTCTAATTGCTCTCATTTCAACTGTCTAATTGCTCTCATTTCATCTGTCTAATCGCTCTCATTTCATCTGTCTAATCGCTCTCATTTCACCTGTCTAAAGGCGAGCTTCAAACATTGAAGAAAATATGTCATGTCCAACACTGACAGCAGCAGTCGATTTCTCACACTGGCTGCAGTGATTTGTAATTCTGTTAAATTGGGCTCAGACAGTGGGATTTGTCATCATCGTTGAGGTAAATGGACAAGGGTGACGACAGTCACCCACTGAGCCAATGCCTGCTCCTCCTTACTGTTGCCGCCCCTTACCGCCGCAAAGGACATCTCGGACCTGTTCCTGTCTTCGAGCCAGTCAATTTTCTCCTGTCTAATCCTAATTAAGTCGCTCCTCAAGCCTCGATAGCGAGACAACCATGAGTCAAAGCAGCTGCGTCTCACGATACGGACAACGGTAAAATGAGGACAGAAATCCTGATTAACCCAGGCATCGCGGGATGCAAGCCCGAATTGATGCCCTTACTGGGAGTCGCCGACATCGATGCTTTCATATTCCTTTATCAATTTGGTATCCCCACTTGACATGCACTTGGCCGCATTGCAACATTTGCGCCGAAACCCTAATGAGGCTAGTTTCTATTGCCAGGTGAATGAGCCAACCCTTATGCTCCTCCAATATTGTTCCACCACTGTGGCTTGTGACTGCACCCACCTCCATTTCTGTGGCTCAGGATTGCACCCACCCTCCTCCATTTCTGTGGCTCAGGATTGCACCCACCCTCCTCCATTTCTGTGGCTCAGGATTGCACCCATCTCATCTCCGTTTCTGTGGCTCAGGACTGCACCCACCCCTCCATTTCTGTGGCTCAGGGTTGCACCCACCCCCTCCATTTCTGTGGCTCAGGGTTGCACCCATCTCTCCTCTTTTTCTGTGGCTCAGGATTGCACCACCCCTCCTCCATTTCTGTGGATCAGGGTTGCACCCGCCACTCTTCCACCTCTTTGGGGCCGCACCCACCCCACCTCGACTTCCGTGGGTTGGGATCGCACCCACCCCACCTCGACTTCCGTGGGTTGAGATTTCACCCACCTCAACTCCACTTCTATGGCTCGGCATTGTACCACTCATCTGAGATATACATTTGCAACAGACCATCCTCTGACTTGTTACACGCCAACAGCTGTATCTCTACTAACAAAGACCACCAACTTCATTCATCGATTTTATTAGGCGATCCTCCTCTCTAACCCCAAGCTGTCGCTGATTGGCTGGCATCGGGATGACGCTTTACTCTCACCCGAGGCGGCCTCCTCCGGCAGGATGACGCCCTCGCACGACTTTGGCACGCTGGGCAGACACTTTTTGTGGCAGTTGTATTTGCAGTCTGAATAAAAATAAATGAGGGATTTTAAATTGGAAAATGTATCTCAATAAAAAATAGCAGGATTAATGTATTGCGAACTGACCTTTGCATTGATAGCCCTGTCGGAACAGGCCGTACATGAGCTTCCTGCAGAAGTGGCACACAGTCGGCTTAGTGTACGAATGAATGTCAAACGTGTGAGGCACTTTGATGCGCTCAGCCAGCTGTCGCTCTAGCCACAATGGCCGCCCGCCGCTCCAGGACTTGCCGCAGGTGCCGCCGCCAGGCTGAAGTAGCTGCGCATGCGACTGCGATTGCTGCTGCTGCTGTTGCTGCAACTGAAGCAGGTCTTGGCCGGAGAGTGACGGCGATGGGCCGGCACGCGATCGTGAACAATTGTTTGGCAGCTTGTACACGCACCGCTTGTGAAAGTTCAGACCGCAGCCTGTGAATTCGCAACAGGACCAAACTGCTGAATGACTGATGGGACAATGAGCCAAGCTATTTGAATGACCGATGGGACAATGAGCCAAGCTACTTGAATGACCGATGGGACAATGGGCCAATCTACATGAATGACCGATGGGACAATGAGCCAAGCTACTTGAATGACCGATGGGACAATGAGCCAAGCTACTTGAATGACCGATGGGACAATGGGCCAAGCTACTTGAATGACCGATGGGACAATGGGCCAAGCTACTTGAATGACCGATGGGACAATGGGCCAAGCTACTTGAATGACCGATGGGACAATGGGCCAAGCTACTTGAATGACCGATGGGACAATGGGCCAAGCTACTTGAATGACCGATGGGACAATGAGCCAAGCTACTTGAATGACCGATGGGACAATGGGCCAAGCTACTTGAATGACCGATGGGACAATGAGCCAAGCTACTTGAATGACCGATGGGACAATGGGCTAAGCTACTTGAATGACCGATGGGACAATGAGCCAAGCTACTTGAATGACCGATGGGACAATGGGCTAAGCTACTTGAATGACCGATGGGACAATGAGCCAAGCTACTTGAATGACCGATGGGACAATGGGCTAAGCTACTTGAATGACCGATGGGACAATGAGCCAAGCTACTTGAATGACCGATGGGACAATGAGCCAAGCTATACTTGAATGACCGATGGGACAATGAGCCAAGCTACTTGAATGACCGATGGGACAATGAGCCAAGCTATACTTGAATGACCGAAGCGAAGCAAGCTGCTGAAAATTGGCAACATTTCTTACTCAAACTTCGCCGCTATCTAAGCTGCCAGCATGTTCCAGTATGCTTGCTTCGCAAGTCTCGGTGACAAACCATCTGTCCTATATAAGCCTTGCTCTCTGCTGCTTTCAAGATGTAGAATAAACAGATTGAGGACACGACTGAGAAACTGGGAGAGGGAACTGAGACTGAGACTGAAACTGCGACTGAGAAAGATACATACTGGGAGAGGGTAGTAGATGGAACAGGCGCTGCAGCACCCAAGGTCTCCACTCGTCAACTAACCCGTGGCATGGCCCTTCCATTTGCTAAACGATCATCGGAACCCAAGGACGCATTGCTTGGAGCATTAATCTGAGTAGAAATTTGAGTGCTCCAGTTAGAATGAAAGAGAGAAACAGGGGGTGGGTAGCTACTCCCCGCTAGACAAGCAATTTCTAGGCTTTTAGAGCGGAGGTTGGGATTATTGTCGGACTCCTCTCGGATACTGCCACAAAGCAGGAGGCTGATTGGCGGTTTGAGATCTAACCACCCCCACCCTAAGAACTGGTTCGCATTCACATGCAAAGCCATGCAACAGCAGCTGCTTCTGCTTTCTTTCGATTTTAAAGAAGATTTTTAATCTAGAAAAAAATCTTTCACTTTAGCCTCTTGGGGGATGGCACTTCGTGTTTTGCACTCCAAAGAGGGAGAAAATGCAACTGGAATCGAAAACGCTACAATAAAATATTTTTTTAACAAAAATTCGGATGTAGAACCTGCTTTGAAGCGGGAAATTATAATTTGAAGTACGATAGTGAACTGATTGAACGAGGCATTAAGATTTGTTTCTATTTTTAGAACTTCGGTGGGAAACCCTTCAATTCCATCCAATCACGTGACTAATCTCTCAGCCAGTCAAAGTTTTAGTCCGATTTCTACCAATTTCTTGGCCAAGATACTCCTGAATAGCGCACTCACCATCGCACTTTAAGCCCTGCTTCACCAGGCCGAATAGCATTACGCCACAGAAGTCGCAGAAGTGCGGCGAACGATAAGAGTGCACGTGGACATTGTGCGAACTGATCTGCAGCTGCTGGTCAAAGCCGCTCGACAGTGAGTCTGCAAATTAGATTAAATGAATTGTTGTAAGTGGGCCAACTAAACAAAGACCAAAAGACTAAAGGTTAACATTTTTTAGAAGTAAAGCATCCGAGTGCGCATTCCAGTTTATGTACGCTTTCATTCAGATGTGTTCTAACGATCGCACCCACCCAACCTCCAGTATTTTTCAGTAGGTTAGACACTGGTTACACCCACCCAGCTTCCGATTTTTCCTAGGATTGCATTCACCTCTTCTCCAGTCCTGTAGCCATAGAGTTGCACCCACCTCTCCTCCCCCCATTCTGTCACCATAGATTTGCCCCACCCCTCCAATTATGTAGCCAATTGAGTTGCACCCACCCCTCTTCAATTCTTTGGCCATAACGTTGCACCCACCCCTCCTCCAATTGGATCCTAGACACTTCGTCATCTTACAACTTCGTCATCTTACAACTTCGTCATCTTACAACTTCGTCATCCACTTGGAAGGTAGGACACTTCGTCATCCAGCCAATTGGCATGCTTTAAAGTTTGGTCAGTTTCGTCATCTACTAATAACAAGCAATCAAGTTCGTCATCAATAAAGTGAGGGTGGGGTGGTGTGGCAGAGGTGTGAACACACTTCACACTCTAAATTGTCAAAAAGAGGTGTCAAAACTGATTTCATTATAAGAGTTGAAAGATAGGTGCCAACACGATGTGAGGAGGTGGGGAAGGGTGGTTCTGTTCTAACTTTGAAAACTTTTGTTTTATAGATGACGAAGTGTCCACAAGTCTAAGTCTCTTCGTAATCCACCCTCTGAGATATTGGACAGATCGTCATCTGGATGACGAAGTTGTAAGATGACGAAGTGTCCAGGTACCCCTCCAATTATGTGGCCATAAATTTGCACCCACCCCTCTTCAATTCTGTGCCATAAAGTTGCACCTACCCCTCTCCAATTCTTTGGCCATAAAGTTGCACCTACCCCTCTCCAATTCTTTGGCCATAAATTTGCACCCACCCCTCTTCAATTCTGTGCCATAAAGTTGCACCCACCCCTCTCCAATTCTTTGGCCATAAAGTTGCACCCACCCCTCCTCTTATTGATACGAAAACTCTTGTGAGAGCGATTGCTGCAGCAGCAGCAGCACCAACTTATAATCTATCTATATTAAATGTATTGAGTAGTATCTTAGTTATCAACTTGGGTCCCGATTCGTAAAATACTACAATCGTAAATTTAACGCAGTCAAATCAATATATCGTAGAATGGGATTAAAATTTCTCACCTGTCTCGCCGCTTTCAGTCAGTGACTCCTCAGTGACAGGCAGTTTTGCCGATGCCATCTCGAAATGATAATTTTTATATTTTATATATTTGTCTTTCTCACAGAGCGAGTAGATTCTACTCCACTGAGTCTGGGATATTGCTGTGGATTTAGAGGATTTAGATAATTTTCGTCCTTTATAAATGCCTAATAAAATGGTCTACTCAAATCAGCTTGCCTTCGGTGTTTGAAGTCAGATTTTTTTGTGGAGTCGGTTTGGGTTGGACGTTTGCAGCTGGGGTGTGTGTTGGGGACAGAGACTCAGAGAGAGAGAGAGAGAGAGAGAGAGAGAGAGAGCTACGGAGCCGAAAACGCGGATTCGTTGCACAAATTCTGTCATCCATTGGGTGGCCTGGTGTCCAATAGAAACATTTTCTGCGTTTTCAATGCGGGAGATATGAGCTTGGGGTGGGGGTCTAGTGGCGAGGGTGGGTGTACAGAGGGAGCCGGGGAGAATCCGATGCAACCTATTATCCGGGGGGAGGAGGTTATCTGGCAATTTTCCTGGCCCAACCTATCCATGTCTATTCTCGATTGCTTTTGCTCCTATATTTTTTATAGGGAAAAAATGTTGACTGCAGCAGTCCTTGGGTCCCCGGCTATCCGATCCCCCACCCTATACGGATACCAGAGAGGCGAAAATACGGCAGTCAATCGAGTATATGATTACTGAGCGACTTCTGGACAGGGAAGAAGTTACGGGGGTGGGGCGCGACGAGAGTAGAGTAGGAGAGACGGGGAGGGACCTTGGGCGGAGTCCGAGGTCCACGTCGGAGGTGGGGTGGGCAGCTGAGTTGACTAGGCAGGCATTGCTAGTTAGCGAAGCAAGCTGCTGCTGCTGCTGCTGCTTCTGCTGCTGCTGCCATGCCGCTGCTAAGAGTAAAGAGAGCCAGCAGATTAGCATTATACTCACACGAAAGTAGCTCTGCTTTCTGGGGCTGGAGGTGCGGAAGGTATAAGGTTAGGATCGAAAAAACTACAGTAAAAGTATTTTTTTCTCGCTCCCTTAGTCTGCCGTGTCTCAAGTCCCGCGGTGCCTACAATGGGCGAAATGGCCTTCTGTCAACATAGCACGCAGTGACAGCACTGGCAGAGTCAGCGGGCCATAGACAATAATAAAATATAATACTAAAGCGTACGAGTTTGGGCCATAGACAATAAGAACATATAGTACTAAAGCGTACGAGTTTGGGCCATAGACAATAAGAACATATAGTACTAAAGCGTACGAGTTTGGGCCATAGACAATAAGAACATATAATACTAAAGCGTGCGAGTTTGGGCCATAGACAATAAGAGCTGAGAATAGTAAAGAGTACGAGTTTGGGCCATAGACAATAAGATCCGAGAATACTAAAGCGTAGAAGTTAGAGTCATAGACAAAAGTATAGTGCCTTGTCACAGTTGTCAATCAATCATACTACAGACGAAAGTCCAAAGTTAATTAATTAGCAAATTAAAATCCACCCAATGCAGCGAGATGCTAAATTGAATGCTCGCATTTAGTTTACTCTCTCTGTTCTAGAAATGATAAGCGAAATGGTAGACCGCTGGACTAGACTGCGGCTATTAGATCGACGGAGAGTAGCCGGTGATCCCAAGGACCGAATTCTTATCCCGAAAGAATCCCAACCATGGTGGCCAAGAAGAAGCGGCGTTGAAAAGAAGCGAAGTGCAGATTCGCCTCCAAGAGAGCAAAAATTAATTCAACATGACTTGGCCACCACGATGCCCAGTAGCTACGATCTCCGCGGTCACTCCTTCGTGTCTGCCCACCCCTCACTCCTCCCACTGAAGGGCTGCGGACAGAAGTGGCAAGGGACAAGGAAAAGTGCATCATCTCCCCCAACCAGCCTCCCTAAAGCATTGACGCGACTTGTCACACTGACTAAATAAGAAGAGCTTGCTGCCACAAGCAGTGGTGACCGAACTGCTGCAGTTGCATGGACAGATAAAGCAGCAGAAGCAGCAGCAGCAGCAGCAGCAGCAGCAGCAGCTGTCCACTGACATATGTGACCTTTTCTCCACTGACAACCCTCTCTCGTGCAATCTAGATATATTGTTTCACCTGCACAGTACACTTCCGTGCCTTATTGCGCGAATAAGATTAACTAGAATGAAATCATATGGCACTTCCATGCATGACATATAAATAAACCTAACCAGTTCAAAACACTCTCGTTTCCTGCGTGAAAAACATATTTAATGCAGTGCAATGCAATAAAAGTATTATATTATACACTGATTTGCATAAATATATTCCTAAACACTTGGATTTTAACTCTCACCCTTGTACCTTCAATCTCACCCTTGCATCTTCAATCTCACCCTTGTATCTTCAATCTCACCTTTGTATCTTCAATCTCACCCTTGCATCTTCAATCTCACCCTTGTACCTTCAATCTCACCCTTGCATCTTCAATCTCACCCTTGTATCTTCAATATCACCTTTGTATCTTCAATCTCACCCTTGCATCTTCAATCTCACCCTTGTACCTTCAATCTCACCCTTGCATCTTCAATCTCACCCTTGTATCTTCAATCTCACCCTTGTACCTTCAATCTCACCCTCGTATCTTCAATCTCACCCTCGTATCTTCAATCTCACCCTTGTATCTTCAATCTCACCCTTGCATCTTCAATCTCACCCTTGCACCTTCAATCTCACCCTTGCACCTTCAATCTCACCCTTGTACCTTCAATCTCACCCTTGCATCTTCAATATCACCCTTGTATCTTCAATCTCACCCTTGTACCTTCAATCTCACCCTTGTATCTTCAATCTCACCCTTGTACCTTCAATCTCACCATTGCATCTTCAATCTCACCCTTGTATCTTCAATCTCACCCTTGTATCTTCAATCTCACCCTTGTACCTTCAATCTCACCCTTGTATCTTCAATCTCACCCTAGTATCTTCAATCTCACCCTCGTATCTTCAATCTCACCCTTGTACCTTAAATCTCACCCTCGTATCTTCAATCTCACCCTTGTACCTTCAATCTCACCCTCGTATCTTCAATCTCACCCTTGTACCTTAAATCTCACCCTCGTATCTTCAATCTCACCCTTGTACCTTAAATCTCACCCTCGTATCTTCAATCTCACCCTTGTACCTTAAATCTCACCCTTGCATCTTCAATCTCACCCTTGTATCTTCAATCTCACCCTTCTACCTTCAATCTCACCATTTTTTGATTCAATCTCACCCTTCTACCTTCAATCTCACCATTTTATGATTCAATCTCACCCTTCTACCTTCAATCTCACCATTTTATGATTCAATCTCACCCTTCTACCTTCAATCTCACCATTTTATGATTCAATCTCACCCTTCTACCATCCATCTCAGCCTCGTATCTATTAAATAAAATGATTTCTGCATCAGCGTGCAAAGTACACTTAGGTTTTGCATTGTGATCTGCAATCCAAGCTTGGCATTGCAGCATCTCTACACCTGCGTCTCCCTTGAAGGCAGCATGTTTCAGTACCCCGTGGCCTCGATAACTGCGGAGTTTCATTTCCGGCCGATCCACGCTCACAGCCCCAGAAGGCAGGAGGCGAGGGCGAGTCCGTACCTATTTAGTACACTAATCAAAAGGAAACTTAATAAGGTTGACATTGAAAACTCACTGAGTTTAGCAGAGAAACAGGGAATGAAGAAATGGCTTTGACGCCGTACGGACCACCCTAAGTCACCAAGATTCCTACACGCCCTGATCTCAACTTTTCGACATTGCAAATCTTTAAGATCCCAACTCTTCGAGATCCCAACTCCTTGAGATCCCAACTCCTTGAGATCCCAACTCCTTGAGAACCCAACTCCTTGAGATCCCAACTCCTTGAGATCCCAACTCCTTGAGATCCCAACTCCTTGACATCCCAACTCCTTGAGATCCCAACTCCTTGAGATCCCAACTCCTTGCCCAACTCCTTGAGATCCCAACTCCTTAAGATTCCAACTTCTTAAAATATCAAGTCTTCGAGGTCGCAAATTGCCGAGATCCCAACGCATCGATATCCCTAAATTCACCAGCAAAATTATTCCGTTAGTTTCAAGTTTTTGAGCTTCATATAGGCCGCAATCTTTGTCTCTCATATCCTCGATGCTGATTGGCTCACACTCTATGTACTCATAAACACGTACGAGCGTATGTACATTCTCTAGCCTAGAACCAACCCACGACCTATTCGCTAGACGAGTAGCTCAACGCTGATTGGCCAGATAGAAATGTAGCGCTAACAAACACTTGGCTCTGATTGGCTAAAGGAAGCTTGGAAAGATAAGTGACAATCTATTTTTTGGCAAATCCTATTCATTAGCATAGGCATGACAACTCTCCATTGATTGCAAATGAGTTACAAAATGATGTTGCGCTTTTTTTCGTTCATTAGCTCGATAAATAGAACTTTCTGAGTGATTGAAGGAGGATCCTTCGAATTCTCCCCCAAACTCAACCAAATAGCATGAAGCTTCCAACACAGGATCATAATGTAGGCTTGACATTGTGCTTATATTTGAACAACAGTACCCGATTAAGTTGGACGCTTTAAGAACGCACTTTAGCTAGAATGGCAGCTGGAGGGCATTGAACTGTATCACAGCAGCAGGAGCAGTACAGGTAGAATCGAAGCAGGAGTTGTAACAGCTAGAATCGCAGCAGGAGCAGTACAGCTAGAATCGCAGCAGGAGCACACCTAGAATCGTAGCAGGAGTAGTACACTTAGAATCGTAGCAGGAGTAGTACAGCTAGAATCGCAACAGCAGTACAGTTAGAACCGCAGTTTGAGTCGTATCAGTATTTTTCATACATAGGGATAATGATGCAGTACAATTGAAAGCAATCTTTGATGTTCTGAAACATGCTCTCACGCAATGAACAATATTGATTGTTGCTTATTTTACCTCTAGAGGATAAACAAAAAACTAGCCCTCAAATTGTTAGTCAGATTATTTCAGCAAGCCTAAAGGCAGAGTCGTGTTGCAATTTTATAAATACTTGCGCATTCGTGCAATGAAGTCGCTTTTTGATTTGAAAGAAAAAAAGAGAAATGGGAAGAATTGGGATATTTAATCTTCGGTATGGGATATCAACCATCCCTAGTGGAGAATATGAGAAGACATGTCAATAATGAAGTGTCTTAAACACAGCCTTTGCCACATCACAGGGTATTCTCAAAGCAGCTGAGAACACTCCCACGCGGTACCTGCTAAACCACGCATATACTCTGTGCATAACAGCGCGTAGAATTATTAAAGTTATTTTGTTATCGTCCTGCTTGTACTAATCGAGGCAGTTGAAAAAAAAGCATATCAACATGTATGGAACGTGGGTACATGATATGGCAAGTCTCTAGTAATAGTAGTACTATGATTGACAGGTGACGGTGGAATCCAGTTTCGCATTGCTTTGAAAATACCTGGCATTTATCGCATCAGTGGGTTGCAACAACAGACTTAAAAGAAGGGTAACAGGAATAAAAGTATAATGGTGCACAGGTGAGTACAGAAATATTTGAGTGCGCATGGGATCTGATGGAATGCGCATGGGATCTGATGGAATGTGCATGGGATCTGATGGAATGTGCATGGTGTCTGATAGAGTGCGCATGGAATCTGATAGAGTGCGCATGGGATCTGATAGAGTGCGCATGGGATCTGATAGAGTGCGCATGGGATCTGATAGAGTGCGCATGGGATCTGATGGAATGCGCATGGGATCTGATGGAATGCGCATGGGATCTGATAGAGTGCGCATGGGATCTGATGGAATGCGCATGGGATCTGATAGAGTGCGCATGGGATCTGATAGGAAGTGCGCATGGGATCTGATAGAGTGCGCATGGGATCTGATGGAGTGCGCATGGGATCTGATGGAGTGCGCATGGGATCTGATGGAGTGCGCATGGGATCTGATGGAGTGCGGATGGGATCTGATGGAGTGCGCATGGGATCTGATGGAGTGCGGAAAGAAACTCGGGGGTCAACTGGTAATCAGATTTGAGATGTGATCTGGTCGGATAAGTGGATGCGAGATAAACGAATAAACGTATCTGATAAGGGATAAATAATGAACCCCAGTGGAATTACAGCAGCCTAAACCTGTACTTGACCTTAAGTTCCTACTATAAGTAGCAAGCATAGTTAGCAAGAAGCAGTGCAAATCGACAGACATCAAAATACAATAAGCAAGTCAAACAGAAAAACTATCCATGATCATTTCGCCTACAGGACTGGCCCTAAAAATAAAATGCTGTAACATTTATGACAGGTGAGTGTATTTTTAAAACAAAGTTAGTTCAATTCAGTGCAACATTTAAATCAGTAGTAGCAATAGTAGTCATGTTATGGGTTCAGCTAATTGTATGAACAAGACAAGCTAGAATAGGAAATTGAGTTTAGCTTGAGTTTACTGCATCATTCAGAGTTAATCCTTATTGGAGATATTAGTCCGATAATCCAAGGGATACACTCATATTTGGGGATAATCTAATTAACCATCGCGATAATCTATGAATCATTATAGTTATCCCCGATTACCATTGATACAATATACATAGTCCTTAATATCCTTAATCCATTAAATATCGTTGGGATAATCCAATTAATCATAGGGATAATCTCTCCAATGCCCAATAATCTAAAAAGCAAATAATAAACACCTTTACTGGAACAGTTAACAACAAAATTAAGAAAGACAGTGGACAGGCGGAAAACTATTTACAAGTGCAAACACTAATTCAGATTCGGAAAAAAGATTTAAATAAAACAAACAAAAAACTTTGTAAAACTTTGATAAATTCAAACTTTTCCTCCGAAGAATTAAACCAAATATCGCATTCGTACAACTACTTGAAATAACAACATTGGGATTATATAATTAAAAATGTACTGCACAAATATAACAAAAATGAATGAGGAGCAAATAGTCCTGATCCTTTCAGTGATTGCTCAAGACTGACCGTCGCCCTCTGTTGTTGAATCCTGCTTCGGTTTCGGCATCTTCTCCATGATGGCCGACATCTGGCTACGCTCGTCGAAGCTTTTCAACAATTCGTACAGATTGAGCAGCAGGCGCACAATCTCCAGCACTTTGTCCAAATCAACGGACAGCTCGGCGAACCAAGCCTGTGCGTCCTTGCCGCAGATCAGGCAGGCGATGTGAATGCCGGCCAGCGCGATCAGGTAGGGCGGGTAGTGCAGGCAGGCGTCTGTGCGAAGGCTGTCGTTGATGACCTTCCAGGCCACCGGGAAGACCTCCTGTAAATGCAAGAGTACCTAGAGCTCTTATTGGATCCTGGAATTTAAGCATTCTCCACCGTGACAGCGTTGCCAGATAAAAGTGCCTCGCCGGGGATTCGAACCTCCGAACCTTAGGAGGCAAGAGTCAGGATGGAGATGAGACACGGGAGAGATGAGACATGGGAGAGATGAGACACGGCAGAGATGACATGGGAGAGAGGAGCCACG
Organism: Macrostomum hystrix; assembly: GCA_950097015.1. Taxonomy (NCBI): domain Eukaryota; kingdom Metazoa; phylum Platyhelminthes; family Macrostomidae; genus Macrostomum; species Macrostomum hystrix. The sequence goes on along the minus strand of CATNEN010000025.1, from coordinate 6,689,299 downwards.
GGAGAGATGAGACACGGGAGATATGAGACACGGGAGAGAGGAGACGCGGGAGATATGAGACACGGGAGAGAGGAGACGCGGGAGATATGACACGGGAGAGATGAGACACGGGAGAGAGAAGCCGCGGGAGATATGACACGGGAGAGATGAGACATGGGAGAGATGAGACACGGGAGAGAGGAGCCACGGGAGAGATAGAAAGTGTAGAGGTTGTAGAAGCAAAGGACTAGAGGGCTAGATTCAGGAGCATTGCGGGCAGCTGACTGCAGTTTGGAGACCCCAGAGCTAGTTATGCAGTCCTGAGACTCGGGAGTGAAAAATGTGTCCAAACCTGGCCAAAGGACGAGTCCTGAGTCTGCAGGTCCTCGATGAAGAGCGCCAGGGAGCGGTACGGATGATACACAACCAGGCTGCAGTCTAGCACTTCCAGCAGCAAGAACTCGCACTCCTGTATGCTAATCACCGAGATTGGGAAATCCTGCTCTGGCAGCAGATGCAAATATTTGCTCTTAACAATGGACTGGCACATTGCGAACAGGCCCTTATTAGATAGAACACCGAATTCTTCAACCTTGGAGGCCAGGAACAGAGCTGTGGGACACAGCAGCCACGGATCAACGCAGCGCAGTGAATAGCGGGCGTAGAATCGTTTAAAATAAATTGTAGCAGTGGCAATGACCTGCTGGCGAACTACCAGCTTCTCACCAATTGCCTGAATGAAATTGGCAAAGAAGATCATTATCTTCTGATACTCTTCCTCTGTTAGGAATTTCAGATCCTCGCCTCTGTACAGGTCCACATACTGCTTGTCTAGTAGCCACTCTTGATAGTGTGAGCTCTGCCAGAAATTGCCTGCCATGAGTTTAGCTGTAAGAACATATGATACTGTCAGTATGTCAAGTATAGTAAAGTTATAGTAAACACAGCTACGGTAATGAATGTGAGCATGCATAATGAGATATCTTAAATAAGTCCTTACATATCTTATGCAATCAAAATTAGAGTAAGAACTTTAAAACACTTAAAGGACCCCAGGGCAAAAATGTGGACACTTTAAATACTTTTGCTGCACTACAAGTTTTTATACACTAATTAGCTAGCAGTTATAAAAGATGCTGATGATAAGTATTACTATCTACAATGAACTATGGTTAAAAATACATTAGATCAAGCTTTAGCAGAATAAGGCCTAGGTAAAACATAAAAACAATATTATTTTAAATATACTGTTTCACTTCTCAAATAAAAATATTATGAATGCAGTGCAACATATTTGTTCAATGTTTGAAAAAAATAATTTTATTTATGAAGAGAAGTCAGCAGATAAGAAACAGCCTGCTGATGCCAACTAAGGAACACTAGTGTGCAACAATAATAGGCCTAGCACGTGAACAGTGTGCACCTGCAATGAAGTCTCAAAGCAACAGAGGACTTAGTCCTATACACTGAGCTTGTCAGTTTTGGCACTGATGTGGGTGGCCAGGGTGCTGACCAGATTGTTTGTGTCTGTGGGCCAAATCACAAACCTTGCCCTGCAGCTACTCAACATCAAATTATTCATGTAGCTCTCAAACAGGGCATTGCAGGAGCCATATATCAACCTTATTTAAGCCTTGATTTGGGCCCAAGACCCCTGCCCTGAATAGTGTCTGTTTGTGTGGTTCTCTGGGTTTCTTGGGTTCAACAATTTTGTGTCTATAGAGTAGCTTTGGTTGCAGCAATCATGAAACATTATGATTAATGGTTGCTTAAAAAGTAAAAAATGTGAAAATGATTCAACAACTCAGTAAACTAGCCTAAGATTATGCTGGCTGGCCTGCTACAATTGATTAAGCAAGCTGTCTACTTTCTACTTATTTTGCTTATACTTAACTTGTGTAAAGCCAAAGAATAGCACTCTGGTAGTTATCTGCTTTTAAGTGATTGTGTAAAAATTGTGTCGAAAATACAATTTCAACACACTAAAAATCAATTTAGCTAGTTTGATTATTGTTGCAACGCTACTCTACATCTAAACTGTTATGTCGCTAAACTTGTCAATTGTTAAGGATAAGAAAACATTTAACGTTTACAAAGCTAACCTAATTTTAAGCTTCATAATGCTAATTTGAGCATTCTAAATTATATATTTTAATAAGAATCTTTTAGAATTATGACACTCATGGTCATATGGGGTTTTGCCACCAAACAGCTCCAGTTGCCAGTTGGACTCAGAACTCCGGGTTTACAAGTACTTTTGAAGAAGGAACAAACAAATTAAAAAAGTTAATATCACAAGAAATGTGCAAAGAGTCATAAAATTCAACTTAATCTTCATTTTATTTAGAAAGAAGTCAAAAAAGACTTCCTTTTTAATTAATAAGTTCTGCGATAAAAACAGCTGTTTTAACAAATTGAACAGCTGGACGCACTTGCCTTGTGACACTGTCAGACATCTCATTGCGAAGACAACGTTGACGACGAAGCACGTTAGCTCCATAGATTATTCGTTACTTATTCTAATTCGATAATCTACTAAGACCTGCTACAAACTGAACAATAACTTTTTAATACTTGCGTTCTGTAAAAGCATATATCTTTTGAGATTTTCTTTTATTGAGCCAGTACTGGCTTAATATGCTTTAAAGTCTTCATGAAAAAAGCATGCGCTGATAAGGACTCAAAAATTCGGGATAAAATGTATCAAAACAGACCCCCCGTAAGTTGCTGTTTATTATTTGTGTTTTGCTTTTTCTTATTAAAGTTATAAGACTTTGCTTGTTGTAAAAAATCTGCTGTTGTTCTTCCGAGGACATACAGTTATATATTCTATTTTTGGTATACCTTTTTGAAAGTTCTTTAAATTAAAAACCTGTCCATTTCTAGTCTGCCTTCTTTTATATTTAGTGGTACAGAATTTTTGTACTTCAGCTCTCAGCAGTTAAAAAACTGCTGGTAGTTTTTTTTACCAGTTTTTTTGTTTTTAAGACTTGGTAATACACCGAATCTAATTTCTACTTCTTTAGAAATATATATATATATATATATATTAATTTTCTTTTAATGCTAAATTATAACATAAAAATGTTATAATTAGTTTAGTTGTAACAAGTAAGAATATTAGACAACATAGCCGTTTTTTAATCATCAAGCTGGAATGTTCTCCAAAGTGACATGTAACTTTTTATTTTCATTAACTAGCTTTCTGATGCACCTTAACTGTGAACCTCATAATTTTATTATCATTTTTAAATACCACCAACCCAGCCGGGGCAGCCTCAGTTCAAGCTGATGGTGGCTGAGCACTGCGATCGAATCAAGGAAGAGTTCGGCATGCTCAATTCGCAATATCACAGCCTGAAACTGGAGTTCGACAAGCTGCACCAAGAGAAGACTGAGATGCAGCGCCACTATGTAATGTACTACGAGATGTCATACGGCCTTAACGTTGAGATGCACAAGCAGACAGAGATTGCCAAACGATTGAATGCTATTCTGGTCCAGGTGATTCCGTTTCTGTCGCAAGAGCACCAACAGCAGGTGGCCACTGCTGTAGAGCGGGCTAAGCAAGTTACAGTCCAGGAGCTTAACGCCATCATCGCCCAGACTGAGGACTCCAAGTATCCTAAGTTTCCCAACGGAGGCGGAGCCAACGCCGGTGGAGGCATCGGCGGTGTTGGAGGCGTCGGCGGTGTCGGAGGCGGCGGCGGCGTGGGTTTGGGAGGCATTCCGCTTGGCGCCGGCGCGGCACTCGGCATGTCGCCCGATCAGCTGGAATTCTACAAGCAGCTTCAGGTCGCTCAGCTAGGAGTCGCAGCGGCTCATCATCAGCCGGCCGCAGCCGCTCTGGCCGGCCTTCCACATCTGGCCGCCGCTCACGGCCTGCCACCAGCTTCCATCGCAGCCACGCTGCTTGGCTTCGGCGGCTTCGGGGCGCAGCACCATTTGGCTGCCGCCGCGGCCGCCGCTGCCGGTATGAAACACGACGCAGCCGCCGCCGCTGCTGCTGCTGCAGCCGCTGCCGCCGCGGCAGCTGCCGAAAGAGGTGAGCATTTGCGTCCAGCAGCAGATAAATTAACGAAACTTTGTTCGATTAATTTGCCGCGACGGTATGATGCTACACAAAACTCAACCTACCGCCCCCCCCATTTCAGCCGACGACAGGCACGTAAGTCTGGCCATGGCTCGCTTGCTTGTTTGATCTTCTTGTGGTCTGCTTTTGCTTGAGGAAAGAGAAATATCGAGAGCGATATCGAGAGCAAAAAACAGCTTTTTGACGGCTTCTGTCGCACGGAACGACATCGAGCCGAATGCCAAAAACGGATTGACAGGCGAAGCCCAAAACAATTGCACACACACTCAGCTGGCGCTACCCCTAGGCTTGTTCATTTGGGGCTCCCGACTATTTCTTGGGACTCGGACCTACCCGCGCTCCATTTTTCTTCTCTGGCCCCTGTGTTTGTATGCCGTGTGTGTAACGCTCGCTTAGCTGTCGTGTTGTATGCCTCCAACCCTCCCCGCGTGTCCAGGTCGCCTAAAGCCCCCCACCTTCTCCCTTGGCGGACAGATCCCCAAACAGATGCGGCAGCCCCTCCATCCTGACCTTGTTTACCGAGTCGCCATCTTCCCCAATACCCGCCCAGCATCGGCTTAGGGATTGGGATCTACTGGGATGGTCGAGGGAATGGGGAGCGACGGATAACCGAAGTAAAGAGAAGTGGTAAAGGACTGTGAGAGCTTTTCTGCCAAACCGCTGGCGACTGGCGACGGAGGCGGAGGAGAAGGAGCAGGAAGGAGTGGTAGAGAGGGGGCAGAATGCCAAGGCAATATAGCCAGATGAGGCTTCAGGCAAGTCCGCCAGCACTCAGTCGGACACCGGGATCGGTGGCTGGGTGAGAGAGAGAGGGTGGCGACGGTGAGGCATGCGGCCACCGGGTTTTTTTCGGAATTGCGAAGAGACGCGAGCAAAAGCTGAGGGAGCCGCGGGGTCTCTTCTCTCCCCACCCCTTGCCACCAGCCACTCCCCTTCTTTTAGTTATTAATACGGGCCATGGAACGGCTGCGAAGGCCCAGATCATTTCCATCCATTTCGCCCCATCCCCTTCCTCCCGAATCCCCACTCGCATTTCTCCTCTTCGTCACTGCCTGGCCTCTCCTCCAGCCCAGCCTATTTCAATTCCGCGCAGTTTGCCGCCAAAGCCCACCCCCTCCATTCTTCTGCTCTTCATCTTCAGCTCTTGGCGGCGTCTGCGAGCCGTCTTCTTTCGAACTCCGGGGCGGGGGGCTCCACTCGGGGATGCTGGGAATTGGGGAATATAGCTATAGGCGGCTGTGGGAAGTGGCGAGTAAGGGGATGGAAGTGGGAGCCGTGTGGGATTAGAAGGGACATCGGGGCGCGTGTTTTTAGGGTCGGATTGTAGAGAAGCGGGAATCGAGACTTGGCGATTTTTTTCGCGTGACTGTCGCTCTCAGCCGTCTCATCCTGTCCTACCGCCCCTTCCCTTTTCCCCTTGTTTCCCTATTTTCTCCCCTTCATTCTATTGCCTCAGCCGCATAGCTTCATCTCCCCTTTTGCAGCATTGTGTGTATATAGGAGAGGAAAAAAGTGACGAAACCCGCGTCTGCAGCTTCTCGTGGATTTTTTCCGTCTGAGCAGAAAAACTTGTCTTCTCTTTCCATCAAATATTTCCTGGACTCGATCTCTGAGAGAACACAATTCAACCCACTTTTCCTTGTTCATTTTCGTCTCACTCATCTGGCCTGTTTCACTGAAGCACAATGACTTCTGAAATGTGCCAGAAATGTTAGTTAGGAACCCTTTTTCAGAGACTGAAAGATGTGAAGCAGAACATATTCTACCTCATTGTCATGGGTCGGGCGTGTGTCCCAGTTAATTTTCAAAATAATATTCGCTGGTGACCTACAGGCAAGCAAGAAAAGTTTTGCTGCTGCTGCTGCTGCACCCGGTGTCTCATTACTGCTGCAAAGTACGAGAACTAAGAGCGTGATTAATAAGATTACGCAGATGAGCAAATGAATTTAGTAAACGAATTCAAGCTGCTGGCTTATTGATGTTCGGAATATGAAAAAAATGTTTCAGACTTCTGGTTGAAATATTCGTCCTTAACTTTCGGTTTGAATATTGTAAAGCCTGGGCTATTCGGAGAAAAAGTAGTGTATGGGGGTGTATCGGTTGCCAACCAAATTGGGCGGTTTGTTAATCGGCAAATGCCAAGCTTTATGCCACCGTCACTGCAACAGTTTAGCGGCAACAGCAGCAGCAGCAACCCACATCTGGTCTCCTAGGCCCTCCGTATACACACACTTTCGTGTTTGGAATTGAAGTCTTGTGTCTTCTGCCTGAAAATTCTGCCTATCCATTGGAGCGTATAGACATCGGGAATAGTTGCAGGAGAATTCCCTTGATTTTCCGTTCGGTCACTCCAGCTCGGCCTCTCTACCCGATGCCGAATGACCGGCCTCGATTCCCCACCCCCCGTTTTCTATAAGTAACTCGCCTTCGCGGCTCGCTTCCAGATCCGCTCCCATGCGGCTCTGATCCCATGGGATCAGAGGCACTGGAGATTGGGGATTCAGGCTGCGGTGGTGCAGATATATAATGCCCATGTATGCATGAGTGGCGTCGGCATGCTTATTTGAGTTAGTGAAGAAAACAGTAGCCAGCCTCCGCTCACACCTCTTTCTCTTATTTTTTCTTCCTCATTCCTCTTTTCTCGCTTCCCTTCCTTAGTCCCAAAGAAATCCCAAAGCGTCTCAAAGGAAGATAGAATTTTTTCTATCCCTTCAACATTCCCTTCCTCAAACCCTTAATTTTTCTTTCCCACCTCCGGGCGCCTCCGGGTGGGATCTCCACCCGCCTCGGTCCGATAGTCCGAACTTATCAAGGATCCCCTTGAGTAGAAGGGGAAATCGCAGGCTGATGTGACGGCTGCCCAGGCTCTAATACCTGCTATAGAGTTGGCTATGGTCTGCAAGTTTATATAGACTCGACACGTGGCAGTATGAGTCCATTATACCTCAAACTAATCAAAGCCTCTAATTTTTCCTTTCTCCAGTTCTGACGGATTCTTGTTTTAGTTCGCTTCAAGACTTGTTGTCCCCTCGCAGCCTGAAATATCTCCCGCTGTGTGTAGTGTCCAATATGATTGCTATTATAACCTCTTGACCGGTGGCTAGGGATATTGGGAAGGGTGATCTTTCATCTTCCACACTCCCCCTTCCCCCCTGGGCTGGGCCAGCCAGTCTGTCCAGATGCCCCGCACCCCATCGCCGCGGGGCCAGCTGATGCGACTCTCAAGGGTGACACTGCAGCTTGGGATAATTCCAAGCGGATGCCAACGCGGCGAGGATTTTGAAAAACTCGTCTAGCGCAGGGGGTGTGTTGAGGGCGGAGGCTGGCGAGGGCAATAAACCCGCTGGCCACCTAAAAAATGGGATGCAAAATCACTTCCCCTTCCTCTCTTCCCCTCCGCCGCGGCCCTATAACTAGTTACTGTCGGATCGCCAGTTTTGTAAGGGTTCGTCTGAAAAACTGCGCCCCGCCCTGAGCCAAGGCCAGTCTCATGCTTTTATAGATTCACTCCCTTTGTCCTGTTTGTTATCCTAGTCCTAATTCCTAGTCTTTGTTATTAATTGTGTCTTCTCCATGGACTTAAAAGCATTTTGCCACCTCCTCGAAGACAAAGTCTATAACTGTCTCTCCGCGAACTTCTTGCATCAGCCGATCGTAATTCGGTCCTTATTTTCTTGATATTTGAGTTAAAATCACACGCGCATATGCAGCGCACACCTGACTGGCTCTTCAATGTGAGAGAGTGTGCTCAACGCCACTACACTATCTCAGAGGCGGAGGTGGCTTCACCAAGTGTTTGTTCAAATACTTCCCTCTATATAATTTCTCACTTTCTTAATGTCATTCTTCTCCTTATGTTTAAACGACTGGGCTGCGGTTGGGCCGACCTGACCGACTTGGATTATAGTAGTTGTTCCAACAACAGTGAGAGAATGTCAAGTTGACACACTAATAGATTTATTGGTTGTAATCTGTTTAAATCTCTGACACCAAATTTAGAAAGCATATCTTAAAATATTGGTAATTCTTATCGGCAATGCGCACCAATTATGGTGGTTTAATCGGAGACAAATTAAGAAAAACAACTATTAGCCGTATAGTCTAGCTGATAGTCATACTACTGAAGTATTTATGCTTATCTCATCTAGTATCAGTATCAGTTCTATATACAGAAACTGGCGCATTTGTCCCTTTCTTAGAATAATTCGCTATTTAAAGGCTCCAGTCTCAATAGTTTGTTTGCCCCTTTGTAGGAGAGGTGGGAGAGGGAGAGGGGAGGAGGGAGGGTGGAAGGTGGGAGAAGGGGAGAAAGCTGGAGAGTTGCAGTGGAAATTGAATTGAAATCGAAATGAAGGAAATTGAGATCTAAGGTTAGGGGTCAATAGCAGAGCGTTGCCTCTTACACCAAGGTACCCGAGCTCGATTCCGCGGCGAGGCCACATTTATTTGGAGCGCAGCCGCAGAGGAAAGGCTTGGGGAGCTTGTCGCTTGGGAGCTTGGGGAACCTTGCACAGTGAGAGTGTAATGCACTGCCTGACGATGAGAAAGTCAGGGCGGATGTACACAACCTGTGTGAGTGTGTGCCTGCGTACAGTATCAGTGTGCATGGTGTGCGCTCAGGAGTTGCCTCGTCGCTGATGAGCCAAATGATGTGCCATTGCCCGCAGCCCTCCTGCAATTATTACTTTAATAAGGTGAGGGAGAATTTATCTATCTATTTTCGATGATTCAACCCTCGACATCGGCATCATCACCTCCTACAGCAGCGTCGCTCGTCAACGTCAACGCCGATGAGCCGCAGCCGTTCGCCGGCTGACAAGCGTCGCCGTTACGAGCAGGACGACGACTCCAAGTCAGATCAGGATGTCGTCGTAGACGATAATAACGAGGTGATTTTAATGCACGCATTGTCTAAAATACATGTTTAGTATGGGCATAAAAGCAAAATATGGTCAATCCCGTATCATTCTATTCCGCATGCATCTGATTTGATTGAAATTATTTCAGGACGGCGCCGCCAACGTAAACGGCGACGCGACTAGCCCTAAAGAGAACGGTGAGTTGCAGAGAAAGGTCGGCAAAACGAGTCCGTCGTCTGGGGCCGTCGGCAACAAATCGGCGACGCCAACGAGCAGTTCGGCCGGTCGTCAGCCGTCACCAGGCCCCAGTCAGGCTGCGACTTCGTCGACTGCCGGCGCTGGCGGAGGCGCCAAAACGTCGACTTCGTCATCGTCTGCGGCCAACGTGGCCGGTTCGTCTAGTGCGGCTGCTTCTGGATCGCACGGGCCAAAAAATCCAATTGGTAAGCCGCTTGTCTAAATGACGAATTTTGATTTGTAAAATCAATAAATGACACTTTAAAAATTCTATCACTCGTTAGACTCTAGATTTTAGAAAATGCTACCACACTTCCCATTTTACCTGAGGAGTAGAGGCGCGATAAAATATCCCTTGTATTTTCTTCCCACATTATAAGTTTGAAAAGGAGAAATGGAGGCTTCCACTTTCCATACTGTCTCCATTAATACAATGGTTGGTCTTAACTCCCACGCTAACGCTTCCCAACCCAAGCCACGTCTTGTCCCAAAACTCTTTCCATACTCAACATTAATCCTGGAGACAGACGCGCTGCTTTGTGTGTCTGGAGGGGAGCTAGGAATATAGAGGGAGGGGAGAATCAGAGGATTGATTGGGCTGGCTGTTGGAAGCTTAAAGAGAAACGGAGCCGCAAAGAGAAATTATTAAAGCGTGCCCACGGCGCACGTCGCTAGCAGTATGTGTCAGTATATATGTGGCGGCTGCGCGGTGCGCGGAATGCAAATATCTCAGCCGGGACCCGTGTATGAGGGAGAGTGTGAGTGGGTTGGGGGGCTCGTATATGAGGGAGGATGGGGTGGGCGGGAGAAGTGGCTGGCGTAAAAGCAGCGGGTCTCGGTTTTAGGGTTGGTGGGGGGCCGCGGCTTGTGTTAAGCATGTGATGGTTGTGTGTCACGTGTATAGAAAGAGAGAGCAACGACGGCCCCTCAGTGGAGGATTTTGGCTGTCAGTCGGGTGGGTAGAGAGGGGCGGGTGGAGGAGGTCTCAATCTAGGCTTGGGGCGTGAATTAATGAACTTCTGCTTTGAGGCTCTCAACGAGACAGATCTCTCATTTGGCGCCTGGCCCTAGGATCGGGGTTACAGGGCAGTGCGGAGAGTGGCGCGGAACCGTATTTTCGTGCTTAGGCTCTCCACGACGCTCGCGGCGAAGAGGCGTATGTATTCTGTGCTCTACCCCGCCCATGCTGCTATCTAAATAGCATATCGAAGAGAGCCTAAAAGGTGCTTTGAGGCTCGCAAAATAGCATGCGTTTAGCTCTTTGCCTAGCCTAGTAGATCGCCTTGTCAAGCAACTGGCGAGAGCCTCTTGTCTCTCTTCCCTCACATACACACGCACAGTCTAGGTGCAGTTTTCTCTCAATCTATGCCGGTCAATAGTATCGTCGAGAGCCTCCCAGTCTAAAAACCGGCGCTATTTCTCCTCTTCGCTCCCCGGTTTGTTGTAAAAAGGGTTGTGCTGTGTGTGTGGGTCGGCGGACAGGACTGGGTAGAGTGAGGCGGGGCATTATACTAAGAGTGGCGGAGGGCGGAGGGAAGGAAGGCAGAAGTGAAGGTAAGGTAGTCTAGGTGGATAGTTTGGCTCGACGCAAAGTCGTCCGTATACTACTTGCATGGCATAGCATAGCGTTTTCTTAGCTTAGCCTAGCCTAGAACTAGACGAAAAAAATTATAGCACGGCCAAATGAGGAGGGAGTGCCTGGAAGTGAATGCGGTTGCGACCCCACGCGGCGGGGCCAACACCAGAAAGGTTGGCTTGGGCGAAAATGCTGCCAACCACCCCAACTCCCTACATTCTCGGTCTGGTTGCTGATTTCTTTTCAACTCCAAATTGAATGAGTGAAGAGCGGAGAGGAGAGAGCGTAGGAGGCGGCGGAGGTATTGAGTTTGAATTGACTGCCGGCTCTTCCTTACGGTGGGAGATGGCTGACAAAAGTGGTGCCCGCTGCACATTTTTTTACCTGGCAAACAGCTCACTTATCTAGCTATATAATTATATTAACCTTACGGTCAAACCGTAAGCAAGACCTATAAAATGCTTATAGAAGACAATCTTTGGCTCCTGCAATTTCTCAAATTTTGTCACATTTACATGCTCGCATTTATTTGAGCTGCTTTGTGAAGCTAAGGCTGTAAACGATGTTCTTCAACAAAATTTACAACGCTTTCGAGTTTTTTTTGTAATCAGATTTCGTCTTGGCAATTTTTTACACTTTGCAACACCGCACAATCTGCACACCCGAGCTGTCCGCCAGCCTTCCCCGTTCCCCAGCCTCCGCCAACAACCCTGCCCGACCCCGAAACAAAAATTACTCGACTCAGTCTCAATAAGCCGAAGCGAAAACCTACTCGCTTGGCTCGCCAACCACTTATTTTCTGTTTGCTTTCTTCCAAGCTAAGTGAAGTGGCAGAATTGCGGAATGAGAGTTAGTTAGTGAGAGGTGAGTTGAGTGTGCCGAGCTTAGTTGAACAGCTCGGCCACTTACTATACGGTGCAAAGTGAAAAAGAGACCCCTGCGATTTATAAAGAAAGGAAATGAAATTTAGCTTTCTATTTTTTGCGTCATTTTTTCTTTAGGTCGACAGTTTAATGACATAGTTTTCGTGAGAAAAAAAACTTTACCAAACATCGAGAATGCTTTACAATTATAATTGTCTCTGACTTTAAAACAATTTTGAACAACTTTCGTTGAAAAAAATATACCTGTAGAGGTGCAATGGTCTGGCTATCAAACATATTTGTCTAATGCTACTAATAGTGGCTTGATCGAATTTCGCTAATAAAGTCTTTATTTACCTAATTAAAACGTAATTAACGTAACTAAGAAAATGTAACTTGATTTCTGTTGCAGACCTCAGTCCAGGTTTTGGCAACCCTGCCGCTGCACTGGGTCTCGGCAATCCATATCACAGACCGACGCTGCCACCAGTGAGTACGAGTGTTCAATTCTACTTAAGAGTCCAAATTATTAGTATCTATGACTATCAAATCAGGGCAGAAGAATTTTTTTATGTATAAATATTATCTCGTTATTTTTCTTATGTTTTGCGATAATAAGATATCAAACTATTATTTTAGGATTTTAGAGTTTAGAAAAGAAAAAGAGAATCCATCATTTAGAGTACTTCAATTTCCGGATTTAACGTAAATGTTCCGGATTATTTAAATGTGATTTAAAATATATATTTGTGACTAAGGGACTTAAGTTTTTATTTTAAATATGTAGATTAATAAACTTCGATTATTAAATAAATTGATAAATAAAAAATGATTAATTATGTCGTTTTGGGTGTAGAAACTGCGGTAATATAATTATTTGTTGGAATAAAAACCGCAGTAAGAATATTTGCAGGATCTCAAATCTACATAGTACAGGCGTTCCGATGTTTCACGAAGCCAGCAATTCTTAATTATAGCTTTCTACTCTAATTCCATTTCATAGGTACCGTTTGATCCTGCTGCAATGATGCGAGCGGGCCACCTGGCTGGCAAGCCGTAAGTTAATTTTGTCTTTCATTCTTTCTTTAATTTCGGGAATCGAACTCCCGACCTTCAAGTTGTGAGTTGTGAGTCCGGGGAATTGTTTCTCCAGTTTCTACATTCAGAGCTCCTAGAATTAGTGGCTGGGTGGAGTGAATTGAGTCTGCAGGCATACATGTGGCTTCTTTATCCTTTGGCAAAGGATTATCGAGTGTTGTGTGTGTGGCTGTGTGGATTATGCCTTCTCGGCACTGAGTAATTCAGTGATCTCAGGATTATTTCTGAGAGCAGCCTGTCAGGAAATTTGAGAAGCCGCCCTATGCCATATTTTGTCGCATCTTTTTTGATTGCTATACTCCATTACTTTTTGCCTAATTATATTTTTCTCTCAATGAACATTTCATAGCCAAACTTCCGGTGTGTGACTCACGTCGTTAAAATATCACCAGGATTTAAATCTAGGCCACATTTAGTCCGCTGCTTTCACAGTAAATCTCTGCCATGCAGCTTTGACACTGGCTCCCGTCACTTACAGCCTTTAGTCAACCCGATATGTATCGAAAGAAAAAAGTAATATGCCAAATTTAATAAAGTCTAGTAGTCATTATGAATAGTTATTTAATCAATCAATTTAGCTTAACAGTAGAAAGCTATTTGATCAATCCAAAATGCCCCCCGATTCCCAACTCATTAAATGCAATCGCAGAGCCTACTCATTCCTGATTGGCGAGTCCGGCACTATGCAGCCTGTGCCATTTCCGGCCGATGCGCTGGCCGGCCCGGGTGTACCCAGGCACGCTCGCCAGGTGTGCTCGCTGCCGCACGGCGAGGTTGTCTGCGCCGTCACCATCTCCAATCCGTGTCGTCAGGTTTACACAGGCGGCAAAGGCTGCGTGAAGGTGTGGGACATCAGCTCGGCGTGCAGCCAGTCCAACACCAAGGCCAGCATGCTGCACAGTCTGGACTGTTTGCAGCGCGATCATTACATTCGCAGCGTTCGCCTCCTGCCAGACGGCCGCACTTTGATAGTTGGCGGCGAGGCGTCAACTCTGTGCATCTGGGACATGGCGGCGCCAGCGCCCAAGCTGAAGTCCGAGCTGGCCAGCAGCGCCCCGGCCTGCTACGCCTTGGCTGTGTCGCCCGACGGCAAGCTCTGTTTCAGCTGCTGCTCTGATGGCAACATCGCAGTCTGGGATCTGCACAATCAGCTGCTGGTGCGCCAATTCCAGGGCCACACTGACGGCGCCTCCTGCGTTGACATCACGCCCGATGGCAGTCAACTGTGGACTGGCGGTCTGGACAACACCGTGAGCGACTTGCCGCTCTATCCATTGCCATCCCATCTCATCCCATCGCATCCCATCGCATCCCATCCCATCGCATCCCATCCCATCGCATCCCATCCCATCGCATCCCATCCCAATCTCATCCCATCCCATCTCATCCCATCCCAATCTCATCCCATCACATCCCATCCCATCGCATCCCATCCCATGGCATCCCATCCCATCCCATCCCATCCCATCTCATCCTATCCCATCCCATCCCATCCCATCCCATCCCATCCCATCCCATCTCATCCCAACCCAATCTCATCCCATCACATCCCATCCCATCGCATCCCATCCCATCGCATCCCATCCCATCGCATCCCATCCCATCGCATCCCATCCCATCCCATCCCATCCCATCCCATCTCATCCCATCTCATCCTATCCTATCCCTTTCCGCTGTCCCCTTGTCTCAAATAGTTCCTCCGCATTGTTCCCAGTTGAGTGAGAAGGAATGTTAGTCGATGGTTATCCCACTGCCATCTCATCACACACTAAAAGGTTCGCTGCTGGGATCTGCGCGAGTCCCGCCAGCTAATGCAGCACGACTTCAGCTCGCAGGTGTTCAGCCTGGGCTATTGTCCAACTGGCGACTGGCTGGCTGTAGGCATGGAGAGCTCCAGTGTGGAGGTGATGCACGTCAGCAAGCCGGAAAGGTACCAGCTGCACCTGCACGAGTCCTGTGTGCTCTCTTTGAAATTCGCCGCCTCCGGCAAGTGGTTCGTCTCCACTGGCAAGGACAGCTTGTTAAACGCCTGGCGAACGCCCTACGGAGCCAGCATCTTCCAGGTGAGTAGATGGCCGCATTGTTCTTCCAAGTATTCGTTGCGTCAGAAGCGACAATGCCATCATCACAGCATCGCTTCTGACCACCCGTTCCAGTCCAAGGAGTCCTCCTCGGTCCTGAGCTGCGATATCTCAGCAGATGATCGGTACAATCCAGGGCCATACATTGTCACCGGCAGCGGCGATAAGAAGGCTACCCTGTACGAAGTGATGTACTGAGAAGTTGCACAAGTCACTTGAATAACAGCGCACAACTGGCCATTGGAATGACTTGTGGGTCGTCTGAACCTATGATATAGCTTAGGCTGATTAACTGGCTCTTTAAAAATCTATTCTCACTGTCTACTGGCCCCCAACTGGCACTCCTCACACTGTCTCTACTGGCGTCCCAACTGGCATTCCTCACACTGTCTCTACTGGCGCCCCAACTGGCACTCCTCACACTGTCTCTACGGCGCCCCAAGTGGCACTCCTCACACTGTCTCTACTGGCGTCCCAACTGGCAATCCTCACACTGTCTCTACTGGCGTCCCAACTGGCACTCCTCACACTGTCTCTACTGGCGTCCCAACTGGCACTCCTCACACTGTCTCTACTGGCGCCCCAACTGGCACTCCTCACACTGTCTCTACTGGCGCCCCAACTGGCACTCCTCACACTGTCTCTACTGGCGCCCCAACTGGCACTCCTCACACTGTCTCTACTGGCGCCCCAACTGGCACTCCTCACACTGTCTCTACTGGCGCCCCAACTGGCACTCCTCACATTGTCTCTACTGGCGCCCCAACTGGCACTCCTCACACTGTCTCTACTGGCGCCCCAACTGGCACTCCTCACACTGTCTCTACTGGCGCCCCAACTGGCACTCCTCACACTGTCTCTACTGGCGCCCCAACTGGCACTCCTCACACTGTCTCTACGGCGCCCCAACTGGCACTCCTCACACTGTCTCTACTGGCGCCCCAACTGGCACTCCTCACACTGTCTCTACTGGCGCCCCAACTGGCACTCCTCACATTGTCTCTACTGGCGTCCCAACTGGCACTCCTCACACTGTCTCTACTGGCGCCCCAACTGGCACTCCTCACACTGTCTCTACTGGCGCCCCAACTGGCACTCCTCACACTGTCTCTACTGGCGCCCCAACTGGCACTCCTCACACTGTCTCTACGGCGCCCCAACTGGCACTCCTCACACTGTCTCTACTGGCGCCCCAACTGGCACTCCTCACACTGTCTCTACTGGCGCCCCAACTGGCACTCCTCACACTGTCTCTACTGGCGCCCCAACTGGCACTCCTCACACTGTCTCTACTGGCGTCCCAACTGGCACTCCTCACACTGTCTCTACTGGCGTCCCAACTGGCACTCCTCACACTGTCTCTACTGGCGCCCCAACTGGCACTCCTCACACTGTCTCTACTGGCGCCCCAACTGGCACTCCTCACACTGTCTCTACTGGCGCCCCAACTGGCACTCCTCACACTGTCTCTACTGGCGCCCCAACTGGCACTCCTCACACTGTCTCTACTGGCGTCCCAACTGGCACTCCTCACACTGTCTCTACTGGCGTCCCAACTGGCACTCCTCACACTGTCTCTACTGGCGCCCCAACTGGCACTCCTCACACTGTCTCTACTGGCGCCCCAACTGGCACTCCTCACACTGCCTCTACTGGCGTCCCAACTGGCACTCCTCACACTGTCTCTACTGGCGTCCCAACTGGCACTCCTCACACTGTCTCTACTGGCGCCCCAACTGGCACTCCTCACACTGTCTCTACTGGCGCCCCAACTGGCACTCCTCACACTGTCTCTACTGGCGCCCCAACTGGCACTCCTCACACTGTCTCTACTGGCGTCCCAACTGGCACTCCTCACACTGTCTCTACTGGCGTCCCAACTGGCACTCCTCACACTGTCTCTACTGGCGCCCCAACTGGCACTCCTCACACTGTCTCTACTGGCGCCCCAACTGGCACTCCTCACACTGTCTCTACTGGCGTCCCAACTGGCACTCCTCACACTGTCTCTACTGGCGCCCCAACTGGCACTCCTCACACTGTCTCTACTGGCGTCCCAACTGGCAATCCTCACACTGTCTCTACTGGCGTCCCAACTGGCAATCCTCACACTTCATATACTGGCGTCCCAACTGGCACTCCTCACATTGTCTCTACTGGCGCCCCAACTGGCACTCCTCACACTGTCTCTACTGGCGCCCCAACTGGCACTCCTCACATTGTCTCTACTGGCGCCCCAACTGGCACTCCTCACACTGTCTCTACTGGCGCCCCAACTGGCACTCCTCACACTGTCTCTACTGGCGTCCCAACTGGCACTCCTCACACTGTCTCTACTGGCGCCCCAACTGGCACTCCTCACACTGTCTCTACTGGCGTCCCAACTGGCACTCCTCACACTGTCTCTACTGGCGCCCCAACTGGCACTCCTCACACTGTCTCTACGGCGCCCCAACTGGCACTCCTCACACTGCCTCTACTGGCGTCCCAACTGGCACTCCTCACACTGTCTCTACTGGCGCCCCAACTGGCACTCCTCACACTGTCTCTACTGGCGCCCCAACTGGCACTCCTCACATTGTCTCTACTGGCGCCCCAACTGG
Organism: Macrostomum hystrix; assembly: GCA_950097015.1. Lineage (NCBI taxonomy): Eukaryota > Metazoa > Platyhelminthes > Macrostomidae > Macrostomum > Macrostomum hystrix. Next base: position 6,671,910 of record CATNEN010000025.1, on the reverse strand, counting down.
CACTCCTCACACTGTCTCTACTGGCGCCCCAACTGGCACTCCTCACACTGTCTCTACTGGCGTCCCAACTGGCACTCCTCACACTGTCTCTACTGGCGCCCCAACTGGCACTCCTCACACTGTCTCTACTGGCGTCCCAACTGGCACTCCTCACACTGTCTCTACTGGCGCCCCAACTGGCACTCCTCACACTGTCTCTACTGGCGTCCCAACTGGCACTCCTCACACTGTCTCTACTGGCGTCCCAACTGGCACTCCTCACACTGTCTCTACTGGCGCCCCAACTGGCACTCCTCACACTGCCTCTACTGGCGTCCCAACTGGCACTCCTCACACTGCCTCTACTGGCGTCCCAACTGGCACTCCTCACACTGCCTCTACTGGCGTCCCAACTGGCACTCCTCACACTGCCTCTACTGGCGTCCCAACTGGCACTCCTCACACTGCCTCTACTGGCGTCCCAACTGGCCATCCTAACTAAACCGAATCATAAAAGGCTCTTAAACAGCCAATTAGATTTTAGCAATGATCCGAATTTCACGTACTCTGTCTATTGTTACCATATTTTATGTTTTGTTTGTCAATATCGAGGCCTATGTGTCTTAATGTCTCGTATTTATTTATGTTAAAATAAAAATCCCGTTCTCCGACACTCATCCCAGTTCTCATTTTTTATTGCCTTTTTCTTGTATCTCAGTGTAGTTTCCGACTCGTTATTACATTTCCCTATAATCCCTGTTGAAACTGGCCTGCATTTGTCTCAATGTCCACATGTCTACTAAATACCTTTGTGTTGCTTGGTTTCAAACCTTCTAGCTACTAAAACTGAGCTAAATTATATTAAATACTTCTATTTAAAACATAAATTTTGACATAGCGAGACAATTTTTCACTCGCGCCTGAATCATACTACTAAAAATGTATGTGTGAGTAGTCTATCTAGCACAGTTTAGTAAAGTTAAGTTGGGCGCAGTAAAATGCATCTCTCAGACCTCTACGGATTTAACAACATTCTTTAACAAATCTATAATTTAGAATTGTTAATTTATTCTCTAAGCAGACCTCAATTTCATGCATCGTTTTGATTTCGCTGAACAGTTTTCCATTTCCGTATGCTCCCTATGCATTAGCAGTTTTTCATGATACTTTGATTAACGGCTGCACTTTTCATTAAAATCTTGTTCTCCCTGTGTAAATACAATTGGCTTGTTGTTGTGCAGTTGTTTTGTTATTCTATAGCCGCATCGATCAATACTTTTTAACGACCAAGTCCCTTACCGGTCGCCCTGGATCATCACCCGAAAGGAAGGGGAGATTATTACAACCTGTGAAAATTAATTTGTTTGTTTGTTTTTCCTAATTCCTTTATTTAGATCTCCTACTTCCCTCCTTGAAATTGGAAATGCCCAGGCCGTAGGCAGTTTTGTTCATGTTTTTTATCTGCTTTTTGCTCTGTTGTGAATAATTTCGAAGTTGAAAGATGAGAGCATCATTTAGTAATGATAATTTATATTATTTAAATATACTCGTAAATGTTCACATTACAAACTCTACTATGGCAACTGACAACTGACAAATTTGTAGCAAACTCAAGAACACGGGCCAACTCTTTGTTGCTGCATCCGCTGAAACAAGAATCAAGTCGCCAGCTCTTCAGATCGTCGAGATATTCAATATTTCTGACCGAATGTCAGATCATTCCCATAAGCGCTAGTGTATTTCATACACCCCTATACACGAATTAGCACTGCGCCTCAGTGCGGCCTTGCCAGGCCTTCAAAATTAATCAGCATGTCACCCGAGTGTGCCTGCATCATCTCCGTCTTCGATGGTCACCTACCTTATCTAGACGGATTTGCTGGACCTTCAAGGGCTACAACAGGTGGAACTAGGCCACAATGGACACCCTGACACGAATTTCACCAATTTCACTGATCAAGCCTAAATATTAGGCGCAGCTCAACCACAGGACACCATCGCCTAGTCTGTCAACCAATCAGTCACCACCCAACGCTGTTAGCATTCAGGCGCTGCCAAAAAGAATTTCAGGGGAGGAATTCCCCTCTTGGTATAAAAACGGGCGGCAAAATGGCTTGGTAGCCCTACTATTAAGAATCAATATTGTAGTTGTCTACCATAGCCTTATTACAGCTTAATTTTGTTAGTTTACCTAGGCATTAGTCTTAACTTTTAACTCAGAAGTCAATGAAATAAAGGCCACATACTTATTCCCTTCCATTAAATTGGCATTTTTGTATTTCGCATTTGCAATCTGTTTTAAAAAATTAATACTGGACCTTCGCTCGTATAACTCAAGCAGTTAGAAATCGAAACATAATCTACACTATACACTATAGACTAGACTTTTTACCATAGACTATGCAGAAAGAGGAATCGATAACTTTAGCTATAAGTTTTCAAGCCATAGACATCTATATCACACTTGAATTAGTGCAGCTGTCTATGGTCAAATGTCTAGATGTTTTTTTCGGCGAAATGAGAGGAACCCCAGTCGTACAATTTACTCCCCTGCAAGTCACATGGAGTGTACACCGCCTGATGATAGAAGTCAGGACAGATGTACACACAGCTGTGTGCTCGGGGGTCAGTGGAATTTTTATTTTGCTGTTCTACGCCCCAATTTACTCGGCTAAGCAAAGTATAGTTTAAAGTACCATCCAAATTACGAGCTAGGTAAAGAAGACAAGTCCGGTTCCTACAGAAATATTCGCATGAGGGTAGTAGTGGAGACTTCGAAAAGTAGTAAAAATAGTTTCCGGTCATTTTATTCTACAATTAGCAGTCTTCGAAGCGGAAAGATTTAAATTTTGCGAATAGATTTTTTGTTTTACTCAATTTCTTTCGACAAGCCAGGCGAAGTGTATTGTATTTAAGCCAACGAAGCTGGCTTGGGAATTGTGGAACACGAACTGTCAGAGCTGCAATCGGTTTAAAGCATTGCACTGCACGCTATGTGTAAAGAGCTATGGGACTCTGAAGAGTGAGCAAGTCAGTAAAACACAATAAAATATTCATAGATATGAGAAGATGGCTTGCGAAAATATCAATTTTCATCCATAAAAGTCAAAAGAGGACAGGAAAGCGAAATGGTGACGATGAGAGAAATTTGTTGCATTAAAAAAGGAACATTTGCCCTTATAAAGACAAAGCAAAGATGTACAAATTGAACTATGGCAAGCTAATTAAAAATTTGATTCCGACAATTGCAAATTATTATTAGATAGGTAAAGATAATTAATATTTTTATATAGAAGCGCTCTAAATAAGATAAAAGAGTTTTGCATCGGTGTCGCACTCACATGCGCATATTATTGGTGCGATTATTAAAAAGTGCAGCAACAGCAACTAACAGATACCGATAGACAACAAGCAGCGCTTTGTTCAGCTATGCTTTGGGTTAGAAAAACATTTTAATCCTTCGAAAGCCGCGTATTGGCTGCAAAAGTTTGTCTACTTTTCTAACATTTTGAGCGTCGCTGATTGGCTAGAAATCTATTTACTTTCCTGACCCGAAACGAGGCGCTGATTGGATGGAAAGTTAAATGAGCCCACATAGCCTAGTCCGTTACTCGTCAGTGTGCTTAAAAAAGCAGCGGCTACCAAACACGCAGCTGCCGGTTCGCTTGTAGTTCTGGCAGACTTGCGTCTTGAATTTCGGATGCCGCTGCGGTTGGCGCAGCTCCTGTGGGCCGTGCGCAAAGTGGCAGTGGTCACCAGCTGGGCAGGTCCTGTTCTTCTGCCAGTGCAAACATGGCAGGGTCTTGTAGCGCACATTGTAGATTGCATCCTCCTTCTTTGGCTTGCTGCAACGCTGCTGGGCCTGGGTGTATTTAGGTGTGATGTTGGACTGATGTGAAGTTTCGAGGCAATTAAATTACATCTTATTTGATTGGCTTAAGAATGACACGTGCTTAGATTCTCTAAAAAGCATGCACAGTAGCCACCTGCACAGCCTTGCCGCCGATGCGCAGCTCATGATCGCCCTCTTGGTCGCTGCAATCCGACCAGGCGGCTTCTACCATAGACAGCAGGGTGTCGGCCAGCACGATGTGGCTCTCGGCCTCCTCCTGGCTGACAATGGCCGTCGAGTCGGCGGAGGCCACGGGCGGTGGCTCGCGGTCGTAGCTGCTGCGAAACTCGTCCTCCATGACGGCGGCTTCGTCTGAGGCGGCCTCAAAAGCGGCTGCGCTGCTCCAGTCGAGGGCGCCGAGCCAGCGTACGGCGCTGTCCAGCTCCTCGCGAAGACTGCGACGGCACAGCTGGGCTGCGGCGGCTTCGTCCAGCAGGCGGGTTTGGCCGCGCGGCAGTACCACGGCGTAGGGCGAAGCCCTCTGACTGGTGGGCCTGCAGGAGGAGTTTCAGCACAGATTTCTGCTACATGATTCTAGGGGCTTGAAGAATTTGCGCAAAATAAGGAACGATACATGCTACATATAGTTTTTCAGCTTTTTTACTTTAATTTAGATAGCTTTAGCCAATAAGAAACAATCTTCCTGCTGGAAAATATTAAAAACTAAGAAGCAATCTGTAGAGAAGGAAACTACCAAAAATTGGGAAGCCACCAGTAAGATGGGGAAGCTACCAGTTAGATAGGGAAGCTACCAGGTAATCAGAGAAGCTACCAGTTAGATACGGAAGCCAGCAGCTAGATAGGGAAGCTACTAGTACGATATGTAAGCTACCAGTTAGATAGGGAAGCTACCAGTTAAACAGAGAAGCTACCAGTTAGATACGGAAGCTAGCAGCTAGATAGGGAAGCTAGCAGCCAGATAGGGAAGCTACCAGTTAGATAGGGAAGCTAGCAGCCAGATAGGGAAGCTACCAGTTAGAAGTAAGATAGGGAAGCTACCAGTTAGATAGGGAAGCTACCAGTTAGATAGGGAAGCTGCCAGCGACCGCAAGTTTTTATAAGCGCACCTTGTAGGGGAAACAGCTCGCGAGGCTCGGCGAGACTGCGCTGCAGAGACCATCGCGGAAGCAGCGGCGGAAGCTGCACCGGAAGCTGCTGCAGAAGCAACTGTCGTGGCTGACGATAGACGGATTCGTGAGCAGCTGCTAGGCGATGTGGCCCTACTGTGCAGCGCGGAGACGGTGCGCGACGCGTAGCTTGAGTCAGAGGTGGCAGCCGCAGCGGTTACGGATGAGTCTGCGTATGCGATCAAACAAAAAATTTAGGAAAAAAGCACGCTCCGAATTTCACAATAACAAATGCAGGATAGTTCTTTTTGTTGACAGCATCTAATTACAAGAAATTTTTAGATTACAGATCTACCTTTTAGATAACGCAACTACCTGTCAGATAAGAGAGCTACCTGTTTGATAAGAGAGCTACCTGTCAGATAAGAGAGCTACCTGTCAGATAAGAGAGCTACCTGTTTGATAAGAGAGCTACCTGTCAGATAAGAGAGCTACCTGTCAGATAAGAGAGCTACCTGTCAGATAAGAGAGCTACCTGTTTGATAAGAGAGCTACCTGTCAGATAAGAGAGCTACCTGTTTGATAAGAGAGCTACCTGTCAGATAAGAGAGCTACCTGTCAGATAAGAGAGCTACCTGTCAGATAAGAGAGCTACCTGTTTGATAAGAGAGCTACCTGTCAGATAAGAGACCTACCTGTTTGATAAGAGAGCTACCTGTCAGATAAGAGACCTACCTGTCAGATAAGAGAGCTACCTGTTTGATAAGAGAGCTACCTGTCAGATAAGAGAGCTACCTGTCAGATAAGATAGCTACCTGTTTGATAAGAGAGCTACCTGTCAGATAAGAGAGCTACCTGTTTGATAAGAGAGCTACCTGTCAGATAAGAGAGCTACCTGTTTGATAGGAGAGCTACCTGTCAGATAAGAGAGCTACCTGTCAGATAAGAGACCTACCTGTCAGATAAGAGACCTACCTGTCAGATAAGAGACCTACCTGTTTGATAAGAGAGCTAGCTGTCAGATAAGAGAGCTACCTGTCAGATAAGAGAGCTACCTGTTTGATAAGAGAGCTACCTGTCAGATAAGAGAGCTACCTGTCAGATAAGAGAGCTACCTGTTTGATAAGAGAGCTACCTGTCAGATAAGAGAGCTACCTGTTTGATAGGAGAGCTACCTGTTTGATAAGAGAGCTACCTGTCAGATAAGAGAGCTACCTGTTTGATAGGAGAGCTACCTGTTTGATAAGAGAGCTACCTGTCAGATAAGAGACCTACCTGTCAGATAAGAGACCTACCTGTCAGATAAGAGACCTACCTGTTTGATAAGAGAGCTACCTGTCAGATAAGAGAGCTACCTGTCAGATAAGAGAGCTACCTGTTTGATAGGAGAGCTACCTGTTTGATAAGAGAGCTACCTGTCAGATAAGAGAGCTACCTGTCAGATAAGAGAGCTACCTGTTTGATAAGAGAGCTACCTGTCAGATAAGAGAGCTACCTGTCAGATAAGAGAGCTACCTGTTTGATAAGAGAGCTACCTGTCAGATAAGAGAGCTACCTGTTTGATAGGAGAGCTACCTGTTTGATAAGAGAGCTACCTGTCAGATAAGAGAGCTACCTGTTTGATAGGAGAGCTACCTGTCAGATAAGAGAGATACCTGTCAGATAAGAGACCTACCTGTCAGATAAGAGACCTACCTGTCAGATAAGAGACCTACCTGTTTGATAAGAGAGCTACCTGTCAGATAAGAGAGCTACCTGTCAGATAAGAGAGCTACCTGTTTGATAGGAGAGCTACCTGTTTGATAGGAGAGCTACCTGTTTGATAAGAGAGCTAGCTGTCAGATAAGAGAGCTACCTGTCAGATAAGAGAGCTACCTGTTTGATAAGAGAGCTACCTGTCAGATAAGATAAGCCACCTGTTTAACAAACGAGTTGCTTGTTACATGTCAAAGACTAGTATAGGTATCAATAAAGGCGGAGAATACCAAACTGCTTACTCGGAATACGCGACTGATGCGAATTAAGAGGCTGATTGGTCAGCAGCGGCTGCTGTGGCAAATGCCTCTTGGATTGATGCGACTGACGTTGTACTTGGGGCACTGGTGGCTGCTGCTGTCTTGCCGCCGACCTCACCGGAGAGACGGAGCGGCTAGCGGCGCCAGATGGTACCGCAGATGCGTACCTGGATGCGTATTGGGATGCGTAGGCGGAGTCGGTGGCTGAAGTCATCAGGGGGGCAGTTGTGACTGCAGGCGCTCTTTTCTGCTGAGGCTGGCCGCGATTTTGACTCTGCTGCTGAGGGGGCCGGCAGTGCTGCTGCTGCTGCTGCGGATGCGCGATTGGAATCGGCGGGGGTGGCATTGTCACAGATGTCAATGGCAGCCGCCTGACTGCAGCTGCTGGCGGCATCGCTGGGCCGCAATAGATCAAAGGTGCCGCCGTGGCAACTGGTCTAGCAGTCGGCGAGGCCAGGAACATGCCGATAGAGCCGTTTGCAGTGACTATCATGATGCACTGAGCGTGGTAAAGTTAAAAGAAATTTTGTCCGATTGCAGACGCTTATTATCAGGAGTCGGGTGCGTTTCAAGTCAAAGTGAGATGGCTCAGACCTGCAATTACTAAAATGTCATCCACTTCAAAATGTAAAAAGGCCTTTGTAGTTAAAATTTGTGATATGAAAAAACTGTTGTAAGTGGGGGCCCACGCGGCGGTGGGTGACAAGCGACTTAGCGCGTCAGTTCTCAACACTAGGCTTGCTCCGATTGGCTGGGGCAATATGGATGGATATTCAGGCGGCAATGTACGCAACGCTAGCTCTGTTATCAGTTTCTCTCTCCAATGTACAGTTCGCAAATAGCCTAGCCTAATCGCCCCTTATACTGTAAGCGATGTTTTTCATTTAGCACGATTGGTTCTAAAAAAATCGTAGCTAGCTTCGTTTTTTCTAACTGAAGTTTCCATGATTGCTTCAGTTGATATAATACACAGTATTCAATATGCAATTTAATGTTTAAATTAAAACATTAAACATACCTTTGCCTTCTCGTCTTTAGTGCACAGATTTTTTGACATTATTATTATTATTATTATTATTATTATTATTATTCTTAAAAACACTGGGAATTACTGCTCGTCCTATATGTTTTTCATTAAAAAAGTGGCATAATGTCTGCTCACCATGGGGGTGCTAGCCGTAAAGCTTTAACTTTTTTTGCTCGCTGAAAAAGCCAGACTGGACCGATTTGATTTCTACCAGCGATTTTTTCAACCAAACTTATGTACCCAACAATATGCGTTTATTTATTTATGTCTCTACATGTCTCTACGCAGACTCTATAATTACATTTTTTCAAATCAGAATATATTTAAACAACATTTTTTCTAATAAATCCACAAGCCCTAGCTGATGCGATGTCTTTAGTGGACGAAATGCATTGGAATTAAAAGCTTTCTATAATATGTTGATTATTACCTATACATATGGTTAGTTATTTATTACTAGTAGTGTGTGTAAGAGTATGTTATATAATTATATTATTTCGAGCATAAAGCGAGCACCTTGTAATCCCATAATTCGTCGATAAAAAACTGTGAATGAAAATTTTGATCGTCTTATTTTGAAGAGTCTGGATATGCTGTGTTTTACTATCATAAATATATGAGCCGAAGACCACAAGTAGCACTTCGTTAGCCTACATACTTGCAGTCTTTGATAAGAGCTCAATATACTGCACATGATTTCAAAAATGTCAATTTATTAGTTTTTCTTGTCTTTTTAAACAAAACGTTTTTTATACGCCTAATCGAAATCGAAAAAACGTTAAGGTTGTCGTACTAAAATGCTCTCGAAGATAAGTTTGATATTTAGCTCCTATCTCAGCAGCGAAAATATCACACTGTAGCTTAGAACTTTGGGATAGGCAAGCGCAGAATTTATGGCGGAATTGACCTAATTTCTTTGGGTGGAGCTAATTACTTGATTTGTCGTCTAGCAGTCTGTGCGATTTAGAATAAAAAGTATTAAAAAGCTACATACTTCTATAAATAGTACATGCTTTTAGAGTGCTTTTAATATAATATAAATAGTTTACTTATGTGATGGCTTTAATTTTGTTTAAATGTTTTCGTTTGCATGAACTCTTTATTATCCCGGTTTTTCAAATCTGTTTGTTTGTCGCGCGGCAGTACAACAGGAGACTCGATCTTGCCTAGAATCGGCTAGTTTTTAGTTCCACAAATCCAGATTTTAGCAACATGTAATATATATTTTCATACTGTTTACATAAAAGCGCATTATGTCGAAGCTCATCGTCACAGTTGACAGTGCCGCGAATCTTCCAAATGTTGATACTTTTGGAGAAAGTGATCCGTTTTGCATTGTGGAAATCAAAGGTATAAGTAACTATAAAATTCTTATAATTAAAAAATCTCAACATTTAGTTTCTAGATTGTACAAAATGAATTTAAATTCAGATGAATCTATAAATTTAACTGAAATAAAAATGATACCTTAAAATCCAATGAAGTTTCTTTTTGAGCACATGAAAATATTTTTAATACAATATTGCTATTAATGATTCAATTTTAATCATTAAAATTGCTGCAATGAGTTCTAAACTTATATCCTATTCTTCCATGCAGCACATTAGTCATCGATTTAATCATCTTGATCAGCATTTAACAAAGTTGACACCATATGCACCATACGAACGTTTTCATTTTGATCCAGGATTGAAGGGTCAGACGAAGGTGATCGACAATGATCTTAATCCAGTTTGGAAGGAGAAAATCGAGCTCGAACTCGGGCCGCCGCTCAGCGCGGACGACAAGCTCACGGTCACAGTCAAGGATCATGAGACTATTGGACCAGACAAGTGAGCTCGAACTCAAGAAACACGTTATGTGGAGCACGGTATTAATCAGATAGACATATTTCTAAACACTATTTAGGCTGCTTGGCATGTGTGAAATCGCACTCAAAGACCTGGTCAAAGGTGGCAAATCCGAAATGGAAGTCAACGCGCCACTGCAGGACTCAAATAAACGAGCCATCGGGGTTAGTAGCCGATTAGCCTTGATGATGCCATGTTCCTGTCGAAAACTGGTGCTTATAAAAGGCTTTATATTTTTAATTCTCTGTGATTTTTAGGCCACCATCAAGCTGATGATTGTCTACGCTGGACCGAAAGGCAAAGGTGAGTTCATGCGTCAGCTTTTTCCTGAAAGCATGAAAATTTAGTTTTCAAAGCCAACAATACCTGGACAATAATTGTGTACTTCAGCCAGTTAAATCTTCATCTTTTAGGCACCGGAATGTACTGTAAGTAATAAATAAACAGCTCCAATAATTAGTATTTTTGTTGTGCGAATCCTTTGAACTTTCAGAAAATTGCGAACAAGTGGACATTGAACTTGATTAGCTTATTTAGTTCTGTTGTCTGTCTAGCCAAAGAGCATTTCTAGTTCTCAGATGTTTAGCGGTTCATGGAAAGACCAACTCGGTTGTTGATGTAGCTCTAGTCCCATGACGTTGTGAGCCCCTCATCTTACAAAACTGCAACTGCAATGACATTTGTCCATAGACTCAACAGACTCCGCTCAAGGCGGTGGCGGCGGCGGTCAAACAGTCGACGAAGAAGATGATGAAGAGGAAGAGGAGACTGCCGGCGATCAGGCCGACGGCGGAGGCGGCGGCGGTGGCAAGAAGTCGCGTCGTAAACGAAATGTCGGCGGTGCGGCGAAGCGGAAGACGCGGACCAAGCTGAGCACAAAGCCGCAGGACTTTCAGGTGAGCAACTGCTTCTAAATGGAAGATAATAAAAACCCTAGACTGTAGTATATCAGAGCTCAGAAACCCTAGACTGTAGTATATCAGGGCTCAGAAACCCTAGACTGCAGTATATCAGAGCTCAGAAACCCTAGACTGTAGGGTATCAGGGCTCAGAAACCCTAGACTGTAGTATATCAAGGCTCAGAAACCCTAGACTGTTGGGTATCAGGGCTCAGAAACCCTGGACTGTAGTATATCAGGGCTCAGAAACCCTAGAATGTAGGATATCAGGGCTCAGAAACCCTAGAATGTAGGATATCAGGGCTCAGAAACCCTAGAATGTAGGATATCCAGGGCTCAGAAACCCTAGACTGCAGTATATCAGAGCTCAGAAACCCTAGACTGTAGGGTATCAGGGCTCAGAAACCCAAGACTGTAGTATATCAGGGCTCAGAAACCCTAGAATGTTGTATATCAGGGCTCAGAAACCCTAGAATGTAGGATATCAGGGCTCAGAAACCCTAGAATGTAGGATATCAGGGCTCAGAAACCCTAGAATGTAGTATATCAGGGCTCAGAAACCCTAGACTGTAGGGTATCAGGGCTCAGAAACCCTAGAATGTAGGATATCTAGGGCTCAGAAACCCTAGACTGCAGTATATCAGAGCTCAGAAACCCTAGACTGTAGTATATCAGAGCTCAGAAACCCTAGACTGTAGGGTATCAGGGCTCAGAAACCCTAGACTGTAGTATATCAGGGCTCAGAAACCCTAGAATGTAGGATATCAGGGCTCAGAAACCCTAGAATGTAGGATATCCAGGGCTCAGAAACCCTAGACTGTAGTATATCAAGGCTCAGAAACCCTAGACTGTTGGGTATCAGGGCTCAGAAACCCTGGACTGTAGTATATCAGGGCTCAGAAACCCTAGAATGTAGGATATCAGGGCTCAGAAACCCTAGAATGTAGGATATCCAGGGCTCAGAAACCCTAGACTGTAGGGTATCAGGGCTCAGAAACCCAAGACTGTAGGGTATCAGGGCTCAGAAACCCAAGACTGTAGTATATCAGGGCTCAGAAACCCTAGAATGTAGGATATCAGGGCTCAGAAACCCTAGAATGTAGGATATCAGGGCTCAGAAACCCTAGAATGTAGGATATCAGGGCTCAGAAACCCTAGAATGTAGGATATCCAGGGCTCAGAAACCCTAGACTGTAGGGTATCAGGGCTCAGAAACCCAAGACTGTAGGGTATCAGGGCTCAGAAACCCAAGACTGTAGTATATCAGGGCTCAGAAACCCTAGAATGTAGGATATCAGGGCTCAGAAACCCTAGAATGTAGGATATCAGGGCTCAGAAACCCTAGAATGTAGGATATCAGGGCTCAGAAACCCTAGAATGTAGGATATCAGGGCTCAGAAACCCTAGAATGTAGGATATCCAGGGCTCAGAAACCCTAGAATGTAGGATATCAGGGCTCAGAAACCCTAGAATGTAGGATATCAGGGCTCAGAAACCCTAGAATGTAGGATATCAGGGCTCAGAAACCCTAGAATGTAGGATATCAGGGCTCAGAAACCCTAGAATGTAGGATATCCAGGGCTCAGAAACCCTAGAATGTAGGATATCAGGGCTCAGAAACCCTAGAATGTAGGATATCAGGGCTCAGAAACCCTAGAATGTAGGATATCAGGGCTCAGAAACCCTAGAATGTAGGATATCAGGGCTCAGAAACCCTAGAATGTAGGATATCCAGGGCTCAGAAACCCTAGACTGCAGTATATCAGAGCTCAGAAACCCTAGACTGTAGGGTATCAAGGCTCAGAAACCCTAGACTGTAGTATATCAAGGCTCAGAAACCCAAGACTGTCGGGTATCAGAGCTCAGAAACCCAAGACTGTAGTGTGTCAGAGCTCACAAATCTGAGAATATCCAGTGTTGAAAGTCAACCGTACCAAATCGTCCCTCAGAGCAGTTGAGAAGTGGTTGAACACCGCTAAATTAGCCACCTGTCCAGAGCAAGTGCCAGCAGCTAGCCAACAGGCATTAGACGCTGCTTCTGTTGCGCAAAAGTAGCGCTAAAAGTTTTGGTTCGCAGCAGCCCATTGGGAATGCTTACAGTGGACTGTTGCGAAGAGGGGGTCCTTGGGTACTAGCGCCACCCTCCCCAGGTGTTTAATTTGCATCGCATTGTACTCAAAAGCCCACAGCTTGTGCACCGTTTCACAGTGTTGACAGAAAAGTATTGAAATAGTTTTCTACGCAGAATAACACAATCAGTATAGTTATGCTTATAAATATGTTGATAGAATTTTCTCAAAGGGAAGCTTTTAGGAAACTCTGGCGACTTGTAAACGGTGGGAGAAAATATACTATATGACTAGTGATCCTCTCGTCATCTAATTAGCCCTCTCGTAACGGATAAGAGAGAAAGAGACTAGCCAGTGTCAAAGAGGCAGGGTAAGAGAAACAGGGTGAGATTGACAGGGTGAGAGAAACAGGGTGAGAGAAACAGGGTGAGAGAAACAGGGTGAGAGAAACAGGGTGAGAGAAACAGGGTGAGAGAAACAGGGTGAGAGAAACAGGGTGAGAGAAAAATGGTGGAAGAGACGGGGTGAGATTGACAGGGTGAGAGATAAAGGGTGAGACTGACAGGGTAAGGGAGAGACAGGGTGAGAAAGACAGGGTGAGAGAAACAGGGTGAGAGAGACAGGGTGAGAGAGACGGTGACATTGACAGGGTGAGAGAGATGGTGAGATTGACAGGGTGAGAGAAACAGGGTGAGACCTCTAGCGTTGGCATTTTATAACGCACTAAAGATTATGAAATGACTTTCGCAATGGCTAGCTACTTGGTTCTAGTTTCTAAAAATAGCTTTCTTGACTGCGAGAAATTGAACTGTTTCTTCTGTTAGCGTTATTTCATAAAAGGAAAATGGTAATACTCGGTAGGGGCGCAGGTTGGCATGTGCCTCAGCTCTCTCCCTACTAGAAATCGGACTTCTCTGCTCCGCATGTTTGCATTGACAATCGATTTTTTGTCTGCAGCAACGCGGCCAGGGTAGAGCGGGCCCGGCGCGAGATTTTGGGGTGTAGGTCGGTAAGTTAGGTACAATCGAGTACAGTTCTCGCCCCCCCCACTTCGCACAGGCAGTCTTGCTTCCGATTTCTCTTAAATAATTTTCTCCATTATTATTTCGTTTTCTTGCTGGCCTTCATGCTGAGTGAAATCTTTTCATTTTTTCCTCTTCGTCTAAGGTTTGTGCACCGGTTCTACCGGATTTCACTTCCGGTTGTTGGGACTCGGAGACAGAGTGCAGTAAATCACCAAAGTACTTTGGGTGGTGGGTGGGAAGTCAGTTCTCGACAACTGGCGAACTCGGATTGCTATTCTCTCAGATTGTTTTCAAATTCTCCTCCGTCACAAATCACTTTGGCCCCTAAAAAGGCCACTTCCAAATTCCTCTACTCCATTCCGAATTGAATCCTAATACCCCCACACACACCCCACACTGTTTGGTTGGCACGCACCTGTTCACTCACCCCTGCAGTGCTGAAATCCCTGCAGAGCTGAAATGACTCTCCGAACCCCCCACACGTCATGCAACTCCTCTCAGCTCTTCTAAATCCCCATTCTCCCAAACAGCACTGCCAGCAGTTGTTGCCCCCCCCGCTCTAATGCCGCAGCAGCAGCGGGGGCGGCTTGAGCAGGGAAGAGAAATTCTGTGTCTTCAGATAGACGACTGTGGCAATTGAGAAAAGAAAATCTTTTGCTGTTGTTCTGCTGCTCTGGTTTAAACTGCCAAAGCGGCTTTGCGCGGGCAAGTTAGAGTGTGACGGATTTAGACATTCTTGGGATTGAATTTCTATAAAACTTCTACGAATTTCTTCAATTGAACTTTTTAGAAAGTCTCGAAACTGAAAACTGTCTTCCACAAAGTATTTCATCTCACAATAAGCTCAGAATGTTTTTTCTAGGTGTGTCACCTAATAGAAACCTGGCTCTCACCTGTTAGACCTGTTAGACAGGTGTGTCAGCTAATAGACACCTGGCTCTCACCTGTTAGACCTGTTAGACAGGTGCGTCAGCTAATAGAAACCTGGCTCTCACCTGTTAGACCTGTTAGACAGGTGTGTCACCTAATAGAAACCTGGCTCTCACCTGCTAGACCTGTTAGACAGGTGTGTCAGCTAATAGAAACATGGCTCTCACCTGTTAGACCTGTTAGACAGGTGTGTCACCTAATAGAAACATGGCTCTCACCTGTTAGATTAGACAGGTGTGTCACCTAATAGAAACATGGCTCTCACCTGTTAGATTAGACAGGTGTGTCACCTAATAGAAACATGGCTCTCACCTGTTAGATTAGACAGGTGTGTCACCTAATAGAAACATGGCTCTCACCTGTTAGACCTGTTAGACAGGTGTGTCAGCTAATAGAAACATGGCTCTCACCTGTTAGACCTGTTAGACAGGTGTGTCACCTAATAGAAACATGGCTCTCACCTGTTAGACCTGTTAGACAGGTGTGTCACCTGATTGAAACCTTGCTCTCATCTGTTAGACAGGTGTGTCACCTAATAGACACCTGACTGTCACCTGTTAGACCTGTTAGACAGGTGTGTCAGCTAATAGAAACATGGCTCTCACCTGTTAGACCTGTTAGACAGGTGTGTCACCTAATAGAAACATGGCTCTCACCTGTTAGATTAGACAGGTGTGTCACCTAATAGAAACATGGCTCTCACCTGTTAGATTAGACAGGTGTGTCACCTAATAGAAACATGGCTCTCACCTGTTAGATTAGACAGGTGTGTCACCTAATAGAAACATGGCTCTCACCTGTTAGACCTGTTAGACAGGTGTGTCAGCTAATAGAAACATGGCTCTCACCTGTTAGACCTGTTAGACAGGTGTGTCACCTAATAGAAACCTGGCTCTCACCTGTTAGACCTGTTAGACAGGTGTGTCACCTAATAGAAACCTGGCTCTCACCTGTTAGACCTGTTAGACAGGTGTGTCACCTAAAAGAAACCTGGCTCTCACCTGTTAGATTAGACAGGTGTGTCACCTAATAGAAACATGGCTCTCACCTGTTAGACCTGTTAGACAGGTGTGTCACCTAATAGAAACCTGGCTCTCACCTGTTAGACCTGTTAGACAGGTGTGTCACCTAAAAGAAACCTGGCTCTCACCTGTTAGATTAGACAGGTGTGTCACCTAATAGAAACATGGCTCTCATCTGTTAGACAGGTGTGTCACCTAATAGACACCTGACTGTCACCTGTTAGACCTGTTAGACAGGTGTGTCAGCTAATAGACACCTGGCTCTCACCTGTTAGACCTGTTAGACAGGTGCGTCACCTAATAGACTCCCGAGTCTTACCTGTTAGACAGGTGTGTCACCTAATAGACTCCCGAGTCTTACCTGTTAGACAGGTGTGTCACCTAATAGACTCCCGAGTCTTACCTGTTAGACAGGTGTGTCACCTAATAGACTCCCGAGTCTTACCTGTTAGACAGGTGTGTCACCTAATAGACTCCCGAGTCTTACCTGTTAGACAGGTGTGTCACCTAATAGACTCCCGAGTCTTACCTGTTAGACAGGTGTGTCACCTAATAGACTCCCGAGTCTTACCTGTTAGACAGGTGTGTCACCTAATAGACTCCCGAGTCTTACCTGTTAGACAGGTGCGTCACCTAATAGACTCCCGAGTCTTACCTGTTAGACAGGTGTGTCACCTAATAGACTCCCGAGTCTTACCTGTTAGACAGGTGTGTCACCTAATAGACTCCCGAGTCTTACCTGTTAGACAGGTGTGTCACCTAATAGACTCCCGAGTCTTACCTGTTAGACAGGTGTGTCACCTAATAGACTCCCGAGTCTTACCTGTTAGACAGGTGTGTCACCTAATAGACTCCCGAGTCTTACCTGTTAGAAAGGTGCGTCACCTAATAGACTCCCGAGTCTTACCTGTTAGACAGGTGTGTCACCTAATAGACTCCCGAGTCTTACCTGTTAGACAGGTGTGTCACCTAATAGACTCCCGAGTCTTACCTGTTAGACAGGTGTGTCACCTAATAGACTCCCGAGTCTTACCTGTTAGACAGGTGTGTCACCTAATAGACTCCCGAGTCTTACCTGTTAGACAGGTGTGTCACCTAATAGACTCCCGAGTCTTACCTGTTAGACAGGTGTGTCACCTAATAGACTCCCGAGTCTTACCTGTTAGACAGGTGTGTCACCTAATAGACTCCCGAGTCTTACCTGTTAGACAGGTGCGTCACCTAATAGACTCCCGAGTCTTACCTGTTAGACAGGTGTGTCACCTAATAGACTCCCGAGTCTTACCTGTTAGACAGGTGTGTCACCTAATAGACTCCCGAGTCTTACCTGTTAGACGTGAACATTCAGTTTTATAGCACTAGGCGCTCACAATGGCAGTCGTATTTTCATGTGTTTTTATCTTAACGCATCGAAAATAATTTAGCCTTACGGGGCTATTTACTCACAACTGCTGGGGGTCTCTCACTCACTCGTATCCACTCTGTTGTAGTCCTGAACGCAATTGTTTGACTGAAAGAACATTGCATTCTAGACAGCGACCCGAGAAAACGTGCAAATCTCTACCGGCGTACGGTGGATAACCCACCCCCTAGTAAAGCACAATACAGTCTTTAAACAGAGTAAAAATAAAGAAAATGAATAGATGGCAAACGCCTCACAAGATACTTGGACAATATTTACTCTTGGAATTTTTTCAGATTAGGTCAATTTTTACTCTTCTTTTCTAAAAATAGACAGAAGTTTAAATATATATTATTTAGTCTATGTCCGAACCCTGTAGACATTGTAGAATATTATATTGAAATAAAAGAAAATAAAAATAGAACTCTGAGTAATCTTGTTTTGAACCAATGTTATGCCAGCTGAACACTTTGGGCGGTGACGCGTTTGCCACCATTTCCTAGACAGCTCACTCCAGACCCCAAAAAATGTCGACCATATTATTTGGTGGAGGGGTGGGTAGTTCAAAAGGCAAGAAACAGAGAATGGGAAATAATCTAGGGATATTATGCTCAGCTACCTCATTTGGGTGTCGGAATTTATTAAATTGGCATGAGAAATGCGCGCCAGTTGGATTACAATACAGTTCTGCATAATACTGCCTTAGTCTATTCTGCCTACTCGCGAGTAGACTGGATAACATTTTTCTTTCGTAATTTCGTAATTTCTTAATTTCGATTTGGCTGTGGGTTTGGTCGAAAGACTGGGGTTCGGTCGATAGGGCAGTAGGTTCGGTCGATAGGGCAGTAGGTTCGGTCGATAGGGCAGTGGGTTCGGTCGATAGGGCAGTAGGTTCGGTCGATAGGGCAGTAGGTTCGGTCGATAGGGCAGTGGGTTCGGTCGATAGGGCTGTGGGATCGGTCGATAAGGATGTGGGTTCGGTCGATAGGGCTGTGGGATCGGTCGATAAGGCAGTGGGTTCGGTCGATAGGGCTGTGGGATCGGTCGATAAGGCAGTGGGTTCGGTCGATAGGGCTGTGGGATCGGTCGATAAGGCTGTGGGATCGGTCGATAAGCCTGTGGGATCGGTCGATACGACAGAGGGATTGGTCGATAAGGCAGTGGGATCGGTCGATAAGCCTGTGGGATCGGTCGATACGACAGTGGGATTGGTCGATAAGGCAGTGGGATCGGTCGATACGACAGTGGGATTGGTCGATAAGACAGTGGGATCGGTCGATACGACAGTGGGATTGGTCGATAAGGCAGTGGGATCGGTCGATAAGGCAGTGGGATCGGTCGATAAGGCAGTGGGATCGGTCGATAAGGCAGTTATAGAACGAGTCCCCAGAGGCTGCCTCAGACCGCAGGCTGACGAAGCATTCTCCTGACTTGCCCGCCATTTAGATCCGCATCCGGGTGGTGGAGGCTCGCCAGCTGCAGGGAGCCAACATCAGCCCTGTGTGCCGGGTGACCTGCTACAACCAGATGAAACAGACTCGCATCAAGAAGTCCACGAATTCGCCTTACTGGGGCGAGACATTCTTCTTTAATTTCAACGTATCGCCAGCCGATCTCATGGAGGAACTGGTTGAGTGCGGCGTAAGTCTAAATTTCAGCGAGTCTGTTAATGAGAGAATTTCCGTAGCAGGTGAAGCTGAACCAGGTAATGTCACCTCCTTGCCTCTCAGGTGTTCAACTCACGTCGGCTCCGCTCAGACGCTCTGATTGGCACCTTCAAATTCGACCTCGGCATGCTCTACGAAGAGGACGGTCACGTCTTTCTCAACAAGTGGCTGCTGCTCAGTGACCCCGAGGACCCGCAGGGTGGTGCCAAGGGCTACCTCAAGATCTGCGCCGTCATACTCGGGCCGGGCGACGAAGCACCAGTCAGTACTGCAGACTGTCTTGGCTGTCCGTCTGTCCTGGGTGTATCTGTCTTGGGTGTCCGTCTGTCTTGGGTGTCCGTCTGTCCTGGGCGTGTCTGTCTTGGGTGTCCGTCTGTCCTGGGCGTGTCTGTCTTGGGTGTCCGTCTGTCCTGGGTGTATCTGTCTTGGGTGTCCGTCTGTCTTGGGTGTCCGTCTGTCCTGGGCGTGTCTGTCTTGGGTGTCCGTCTGTCCTGGGTGTGTCTGTCTTGGGTGTCCGTCTGTCCTGGGTGTGTCTGTCTTGGGTGTCCGTCTGTCTTAGGTGTCTGTCTGCCTGTCTTGGGTGTGTCTGTCTTGGGTGTCCGTCTGTCTTGGGTGTCTGTCTGTCCTGGGTGTGTCTGTCTTGGGTGTCCGTCTGTCCTGGGTGTGTCTGTCTTGAGTGTCCGTCTGTCCTGGGTGTGTCTGTCTTGGGTGTCCGTCTGCCTGTCTTGGGTGTCCGTCTGTCTTGGACGTCTTTCTGCATGTCTTACGTGTCTGTCAGTCTGACGGAAACTCACACCACAACACCAATGCCGCCCCGCAGAGCTTCAAGCAGACCGGCGCTGCAGAAGAAGAAGAGGACATCGAGTCCAACCTGCTCAGACCAGCTGGAGTGCAGCTTCGTCCGGCCACCTTTATTTTAAGAGTCTACCGCGCCGAGGACCTGCCGAAGAGTGAGTCAGATAGGAAATCTTTTTTATAGACTCCAATTTCACAATTTCTTGAAAAAATGTAAATATTCTCCTATCCAATCTAGTGGACACGGAGATCTTCCAAGGTGTCAAGAAGATTTTCACCGGCACATCAACAAAAGAACTGGTGGACCCCTACCTGGTGTTTCAATTCGCTGGCAAGGAGATCCGCACCGAGATTAAGTACACCAACGACCATCCGGAGTGGAATGAAGAGCTGCGCATGGGCCTGCAGTTTCCTTCAATGTGCGAGAGAATCAAGCTGCAACTGTTCGACTGGTAAGCTAAAATCTCGTATTTTACTCGTAGATTTTATATATTAAACCAATTTACTAAGAGAGAAGAGTTTAGAGTACGAGCCTACAATTTGTACTCAATACCGGGGGAAATATTTTAAACGTTCAGTCCAGCCAATCAGTGAAAAGAGAAGAGATGAGGTGACTTTTCGATCTACCCTCCATTCTGGGGGGCAGAGAATTAAGGCATTCAATCCAGCCAATCAGTGAAGACAGAAGAGATAAAAGTGACTAGTTTATGTACACTCCATTCTGGCGGGCAGATAATTTAAGAGTTGAGTCCAGCCAATCAGTGAAGAGAGAATATATGGGAGTGACTTTTCGATCGACCCTCCATTCTGGGGGGGCAGAGAGTTTAAGCATTCAGTCCAGCCAATCAGTGAAAAGCCTCAAGTTTTACGTCCCGGGTAGAGAAGTAAAAGAAGTTAAGAGGACGAATATGTGGCGACCTGTCTCAAATAGGCTGCCCCAAAGAACTACCACTTTCACCTCTAGGGATCGCATGACGGAGGATGACATCATTGGCACGAACTACATTGACTTGTCGCTAGTCTCGGCCCAAGGCGACAGTGGTGAGTACTGATCTCAGCTCGTAGGGTTGTTTCTGAGCTTTTAACCCTATTACCTCGACCATGGATTCAACCCTTGCTTAGCTTTGGTATATTGTGCAAACTTTCACATTTCCATACTCATAAATGCGTTCAATAATTACAAAAAAAGCAAATGTAGCCAATTTGTTTTCTCAATCTTCATGTTGCAGACAAGGACACGGAAGGTACTGTCATTTTGTTCAATAATGGTTTTGCATTTATCCCTTTAATTTCGCTTCTTATTGACTTATTATTGAATTTTAGGAATTTATCCTTATAGATAAAGCTTTCCCACATAGTTCCCGTTGCACAATTTCTGCTGAACGCTTCTAGTCCTCAGAGGTAAAAATTTATGAAGCCATTCATGAACCAATCAAATGATACTTAACAGCGTTCGCCAGTCAGTGTCAACAAACCTGGCATCCATCCCGCCTATCAATCACCCCTTTTTTGTCTGCATCAAATTAAATATAATATTACAAGCTTAATTCCCATTAGCTGATTGCATAGCCAAGCCATAGGTGTCATAGTTCGTGTTGTCCCCGACTCTCGACCAAAAAAATGCAACTTAAGCGGGTCTCGTCTTTGCATTTTTTGACGTGTTACTTTACAAAAAAATTCCGAATGCTTTTCTACGGTACAACGGTTTTTTATCAAGTTTATCATCTGGTCGGGTAAGATGCTCGTTCAAATTTGTACTTCTTAATTGCAGTTCAAGTCAAATTTGGTTAACTCGCATATCGGTACTGCAAAAAATGTCCTCTACAGAAATAAATAAATATTTTTTTGTGGAACAAAAATCCCATTTCATGCGACCAATAAAAGCAAATTCTATTGATGCACCGGATAGAATGGAATAGAATAGAAAGTACACATAACCCAGTTGTAGTGCAAGTGCCACAGCCGCTTCCAAAAGCTGAGTTGAGAGTGGTATACATTCGGTTGAGAGTGGTATACATCAGTTGAGAGTGGTATACATCAGTTGAGAGTGGTATACATTCGGTTGAGAGTGGTATACATTCGGTTGAGAGTGGTATACATCAGTTGAGAGTGGTATACATTCGGTTGAGAGTGGTATACATTCGGTTGAGAGTGGTATACATTCGGTTGAGAGTGGTATACATTCGGTTGAGAGTGGTATACATTCGGTTGAGAGTGGTATACATCGGTTGAGAGTGGTATACATTCGGTTGAGAGTGGTATACATCGGTTGAGAGTGGTATACATCGGTTGAGAGTGGTATACATCGGTTGAGAGTGGTATACATCGGTTGAGAGTGGTATACATTCGGTTGAGAGTGGTATACATTCAGTTGAGAGTGGTATACAACAGTTGAGAGTGGTATACATTCAGTTGAGAGTGGTATACATTCAGTTGAGAGTGGTATACAACAGTTGAGAGTGGTATACATCAGTTGAGAGTGGTATACATTCGGTTGAGAGTGGTATACATCAGTTGAGAGTGGTATACATTCAGTTGAGAGTGGTATACATTCGGTTGAGAGTGGTATACATTCGGTTGAGAGTGGTATACATCAGTTGAGAGTGGTATACATCGGTTGAGAGTGGTATACATCGGTTGAGAGTGGTATAAATCGGTTGAGAGTGGTATACATCGGTTGAGAGTGGTATACATTCGGTTGAGAGTGGTATACATTCGGTTGAGAGTGGTATACATTCGGTTGAGAGTGGTATACATTCGGTTGAGAGTGGTATACATCAGTTGAGAGTGGTATACATTCGGTTGAGAGTGGTATACATTCGGTTGAGAGTGGTATACATTCAGTTGAGAGTGGTATACATCAGTTGAGAGTGGTATACATACGGTTGAGAGTGGTATACATCAGTTGAGAGTGGTATACATTCGGTTGAGAGTGGTATACATTCGGTTGAGAGTGGTATACATTCGGTTGAGAGTGGTATACATTCGGTTGAGAGTGGTATACATTCGGTTGAGAGTGGTATACATTCGGTTGAGAGTGGTATACATCAGTTGAGAGTGGTATACATCGGTTGAGAGTGGTATACATCGGTTGAGAGTGGTATAAATCGGTTGAGAGTGGTATACATCGGTTGAGAGTGGTATACATTCGGTTGAGAGTGGTATACATTCGGTTGAGAGTGGTATACATTCGGTTGAGAGTGGTATACATTCGGTTGAGAGTGGTATACATCAGTTGAGAGTGGTATACATTCGGTTGAGAGTGGTATACATTCGGTTGAGAGTGGTATACATTCAGTTGAGAGTGGTATACATCAGTTGAGAGTGGTATACATACGGTTGAGAGTGGTATACATCAGTTGAGAGTGGTATACATTCGGTTGAGAGTGGTATACATTCGGTTGAGAGTGGTATACATTCGGTTGAGAGTGGTATACATCAGTTGAGAGGGGTATACATTCAGTTGAGAGTGGTATACATTCAGTTGAGAGGGGTATACATCAGTTGAGAGTCAAATTAGCCTTTGCCTCCTCCGCCAAACAACCCCCAGGCTATTTGCCAATGTTCGGGCCGTGCTTCGTCAATTTCTACGGCTCGCCAAGGGAATTCTCGGAGCTAGGCGACCAGTACGAGTCGTTGAACGAGGGCAAAGGCGAGGGCGTCGCCTACAGAGGCCGGGTTCTTCTGGAGCTCAAGACAGACTTGGGCGAGATGCCCGAGCAGAGCAAAGGCGAGATCGGCGACGATCAGCTGCTGAAGGTGCAGAAATTTTTGCGACGCCGAAAATACCGCCTACACGCGGCCTTCTCCAGCGCCAGCATGATCTCTGAGGTAGACGCCCCGGTGGAGTTCGAGATTAGCATCGGTAAGAAGTTTCAGGGGTGAGGAGTCCCCAGAATGTTTCAAACTTGCCTGAACTGCAAGTGCCGGAGCCTTTCAAACAGTTTTGAGGTGTCTTTCCAACAGTTTTGAGGTGTCTTTCAAACAGTTTTGAGGTGTCTTTCAAATAGTTTTGAGGTGTCTTTCAAACAGTTTTGAGGTGTCTTTCAAACAGTTTTGAGGTGTCTTTCAAACAGTTTTGAGGTGTCTTTCAAACAGTTT
This sequence comes from Macrostomum hystrix, assembly GCA_950097015.1. Lineage (NCBI taxonomy): Eukaryota > Metazoa > Platyhelminthes > Macrostomidae > Macrostomum > Macrostomum hystrix. The sequence continues at coordinate 6,648,170 of CATNEN010000025.1, read as the reverse complement.
TGAGGTGTCTTTCAAATAGTTTTGAGGTGTCTTTCATATTGTTTTGTGGTGTCTTTCATATTGTTTTGAGGTGTCTTTCAAATAGTTTTGAGGTGTCTTTCATATTGTTTTGAGGTGTCTTTCAAGTAGTTTTGAGGTGTCTCAAAAGGTTTTGAGGTGTCTTTCAAGTAGTTTTGAGGTGTCTTTCAAACAGTTTTGAGGTGTCTTTCAAACAGTTTTGAGGTGTCTTTCAAACAGTTTTGAGGTGTCTTTCAAATAGTTTTGAGGTGTCTTTCATATTGTTTTGTGGTGTCTTTCATATTGTTTTGAGGTGTCTTTCAAGTAGTTTTGAGGTGTCTCAAAAGGTTTTGAGGTGTCTTTCAAGTAGTTTTGAGGTGTCTTTCAAACAGTTTTGAGGTGTCTTTCAAACAGTTTTGAGGTGTCTTTCAAACAGTTTTGAGGTGTCTTTCAAACAGTTTTGAGGTGTCTTTCAAATAGTTTTGAGGTGTCTTTCATATTGTTTTGAGGTGTCTTTCAAATAGTTTTGAGGTGTCTTTCATATTTTTTGAGGTGTCTTTCAAGTAGTTTTGAGGTGTCTCAAAAGGTTTTGAGGTGTCTTTCAAGCAGTTTTGAGGTGTCTCAAAAGGTTTTGAGGTGTCTCAAAAGGTTTTGAGGTGTTTTGAGGTGCCCGAAACAAATCTAAAAAATCAACTCATAACTGCAGGTAACTATGGCAACAAGCTGGACGAATCGGTGCCACCGACTGCGTCGACAACCCAGCCGACAAACGCTGTATTCGACGGTGTCCACTACTACTTCCTGCCCTGGGGCAACACCAAGCCATGCGCCGTAGTGGAGAGTCAATGGGAGGACGTGGGATTTCGGCTTCACTCCATCAACTTTTTGCACAAGATTCTGGAGCGACTGGTCAGCGGACTGATTTGTTTGAATAGAATGATTTTGTTAATTTATTACTTATTCTAATTGGCGATTTTTCAAATTCAGGACGAAAACATCGAGAAGATTAACGTGGCGATAAAGGCAAAGCTACCAGACGAAGAGCAGGCACAGTTCACCATAGCCGCCATCGACGATCTCATTGTCATGTGCAAGTGAGTCATCACTGCCCGGATTTGAGCCCACACTCGATAACGGACGAAACTTGACTTCTGTGCTTGATGGGACAATATTTGAGTGATGTGACAGTATATGTCTGATGTGACAGTATATGTCTGATGTGACAGTATATGTCTGATGGGACAGTATATGTCTAATGTGACAGTATATGTCTGATGTGACAGTATATGTCTGATGTGACAGTATATGTCTGATGTGACAGTATATGTCTGTTGTGCCAGTATTTTGTTTAATGTGACAGTATATGTCTAATGGGACAGTATTTTGTCTGATGTGACAGTATTTGTCTGATGTGACAGTAATTGTCTGTTGTGACAGTATTTTGTCTGATGTGACAGTATTTGTCTGATGTGACAGTATATGTCTGATGTGACAAGTTGTCTGTTGTGACAGTATTTGTCTGATGTGACAGTATTTGTCTGATGTGACAGTATATGTCTAATGTGACAGTATATGTCTGATGTGACATTATATGTCTAATCTGACAGTATATGTCTGATGTGCCAGTATATGTCTGATGTGACAGTATATGTCTGATATGACAGTATATGTCTGATGTGACAGTATATGTCTGATGTGACATTATATGTCTAATCTGACAGTATATGTCTGATGTGACAGTATATGTCTGATATGACAGTATATGTCTGATGTGACAGTATATGTCTGATGTGACAGTATATGTCTAATGTGACAGTATATGTCTGATGTGACAGTATATGTCTGATGTGACAGTATATGTCTGATGTGACAGTATTTTGTCTGATGTGACAGTATTTGTCTAATGTGACAGTATATGTCTGATGTGACAGTATTTGTCTGATGTGACAGTATATGTCTGATGTGACAGTATTTGTCTGATGTGACAGTATTTTGTCTGATGTGACAGTATTTGTCTGATGTGACAGTATTTGTCTGATGTGACAGTATTTGTCTGATGTGACAGTATTTGTCTGATGTGACAGTATATGTCTAATGTGACAGTATTTGTCTAATGTGACAGTATTTGTCTAATGTGACAGTATTTGTCTAATGTGACAGTATTTGTCTGATGTGACAGTAGTTGTCTGTTGTGACTGCAGTATATGATGTGATCTGATCTTTGGTAAGATATATGGTAATAAGGTAGTGAAAGTCCTTTGACAATTTGTCTTGCGATAATTGTCGACTAAGTTTGACAAGCGACTTTGCCCCCACAGCAAAGACCTACCCGAGTGGGAGCCGGGTCAGAGTCCCGCTAACGAGTTGGACCTCAATCTTCAGTCGCTGCGTGAGAACGAGCTCAAAAACATACGCCGTGCGGCTAGCAAGCTGCGCGAGGAGTGCACCTCAGTTGAGGAGGCCGTGAATGAGTTGGACTCGTTTCGCAACCAGATACGAGCCATCGCCATCGAGGTGAGTGCCGATTTGGCTGTTCGTGGGTTCTAAGGTGACTATCCAGAATACTGATGCTGCCTTGGTTTTTCCTAGTTTTAGTCGTCGTTTTCTACCTTTAATGTACTTTTAGGAAGAGGATGTAGCCTTGTGAAGAGGTTGTAGCCTTGTGATGAGGTTGTAGCCTTGTGAAGAGGTTGTATCCTTGTGAACAGGTTGTAGCCTTGTGATGAGGTTGTAGCCTTGTGATGAGGTTGTAGCCTTGTGATGAGGTTGTAGCCTTATGAAGAGGTTGTATCCTTGTGAACAGGTTGTAGCCTTGTGAAGAGGTTGTAGCCTTGTGATGAGGTTGTAGCCTTGTGAAGAGGTTGTAGCCTTGTGAAGAGGTTGTAGCCTTGTGAACAGGTTGTATCCTTGTGAACAGGTTGTAGCCTTGTGATGAGGTTGTAGCCTTGTGAAGAGGTTGTATCCTTGTGAACAGGTTGTAGCCTTGTGAAGAGGTTGTAGCCTTGTGATGAGGTTGTAGCCTTGTGAAGAGGTTGTAGCCTTGTGAAGAGGTTGTATCCTTGTGAAGAGGTTGTAGCCTTGTGATGAGGTTGTAGCCTTGTGATGAGGTTGTAGCCTTGTGAAGAGGTTGTATCCTTGTGAAGAGGTTGTAGCCTTGTGATGAGGTTGTAGCCTTGTGATGAGGTTGTAGCCTTGTGAAGAGGTTGTAGCCTTGTGAACAGGTTGTATCCTTGTGAACAGGTTGTAGCCTTGTGATGAGGTTGTAGCCTTGTGAAGAGGTTGTATCCTTGTGAACAGGTTGTATCCTTGTGAAGAGGTTGTAGCCTTGTGATGAGGTTGTAGCCTTGTGATGAGGTTGTAGCCTTGTGATGAGGTTGTAGCCTTGTGAAGAGGTTGTAGCCTTGTGATGAGGTTGTAGCCTTGTGAAGAGGTTGTAGCCTTGTGAACAGGTTGTATCCTTGTGAACAGGTTGTAGCCTTGTGATGAGGTTGTAGCCTTGTGAAGAGGTTGTAGCCTTGTGAACAGGTTGTATCCTTGTGAACAGGTTGTAGCCTTGTGATGAGGTTGTAGCCTTGTGAAGAGGTTGTAGCCTTGTGATGAGGTTGCAGCCTTGTGATGAGGTTGTAGCCTTGTGAAGAGGTTGTAGCCTTGTGAACAGGTTGTATCCTTGTGAACAGGTTGTAGCCTTGTGAACAGGTTGTAGCCTTGTGAACAGGTTGTAGCCTTGTGATGAGGTTGTAGCCTTGTGAAGAGGTTGTATCCTTGTGAAGAGGTTGTAGCCTTGTGATGAGGTTGTAGCCTTGTGATGAGGTTGTAGCCTTGTGAAGAGGTTGTAGCCTTGTGAACAGGTTGTATCCTTGTGAACAGGTTGTAGCCTTGTGATGAGGTTGTAGCCTTGTGAAGAGGTTGTATCCTTGTGAACAGGTTGTAGCCTTGTGAAGAGGTTGTATCCTTGTGAACAGGTTGTAGCCTTGTGATGAGGTTGTAGCCTTGTGAAGAGGTTGTAGCCTTGTGATGAGGTTGTAGCCTTGTGATGAGGTTGTAGCCTTGTGATGAGGTTGTAGCCTTGTGATGAGGTTGTAGCCTTGTGATGAGGTTGTAGCCTTGTGATGAGGTTGTAGCCTTGTGATGAGGTTGTAGCCTTGTGAACAGGTTGTAGCCTTGTGAAGAGGTTGTAGCCTTGTGAAGAGGTTGTAGCCTTGTGAAGAGGTTGTAGCCTTGTGATGAGGTTGTAGCCTTGTGAAGAGGTTGTAGCCTTGTGATGAGGTTGTATCCTTGTGAAGAGGTTGTAGCCTTGTGAAGAGGTTGTAGCCTTGTGAAGAGGTTGTAGCCTTGTGAAGAGGTTGTATCCTTGTGATGAGGTTGTAGCCTTGTGATGAGGTTGTAGCCTTGTGATGAGGTTGTAGCCTTGTGATGAGGTTGTAGCCTTGTGATGAGGTTGTAGCCTTGTGAAGAGTTTGTAGCCTTGTGAACAGGTTGTATCCTTGTGAACAGGTTGTAGCCTTGTGAACAGGTTGTAGCCTTATGAAGAGGTTGTAGCCTTGTGAAGAGGTTGTAGCCTTGTGAAGAGGTTGTAGCCTTGTGAAGAGGTTGTAGCCTTGTGAAGAGGTTGTAGCCTTGTGAAGAGGTTGTAGCCTTGTGAACAGGTTGTAGCCTTGTGAACAGGTTGTAGCCTTGTGAACAGGTTGTAGCCTTGTGAAGGTCGATTCTCGACTCCACTGGAACAATTTGTGTCCTTTAGCAAGACACTTAACTCTGCATTGCTTCAGTTCACCCAGCTGTTAAATTGGTACCAGCATTAGCTGGGGTAATTGAGGGTGAGTGTGGCGTCCCCGCAGTCCATGGACTGAACAGCCGTACGCAGCCTTCAGATGCGCCGCGCAATAGCTTCAGTTGGCTGTGCTGTCGGCTGCACATCTGGCCCGATTGGGGCAGGTGTAATCAATTATTATATTCTTTCATTAGTTACTTATATACTTAAGTGTACTTCTAGATCGTCGTATCTCTAACTATGTACTCTTAAGTAGTCTATCTCGTTTGATGTACTTTTAGTTCGTCATTTCTTCTCCGAGCTGTGTACTTTTAGTTTAAAAAATCCAACTACACTTTTTGTTGCTTGTAGCTACTGTTGGTTCTCAGGCTCCTAATACTAAGCCGGTATCCCCTTCGCTCCTTGACACCGTCCCACAGCCGCAGAATTCCTTCCCAGACGTGGTGATCTGGATGCTGTGCGCGGACAAGCGCATCGCCTATTATCGCATCCCGGCCTACGAGGTTCTGTTCAGCAGAAACGAAGATTTTCGTGGAAAGTTCTGCGGCAAAGTGCAGAATGTGCAGTTTAAGGTAAATATTTGAACATCTGTTGATTTTTATTCCGAAATTAAATCATTCCAGCAACGTTTCCTCTTATTAAGCTCGTAGATTCATACCTGGTACATTACTAAATTTTCGATATGCCTTAAATGCTACTTTAATGAGTAGTGTGGCTTGGTAGCATACTATTATTGTACGCTCGTATTTATAAAAAATACCCTAATCATTTCAGCAATTTCAAAAGGTGAGCTGGTTGGCATGCTATACCTAAGCTAATTTCTGCTGTTGTGCATAATTTCTGTTGGAACGCTGAAAGTCACAGCAGGATGTCATTGGGTGCCGGTAACGACAATAATAGTTTGATTTTAGAAGTTTGGAGAATTATTAGAAACATGTTTGAATTAAGCCTGAATATTTGATAAGGACATCACATGATCCCCCAGTCCATCTGTGAGCCACTCTACCCCATTGCCCCCAGTCCATCTGTGAGTTACTCTACTCCATGACCCCCAGTCCATCTGTGAGTTACTCTACTCCATGAACCCCAGTCCATCTGTGAGTTACTCTACTCCATGACCCCCAGTCCATCTGTGAGTTACTCTACTCCATGACCCCCAGTCCATCTGTGAGCCACTCTACTCCATGGCCCCAGTCCATCTGTGAGTTACTCTACTCCATGACCCCCAGTCCATCTGTGAGCCACTCTACTCCATGGCCCCAGTCCATCTGTGAGCCACTCTACTCCATGGCCCCAGTCCATCTGTGAGCCACTCTACTCCATGGCCTTCAGTCCATCTGTGAGTTACAGCTGTACCCCAAGACCTTAATAGCTTTAGTTTAGCATTGTTTAGTTTTATAATTTATAGTTTTTTACTTGCGAGAAATTTCTAACACGTCCCTAATCCGCAATAATTAGTTAGCTTATTAACTAACAGACTATAATTATCTAAAAGCTGTACTATGATCATCAGCCTAATCTAACTGTTAACATGCTTTGCACTAAACAAACTCACAATACGTGAATTCTCTGTGCTGCAGTATCCGAAACGATTTCGACCCAACTTGATGAACAGCTTCCGTGATTTGCCGGTAAAATGAACTCCGAATTAGTTGTTTACTGTAAAATTGTCAATTCAATATAATATGTGGATTAATGGTCACATTGCTTTACTTCATTCGCAAATGTTGCTGAGATGGAGTTTACTCGTAAAATGTAAATGAAAAAGGCCTGCTTTTAACTAGACAGCAGTCAAAGAATTAAATAAATATTTTTGTTAATAATCTCACCTGCTGATAAGTTCACTCAAGTTTGTTTCATCTGCCAATTAATGTTTTCACCGCCTTGTACAGCACTTTCACAAACGTTCTTTTGACAGCTTTTTCACTTGGGGCCAGAGCTGCTAATTTATTTGAATAGTCCAGGTATGAAAAGTGTGATAAATCTTAGGTTTAAAATCTTCTAACACAGTTTAAGTGTCAAAAATTATAGTATAGGCGCTATTTCTGCTAATTAATCTACACAGTCTAGGTGTCATAGCCGCTAATTAATCTACACAGTCTAGGTGTCAAAGACGCTAATTAACCTACACAGTCTAGGTGTCATAGCCGCTAATTAATCTACACAGTCTAGGTGTCATAGCCGCTAATTAGTCTACACAGTCTAGGTGTCAAAGACGCTAATTAATCTACACAGTCTAGGTGTCATAGCCGCTAATTAGTCTACACAGTCTATGTGTCAAAGACGCTAATTAATCTACACAGTCTAGGTGTCATAGCCGCTAATTAATCTACACAGTCTAGGTGTCAAAGACGCTAATTAATCTACACAGTCTAGGTGTCAAAGACGCTAATTAATCTACACAGTCTAGGTGTCATAGCCGCTAATTAATCTACACAGTCTAGGTGTCAAAGACGCTAATTAATCTACACAGTCTAGGTGTCAAAGACGCTAATTAATCTACACAGTCTAGGTGTCAAAGACGCTAATTAGTCTACACAGTCTAGGTGTCATAGCCGCTAATTAATCTACACAGTCTAGGTGTCAAAGACGCTAATTAGTCTACACAGTCTAGGTGTCAAAGACGCTAATTAATCTACACAGTCTAGGTGTCAAAGACGCTAATTAATCTACACAGTCTAGGTGTCAAAGACCCTAATTAATCTACACAGTCTAGGTGTCAAAGACGCTAATTAGTCTACACAGTCTAGGTGTCATAGCCGCTAATTAATCTACACAGTCTAGGTGTCAAAGACGCTAATTAGTCTACACAGTCTAGGTGTCAAAGACGCTAATTAATCTACACAGTCTAGGTGTCAAAGACGCTAATTAATCTACACAGTCTAGGTGTCAAAGACGCTAATTAATCTACACAGTCTAGGTGTCAAAGACCCTAATTAATCTACACAGTCTAGGTGTCAAAGACGCTAATTAATCTACACAGTCTAGGTGTCATAGCCGCTAATTAATCTACACAGTCTAGGTGTCAAAGACGCTAATTAATCTACACAGTCTAGGTGTCAAAGACGCTAATTAATCTACACAGTCTAGGTGTCAAAGACGCTAATTAGTCTACACAGTCTAGGTGTCATAGCCGCTAATTAATCTACACAGTCTAGGTGTCAAAGACGCTAATTAGTCTACACAGTCTAGGTGTCAAAGACGCTAATTAATCTACACAGTCTAGGTGTCAAAGACGCTAATTAATCTACACAGTCTAGGTGTCAAAGACCCTAATTAATCTACACAGTCTAGGTGTCATAGCCGCTAATTAATCTACACAGTCTAGGTGTCATAGCCGCTAATTAACCTACACAGTCTAGGTGTCATAGCCGCTAATTAACCTACACAGTCTAGGTGTCATAGCCGCTAATTAATCTACACAGTCTAGGTGTCAAAGACGCTAATTAATCTACACAGTCTAGGTGTCATAGCCGCTAATTAACCTACACAGTCTAGGTGTCATAGCCGCTAATTAATCTACACAGTCTAGGTGTCATAGCCGCTAATTAACCTACACAGTCTAGGTGTCATAGCCGCTAATTAATCTACACAGTCTAGGTGTCAAAGACGCTAATTAGTCTACACAGTCTAGGTGTCAAAGACGCTAATTAATCTACACAGTCTAGGTGTCAAAGACCCTAATTAATCTACACAGTCTAGGTGTCATAGCCGCTAATTAATCTACACAGTCTAGGTGTCAAAGACGCTAATTAACCTACACAGTCTAGGTGTCATAGCCGCTAATTAACCTACACAGTCTAGGTGTCATAGCCGCTAATTAACCTACACAGTCTAGGTGTCAAAGACGCTAATTAATCTACACAGTCTAGGTGTCATAGCCGCTAATTAACCTACACAGTCTAGGTGTCATAGCCGCTAATTAATCTACACAGTCTAGGTGTCATAGCCGCTAATTAACCTACACAGTCTAGGTGTCATAGCCGCTAATTAATCTACACAGTCTAGGTGTCATAGCCGCTAATTAGTCTACACAGTCTAGGTGTCAAAGACGCTAATTAACCTACACAGTCTAGGTGTCATAGCCGCTAATTAATCTACACAGTCTAGGTGTCAAAGACGCTAATTAATCTACACAGTCTAGGTGTCATAGCCGCTAATTAATCTACACAGTCTAGGTGTCAAAGACGCTAATTAGTCTACACAGTCTAGGTGTCAAAGACGCTAATTAATCTACACAGTCTAGGTGTCAAAGACGCTAATTAATCTACACAGTCTAGGTGTCAAAGACCCTAATTAATCTACACAGTCTAGGTGTCATAGCCGCTAATTAATCTACACAGTCTAGGTGTCAAAGACGCTAATTAACCTACACAGTCTAGGTGTCATAGCCGCTAATTAACCTACACAGTCTAGGTGTCATAGCCGCTAATTAATCTACACAGTCTAGGTGTCAAAGACGCTAATTAATCTACACAGTCTAGGTGTCATAGCCGCTAATTAACCTACACAGTCTAGGTGTCATAGCCGCTAATTAATCTACACAGTCTAGGTGTCATAGCCGCTAATTAACCTACACAGTCTAGGTGTCATAGCCGCTAATTAATCTACACAGTCTAGGTGTCATAGCCGCTAATTAGTCTACACAGTCAAGGTGTCAAAGCCGCTAATTAATCTACACAGTCTAGGTGTCATAGCCGCTAATTAATCTACACAGTCTAGGTGTCATAGCCGCTAATTAATCTACACAGTCTAGGTGTCAAAGACGCTAATTAATCTACACAGTCTAGGTGTCAAAGACGCTAATTAACCTACACAGTCTAGGTGTCATAGCCGCTAATTAATCTACACAGTCTAGGTGTCAAAGACGCTAATTAATCTACACAGTCTAGGTGTCAAAGACGCTAATTAGTCTACACAGTCTAGGTGTCAAAGACGCTAATTAGTCTACACAGTCTAGGTGTCATAGCCGCTAATTAATCTACACAGTCTAGGTGTCATAGCCGCTAATTAATCTACACAGTCTAGGTGTCAAAGACGCTAATTAGTCTACACAGTCTAGGTGTCAAAGACGCTAATTAACCTACACAGTCTAGGTGTCATAGCCGCTAATTAATCTACACAGTCTAGGTGTCAAAGACGCTAATTAATCTACACAGTCTAGGTGTCAAAGACGCTAATTAGTCTACACAGTCTAGGTGTCATAGCCGCTAATTAATCTACACAGTCTAGGTGTCATAGACGCTAATTAGTCTACACAGTGTAGGTGTCAAAGACGCTAATTAGTCTACACAGTCTAGGTGTCATAGCCGCTAATTAATCTACACAGTCTAGGTGTCAAAGACGCTAATTAATCTACACAGTCTAGGTGTCATAGCCGCTAATTAATCTACACAGTCTAGGTGTCAAAGACCCTAATTAATCTACACAGTCTAGGTGTCATAGCCGCTAATTAATCTACACAGTCTAGGTGTCATAGCCGCTAATTAATCTACACAGTCTAGGTGTCAAAGACGCTAATTAGTCTACACAGTCTAGGTGTCATAGCCGCTAATTAATCTACACAGTCTAGGTGTCAAAGACGCTAATTAATCTACACAGTCTAGGTGTCAAAGACGCTAATTAATCTACACAGTCTAGGTGTCAAAGACGCTAATTAATCTACACAGTCTAGGTGTCAAAGACGCTAATAAGTCTACACAGTCTAGGTGTCAAAGACGCTAATTAATCTACACAGTCTAGGTGTCAAAGACGCTAATTAACCTACACAGTCTAGGTGTCAAAGACGCTAATTAACCTACACAGTCTAGGTGTCATAGCCGCTAATTAATCTACACAGTCTAGGTGTCATAGCCGCTAATTAATCTACACAGTCTAGGTGTCAAAGACGCTAATTAATCTACACAGTCTAGGTGTCAAAGACGCTAATTAGTCTACACAGTCTAGGTGTCAAAGCCGCTAATTAATCTACACAGTCTAGGTGTCATAGCCGCTAATTAATCTACACAGTCTAGGTGTCATAGCCGCTAATTAATCTACACAGTCTAGGTGTCAAAGACGCTAATTAGTCTACACAGTCTAGGTGTCAAAGACGCTAATTAATCTACACAGTCTAGGTGTCATAGCCGCTAATTAATCTACACAGTCTAGGTGTCAAAGACGCTAATTAGTCTACACAGTCTAGGTGTCAAAGACGCTAATTAGTCTACACAGTCTAGGTGTCAAAGACCCTAATTAGTCTACACAGTCTAGGTGTCAAAGACGCTAATTAATCTACACAGTCTAGGTGTCATAGCCGCTAATTAGTCTACACAGTCTAGGTGTCAAAGACGCTAATTAATCTACACAGTCTAGGTGTCAAAGACGCTAATTAATCTACACAGTCTAGGTGTCAAAGACGCTAATTAATCTACACAGTCTAGGTGTCAAAGACGCTAATTAACCTACACAGTCTAGGTGTCAAAGACGCTAATTAATCTACACAGTCTAGGTGTCATAGCCGCTAATTAATCTACACAGTCTAGGTGTCATAGCCGCTAATTAATCTACACAGTCTAGGTGTCATAGCCGCTAATTAACCTACACAGTCTAGGTGTCATAGCCGCTAATTAATCTACACAGTCTAGGTGTCAAAGACCCTAATTAATCTACACAGTCTAGGTGTCATAGCCGCTAATTAATCTACACAGTCTAGGTGTCAAAGACCCTAATTAATCTACACAGTCTAGGTGTCATAGCCGCTAATTAATCTACACAGTCTAGGTGTCATAGCCGCTAATTAGTCTACACAGTCTAGGTGTCAAAGACGCTAATTAATCTACACAGTCTAGGTGTCATAGCCGCTAATTAATCTACACAGTCTAGGTGTCAAAGACGCTAATTAATCTACACAGTCTAGGTGTCATAGCCGCTAATTAATCTACACAGTCTAGGTGTCATAGCCGCTAATTAATCTACACAGTCTAGGTGTCATAGCCGCTAATTAATCTACACAGTCTAGGTGTCATAGCCGCTAATTAATCTACACAGTCTAGGTGTCAAAGACGCTAATTAATCTACACAGTCTAGGTGTCAAAGACGCTAATTAATCTACACAGTCTAGGTGTCAAAGACGCTAATTAATCTACACAGTCTAGGTGTCATAGCCGCTAATTAATCTACACAGTCTAGGTGTCAAAGACGCTAATTAATCTACACAGTCTAGGTGTCAAAGACGCTAATTAATCTACACAGTCTAGGTGTCAAAGACGCTAATTAATCTACACAGTCTAGGTGTCAAAGACGCTAATTAATCTACACAGTCTAGGTGTCATAGCCGCTAATTAATCTACACAGTCTAGGTGTCATAGCCGCTAATTAGTCTACACAGTCTAGGTGTCATAGCCGCTAATTAGTCTACACAGTCTAGGTGTCAAAGACGCTAATTAATCTACACAGTCTAGGTGTCAAAGACGCTAATTAATCTACACAGTCTAGGTGTCATAGCCGCTAATTAATCTACACAGTCTAGGTGTCATAGCCGCTAATTAGTCTACACAGTCTAGGTGTCAAAGACGCTAATTAGTCTACACAGTCTAGGTGTCATAGCCGCTAATTAGTCTACACAGTCTAGGTGTCAAAGACGCTAATTAGTCTACACAGTCTAGGTGTCAAAGACGCTAATTAATCTACACAGTCTAGGTGTCATAGCCGCTAATTAATCTACACAGTCTAGGTGTCAAAGACCCTAATTAATCTACACAGTCTAGGTGTCATAGCCGCTAATTAATCTACACAGTCTAGGTGTCATAGCCGCTAATTAATCTACACAGTGTAGGTGTCATAGCCGCTAATTAGTCTACACAGTCTAGGTGTCAAAGACCCTAATTAATCTACACAGTCTAGGTGTCATAGCCGCTAATTAATCTACACAGTCTAGGTGTCAAAGACGCTAATTAATCTACACAGTCTAGGTGTCATAGCCGCTAATTAATCTACACAGTCTAGGTGTCAAAGACGCTAATTAATCTACACAGTGTAGGTGTCATAGCCGCTAATTAATCTACACAGTGTAGGTGTCATAGCCGCTAATTAATCTACACAGTCTAGGTGTCATAGCCGCTAATTAATCTACACAGTCTAGGTGTCATAGCCGCTAATTAGTCTACACAGTCTAGGTGTCAAAGACGCTAATTAATCTACACAGTCTAGGTGTCAAAGACGCTAATTAATCTACACAGTCTAGGTGTCAAAGACGCTAATTAATCTACACAGTCTAGGTGTCAAAGACGCTAATTAATCTACACAGTCTAGGTGTCAAAGACGCTAATTAAGTCTACACAGTCTAGGTGTCATAGCCGCTAATTAATCTACACAGTCTAGGTGTCAAAGACGCTAATTAATCTACACAGTCTAGGTGTCATAGCCGCTAATTAACCTACACAGTCTAGGTGTCATAGCCGCTAATTAATCTACACAGTCTAGGTGTCATAGCCGCTAATTAACCTACACAGTCTAGGTGTCATAGCCGCTAATTAATCTACACAGTCTAGGTGTCATAGCCGCTAATTAGTCTACACAGTCTAGGTGTCAAAGCCGCTAATTAATCTACACAGTCTAGGTGTCATAGCCGCTAATTAATCCTACACAGTCTAGGTGTCATAGCCGCTAATTAATCTACACAGTCTAGGTGTCATAGCCGCTAATTAGTCTACACAGTCTAGGTGTCAAAGCCGCTAATTAATCTACACAGTCTAGGTGTCATAGCCGCTAATTAATCTACACAGTCTAGGTGTCATAGCCGCTAATTAATCTACACAGTCTAGGTGTCAAAGACGCTAATTAAGTCTACACAGTCTAGGTGTCAAAGACGCTAATTAACCTACACAGTCTAGGTGTCATAGCCGCTAATTAATCTACACAGTCTAGGTGTCAAAGACGCTAATTAATCTACACAGTCTAGGTGTCAAAGACGCTAATTAGTCTACACAGTCTAGGTGTCAAAGACGCTAATTAGTCTACACAGTCTAGGTGTCAAAGACGCTAATTAGTCTACACAGTCTAGGTGTCAAAGACGCTAATTAGTCTACACAGTCTAGGTGTCATAGCCGCTAATTAATCTACACAGTCTAGGTGTCAAAGACGCTAATTAACCTACACAGTCTAGGTGTCATAGCCGCTAATTAATCTACACAGTCTAGGTGTCAAAGACGCTAATTAATCTACACAGTCTAGGTGTCAAAGACGCTAATTAGTCTACACAGTCTAGGTGTCATAGCCGCTAATTAATCTACACAGTCTAGGTGTCATAGACGCTAATTAGTCTACACAGTGTAGGTGTCAAAGACGCTAATTAGTCTACACAGTCTAGGTGTCATAGCCGCTAATTAATCTACACAGTCTAGGTGTCAAAGACGCTAATTAATCTACACAGTCTAGGTGTCATAGCCGCTAATTAATCTACACAGTCTAGGTGTCAAAGACCCTAATTAATCTACACAGTCTAGGTGTCATAGCCGCTAATTAATCTACACAGTCTAGGTGTCATAGCCGCTAATTAATCTACACAGTCTAGGTGTCAAAGACGCTAATTAGTCTACACAGTCTAGGTGTCATAGCCGCTAATTAATCTACACAGTCTAGGTGTCAAAGACGCTAATTAATCTACACAGTCTAGGTGTCAAAGACGCTAATTAATCTACACAGTCTAGGTGTCATAGCCGCTAATTAATCTACACAGTCTAGGTGTCAAAGACGCTAATTAGTCTACACAGTCTAGGTGTCATAGCCGCTAATTAATCTACACAGTCTAGGTGTCAAAGACGCTAATTAATCTACACAGTCTAGGTGTCAAAGACGCTAATTAATCTACACAGTCTAGGTGTCAAAGACGCTAATTAATCTACACAGTCTAGGTGTCAAAGACGCTAATTAACCTACACAGTCTAGGTGTCAAAGACGCTAATTAATCTACACAGTCTAGGTGTCAAAGACGCTAATTAACCTACACAGTCTAGGTGTCATAGCCGCTAATTAATCTACACAGTCTAGGTGTCATAGCCGCTAATTAATCTACACAGTCTAGGTGTCAAAGACGCTAATTAACCTACACAGTCTAGGTGTCAAAGACGCTAATTAACCTACACAGTCTAGGTGTCATAGCCGCTAATTAATCTACACAGTCTAGGTGTCATAGCCGCTAATTAGTCTACACAGTCTAGGTGTCATAGCCGCTAATTAATCTACACAGTCTAGGTGTCAAAGACGCTAATTAATCTACACAGTCTAGGTGTCATAGCCGCTAATTAATCTACACAGTCTAGGTGTCAAAGACGCTAATTAATCTACACAGTCTAGGTGTCAAAGACGCTAATTAGTCTACACAGTCTAGGTGTCAAAGCCGCTAATTAATCTACACAGTCTAGGTGTCATAGCCGCTAATTAATCTACACAGTCTAGGTGTCATAGCCGCTAATTAATCTACACAGTCTAGGTGTCAAAGACGCTAATTAGTCTACACAGTCTAGGTGTCAAAGACGCTAATTAACCTACACAGTCTAGGTGTCATAGCCGCTAATTAATCTACACAGTCTAGGTGTCAAAGACGCTAATTAGTCTACACAGTCTAGGTGTCAAAGACGCTAATTAGTCTACACAGTCTAGGTGTCAAAGACCCTAATTAGTCTACACAGTCTAGGTGTCAAAGACGCTAATTAATCTACACAGTCTAGGTGTCATAGCCGCTAATTAGTCTACACAGTCTAGGTGTCAAAGACGCTAATTAATCTACACAGTCTAGGTGTCAAAGACGCTAATTAATCTACACAGTCTAGGTGTCAAAGACGCTAATTAATCTACACAGTCTAGGTGTCAAAGACGCTAATTAACCTACACAGTCTAGGTGTCAAAGACGCTAATTAATCTACACAGTCTAGGTGTCATAGCCGCTAATTAATCTACACAGTCTAGGTGTCATAGCCGCTAATTAATCTACACAGTCTAGGTGTCATAGCCGCTAATTAACCTACACAGTCTAGGTGTCATAGCCGCTAATTAATCTACACAGTCTAGGTGTCAAAGACCCTAATTAATCTACACAGTCTAGGTGTCATAGCCGCTAATTAATCTACACAGTCTAGGTGTCATAGCCGCTAATTAGTCTACACAGTCTAGGTGTCATAGCCGCTAATTAATCTACACAGTCTAGGTGTCATAGCCGCTAATTAACCTACACAGTCTAGGTGTCATAGCCGCTAATTAATCTACACAGTCTAGGTGTCAAAGACCCTAATTAATCTACACAGTCTAGGTGTCATAGCCGCTAATTAATCTACACAGTCTAGGTGTCATAGCCGCTAATTAGTCTACACAGTCTAGGTGTCAAAGACGCTAATTAATCTACACAGTCTAGGTGTCATAGCCGCTAATTAATCTACACAGTCTAGGTGTCAAAGACGCTAATTAATCTACACAGTCTAGGTGTCATAGCCGCTAATTAATCTACACAGTCTAGGTGTCATAGCCGCTAATTAATCTACACAGTCTAGGTGTCATAGCCGCTAATTAATCTACACAGTCTAGGTGTCATAGCCGCTAATTAATCTACACAGTCTAGGTGTCAAAGACGCTAATTAATCTACACAGTCTAGGTGTCAAAGACGCTAATTAATCTACACAGTCTAGGTGTCAAAGACGCTAATTAATCTACACAGTCTAGGTGTCATAGCCGCTAATTAATCTACACAGTCTAGGTGTCAAAGACGCTAATTAATCTACACAGTCTAGGTGTCAAAGACGCTAATTAATCTACACAGTCTAGGTGTCAAAGACGCTAATTAATCTACACAGTCTAGGTGTCAAAGACGCTAATTAATCTACACAGTCTAGGTGTCATAGCCGCTAATTAATCTACACAGTCTAGGTGTCATAGCCGCTAATTAGTCTACACAGTCTAGGTGTCATAGCCGCTAATTAGTCTACACAGTCTAGGTGTCAAAGACGCTAATTAATCTACACAGTCTAGGTGTCAAAGACGCTAATTAATCTACACAGTCTAGGTGTCAAAGACGCTAATTAATCTACACAGTCTAGGTGTCAAAGACGCTAATTAATCTACACAGTCTAGGTGTCAAAGACGCTAATTAATCTACACAGTCTAGGTGTCAAAGACGCTAATTAGTCTACACAGTCTAGGTGTCAAAGACGCTAATTAATCTACACAGTCTAGGTGTCAAAGACCCTAATTAATCTACACAGTCTAGGTGTCATAGCCGCTAATTAATCTACACAGTCTAGGTGTCATAGCCGCTAATTAATCTACACAGTCTAGGTGTCATAGCCGCTAATTAGTCTACACAGTCTAGGTGTCAAAGACCCTAATTAATCTACACAGTCTAGGTGTCATAGCCGCTAATTAATCTACACAGTCTAGGTGTCAAAGACGCTAATTAATCTACACAGTCTAGGTGTCATAGCCGCTAATTAATCTACACAGTCTAGGTGTCAAAGACGCTAATTAATCTACACAGTGTAGGTGTCATAGCCGCTAATTAATCTACACAGTGTAGGTGTCATAGCCGCTAATTAATCTACACAGTCTAGGTGTCATAGCCGCTAATTAATCTACACAGTCTAGGTGTCATAGCCGCTAATTAATCTACACAGTCTAGGTGTCATAGCCGCTAATTAATCTACACAGTCTAGGTGTCAAAGACGCTAATTAATCTACACAGTCTAGGTGTCAAAGACGCTAATTAATCTACACAGTCTAGGTGTCAAAGACGCTAATTAATCTACACAGTCTAGGTGTCAAAGACGCTAATTAATCTACACAGTGTAGGTGTCAAAGACGCTAATTAGTCTACACAGTCTAGGTGTCATAGCCGCTAATTAATCTACACAGTCTAGGTGTCATAGCCGCTAATTAATCTACACAGTCTAGGTGTCAAAGACGCTAATTAGTCTACACAGTCTAGGTGTCATAGCCGCTAATTAACCTACACAGTCTAGGTGTCAAAGACGCTAATTAGTCTACACAGTCTAGGTGTCAAAGACGCTAATTAGTCTACACAGTCTAGGTGTCATAGCCGCTAATTAACCTACACAGTCTAGGTGTCATAGCCGCTAATTAATCTACACAGTCTATGTGTCAAAGACGCTAATTAATCTACACAGTCTAGGTGTCAAAGACGCTAATTAGTCTACACAGTCTAGGTGTCAAAGACGCTAATTAATCTACACAGTCTAGGTGTCATAGCCGCTAATTAATCTACACAGTCTATGTGTCAAAGACGCTAATTAATCTACACAGTCTAGGTGTCAAAGACGCTAATTAGTCTACACAGTCTAGGTGTCAAAGACGCTAATTAATCTACACAGTCTAGGTGTCAAAGACGCTAATTAGTCTACACAGTCTAGGTGTCATAGCCGCTAATTAATCTACACAGTCTAGGTGTCATAGCCGCTAATTAATCTACACAGTCTAGGTGTCAAAGACGCTAATTAATCTACACAGTCTAGGTGTCAAAGACGCTAATTAATCTACACAGTCTAGGTGTCAAAGACGCTAATTAGTCTACACAGTCTAGGTGTCAAAGACGCTAATTAATCTACACAGTCTAGGTGTCAAAGACGCTAATTAGTCTACACAGTCTAGGTGTCATAGCCGCTAATTAATCTACACAGTCTAGGTGTCATAGCCGCTAATTAATCTACACAGTCTAGGTGTCAAAGACGCTAATTAATCTACACAGTCTAGGTGTCAAAGACGCTAATTAGTCTACACAGTCTAGGTGTCAAAGACGCTAATTAATCTACACAGTCTAGGTGTCAAAGACGCTAATTAATCTACACAGTCTAGGTGTCAAAGACGCTAATTAGTCTACACAGTCTAGGTGTCAAAGACGCTAATTAGTCTACACAGTCTAGGTGTCAAAGACGCTAATTAGTCTACACAGTCTAGGTGTCATAGCCGCTAATTAGTCTACACAGTCTAGGTGTCATAGCCGCTAATTAATCTACACAGTCTAGGTGCCATAGCCGCTAATTAATCTACACAGTCTAGGTGTCAAAGACGCTAATTAAGCTGATCCACACGAATCCGCATTGGTCTACAGTAGTCGTTAATATGTCACACAGATGTGTTGTACACTATCGTGAGGAGTCAAAAACAATCATGATGATCATCCGTGAACTCTGCTCTTCTTGGTCCGCAGTCGCCCACAGTGAAGACGGACGACCCGAAGCTGCAAATTCCTGCCCTGGTCCGCCTGATTGTCTGGCTGGGCCACGAGAAGGACGAAAATGAGTGGCACAAAATGCAGCGCGAGGGCAACCTGTCAGTCCTAGCCGAGACCTACGAGAACGAGTGGTTCATCATCAAGTGGATGAAGAGCGGCCCCGGCCGGCCCGCCTGGTCCGACGCCTCAGGCCGAGTTGAGATCCTCAAGGAGAAGCTGAACCCGCCGCCGGGTTGGAAGTGGGACAAGGACTGGTACGTGAGTCCCGAGCTCAGCCTGTTTTACGACAAGGACGCCGGACATTCCGAATTCACCGAGGACGTCTACGTGAACGAAACCCGACTGCCTGGCGGAGCCTGGCAGGACGCCAAGGTGAAGTACACCGACGTCAAGGGCGACCCGTGCAGCGACATGCAGAGCGTCAAACTGCCCGAGGGCTGGCGCTGGAAGGATGAATGGAAGGTGGACTTTAATCGGCCGTGCGACGAGGAGGGCTGGGAGTACACGGTTGAGGCCTCGATGGGCGGCTACGTGCCAGTTGAGAAGATGTTCCACATGTGCCGCCGCCGACGCTACATCAGGGCGCGAGTGCTAGCCCAGTCCGCTGCCGTTGAGGATAGTCAGGTGAGCTGTTGATTCTAAATTATGCGCATTCAAATCTTTTTATACGCGTACATTGCGATACGACTTGCAGAAATGACTAAAAAAACAATGAACAATAACTCCCTTCTAATTAGGGCTCTCGACTGCACTTATATATTTAGAGAAACCCTCTCGTAAAACAACCCCACGCTTAATTGGGGCTCTTGACTGCACTGATATATTTAGAGAAACCCTCTCGTATAACAACCCCACGCTTAATTGGGGCTCTTGACTGCACTGATATATTTAGAGAAACCCTCTCGTAAAACAACCCCCACGCTTAATTGGGGCTCTTGACTGCACTGATAGATTTAGAGAAACCCTCTCGTAAAACAACCCCCACGCTTAATTGGGGCTCTCGACTGCTCTGATATATTTAGAGAAACCCTCTCGTAAACCAACCTCACTCATAATTGGGGCTCTCGACTGCACTGATGGATTTTGAGAAACCCTTTTGTAAAACAAACCCACGCCTAATTGGGGCTCTCGACTGTACTAAATGGACTAAGACCGCGATCTTGCCTAACCCCCGAATTTGAAGTCTTGACTGCACTGATTGTATTTAGAGGACCAATCGCGAAAACCCCTCTTTAAATTCAGGTTCTCGACCTCACTGAATGAACTTTACTATATTCATAGGACTTATTTATCCAATTCTGAGCGGGCCAAAAATTTTTAAATATAATAGTTTAACAACTTTAACCTCTATTTTCAATTAAAAATAATTCCACAGTTTCGAAGGAGAGTAAGAATATAACGGACAATAAGCTTGCATTCTGCGAATTAAAAAAACATTCGCTATATGCACTTTGAATGAAGCTCACAATAGTTAGTAGAAGTGCACAAATTGATTCATTTGCATGTTTGCAACAACTTTTTTTATTTATGCCTTGAGGTTTAATCAGTCAATATTCACTTCAAGTTACTTTAAATTATCAGAGAGTGGGTTCAGTGGTACAGTCAGAAGGGTCAGGTTAAACATTTGCGGGAAAAAAATTGCGGGAAAAAATAAAAATAAGCCAATTGGATTAAAAGCAAGGTCGGGAAAATAGCGGAATCGCTTAATTTTGAAGCGGGAAATATAAACAGTAAGAGTGAAGCAGAAGCAGATTGTCTACGTACAAGAAGTAGATTGTACACGTACAAGAAGTAGATTGTACACGTACAAGAAGTAGATTGTACACGTACAAGAAGTAGTTTGTACACGTACAAGAAGTAGATTGTACACATACAAGAAGTAGATTGTACACGTACAAGAAGCAGATTGTACACGTACAAGAAGCAGATTGTACACGTACAAGAAGTAGATTGTACACGTACAAGAAGCAGATTGTACACGTACAAGAAGCAGATTGTACACGTACAAGAAGTAGATTGTACACGTACAAGAAGCAGATTGTACACGTACAAGAAGCAGATTGTACACGTACAAGAAGCAGATTGTACACGTAAAAAGCAATTAAGACTGAGCCCTTGAGACAACAAGATCACACAAGCCGCGATTCGTGTTACACTTGCAGCCGGTTGAGATCACGGACCCGGAGCAGTGCTGGGAGTATGCAATTGGATTCGGCCAGAAATTCCACACCAACAAGCGCCCAGTGGACATGGTTCGCAGGCGCCGCTGGCACAGGAAGATGGTTCCTACTAAGCCAGGCGCGCCGTGCTTCTTCAACATGACTGAATCTGCTGGCGATAATGTGAGCGAATGCGCCAGCCAATCAGCATCGAGTTTGGGGTAGAGGTTTCAGCCTGGAGTGGGTGGCTGGCTATGTACGCATAGAAATATACGCATCTATCATCTACAATCGCACACTGCACTCCTACTGCGGTGTTGGTTCGTTAGGCTATTTCCAAAATTTAAATTTTTACTTTCTCATCTGGGAGGTTGATTTTCTATTAGCTAAAAGGTGAAAAAAACATATTCCAGTCATTCATCAGCACAAAATCTTTAAACTAAAAATTCCAGAAAGCTGCAAAGGTAAGAAGAAAGAGAATATGATTTGAAACAAAATTTTAACTTCTTTATAATCACTGCCACTAGTCTAGAAACTATATTGAAATGTACTCCAAACATATATAATATCACAGCTTTTTTAATGCTAACTCTCTACTTACAGTAGCTGATATGCGTTTGCTAATACATTTTTTTATTTCCTGTGTTAATAGATTAGCAAAAAACTTTGTCTCTAACGTACTCTCAATAAAAACTATGCTTCTGATTATGATAACGTCAATTGTTGATTCTGTAATACGAATACGAGTAACCCCCTGTGTAGTGTCTTGAAAAAACTTTGCATTCGTATTTTCTGACATTTCACTTTTCAGAAAGCACTGATGGCCGCTCCACGAATGGTCCTGCTTTACGATAGTGAGTGACTGAAAATGGGGTAAACAGGTGGTAGACAATTGGATAAGCCGGTCCTTCTTCCTCCGCAGACGGCCGCAAGTGGCAGCTGAGGTCCTACATCTTCCAAGCTCGCGACCTGCTCGCCGGCGACCAGTCAGGACTGTCCGACCCCTACGCGAGGGTGTGCTTTCACACCAGATCCGGTGTCACCGAGACCATCGACCAGACTCTGTGCCCGACCTGGGACCAGACCCTGATCTTCGACAACGCGGAAATGTTCAGCGACCCGTACAGCATCGAGGCCAATCCGCCGCCGGTTAGAAATTCGCAAATTTTTACTGATTTGTCTTACACAAAATTCTTAACACCACTATGTTCCCAACTAACTCGTATGATTCTAACTCAGAGTTCTGACTTATCTGACCCGCCCCTCCGCCAGGTGGTCGTCGAGATATTCGACGCCGACCAGCTCGGAGAGGACGAATTCCTTGGCCGGGCGCTGGTGCAGCCAATGGTGAAGCTGGATCCCACGGATCCCCGCCGCCCAGTGCTGCAGTGGCATCCAGTCTTCAAGGGCGGCAAGGAGGGCGGCGAACTGCTGGCCGCGTTCGAGCTGTTCCTGATCGCCGAGCCCATGCCGCCGACGCCGTCAAAGCGCGGCGCCGACCTCTTCATTGTGCCAGACGGCATCAAGCCGGTGTTGCAGAGGACTGGCATCGAGATTCTCTGCTGGGGCGTGCGCAACATGCAGAGCTTCCAGCTCATGTCTGTCACCTCGCCGAGTGTCGAATTCGAGATCGGCGGTCACGTGGTCGCCTCAGACGTCATCAAGAACACGAAGCGAAATCCGAACTTCATGCAGCCGCTGCTGTTCATGGACGTCATGCTACCAAAGGAGACGCTCTACCTGCCGCCCATGAACATCCGGGTGCGCGATCATCGCCAGTTCGGCCGAAAGCCAATGGTGGGTGTGCACGTGATCAAGTGCCTGGACGAGTACCGCACCGAGCCAATTAGCGAAGAGTACGATGCCATCACCAACTTTCCGGGTGAGAGACTGAGAGAATGCCATTCTTCTGCTCTTCCAGTCCTCTTCTAGTCTTCTTCCAATCCTCTTCCAGTCCTCTTCCAGTCCTCTTCCAGTCCTTTATCGGTCCTCTTCCAGTCCTCCACCGGTCTTCTTCCGAACCTCTTCCGGTCCTTTTCCAGTCCTCCCCGTTTATTTTCTATTCCTCTTCCGTTCCTCTTCCTGTCCTCTTCCGGTCCTCTTCCAGTCCTCTTCCAGTCCTCTACGGGTCCTCTTCCAGTCCTTTTCCAGTCCTCTACCGGTCTTCTTCCGAACCTCTTCCGGTCCTTTTCCAGTCCTCCCCGTTTATTTTCTATTCCTCTTCCGTTCCTCTTCCTGTCCTCTTCCGGTCCTCTTCCAGTCCTCTTCCAGTCCTCTACGGGTCCTCTTCCAGTCCTTTTCCAGTCCTCTACCGGTCTTCTTCCGAACCTCTTCCGGTCCTTTTCCAGTCCTCCCCGTTTATTTTCTATTCCTCTTCCGTTCCTCTTCCTGTCCTCTTCCGGTCCTCTTCTATTCCTCTTCCGTTCCTCTTCCGCTTCTCTCCCACTCCTCCTCCGCGGCAAGCGATTCATCAACCAATTTCATTAGCTCCATGCCGCCCCGCATCAAACACTGCAGCTCTGCTGAATGCTCACTCCAATGAGCGACCCGTGAATCTCGCGCCAAAGTTGGAAGCCGAAGTCACCACGAAGGCTAGGGTAAGCAGAGGCCAGGATATGATGCCAATCGAGACAGATTTGTGTTCAGACTGTTGTGCTGTTTTTCTTTTGACTAGCAGGTTTCGGAGTGACGCAAGCATAATTAAATTAAAGGCATCGCGTACTCACTGCTTGCCTACTAATAGTAGACTGATTCTGAAAAGTTCCAAAAATTTATTTATGATAAAAAAATGTGCAGGAACAGCAGCGGCAAATTTCCGTTGGTGATGGAGCTGCAACTGTGGCAGCCTCTGGAGATCATCCAGTAGGTTCTCATTAATTAACAAGATACTAAGCCCTATAAGCGAACTTGGAGCCTACTATGTGTGTCGTGCTATGCGTTAGTTTAGAGGTGTCGGACGTACATTCTATCTGTAAAAAAACTGTGGAACTATGTAATGTACATCTCTTGTATGATTTCTCATTTCAAAGTGTAAATCCGCAGAGTCGATGTACTTAAAAAATGACTAAGACATGGACTGTCTCAATAAAGTAGCTTAGTCAATGTTTGGTGAAATGAAAATTTAAAACTTAAACCTTTCGCAAACAGTCTATCTCGGCTTTTGGTATGGTAAGCGATATTTCTGTACTCAAATTATCAAATTCTTCCTAAACTTCTTGATCTGTGCATTGATAAGCATGGATTCAGCAGCCCACTACACCCTCCTCGTCATCGTCAATCGTCGATTTCCTCACTCTTCACCCTACTCACTTCCTCAGCCTCCTCACTCCTCACCTTTCTCATCCTGCACCCGCCTCCCTCCGCACCCACCTCACTCTGCACCCACCTCACTCTGCACCCACCTCACTCTGCACCCACCTCACTCCTGCAGCCACCTCAATCCTCACCCTTCTCACTCCGCACCCACCTCACTCCTGCAGCCACCTCAATCCTCACCGTTCTCACTCCACATCCACCTCATTACGTACCCACCTCACTCCGCACCCACCTCACTCATGCAGCCACCTCATTACGCACCCACCTCACTCCACACCCATCTCACTCCTCACCTACCTCACTCCTCACAGAACTGGCTTTAAATGTACTTGTTTCATTCATGCAAAATAATTTCTGTGTCGATTTGATGTTTTAAACAAGTTATGGTGACATCAGGCAGTCCATGTGTTTATTGTTTTCTAGATGCCAATTCTTAACTATTACTTAATGAATAATCGCAAACAATCGGATCTTAGTCTTCAAATCGTCGAAATTGCAAAATTAAAAATAAAAATCAATTAAATATAGTCTTGACTCCGCCGCAGATTTTCCTTTGAAATGAATGACCAGTCTTTGTTTCTAGAAGTCCCAACTAAGCTATTGCACCGATTCAAACGTTTTACGAGCGTAGTTTCTGGCACTTTAAACTATTCTGAGTACATAAATGCAGCATTACTATACTTGAAGCACCTTTTGTGTGTTTTGGTTAATACGGTACTGACAATGACTGGATCGCAAGGGAAGGTAAAGCTGATAGCTTACATTGATTACCAGTCAATATTTTGTTTAAAAACATTCTTTAGTCCATCGAAAAGCTATTTAAAATATGGATTAGGTACGAGTACATGATTCTGCACTAGCTCTACAACGAGACAGGTAAGATCAGTAGTAATTTATGTTGTAAGCCTTAATCACTACTTGCAGTAGAGCATTTTGTTGTTTTAGTTTTTAGTTTTAGTTTTTTTAAACTAAAGTTTAGTTGAATTACATTTCGCGCTGCTGTTTCGTCTTCAATATTCGAAGGACTTTCTTCAAGGCATTAAGAGCAATTTGTCGAAGATTAAGGACAAGCTTAATCCGGACGAGTATAAGGTTTCAAATTTTGCGGATTATATTAAGTTACTTTAAGATACAGTGGAGGCTGCTTTGAATTTCTGCATGCTTCTTGGGCAATGATGTTAGAAGGCCAAATCTCTCACTGGCACGAGCATTGAGTCTTGAATTAGTTTCTACTTTTGCTGCATGCTGTTGACATTTTAATGCACTGACTCCTGTCTTCTTCTAGAAGTCTAGAACGTTTCTGTCAGTCTTTCTTTATTAATTTTTGTTTTAACTAATATTTCAGCTGGTCGGTTAGTCGAAAACTTATTTTACAATATTAGCTCACAGCTAGGCGGTTTGAAGGGCGAAGTTTTAAAGTGTCAGACTCTCACTAAGGTCCTGAGCTCGAATCCGCGGCAAGGCCACATTGATTTGGGGCGCAGCCACGTAGAGAAGGCTTTGGCTTGTTTAATTTAGTTCAATTTATGGCACGAACAAACAATAAAGTGACGATGAGAAAGTCAGGGCAGGTGTATACACCTGTGTGAATGTTGGCTTGGATAGACTGTCACCAAAATACAGTTTAAGGTCCATTGCACAGCAAAAGTTTAGAATTTGCTTTAAAAAACGAGAGCCAATGAGCAACCGATCTTCGTACGTGGCCACGCAGGCCGACCAATCAGATGCGGCCTCGCTGCAGAGGCAGCAGCCGCCCAGCCGGCACGCCAGCGACACCCAGGGCCTCATCGACCCGCCGCCAAAGAAGAAACGCAGTCGAATTCCCGGCTTCCTGAAGCGGCGAAAGAAGAAGAACAAAGTAAATAAGTTGCTTCAGAGATTACCAGATTTGCTGATCTGCCATTGCCATTGGCCAAGTTGTCCTGTGCGGCGTCCTGCTCTGCTTGGAAGTGTCTAAAACTTTCTTATTGGCTGCTAGAAATGATTATTTTTACTGCCACTTAGATAAGGGAGGGAAGGGCTGGATGCGATTTTTCAGCTAAAGGCGGGGTTGTAAAAGTCTACCCATAGATGAACATGCCACAGCCAATCAGAACAAAGGAGGTAGGTGGGATTTTTTAAATGTCAAGTTTAGGTCGAAATAGGCGTAATTGAATTATAACGAAAAATAGCTATTAGGAGGATAAAATAACCACAATAGTCAGCAGTAACAGCAGCAGCAGCCGAGCCGCACAGGATCCAGAGCCTCATCAGTCATCAAGACAGCCAAGCTCAGTCACTGTCCACCCCGCCGTTCTCATTCGCGCCTCGACTTGCATCGTCCAGGAGCTGAAGGCGAAAAAGTTGAACTTTAACTTTTTCAAATCCGACGAGGGTAAAACGGTCAGTGGTGTTTAGATAGGCGAAGTTCGCGAGTCCCAAATAAAAAAATTAGAGCTTAGAAACCACATTTTTCCTTTGATCCGCCCACTAGAAGCTTACACACCCAGCTATATGTAGTCTCCGCTTGTGTAATTATAAATACGGTGGTCAATGTTGTGTCAGCGTTACCACAGAAGAACCAGGTGGCAAGATGGGTTGGTGGTTATGTAATTTAATTTTGCTTTAAAACCTTAATCCCTATTTATGCACTTTTTGTCCCATTTTATGATGTCCGCGTCTTCTCTTAATATAAAAAAATCTCACACGAACCACCTCGTATTCATGTATAATAAACAACTTAAACCAACATTGAAACTTAACACCAGGCACCAAGATCTGACACCCACCTCCCCACATCTTCACATCGAACCCCAAAATCCGACACCCACCTCCCCACATCTTCACACCGCGCCCCAAAATCCGACACCCACCTCCCCACATCTTCACACCGCGCCCCAAAATCCGACACCCACCTCCCCACATCTTCACACCGCGCCCCAAAATCCGACACCCACCTCCCCACATCTTCACACCGCGCCCCAAAATCTGACACCCACCTCCCCACATCTTCACACCGCGCCCCAAAATCCGACACCCACCTCCCCACATCTTCACACCGCGCCTGAAAATCCGACACCCACCTCCCCACATCTTCACACCGCGCCCCAAAATCCGACACCCACCTCCCCACATCTTCACACCGCGCCCCAAAATCTGACCACCTCCTAGATATTCAAACCATTCTTTAAAATCGAATCTCGCACTGATTTTAAGTTTTTAGTTCATTTATTTCTGCGCTGAAATGCGGCCTCCCTTTACCAAATGTAGTTATTTGGTTCTAAAACTCCCTAATTGATCCTTAAACTCTAGTCGTCGCTTGTCACAATGGTCAAGTTTATGTTCTCATTGTTCGGCATGAATAATGACTCTCATTGAGATTTTCATTTATTGTGACAGGAGATTGTCGAGTTGTTGAAGACAATTGTGGTTTGTTTTATTAGAGAAACTTATCAGATATAGCAGTTTAACCGGAATTCAGTTAGCGATGACATGAGTAAGGCACAATGTTCTTACGAAACGCTTAAAATTTGTTTTATTGGTAACTCGTTAGGGAAACTTAAGTCAAGCGGATAACTCTGAAAATGTTCGTCTAGAAACTAAACATCATGTATCGTTTTTTAATAAAGTTACAATGGCCTAGAGTATTTTTTAAGAAGCATCTCGACCTATTCATTTTGGTGAATTGTTTTCATTTCTAACGCACAAAAGTATAGATTTCATGTCAGCATTCTATCATGGTTATTCGGGATGTTGATAATGTTTTGTTAATATTTCCCTAGGATTTTTAGTTAAGCCATTTATATTTATTCTCAGGTACCAACAAAGTGACCGTAATAAAATGACGTTAAATTCGCGAATCGTTGAAGCTTAATTTATTGATAGACAGTTTGGCTGTAGATTTGAATGAGTTTGTGGCCATTGTACTTAGTGGGGGCTTTAGCAGCTACCCAGTCCATGGACTGAACAGCTGCACGCAGCATTCGAATGCCATTTGGGTGTCATTTCTATATATCGGTCACAATATAGGGAAATTTGTCGAGAAAAATTATTTAAAAAAAAGAGCCACGTTTTCAGATTTTCGCTTTTCAACGATTCGCTTGCCTCGTGTCATTCTAATACTAGAGGTCCTTGGTACCAACCTCCTACCACTCGCAAGCAAACCATCCACCGACGTTCCCGAACCTCCTAGATCGACATTTCCCAGCTGGACGAGGACATCGACTGGTGGTCAAAGTATTACGCCAGCACTGGCGAGGTCAAGAAGTGCCGCAAGTATGTTGACCTTGGCTACGACACCCTCAAGCTGTACACCGGCGCGCTGGAGAACTCCGAGAATTTCGATGGCTTCAGCGACTTCTGCAGCACCTACGGCTTCCAGCGCGGCAAGAGTCTGGACGACGATGAGGGCAACGTTGTCGGCGAGTTCAAAGGCACATTCCGCATCTATCCCCTGCCGGAGGACCTGGGCCTGCCGCTGCCGTTGAAGCAGCTTGAAAAAGGCATCCCGGACTCGAATCCCATGGATTGCATTGTTCGAGTCTACACTATCAAAGCCATCGATTTGCAGCCGAACGATCCCAGCGGCCTGGCTGATCCCTACATTGAGATCGAGTTGGGCAAGAAGCGCGTGGACAACAAGGACAAATACATTCCCAACTGCCTGTCTCCCGTATTCGGACAGTGAGTCCCATAAGGGCAAACGAAATAGGGCCTGAGTGTGTTGACGAAAATCTGTTGCAACGAAACCTTGACATTTCATTTTCATCAAACAACTTCTTAAATTGCCAGAGTCTTCGAACTGAAGTGCATTATTCCAATCGACAAGGACCTGTACATCCGAATCAAAGACTACGACTTCCTCAGCTCCGATGACGTCATCGGCGAGACAGTTATCGATCTGGAGAACCGCTACCTCAGCAAGTTCAACGCGTGCGTCGGCCTGCCGCAGTCCTACTACGTCGAGGGCCCCAACCAGTGGAGGGACGCGCGCAAGCCCAAGGACATCCTGGCCGACTTCTGCGGCAAGAACTTCCTGCCGGAGCCGCGCTACGAAGGCACCGATTGTCTGCATCTGGGCGCCAAGACCTTCTACCTGGACAGCTTCGAGCCGAACCGCAAGTCGAATCCGCACTACGGGCCGGATGACGAAAGACTAGCCCTGCACGTGCTGAACTGCCTGCCATTGGTGAAGGAACACGTGGAGACCAGGCCGCTGTACTCGCCGCTGCAGCCGGGCATCGAGCAGGGCAAGCTGCAGTGCTGGGTGGACATCTTCCCGGCGCAGTTCGGTATCCCGCCGATTCCCATCAACATTGAGCCGCGCAAGCCGAAGGACTACGAGCTGCGTATCATCATCTGGAACACGAAGGACGTCATCCTGGAAGAGATCTCCATCACTGGAGAGGCCATGTCCGACATCTACGTTAAGGTAGGATTTTTATTGCGACCTCTAGCGGAGTTGGAAATCAATGACTTGGCCTGACTTGGGTCCGGCCCACACAGCTACGGTCCACAATGCTCCTGAATCCACGCCTGGTCCTTCAGGAACAACCCCTCGCCTGTCTCATCTCTCCCGTGTCTCCTCTCTCCCGCGTCTCATCTCGCCCGTGTCTCATCTCTCCCATGTCTCATCTCTCCCATGTCTCATCTCTCCCATGTCTCATCTCTCCCATGTCTCATCTCTCCCGTGTCTCATCTCTCCCTGTCTCATCCCTCCCGATCTCATCTCCCCTGTCTCATCTCTCCGTCTTATCTCTCCCCTGTCTCTGTTTCTCTGTCTCTGCTGTTTCTCATCTCTCTTGTATCGCTCCACTCCAAACTTCGTTTTCTAGACGACATTTTAAGACCTATTCGATGTCAAGAGTCTTTTTTGCCAGACTTAACAATGTACTCGCAGATAAGTACACCACAGAACCCTACTCCGATCGATTCCCGGTGTCCGCTCCGCCTCACCTTAGGGCTGGCTGGCTGGCATTGACGAGAAGCAGGAAACCGACGTGCACTACCGCAGCCTCGACGGCGAGGGCAACTTTAACTGGCGCTTCAAGTTTCCCATGCAGTACCTGCCCACCGAGAATGTGATGGTGGTGAAGAAGAAGGAGCACATCTTTTCTCTAGACGCCACCGAGCAGTTCCTGCCGCCCAACCTGGTCATCCAGATCTGGGACAATGACAAGTTCTCGGCGGACGACTTCCTGGGGACCCTGGAGCTCAACTTGTCCAGCATGCCGGCGCCAAAGAAGAAATCCGGGCAGTGCAGCGTCGACCAGCTGCCGGCCTACAACAAGGATGTGAAGATGATCAACCTGTTCGAGTGCAAGCGCGCCTACGGCTACTGGCCCTGCGTGAACGACGAGAAGCCGGAGGACGAGCGACTCACGGTGAGCAGATGATGAAATTGGTAGACGTTGTTTGAAATGTTGCAAGATTTTACAAAAGTATTGGTGGATGCTGGTCGATTTTAAATTTGTTAACAGTAGAAAGACTACGGCGGTATGACTCCTACACTGAATGACCGATTTTCGTAAAAGTCCACCATCTGAATCAATTTTTTCCATCCTTTACAATGAACTAACTTTCAAAGCCGCCCGAGTCAGCATCGTCGAGATATTCAGCGATTCTTGTCGATTAGCCCTTTTAACACGATTATGCAGAATTAAGTGTCTTGCTAGAGGACACAAATTGTTCCAGTGGAGTCTGGAATCGAACCCCTGACCTCTAACCACAAGGCTACAACCTCCTTCCCTGAGCAGGCACCCCTTACCCTGAGTAGAGGGAGGAGTAATTATGGCACTTTGACCATCAAAGTATGTTTGAGTAACTAGCTGGAAACAACTTTTCACGATGCTCGCCAATTTTCAGGGTCGCAGACATCGCGCAGCAGTAAAAATGTTTTTCTGTTTTTTGACAACTCTCAAATTCAATCTTATTTTAACTCTCGTGTTCGTTTTCTAACGATTCGTAGATTTTAAGACATTCGTTTGAACACTATAATAAAGACGAATTTCTGATTTGATCAACAGCACCAGCTATACATACTACTCATCGATTGGCACTATAAGCAGTATAAATAACACTTTTTATTTTACGTCGACACCTAACCTATATGATTCAATAGTTTCTAATTAATTTGTACACATGTACATACATTTGTACATCGGATCCCACAGGGCAAAGTGGAGATGGAGCTCGAACTCCTGACAGCCGAGGAGGCCGCCCTCAGGCCAGCCGGACTCGGTCAGGACGAGCCGAACGAGAACCCGCACCTGGACCCGCCCAAGTGAGCTGCTTTTTGGTCGTGAAAACTTTTGAATAGTACATTGTCCATTGCAAAGCGTTCCGTTTTCATTCTACCTACTTCAGTCGTCCAGAAACGTCCTTCCTGTGGTTTACATCGCCGTGGAAGACTTTCAAGTACATTGTGTGGAAGAACTTCAAGTGGTACATCATCGGCGGCCTGCTGACCGTTGTCTTCGGCCTGCTGCTTGTGCTCTTCATCTATGCCATTCCGGTGAGCTTCGATTGAATTCTAATTGCGAAACTATCTACTTACAGTAGAAATATGCGAATTCGAGACAGAAGAATCTCATCATCTCTTTATCTCTCATCTCTCATCATAATGAGAGAAAAGAGACACTCATAATGTCATAATGTCTACCTACCTCTCATCATCTCATCCTTGGGGGGTCGGTGGCAGAGCGGTTAACGCATTTACCTCTCGCACCACGGTCCTTAAGTTCGATTCCACGGCGACGCCACATTTATTTGGGGCGCAGCCGCGGAGAGAAGGCTTGGGGGCTTGTCGTGCAATATACCCCCTTGAGGGCCAACCTCCAAGGCACAGTTAAATGTACACTGCCTGACGATGAGAAAGTCAGGGCAGATGTACACACCCCCTGTGTGAGCGTATGCCTGCGTACAGTATGTGTGCGTGTGTGCTCAGGAGTCAGCGAAATGGGCAGAATTGCCTCCTCGCTGGCTGCGGGTCTAGTATCACCAAAATGATGTGCCATTGCCCGCAGCCCTCCTGCAATTATTATTATTATATTATCATCTCATCCTTTCCTTGCATAATCTCCCCCTACCCCTCATTCTATCTTGACTCAAAAGCCATTAAGTCAAGCGAACCACCAAATTTCCTGCTGCTTGGGAATTTTTTTCTAATTCGTCTCTCCTTCTCACTATTTTCAGGGCCTTATTGCTAGAAAAGTAGTTGGTGTTTAAACAGGCATGGTAATACTCGAAATCACAGTCTTAATTGTGCACTTGTAACACTAGAAGTAAATACTAAAGCAGGATATTATATTGTTAAAATATACGAATATTTTTTAATTAGTAACTTCTAGCTAACTTCTTCTTCTTCTTCTTCTAACTAACTTAATTAGTAACTAGTAATTAATAACTTCGTTGTTATTCCATAATTGTTGTGACCAATAACCAAATTACAAGCGCATTTAAACATTTATTCTTTCATAATAAAATAGAAGATGGTGTCTACCAGTTGTAACGTTTGTACGAGTATTTACCAAGGCACCTATTGGCTGTTAAGTAAATGGCCAATGAAGTGCTCCAGGCTCACCCCTATGACCAAATAGAAATGAACATAAAGGTGTCATAGCAATTCGTCCAATCGGCGCAGGACTCATTCCCATTGGCTATAAACTTGTTCTTCAATCGGCGCTAGACGCATTCCCATTGGCTATGAGCTTATTGTCCAATCGGCGCTAGACTCATTCCCATTGGCTACAAGCTTGCTGTCCAATTGGCGCTAAGGGCTAATTAACAGATACTCATATGCCTAATATTTCGCAGAAAATGCCGATTTTTACGAATCCAGATGACTAGCTGACTTTTTCTGACATTATCTTTCTTTTGTTTCTTTTTTTCAGGGCCTCACAGCCAGAAGGATGGTCGGTGTCTGAGGTGGCAGTCGATCGGCATCAAATTCCACAGCCTTCCAGCTGTCAGCTGTCGAATATATATTTGTCAGTGCGTTACTCTAAATTATTATTAACTTAATGAATGCAGTTAGATATATCCATATATATATACATGGTTGTTATTTTTCGTTAACTAATATCGAGCACAGAGTCATTCTGACACTAAAATCCAGCTATTATGTTCTACGAGTATAATTGTCTATTTTTATCTCTCCCTGAGTATTCCAGAATTCAAAGAAAAATATGGAATTAGTGAAGAACTATTTCTTAGAACTAAGTAGGAAATGGGTTACGAAACTGAAATATATATTTGAACCCCAACACAAATGTCTCATTTAAACTGATAGCTCTAGTTGCATTCACGGAGTATAGGTAAATTAAAAAACCTAATCATACTACTAACAACAATGGAGTTTCTTAATTAGTTTTGTTGGAGAATTTAAATCTCAATTTGTTTATTTTTTGTAGTCCGTCATTTTGCCGAGCGCAAGTTAACTTTAATCCGATTCTTACCACATTTTCGTAACAAATCTTGGTGTTGCACATAATTAGTTATCGATAGTCTGCTATGCGCCACTGCTTCATGAGTCCTTTTGGTGTGATTGTTTGTTGTTGTTGTTACTAGTACTCGCCTCAGGCTAAAGGTGTGACCTTTGGAAAAACATTTCGAGCTGTCAAAACAATGTCACAAAACACTGTGAATTGGCTGTCGTAGCCATGTGGATATATGTATTTTTTCAGATTTTATTTATTAAAAAAGTGGTCATTGTTAAACGCGTCATATTGCTATCGGTATTTTGGTTAAAGGGTCACCCGCATCCATATACAATGGTCTTATATGAAAAACGCTATATCTATTAACTATATATGTGCATTATTCTGCATTAACACAATCGCGGTCTATGAAAAATTAATTGATTGCCTTCTGTTGAAAACAGTACTAAATTAATTACAGATGAGTCTATTAAATTGCCTATTATTTTTTTTATGCTTGTCTTATCACAGATCTGCGCGAAGAAATTATCAATGATTTTATTGAGTTCTTGCTAGTTTTTTCGACTTTAAAGATATACCTAATCAAAGACTTGGAAAAAATGAATAGATACTATAGGTAAAGAAATTACTTTTTTCTAAGACCGAATAAAGGTGAGGTAGAGATGCTAATTAAGGTAGAGAGAAGGCAGGTGAGGTAGAGAGAAGGCAGGTGAGGTAGAGAGAAGGCAGGTGAGGTAGAGAGAAGGCAGGTGAGGTAGAGAGAAGGCAGGTGAGGTAGAGAGAAGGCAGGTGAGGTAGAGAGAAGGCAGGTGAGGTAGAGAGAAGGCAGGTGAGGTAGAGAGAAGGCAGGTGAGGTAGAGAGAAGGAAGGTGAGGTAGAGAGAAGGCAGGTGAGGTAGAGAGAAAGCAGGTGAGGTAGAGAGAAGGCAGATGAGGTAGAGAGAATGTAGCGAGAGCTGAGGGAGAGAGAGGGCAGGTGAGATAAAAATAATATATGTGATGTAGGTATGACGTTAAAAATAATGACTTCTCAGTGTAGCTGTGTGCAGCAACAGAGTAAACATATCGCATTTACCCCTAGCCTAAAGATAATCCCTCTTTAAAAAAAGTTAAGAATATACAGCTTTGTGTTGAGCAAACTGAGTAAGTGTGTGTGTATGAGCGTGTTTGAGTGAGTGCCATAAGGTGGCAATGGATGTTACGCATGAGATGCTGCGAAGCCAATCAGTCCTTCCATTTCAGCTCTCTTTTTCTCTCTTCATCGCGTCCTGGCTTTTAGTTGCCAATAGCAATGAACAGCAACAAAACGCCCTCCTCTTCTACCTGCTCCGACGTCCGTCTTCTCAGCTGCTCTCATTCTCTTTGAGACTGGGGAAGAATGAGCAAACAGTTTGGGGATCTGACGGGACCCGGAGGCTGCAGTGCAGCTTCATCTCTCTCCCATGCCATCGATCGGCTCCATGGACAGAGAGGAAGAGATTCTGGAGTCTGGCTGCAGTCAGCGAGAGAAGCGACAGCAATTGTTGAGCCTGGGCGCTATCGGTGTTCAGAAGGAGGAGAGAAAGAGATGAGGGTCCAGAAAACAATGCGAAGTGCTGCATACAAATGCAGCATCGCCAGGTAGCAACGAGATGCTGGTAGGGGAGATAAAATTGAAGCGAGATTGACTAAGTTCTGTTTAGTTATCTGACAGTAGACAGATCTGACTACACTGCACAATGCGTCAGCTACCAGAGCTGCTGCTGCTGCTGCTGCTGCTTGCCCTGCTGCAGTTGGCTTTTGCCGCTGAGGATCTGCCGGCCGGCTTCAATTCGAAATGCTTAAAGGACAACAAGCTGCCATACTCTAAGGACAACTATCAGGACTGCATAACCTCCGATGCCGCCAAGGAGGGCCGCACAGAATGCTGCACGGTGGGCGGTGAGCTGGGCTGCTGCAAGCCTACCGAGACCGGCCGCATGCTGAAGATCGCTTTTGGCATCATCGGCGTCGCGGTGGCTATCGGCCTCGTGGTCTACATCTGCACCTGGTGCGATCGCGACACCTGGCCCTGCATCGGCCGCATCGAGGACGCCTGGCGACCAAAACAGCACAAACTGGAGGAGAGCCTCATCTGCTGTCGCGACCGTGTCGAGCGTCGCCGACTCGAGGAGGAGCACCGACGCAAATACGCCGCACGCGACGACGCCGGCGGTGCCAATGCGGATCCAGACGCGTTCGGCGACGACGAAGACGAGACGCCGGCAGCTACCGAGGATGTTGGGCGGGCCAATCTCAAACTGGATGCGCCGCAGGAGTTCAAGGCTAAAGTGCAGGACTCCTGGTTCTGAAGTTGGATGGGCGCGAAGCGCTGAGCTCGTGGAGCTCGTTGGGTCCATTATAACTTTGGATTAGTGTGGATTAGCCAGACCAAGGGTACAAATTCAGACGTTTTTTCAGACCAGACTCTATCTGTAAGCAGCAAACAAGTGTCAACAATCGTACTAAGGAATATCAAAGCTTGTTTCAGATGCAGAAAATGGCTGCACACATCTGGTGAAATTCGCTCATTTTATCGTAGTCTTTTATGCTAATGAATCTGCAAATTAATTCATCGCATGTATTCGGAATAAGCTATAGGGTAGTTTCGCTTTTCTTTTGCTAGATGAAACCTTTATGTGCGACAGTCTATGACTATGTTTTTGGTCCTATTTTTGTGGTGGCAAAACGAAATATTTTCCTTGATAATTACTTTAACAAAAATACAAGAAGCGTTTAGAAACACCAATTCGGTAATTTATATATTTTTCCTTGCTCTATCAACTCCTCTCATTGTAAAACACTATTTTTCTAAAAAATACAAAATTTACTTTTGAAACTGAACTTTGGTGTTTCTTTGGAAAAAATTAGATGCTTATACTGTTTCAGGACGAAGGATGTTTGTCAGAAGGATGCTAACAAGTAGGATGTTTGTCAGAATGATTCTAGTCACCAGGGTGTTTGTCAGAAGGATGCTAGCCAGAAGGATGTTTTTCAGAATGATTCTAGTCACCAGGGTGTTTGTCAGAAGGATGCTAGCCAGAAGGATGTTTGTCAGAATGATTCTAGTCACCAGGGTGTTTGTCAGAAGGATGCTAACAAGTAGGATGTTTGTCAGAATGATTCTAGTCACCAGGGTGTTTGTCAGAAGGATGCTAACAAGTAGGATGTTTGTCAGAAGGATGCAAACAAGTAGGATGTTTGTCAGAAGGATGCTAACAAGTAGGATGTTTGTCAGAAGGATGCTAACAAGTAGGATGTTTGTCAGAAGGATGCTAACAAGTAGGATGTTTGTCAGAATGATTCTAGTCACCAGGGTGTTTGTCAGAAGGATGCTAACAAGTAGGATGTTTGTCAGAAGGATGCTAGCAATTGTAGGATGTTTGTCAGAAGGATGCTAGCAAGTAGGATGTTTGTCAGAAGGATGATAACAAGTAGGATGTTTGTCAGAATGATTCTAGTCACCAGGGTGTTTGTCAGAAGGATGCTAACAAGTAGGATGTTTGTCAGAAGGATGCTAGCAATTGTAGGATGTTTGTCAGAAGGATGCTAGCAAGTAGGATGTTTGTCAGAAGGATGATAACAAGTAGGATGTTTATCAGAATGATTCTAGTCACCAGGGTGTTTGTCAGAAGGATGCTAACAAGTAGGATGTTTGTCAGAAGGATGCTAGCAATTGTAGGATGTTTGTCAGAAGGATGCTAGCAATTGTAGGATGTTTGTCAGAAGGATGCTAGCAAGTAGGATGTTTGTCAGAAGGATGCTAGCAAGTAGGATGTTTGTCAGAAGGATGCAAACAAGTAGGATGTTTGTCAGAAGGATGCAAACAAGTAGGATGTTTGTCAGAAGGATGCTAGCAATTGTAGTATGTTTGTCAGAAGGATGCTAGCAATTGTAGTATGTTTGTCAGAAGGATGCTAGCAATTGTAGTATGCTTGCCAGAAGGATGCTAACAAGAAGGATGTTTGTCAGAAGGATGCTAACAAGTAGGATGTTTGTCAGAAGGATTCTAGTCACGAGGGTGTTTGTCAGAAGGATGCTAGCCAGAAGGATGTTTGTCAGAATGATTCTAGTCACCAGGGTGTTTGTCAGAAGGATGCTAGCCAGAAGGATGTTTGTCAGAATGATTCTAGTCACCAGGGTGTTTGTCAGAAGGATGCTAGCCAGAAGGATGTTTGTCAGAATGATTCTAGTCACCAGGGTGTTTGTCAGAAGGATGCTAGCCAGAAGGATGTTTGTCAGAATGATTCTAGTCACCAGGGTGTTTGTCAGAAGGATGCTAGCCAGCAAGATGTTTGTTTGAACTCGACATTATTAAGTATTTGAGCAAGAGTTTTTAAGATCTCATTTCAACAGCATTAACTTACTTAAGGTGCAATTACGACTACTGCGCTACTATCCGGG
Organism: Macrostomum hystrix; assembly: GCA_950097015.1. Lineage (NCBI taxonomy): Eukaryota > Metazoa > Platyhelminthes > Macrostomidae > Macrostomum > Macrostomum hystrix. The sequence goes on along the minus strand of CATNEN010000025.1, from coordinate 6,609,875 downwards.
CGAATTAAAATGCCACAAGCCTACTCTTGGGATGAAGATTGTAAGTAGTACGAATTATTGACAACCTAAAGTCAATGGAAACACGAGCAATAAAAGTGTATTTAACTTGCATTGCTGGTGTAGTCCTACTGAAAAACAGTGCTTTTAAAAATTGGCTTATGATATTCAAACGTGTAAATATATACTGTGTAAATATAAGTATAAATATTTATACTTATATTTATACTTAATTATACTCAGCTGCTAGAGCTGAGTAATATCTAGCTAGCTAAAGCTAGAGTTGCTAGCGACTAATATGGACCTACCTTAATATTTGGATCACAAATTGAGAACAACAAACATGGCTGGTTCAGAATAGCACTCGATTCTATTCTTTCCTTCATGAGCTGGCTGAGCAGCTTTTGTATGGGCAGCTGAAAGGGAAAATTATATTGTGAAAAATCGTCTGTGGCACAGATCCAAGAATTTCATGGTATACCTTTTTGCGATCTAGTTGGCCAAAACTGCGATCAATTTGGCCAGCCAAAGATAGACAAAAAAACACAGAGTGGCCCAGATTTCACCATAGAATCTGCCGCAAACTGCAATCAAATTGGCACAAACTGCGATCAAATTGGCCAGCAGTAAACTTATAGCAATCAGTTGCATTGTGCTCAAGGATATTCATTAAGTAAACAGTGCAAGAAACGATAAACATGCCTACCGAATGTACATATTGAACCCAATTCATGCTGATGAGCAGACTTTAACCAATATAAATGTTAGCAAGCGCAAAAACAAACATCAAAGGCGGCTGTAAGCGGGTGTCACTGGCAGCACTGAAGAACTCGTCTGCAGCATACATGTCATTAGTCCGTCAAGCAAGGATGTCATCCCGCTGTAAGCATCGTTGAAAGTACGTCTGGTTGTGGTTGCACCACTGAATGCACTTCCTTTGGCACTGACATAGAGACCTGGGCCAAATTGATCGCAGTTTAGGCCAACTTGGTCGCAGCTAGACAACTTTGTCTATGGAAAAACCTTATCTAAGCTAAGCAAAACTTGGGAAAGAGATTTTCGTCTCTTCGCTTTTCATGTGGGCCAAATTGATCGCAGTTTTGGCCAACTAGATTGCAAAAAGGTATATTATGCTATTGCTTTTGGGAATGGCCCATGGAATTCTGTGGCCAAGCGTTTGAATTCACACGAGAAAGTAAGCCATAGACAACTCAATTTGTCATGCCATATGGAACGATAAGCCAGAATAGAAGGAACGATTTTTTTGTTTTTCTTTGCAGAAAGAATAAAAGCAAGCAGAAGTAGAACATTTCTCAGAGTTGCATTCAAATGAATCGTATTCAAAGTCAGAAATTGAAGCATCAAAATAACAAATTTCAACCCCTAAAAAACAGATGTCGCTGCAAACACAATCCAAACAATCTATTGCAGTGCAGCTCCCAGCCAGCGCACTTGTCAGCTGTGATTGCTTGACCAACAGCTTCAACGCAGAGTTAGCAAATACGGTCGGGTTTAGAAATGGTGAATACGGGGGTAGGATTCGTGTCGTAATTCTGTCCCGATGCTTTCGGATCTCCTGCACATTACGGTGAAAACTTGGGCCATCCATAATAATTATCCAGTTTCCGGTATAGGGTCCAGTTGATGGCCGCGGTCTGCTAGGTGGTCTAAAAATTCCTGAAACCTTTGCTGCGTTTGGCCATCTCTCTGGATGACAGAATGCACCAACCCGAACTACGACGAAATTGCCATGCAAACCGGAACGTTAATTAGGACACCTCTGGTTTGTCACCGTGCACTGGGTGTCCACGAGCCGACCTGCCTGCGACCTCCGGGTTCACAAGTTAAAACCGGTCTCATCTAAGTAGACAGTGTGAACTCCTGGAGCCAAGTGGAGCATGAAGTTAGCGTAGCAAGTTTAACCGTAAAGAGCAAACCATCCATTGTTCGATCAATTGTTTTAAGGCTCAACTGCGGCTTCTCAGGAAAGCGTCCATTCAGCTTCTCAGTCATTGACTTTAGCATTAGAAAGGGATTTTGCTGCACCTTATGTTGTAAAAAATCTCGCATCTCTGCGTCCATTTTGCAGCTTGCTTCCTTGCGTCCGCCACGAGGCAAAGCTTCCAACCTGCCAGATTGTTCGAATGTTGATCGAATCCGGTGAACAGAAGTTTTGGATACTCCTAACAAGACTGACACATCCTTCATCGACAGTCCACGGTGCAAGGCGGCGACGATGCGCTGTCGATCACGTACAGAAATTTTGTGCGCCATTATTGCTAAACTGATCAAGCGAAAGAAAATGAAAGCGTCTTGTTGTCTCTGTGAAAAACTAAAATCGTTCCTTCTATTCTGGCTCATCGTTCTATATACGAGCTACATGTAGCATGACAAATTGAGTTGTCTATGGCTTACTTTCTCGTGTGAATTCAAACGCTTGGCCATAGAATTCCATGGGCCATTCCGTTTTGCACGCGGGGCCCACTGTTCATCATAGCGCGACAAAAGCAATACCAACTTTTCTTCAATCAAAGAGTAGGCTTAATTGCGCATCTTTTTGGCACAGCAATATTCATGCAGAGAGCTCGATTGAGCATTCTGTGTAATATTCTTTTTTGGCATAGACTGTATGGTAAGATAGAAAAAAACTAATACATTAATTGCGTAGAATTTTATGAAAATTTTGCCCATAATAAGGCAAGATTGGGCACACTTGCTTCACCGGTAGTCAAGATTATAATGTTCGCAGTTTCTTGTCTGTCAGTCATGGCGAAGTCTCCATTTTCACTTCTCAACCTAGTGGCGGATAGTTTGAACGCGGATACAAATATTGAGGCCGCGAACTAGATTAGGGCCAAAGCTCACGGATGGCATAATGATAAACTTGCATCGCAGACTCTGAGCATAAATGTTTGTCTTATGTCCACCCTGCATCCCCCGCTTCTTTCATCCCTGCAGACTCTAATATTCCCGGCTTCCAATTTTTCATATACTCGTCGAGGGGCACACGTATCTATCAAAAAGCATCCCATTATAGACTAGTAATATATTAGCTATATTTTGCGACTTTGTGTGTACATTCCATTGAGTGGACTGCAAACAGTTACTGAGATTTTTCTTCATCGAAGGGTTGACGCAATATCCTGCTAGCAGAGAGGGCAGTAGAAGATAATAAAACTGCAATCTCCAATGCTACAAACGTCGAACTAGATAGCATTGGGAAATATTGACATTGATTTATTGACATTTGTCATTGCGCCTTGAGGTTATAGATTATAGAAAAAATAATAGAACATTGGAATGAATATAAGCTTAGGATTATCAACTTATGTTGTAACCGTTCATATATAAAGACAGTCTATATCTGTATAAAATGGTCACATATTACCTGCATAGACATCAAGGAATAGCTTGCAACAAACTTGAAGTCCAATGATAATTTGTAGTAGTCACGAGCTTTTTCTTTGTCCAAAATCTGTAGATTAAACGAAGAGTCACTTGGTAGTAGGGGTGTTCGGGTTTCCACTTTTTTTCGGGTTCGGTGTAGAACCCGAACCCGAAGCTCTAACCCCGAACCCTACCCGAACCCGAACCCGACCCGAACACACTAGACCTGGAAATACTCAGTTTACGCTTAATTTCGTTCAACTCGTAAAAAAACGAAAACCCCGAACCCGGTACCAAAACCCGACTGAAACCCGAACCCGGTACCAAAACCCGACCCGACCCCGAACCCCGAACCCCAAACACCCTACTTGGTAGGCAATCAATACTCAAAGACTGGTAAATTGCTGTATGAGAGCGTGGATGGCTTAATGGTAGAGTGATTTTTTACTATAGACAAAGTGATCGTATAAGTATATACTTTTAAAGTATATACATAAAGTATATACATATATAAAGTATATTGTAAAGTATATACTTAAATGTTTGCTTTTGCCATAGACACATCTAAGAGACAGACTTCATTTGCGTCCGTCGATTTATTTTTGGTTACGGCCATAGACAAAGCGATGACTGCGGTCATTATCGGGTGAAGGGTGCTTTCCGAGAAATTGCAAGTTTTGTTCATGAACAAATTAACTACAAGTGAATTAATTCATTTAATGCGTCGATTAAAGAGTATTAAGATTGGGCCTAGTATATATCGCCAATAAGGGCAAATAGTTTAAAGCCGATTTTCGAAATACGCCAAGATCCCTCCTGTCACCGAGATCTATGTCTACGGCTCAAATCTCCCTTTCATTGATGTACAAATCGAAAATTCTAAAGTCGCCTTTCTGTCCTTATTGACACTGTACTAGGCGACCTCAATACTCTCGGTGTCGACACGCAAAAATGTCTAAAAAATCATGAAATGGTTTCTAGCGTTGAATAATATACTATCACCATGAGAATAGCAATTCATGCAAAGCAACCAGAAGAGCAGCCAAGTTCGTGAATCAAATTGTCGGGGCTTTTTATAATTTACACGTGTGTCCTGTGAAGACTAAAATACCTGGACACGTGACACGGACGTTCCCTTCAGAACACTGATTGAAGTCGGTTGAAGTTACCTAAGATAAAAAACTTCATTTCTATTTGAAGCTAAACGATAAGAAATAAAATATGGCACTTCGAGTAGATACTTTTCGTCCCGCAACATGAGATTCAACCATTTTAGGTGTAAACCTGACGCCAAAAATGAATAGTACGAGCATATTTTTAGAAACCTTGTGGACACTCTTAATAATTGATCAGGCGTCACGATACATCCTGCAAAAATTCTCAATCGAAGATTAAAATCAATCGAAGCAATCGAAGACGAGGATCTTTCGTAGATTGGCCAATGGGAAATCGAGCAGGAACCATCTCTATCTATAGCTTATCACCCTGACAGCAAGTCTATATTAAAAGAAGCTAGTTCTCGAATCTTAGCCGATGCGCCCCAGCTGCTAGCCCACGCGTACCGAGTTCAGTCCTTAAATTAATCGACTCGCTTGAATGGAACGCAGGTAAGACAATGGCGTTTTACATACCTTCAATACGGCACGATGATGCCTACATGAGAACTCATCCTTTAAATGCACACAGCGGGTCCTGTCGCTTTGTTCTACTGCTATTGTTGGTAGGACTGTTAGTTTGCACCCAAGGAAAATGCAAACAAGCAGAAACGACTGCCACTGATGATGTCGACACCGACACAGACGTAGGAGAGCTGGCAATGGAGGACCCCGAAAAGAGGGGCTATTACTCGCCCGGAATGTGGAACTTCGACAAGGACTCGGCGGGAAAACGCGGCTACTACTGGCCCGGAATGTGGAACTTTGCGAAGGAGTCGAGAGGAAAGCGAAGCTATTACTGGCCCGGAATGTGGAACTTTGACAAGGAGTCGTCGGGAAAACGTAGCTACTACTGGCCTGGAATGTGGAACTTCGACAAGGAGTCGTCAGGAAAGCGAGGCTACTACTGGCCCGGAATGTGGAACTTTGCGAAGGAGTCGAGAGGAAAGCGAAGCTACTACTGGCCTGGAATGTGGAACTTCGACAAGGAGTCGTCGGGAAAGCGAAGCTACTACTGGCCTGGAATGTGGAACTTCGACAAGGAGTCGAGAGGAAAGCAAAGCTACTACTGGCCTGGAATGTGGAACTTTGCGAAGGAGTCGAGAGGAAAGCGAAGCTACTACTGGCCCGGAATGTGGAACTTCGACAAGGAGTCGTCGGGAAAACGTAGCTACTACTGGCCTGGAATGTGGAACTTCGACAAGGAGTCGTCGGGAAAACGTAGCTACTACTGGCCCGGAATGTGGAACTTCGACAAGGAGTCGTCGGGAAAACGTAGCTACTACTGGCCCGGAATGTGGAACTTCGACAAGGAGTCGTCGGGAAAGCGAAGCTACTACTGGCCCGGAATGTGGAACTTCGACAAGGAGTCGTCGGGAAAGCGAAGCTACTACTGGCCCGGAATGTGGAACTTCGACAAGGAGTCGTCGGGAAAGCGAAGCTACTACTGGCCCGGAATGTGGAACTTCGACAAGGAGTCGTCGGGAAAACGTAGCTACTACTGGCCCGGAATGTGGAACTTCGAAAGGGAGTCCGTATATGACTATTAAAATTCTGAACTATCACGAAGATGCATGGCAATTCAAATACAACCTGAAACATCGAACCCGAAATCATTTTAAACAGCAGCTTGTATCTCTGTTCATTTACTTGATTTAGTTAAGACAAATTTCGGACAAAAACTAGTCTCTTAGAAAAAAGGTGAGTACTTACGAAAGCTACGAGCCATTTTTCCTTACTTATTGTTAATAGCAATAAGGTTTCTCAAACATCAATAGCGTTAATGCACCTCGTCGATAGCCAATACTGTACATGATACCTGCGACCAAATAGCTCGTATAAGCTAAAACGCTAAATAGTTTTGCCGACAAGCAGGAAAGCTGACTTCAATGTAATACTATAGCATGGTTTCCGAGGTCTTTAATGTCATGGCCGAGGGCGCGAAGCGCCTCGAGGCCATAGACATTAAAAACCGAGGAAACCGTGCTATAGGGTTATTGTAGTACGATAATAGTTTCCCCATCTATTTTAAAGATTTCTCTAAAAATGGATCAGTCCGAGGACGCGAAAGACCGCCTGACTGGGGAAACACCCATTAAAGACCGATGTCTATATTTCTGATGTCTATGGCCGAATATAGCGAGTTAAACTCTGGATCTTCTGGATCGAAATCACTTAACCTGATGGAAGGAGATAGATCCTACCCTAGCGGTCTGCTACATATTGAATACGGAGACGTAGTTGGACTGACGAAGGACGAGATAGCCGCACGCATGGAAGCTGACAACGCTCTATTTGCTCTAGAAATGGACGCAGATAGAATAGAAGAGATCGCGGCTGCATTCGCTGCGAGAATTGATGATAATACGCTTGCCGAACTGCTAGATGCAAAAGAGCCTCGAAACGAAGATATCGAGGCTATAATGCAAGATCTTGATTTGGTTGAGAAAAAAACTGAACCACCAAGTGCGAGTCAGCAAGAAAAATGGGCTCTAGAAAAATTTTATTCGACCATGGAGTCCCTTCAACTTGAAGTCGACATTAAGACCTGCGCAGAGGAGCGATTGGCGGCCTGTATCCGAATTGCGTATGGAACTATCAAGCGCTCTGACGGTGGGTACTATGCACCTGCTACTTTGCGCTGTTTCCGGGCCGGTTTGTATCGCTGGCTGCTTCGGACGCGTGGAGTGGATATCATATCTGACCAGCTGTTCAAAAAAGCGAACAATATGTTAAAAGTTGCTGCTAAACTGTTTCTGGAGAACGGCGGAGAAGTAAAGAGATTCAGCTCCATAGAAGACGATGATCTAGCTAAGCTTCGAAAGTATTTCGATCGGAGCACACCAGCAAAGTTACAGCATGAGTTCTATTACAATATGATGACTCATTTTGGGCTGCGTGCGAGAGAGTGGTTTCGACGCCTAACAGTTGAGTCGTTCGAAGAGATCATCACTGCATCTGGGCGAGAGGCTATCAAGTTGCGGCCGATGGCTACAAAGACTGATGGAGGACACTTGGAAAATGCTGCAAAAAATACTAAACAGGTGCTGATGGTTTCTACCGGCTTACCTGACTGCCCTGTGGGCTGCTTCAATGACTACATGGAAAGGATCGCGAATGCTAAGAACAGAGAAGGTGTCGTGAACAGCATCGTCTTCATTCGGCCGAGGGCTAAGCCTAACGCAGACTCGTGGTATTTTGCCAAGCAGCCGGTTGGACACAATACGCTGGGATCAATGATGCAGACAATATCTGAGAAGGCTGGACTGTCTAGAAAGTATGCGCCTCATTGCATCAGAGCAACGGTCGTGACGGAGCTGCACAACGCCGGTTTTTCGCTGGAAGACATCGGCCATGTGACGGGACATCGTTCGGTTGTGTCAACCCAGCGGTACATAAGATACTCTAAGAAGAAGGAGTCCCAACTGGCATGCGTTTCGGATGCATTAAGTCGGGCTGGATGTGAACATAAAGTAAGTTCAGCTTCAACCACCAATCTGTCAACTTGCAGTTCTAGTTCTAGTGGCGGCTTCAGTGGTACGTTCACCGGCTGCACATTCAACATTTATCATAAGTGACATATTGATATTTTGCATGACATTTACGGAAAATAACCTGTTTTACTTGTTAGAAATAATGTAATTTGTTTAGTTGTTTATACTTCTTCTAAATACAATTCTGTTTTCAATATTATAGCTTAACGACCATAGACAATTTGAGTTTAACCAATTTTTTGGATTACCCTAGGGAAATCCCAGGGACGCGAAAGACCGCTTTTATCGTACTACAATGCTAGAAATTGCCGCTCATGGATTTATTATTTTTTTAGTTTACACCTGGCACATTATCATAAAGTAAAGAGCGGAACAGAGGGAGTTGAGCCCGCTGGAATGACCCCTACAAATTAAGAGCTACTCATAGGCTATTGATACGAGAAAATTGATAAATATGAGCACATTCAGGAAGCACAGAGGCGGATGCTATCGGCACAGAGGTCGAGGCGCAGCTCCCGAGGGACTAGCATCACGCAGCCCTCGCAAATAGGTATTAGCACGAATGAGGAGCAGCTGGAGAAGCCTCTTGCAGTTTCCTAGAAAAAATAATTATCTTAGAAGCGAATCCGCGGGACGGAAAAAGAAATATACTATTTTAGCTGACCCGCCGCTACCGCGAACGAACTCAATTCTATGGATTTTCGTCATTTACCCGCATCCATTTGAACTATTGAATAAAAGGTTTAATTTCCGAATTGTTTGGTGGATGGACTCCGGACTCGGAAACCCAGGGATAAAACGAAATAGGCTGATTTCGGAAAAATGTTTTTAGAGACTGTGGGCAAATTACGAGCCTACCCAACAGATAAAGACAATCGACCCACAAGCCAGCGTGTAGGCTATTCAACTGCGGGAATTGAAACTGCATACTGTGGCGATTGCAGCCACGTAAAGTTAAATTTTATTTGGCGAAGAACAGGTAACGTGCAGCGCGTTCCAAAAGATAGTGATTTATAGGCCGGCGCGTGTACATGAGCTTAAGCCCTATGCATACTGCCCCGGCCCAGCGCAAGTGCGAGTCAAAGTTGGGGTGGCTGCCCTAGCACCACGCAGAGCGCTGGAGAGAGCGGCCGCCACATAGCTCCCCCCTAGCGCTGGCCTATTAGCGAAATCGGGTCGGCCGGCATTGGCGCGGTGGTAGCTGACGACGCTGAATCGGATCGGGAGGAGCCGCGGTGTTTGGCTGGTGACCTGCCGGTTGATACGTCCGCGGCGGTGGCGGTGGCGGCCTCGGCGAGGGCGGCCTCTGGGTCGCAGCGGTGGGGCCGGTACTGCTTCGCAGGGGTCCAGCACCGCAGGCTTCAGCCGATCCACCGCCACGTGATCGTGCCGCGTGCCCAAATCGAGCAGAAAGGTTTTGGTGTTGCGCTCGAGCACCTTGAATGGGCCGAAATACGGTCTTTGCAGCGACGGGCGGTGGCCGTCACGGCGGATGAAAACGTGCGTGCAAGTGTCCAGTGCGTCGGGCACGGAGGCTGCAACGCGGCCGTGTCGAGAGGTCGGAGGCGGTCGGAATGATTGCACAGCACCACGAAGCCGGGCTAGGGACTGGTCGTAGGAGCCTGTCGCGGGCGTGGTCTGTAGGCACTCGCCCGGCACGGTCAGCGGCGCGCCGTAAACCAGCTCTGCAGAGGAGGCGCCAATGTCCTCCTTGGGGGCCGTCCTGATGCCCAGTAGTGCCCAGGGAAGCTCGTCGCCCCAAGCCGGTCCAGTCAGGCGCGCCATCAGAGATGCCTTGAGCTGGCGATGAAAACGCTCCACCAGCCCATTTGACTGCGGATGAAAAGCCGTTGTGTGATGGAGCTGCATGCCAAGCAGCTTGGAAACGTTGTTCCACAGCTCTGAGGTGAACTGGGAGCCGCGGTCGGACGTGATGTCGCTGGGGACACCGAAACGGGCGATCCAGCCGGCGATGAAGACAGATGCGCAGGAGGCGGCAGATGTGTCGACCATTGGAAATGCCTCCGGCCAGCGGGAGAAACGGTCGACTGCTGTCAGCAAATAGGTGTAACCGCGAGACGGCGGCAACGGACCGACCAGATCAACGTGGACATGGGCAAAACGGCTGTTGGGCACCGGGATGCTAGACAGTGGGGGGATTACATGCCGCTGGACTTTGGCCGTCTGGCAGGCGATGCAGCTGCGTGCCCACTGGCCGACGTCCCTCTTGAGTCCGGGCCACACGAACTTCTCGGACACAAGGCGCCGTGTGCTGCGGACCGACGGGTGCGCCAGGCTGTGGATGGCGTCGAAAACGGCACGGCGGAAGTCGGCGGGCACCAGCGGTCGTGGCCGGCCGGTCACGGTGTCGCAGAGGACCTCCAGGCCGGGGCCCAGTGCCACTCGTTCTAGCCTGAGACCGGTGTCCGCAAGCGCAGGGTCATCTAAAGTCTGCGCACGCGCTAGGGCCTCATAGTCTATACCAGGAAGCAGCGGCTGAACGGAGGCAACGGTGCAGCGGGACAGAGCGTCGGCCACCGGATTGTCTTTGCCCGCTACGTGCCGGATGTCGGTGGTGAACTCCGACACGTATGCGAGGTGCCGCTGCTGACGTGCCGACCACGGGTCCGACAGCTTGGCCATGGCCGCCCCTATGGCGGTGTCCGAGGCGTCGACCGTCAGCGCCGTTGGAGCGCCGGGCTGTGGATGGGCGAGCATGGCGGCGTCTGCCAAAGCCATGCCCTATGCATACTGCCCCGGCCCAGCGCAAGTGCGAGTCAAAGTTGGGGTGGCTGCCCTAGCACCACGCAGAGCGCTGGAGAAAGCGGCCGCCACAATACACATAAAGCTGGTATTCAAGACCATGGATGAAAAGTGTAACACAAGTGTCTGAGAGTGCTCACTTCAGTCACTAATTCACACGAAACTCTAATTTTTCGAATTCACTCTAAAACCACGCTCGTATAAAACTCTAAATTCACTTTTGTATAACTTTAATTCACAGGCTAAATTTTTCGTTGCACAATTTCTAAAACAAGTACTATTAAGACCTCCACCTTCACAACGCCACCTTCTCATTGTGAGATGATAAATTCAATCACTTTGCGTTCATTAATGGTCCCACACTGTCATTTCATCGCAAAACAAGTCAAAATGATTTCTCTGGATAGACATATGTAAATATGTGGCCTCTTCAAGGACACGAATTCGTTGCGAGTCGGACTACCGCTCAGGTACTTACCAGCGCAATAATTTATTAAACTTAATTATGTAAGATCAGGGGTACTCAAATAACTAAACTGACTGAGTATCGAGCCTCCTGGATATCTTGAAGTTTCCGAAGATCGAACCATTGGGATTTCAAGTGACCTGGAGTTTAACTGTTTAAATCTCGACCGACCCAGAATTCAACAAACGATATTTTCATCGACCTGAAATTCAACCAGCGGTACTTTGTTCGAACAGAGTTCAACCTTCGTTACTTTGATCGACCTGGAGTTCAACCTGCGGTACTTCGATCGACCTGGAGTTCAACCTGCGGTACTTCGATCGACCTGGAGTTCAACCTGCGGTACTTCGAGCGACCTGGAGTTCAACCTGCGGTACTTTGAGCGACCTGGAGTTCAACCTGCGGTACTTTGAGCGACCTGGAGTTCAACCTGCGGTACTTTGAGCGACCTGGAGTTCAACCTGCGGTACTTCGATCGACCTGGAGTTCAACCTGCGGTACTTCGATCGACCTGGAGTTCAACCTGCGGTACTTTGAGCGACCTGGAGTTCAACCTGCGGTACTTTGAGCGACGTGGAGTTCAACCTGCGGTACTTTGAGCGACCTGGAGTTCAACCTGCGGTACTTTGAGCGACCTGGAGTTCAACCTGCGGTACTTTGAGCGACCTGATGTTTAACAACATAATATGGAGCGACCAGGAATTTAGACGAATGAAATTCGAGCAACCAGATTCGATGTACTCGTATATTTAGAATCAAGTTTCTGCCTTTATTTCACGTTGCTCTGTGGGGAGATGAGCTAGAAACTTAATAGCATTATGTGCGCCTAAATTTCAACTGTTATTAAAATTGCATTTACGATGAGACACAGCAAGGGCACAAGCGTGCATGGCAGCATAAAATAGTATATGCATTGAGCTGACTCTCGAAATGATTAATTAATAAGACCTGAGACTTAGAACAGAGCGAAGCTGGCTAGAAAGGGATTGCTATGCGACAACAAGACAGTGCCAGGCTATACCTCATTTTTCATAAGCAATGCAGCTGGTACACTTCATATTCCACACAGCATATTGCATATACTCGACTGAAAATGAAACATGGCACGTATTAGCTGGCTTTTTTAAGCGTTAGAAACCCAATTTTTCTAACGAGTTCTCGTCGGCTTTGCAAAAAATGAGAAACAGGTATATCCTTGATCCTTGACATTTCCATGGAATTCACTCTAATCAGTGCCTGAGATTTCCATGGTATTCTCTCTAATCAGTGCCTGGGATTTCCATGGTATTCTCTCTAATCAGTGCCTGAGATTTCCATGGAATTCTCTCTAATCTGTGCCTGAGATTTCCATGGTATTCTCTGTAATCAGTGCCTGAGATTTCCATGGTATTCTCTCTAATCAGTGCCTGAGATTTCCATGGTATTCTCTCTAATCAGTGCCTGAGATTTCCATGGAATTCTCTCTAATCAGTGCCTGAGATTTCCATGGTATTCTCTCTAATCAGTGCCTGACATTTCCATGGAATTCTCTCTAATCAGTGCTTGAGATTTCCATGGAATTCTCTCTAATCAGTGACTGAGATTTCCATGGTATTCTCTCTAATCAGTGCCTGAGATTTCCATGGTATTCTCTCTAATCTGTGCCTGAGATTTCCATGGTATTCTCTCTAATCTGTGCCTGAGATTTCCATGGTATTCTCTCTAATCAGTGCCTGAGATTTCCATGGTATTCTCTCTAATCAGTGCCTGAGATTTCCATGGAATTCTCTCTAATCAGTGCCTGAGATTTCCATGGTATTCTCTCTAATCTGTGCCTGAGATTTCCATGGAATTCTCTCTAATCAGTGCCTGACATTTCCATGGAATTCTCTCTAATCAGTGCCTGAGATTTCCATGGTATTCTCTCTAATCAGTGCCTGAGATTTCCATGGTATTCTCTCTAATCAGTGCCTGAGATTTCCATGGTATTCTCTCTAATCAGTGCCTGAGATTTCCATGGTATTCTCTCTAATCTGTGCCTGCGAATTCCATGGAATTATCTCTAATCAGTGCCTGAGATTTCCATGCAATTCTCTCTAATCAGTGCCTGAGATTTCCATGGTATTCTCTCTAATCAGTGCCTGAGATTTCCATGGTATTCTCTCTAATCAGTGCCTGAGATTTCCATGGTATTCTCTCTAATCTGTGCCTGAGATTTCCATGGTATTCAGTAACAGGAAAAGTAATCGGTTTACGTTGTAGTTCGTATATAAAACTTAAGCAAACTGCCTATGGACAATGCATTCAGGCAAGTTTAAGTGATTTATTTACATTTTTTATATAATAATACACGTGACGTAAGCAAATGCACAACCGACAATTAAACTTAATGCAAGATTTACGGCAAAAATAAGTAAATGTGTGTATATTCTTTATATTTTCATTTAGGAATTAATGAAGGTTTCATTAAATTTTGCAAAATACGAGTACATTCAAATGTAAAAAATGTTTTTTAGTAACTGAGGACTAGATAGAGTATCGAATTGACTTTCTAATCATGCATTTATAAAATATATTACCACTGAAAAACTTCAATGGATAATCGACTAAACTAAATTTATATAAGTACTAAAATGGTTTCCCATTCTCGAAATTTTAAAACCAACATTTAAGCACAGTTTCAGACTTAAAACTGAGAACAGCCTCAAACTACACTCTGAGAACAGCCTCAAACTACACTCTGAGAACAGCCTCGAACTACACTCTGAGAACAGCCTCAAACTACACTCTGAGAACAGCCTCGAACTACACTCTGAGAACAGCCTCGAACTACACTCTGAGAACAGCCTCAAACTACACTCTGAGAACAGCCTCGAACTACACTCTGAGAACAGCCTCAAACTACACTCTGAGAACAGCCTCGAACTACACTCTGAGAACAGCCTCAAACTACACTCTGAGAACAGCCTCGAACTACACTCTGAGAACAGCCTCGAACTACACTCTGAGAACAGCCTCAAACTACACTCTGAGAACAGCCTCAAACTGCTCTTTGAGAACAGCCTCAAACTACACTCTGAAACAGCCTCAAACTACACTCTGAGAACAGCCTCAAACTGCTCTTTGAGAACAGTCTCAATCGACTCTCTAATCACAGTCTCAAACTACTCTCTGAGAACAGTCTCAATCGACTCTCTGAGAACAGTCTCAGACTACTCACTGAGAACAGCCTCAATCAACTCTCTGAGAACAGCCTCAATCGACTCTCTGAGAACAGCCTCAATCGACTCTCTGAGAACAGCCTCAGACTACACTCTGAGAACAGCCTCAAACTACACTCTGAGAACAGCCTCAATCGACACTCTGAGAACAGCCTCAATCGACTCTCTGAGAACAGCCTCAGACTACTCACTGAGAACAGCCTCAATCGACTCTCTGAGAACAGCCTCAATCGACTCTCTGAGAACAGTCTCAGACTACTCACTGAGAACAGCCTCAATCGACTCTCTAATCACAGTCTCTGACTATTCTCTGGGCACAGTTTGAGCATAACAAATGTTTCGATTGCGTCAGTTATTCAAGGCGTCGCCGGCACTGTTACAAAACGACGTCGTTGAAGGTCGCTGCTAGAATTCAGAACGGTGGCCTCCAGCGACTTGTCTCTATCAAGCTCCTGGCTATTCTCCGCTTCGTCATCTTGGCCAGCAGCGGCGAACAGGTTGCGCGGAGTTGAGCACGGCCAGCCAGGTCTGACTGGACTGGCCGCAGAGCCCGGCATCAAGGGAGATTCAACAGCTGGCGCCAGGAAGCGCGACTCGGACAGGGTGTCGAAGGCGCCAGATGGCAGAGCGGCGAATTCATCTTCGCAGACTGGAGTGCGCAGGCGCAGACTGGAGCAGCCAGTGCTGCCAGATGGTGTTGAGAACAAGTCAGAGCAAGCTGATGATGCGGGGAAGCTGGAATCTGATCTACTGGGTGTTGACGGCGTCGGCGGCGGCATGGCGAGCGACTCAGCCTGTTCAATGCCATAGAGGCGAGGAGCGAATTCTGTTAAAGTACACCGCCACCAATTGCCGGCCGCCGTTGCTGATGTCAGCTGGCTAAGCAGAGTCCGGTCGCGAATGTAGCAGGAGAGCAGAGCGCCGTCAGTGTCAGACATCAACAGCCTGCGGTTGGCATTGTTAGCTGGCGCAGATGCCACCACAGAATGCAGGCGACAGATCACGGACTGGCGACGATTCTGAATTGATTCAGGGCAGAGCTGGATGAACATTAACTTAACCTCAACTTTACTAGCTTTAGTTTAAAAATAGTTCATTTATAGTTGCTCTATTATAAACAGTAGATAAAAAAATTTCATAACTAATAAGTGATTACAAATGCCCCAATTGGGCCAGATGTGCAGCCGACAGCACAGCTGCAGCTATTGTGCGGCGCATCTGAAGGCTGCATACAGCTGTTCAGTCCATGGACTGGGGGGACGCCACACCCACCTTCAATTATCCCAGCTAATGCTGGTACCCATTTAAGAGCTGGGTGAACTGAAGCAATGTAGAGTTAAGTGTCTCGCTAAATGACACAATTTGTTCCAGTGGAGTTAGGAATCAAACTTCCAACCTTCAAGTTGTGAGTCGAATGCCTTAACCACAAGGCTATAACCTCCTACAAGTATATAAACAAGACTTTAGTAAACATTTTGTATAAAATTTAATGAAATAATATATACTACTTCGGGTGTGTCATAAGTAATGTCACTGAGGGTAAAACAGACCAACTAACAATCGCAGATGAACGAAACTGTATCAATCAACAACATAGTGTCCCCCAATATCAATCACCCTCTGGCAGTGCTCGTACAGCTTCTCTACCTCAGCCTGCAGGTGTTTTTCCTCCAGCTGTCGGAACCAGTGCAACGCGGCTTCTTTGACCTCATCATGGTTTGCGAAACTTCTCTGGGAAAAGTCTGCCTTCAGCCATTTAAAGAGAAACCTGTCGCACAAGTTGAAGTCTGGGCTGTAGGGACTCTGCCAGAGCAGATTTACTCGCCGTCCAGCCAGAAAATCCGAAACAGCCTGACAGGTGTGGGGCCGTGCGTTGTCCATCTGCCACAGAACTTCGTTCAGGTGAATCGGGTTTGACCGGAGCGTGCGCCAGAGGTTCCCAGTGTGGGATCGGACAAAGTCGATGAAGTACTGGCCATCGACCTTGGTGTTTGGCGGAGTTGTACAGATGGAGACTCGTTTGTTTGGCGTGAATGCCACCAGCAGCATGGTCTTCTTGTCTGAGATGGACCTCCTGGTCACAGTCAGCCTGGAGTCCCCAGCTCCCAGCCAGCAGCGATTGTCTGCCTTGCTGCTTTTGCCATCCAGGTGGAGCCAGGTCTCATCCTCAACAACCAGGCAATTTAGGATGTCATCCAAGCCCCGGCTGCTGAACACCTTGCGGATCTGATTGGCGCAGTTCACACGGGCCTGACGTTGGTCCGCAGTGAGGTCATGGGGCACCCAGACCGAGCAGACGTTTCGGAGATGGAGATCCTCTGTCAAGATGCGATGGACTGTCTTGAAATCAATCTCCAAGCAGTCCGCTAGCTCCCTGACAGACTGCCGCGGGTCTTCCTTGACCAGGTCGCTGATGACTTCGATGTTCTCTATTGTCCTGGTTGAACATGGTCGTCCAGATCTGGCGGCATCTCCCAATTCGAACCCAGGATCAGTAAAGTTCTGAAACCACCTATAAATTGTCCTGCGAGTTGGGCAGTTGTCTGGCAGTGTGTTCCGGAGATCCTCCTCTACTTCAAGTGCAGATTTTCCAAGCTTGAAGCGAATGAAAGCGTAGAACTGGATGTGCATCTTGTCGTGATTCATGTTGAGTTTTGCTCGTTGCAAAAAGAAGATTTCATCGCGTTGCGCTTGCTAAATCTGATTAACAAATTCTTGCGACAGTTTTGGCCATAGACATTAAAATTGCTGCTCAGGTGTGGTGGCAACTTCTCAATAAATGTACTTTCAGAATATAATATATTTGGATGATTATTGCTTTGGGTTCCCGCACAACAACCACAGTGACATTACTTATGACACACCTGTAGTATAACCTAAGTAGCAACTATTTTTAACAAAGCTATCATCTGAGCATTATTTTTGTTTAGAGAAATTTAAATCCTTAGGGCTATTGTTTATTTTTTGCTTCACAATGTTCAAAATGATTTTGTTGTATGCAATGTTATCTTAGTAATGTAGTTGATGTATATCAGTAAAATTGCAAAACAATCTATATAAATAGCAAGCTTGCAAAACTTATTTTTATAAGCCTCAGCTTAGGTGTGCAAATTTGCCTAGTTATTACTAATAATGAGTTAGACAAAACAAACATAACCATACTATCATACACCATATATTCTAAAGCAAGTTTATATAACTGACCTTTGTATTTCAAAATATAGGTAGCATTTATTTTCTAAATGATCTACAACCCAATTTTCCTAGGCCTCATAGCAAAAATAGCACTATTGCAAAAAATTTCTATGTGGTTGCTTGCCTTCTTATAGTCCCACTGGGACTAGAACTCATTGAAATGCTTCAAAGATTGGGAGATATACTGTGCTAATTGGCAGATTGCAATGCAGATATTTTAAACAAAATTATTACTGTTTTAATCTGTATCATGTACTATTTGCACAAAATTGGGTATGTATTGCCAATAGTATTGCCTACAAGATTTGGCATGCACTTGCCTTGCCTTATACTGAATTTTTGGCAGAACACTTTAAGAAGGGAATGAGTCATGTGTAGCACAAAAAGTAATAGGTAGGCCTAAGCAGGGCTTGTGACAAGAGAAAATTGACTTCATTTCATTGCCCTATTTGTCAATTTTTTATTGGTTAACAAACTACAGATTATAGACATGTAGACTTTATGTAATTCAAAAAAATGTCTGACATGCTATACACATAATATTTTTTTTAATTTTAGGCATGTAAAATAAACATTTTTGCATATGCACTCTAGCCTTCCAGTTTTTTTCTGGTGTGCACACGACCCTGCAGGATCCAGATGATGGCAATTAGTCTAATGCCAATGGGGGGTTCAATACAGGCTGCAGCTTCCATATTTCCATGCACACAGTGCCATATAAATTACTGAATCAAAGAGTTCACTCAGTGTCCTCTTAAGCCACCTCAAGTGCTTTAAGTATTTTATGAATGAATCTATTAGCAATAGCATCAATAGGCGCTATGGTTACATTATAATATTAATATAAGCATGTTACCAAAATTTTCAGGTCGGATGATATACATACACATAAGATTTGACCTAGTAACATTAAAATGTAACGTAAAGTTGATAAAAGCTTGAGTTTTTTCAGTAGCCTACATAGGCTTAAACGGCTTAGACCGCAGACCGCTTAAACGACACACTTTTACCTAGTTTTACAAATTACAGTCACGTTACATTAATTTTATTCGGAATCTTTTTGACAAGTCAATGTGCCTTTTATTGGTCTATTTTTCTAATAATAGTCAACAATTTAGACAGGTCTATAGTATTAAAGTCGAATTTTAAACATTTCCTGGTTGAACTAAGCGACCTTTGTTAAACTTTACTAAAACTGCGTCTCTGTATTTTTTGACTTCATTTTTTACAAGTCTTTACTGAACTTGAATGAAACTGTTGACTTGCTTTACCTTAAGGTTTACCAGTCCATATTAGCAACCTGGCTTTTATCTGGTAACTTAAATAGAGAGAAGTTCAAGAAAAACAAGTTTTCACTATTTCAATTTTTTGCCGCCGTATAAAATGACGGTCAAAAGAAAAGGTAATCGCAAACATGTTAATGCAAATGCAATATTTGTGTGTTGTTAGTATATATAAAAAAGTTTCCATTGAAATTTTCTATCACAAAAAGAGAAACAAAAATAAAATTCTAGTATAATAATCTTGAAACTAGTTAAACTCCTAATGAGTGTGAATGAATTCCTAATGAATTCCAAATTCTTAATGAATGTAGATTTCATTCAAACTGTGAATTTGTATTTTAAATATCTGAAAGATCATTTTATTATGAAATATATGTATATTCTTTTTAACTTCGATTTTTAGCTAGTTTAGGCAGGAAAAATAAATGTTAAACTAAAGTAGTTATCTAATTAAATATAGTACATATACTTAAGGCAGTGCCATACTTCTGGAAATAAAGCTATTCCTAAAGTTATTCTCCCAAGTTACCTAAAAGCTCAATATTATTTCCATTTACAATTTCACTATAGACTTTCAAAAAGCGGCAGCCTATATTCACCAATTCCTTCTAAAAATGGACGAAACGCCGGAGTGCGCAGAACTGCGCGACGCCCTCAATCTGGCCCTGCTGCACATGCAAAAGTATTTTCGATGGACTCAGCGTCGGCATCGCGACTCCGGCTGTCGGGAGCGCAGCGATGCCGGTTCCCTTAGCAGCGCGTCGCTTCGTGGCCTGTCGCCAATGACGCCATACGTAGAATCTCTAGACAAGCTGCGCTGGCACTGGGCGGAATTGGACACTGTCAGATTGCCAACATCAGAATCTGTTCAACCATCGCAACCGCTGGCTCCAGTCCTGGCGGCGTGCAAGCTGGGCGACCTTACTGTCTTAAAGGATCTGCACTCTTTAGGTGAGGCCAAAAACAGCAAAGACAGACATTTTCTAGCTGATTATAAACCTATGGTAGACTTTTCCTGTTCTACCAATTTTATTTTTCTTTGCATTGACCTGATGGCAGATTTTGGTTGTGTTGAGACGTCTGACTGCCTGGGTCGCACGCCTTTGATGTATGCCGCCCACTACGGTCAACAGGCCATTGCGGAGTGGCTTCTGTCGGTGGGAGTCAACCCGAATGCTGCGTCACACGGTGAGTTAGAAGGGGGTGAGTGGCAGAGTTGTTAACACGTTTGCCTCTCGCAAGAAGGGCCCTGAGCTCGATTCCGCGGCGAGGCCAGATTCATTTAGATCGCAGCCGCGGAGAGAAGGCTTGGGGACTTGTCGTGCAATTTACGCCCTTGAGGGCCAACCTCCGAGGCACAGTGAGAGTGTACACTGCCTGACGATGAGAAAGTCAGGGCAGATGTACACACCTGTGTGAGCGTGTGCCTGCGTACAGTATCTGTGTGCGTGTGTGCTCAGGAGTCAGCGAATTGGGCAGAATTGCCTCCTCGCAGGTTGCGGGTCTAGTGTCACCAAATGATGTGCCACTGCCCGCTGCCCTACTGCAATAATTATTTTTTATATTATACACTGTTGTTTATAGAGTTGTCTTTACTTCGAGTGAATTAAGAAGCGAAGCGAGTTGAAGTCATGCAATTAATTGAATCTTCGCAGCAAGAGCCCGTTCATACGGCCAAACCTCAAACGAGACAGAGAGCGCAATGGGGGATGACTCACAAAGGCCCAGAGGGCCAGACATTATATTTGAACTTAACACTAGTGGCTAGAGAGAAGCGATCGATAGTAAGGATAGGGTTAAACCCCGCCTCAGATGTACATAGGCAGACAAAGGAAAGCGACGAAAGGGGGGTTGGGGTACAATCGTGGAGAGTAGCAGGGGCAGGGGGAAGGAGGGGGGTGCAGCGATAAAGAAAAGAGAGACACAATCAGAGCAAGTACAAACAAGTCGCGTAACCAAAAGTCGCTACAAGAGTAACACATTTTGATCGTTTAAATGACTGGCGTTTAAGAGGTCGAACTTTCGATCTCTCTGTGTTAAGAGTTCAAGGATTTCACGACAGGGCTACGACGTCCCTGAACAAATTGTTACAACATTTTTGTAGTTAACGACAATTCGAAATCTAAGATCAATTTTATACTATATTTTTCCTACACTACTCTGAGTATTGTAAGTCGAATCCATTCTTAATGTTCGAAAATTGTCTAAAAGCGTAAATGTCCAAAACTAGTGAAGAAACTTCTTAATGTAGGAGGAAAAATCAATTTAAAAAAATCTTAATCTTGTTCACGATTTCACTAGAGCGCAAAATTTCATCTTTGTCTGACCTTTTAACAAATTAGATTTTTTTAACTGGTTACATGTGCATCTAACACAAAAATATAGTTCTTAGATCCATTCATTTGTTAAAGCATTTTTGCATTTGTAGACGAATTCACAGCGTTGCACGTGGCCGTGCGATCTGGCAACTGGCAGCTGGCGGAGCTTCTGCTTCAACTGGGCGCCAACCCTGATGTGCAGGACGTGCTGGGCCGGGCGCCGATTCACTGGGCTGTCACTGCCAGCACCACTGAGTGCCTGAAGGTCAGTGCCTGCGGCTATTACTGACCCATACCCGTGTTTTCCAACCCATCCAAGGTTTCCCACTTCTCAAGGTTTCCCACTTCCCAAGGTTTCCCGCTTCCCAAGGTTTCCCGCTTCCCAAGGTTTCCCGCTTCCCAAGTTTTCCCGCTTCCCAAGGTTTCCCACTTCCCAAGGTTTTCCACTTCCCAAGGTTTCCCACTTCTCAAGGTTTCCCACTTCCCAAGGTTTTCCACTTCCCAAGGTTTCCCACTTCTCAAGGTTTCCCACTTCCCAAGGTTTCCCACTTCCCAAGGTTTCCCACTTCCCAAGGTTTCCCACTTCCCAAGGTTTCCCACTTCCCAAGGTTTCCCGCTTCCCAAGGTTTCCCACTTCCCAAGGTTTTCCACTTCCCAAGGTTTCCCACTTCCCAAGGTTTCCCACTTCCCAAGGTTTCCCACTTCCCAAGGTTTTCCACTTCCCAAGGTTTCCCACTTCTCAAGGTTTCCCACTTCCCAAGGTTTTCCACTTCCCAAGGTTTCCCACTTCCCAAGGTTTCCCACTTCCCAAGGTTTCCCACTTCCCAAGGTTTTCCACTTCCCAAGGTTTCCCACTTCTCAAGGTTTCCCGCTTCCCAAGGTTTTCCGCTTCCCAAGGTTTCCCACTTCCCAAGGTTTCCCACTTCCCAAGGTTTCCCGCTTCCCAAGGTTTCCCACTTCCCAAGGTTTCCCACTTCTCAAGGTTTCCCACTTCCCAAGGTTTCCCACTTCCCAAGGTTTCCCACTTCCCAAGGTTTCCCACTTCCCAAGGTTTCCCACTTCCCAAGGTTTCCCACTTCCCAAGGTTTCCCGCTTCCCAAGGTTTCCCACTTCCCAAGGTTTTCCACTTCCCAAGGTTTCCCACTTCTCAAGGTTTCCCACTTCCCAAGGTTTCCCACTTCCCAAGGTTTCCTACTTCCCAAGGTTTCCCACTTCCCAAGGTTTTCCACTTCCCAAGGTTTCCCACTTCTCAAGGTTTCCCACTTCCCAAGGTTTCCCACTTCTCAAGGTTTCCCACTTCCCAAGGTTTTCCACTTCCCAAGGTTTCCCACTTCCCAAGGTTTCCCGCTTCCCAAGGTTTCCCACTTCCCAAGGTTTTCCACTTCCCAAGGTTTCCCGCTTCCCAAGGTTTCCATTTTTTTAGTTTCCAACTTACTAATTAGTCTATATAATTCTCTTGATTTCCAGAACTAAACAATAATTAAAGCAGAACCCTAGATAGGAGCAGAAATGAGTGAGAGACATTTTCACCAAATAATGATCCGTAACTTCTCTCTCAGACTAAAGCTAGCAGGAGCCTTCTCCGTCATCAGTTCTCGTTAGACTCGCCTCAATGTTGTGTCGGGAGCCTACAAGTCTTAATGAGAACTAAATATTTTTGTACACTGAGTGAGAGTTCGTCATAAAGTTCTGCTTTATTCAGCATTCATGAACACTCATTAATAATCCGGTTCATTGTTTTGCGAAGCAAAATGATTAAAGGAGGACTTCACATACCGCTTCCTAATTTAAATGAAGCTTAACCCATTCTAACTTATATTGCTACCCATTCTAATCAAAAAAATAATCGAGAACTGTTTCAGGACCGAGTTATTTGAATAAAATTTGAGCACATTGTTTAAGGATCGTTTGAGCACTATTTTACAACTTTTTGAGCACTTTTTTAGCCAAAAAGTAGTTCCCAACCCACACAACGCCGCCGCCCCGCCAGCTGCTGCTTGACCGAGGCGCCAATGCTGACATTCGCGACTCTGACGCGGCCAGCGCCAGTATGTGGGCCTGCCGGCTAGACAGCGTCGACCACTTTAACTTGCTGCGTCGGCGACTGCGGCCTGACGAGCCGTGGGCGCGGGACAGTCAGGGCAGGACGGTGGTGCATTGGGCGGTGAGGAGGCAAGAGCCGCTGATGTGTCTGCAGGTGAGGCAATCGCTTTATTCTTTAATTCGTGGGCATGACCGCAACCATTGGGTGGAGCTCGATTCCACGGCGAGGCCATATTAACAGTAGGACTAGCAAGCCATTTTGCCACCCGTTTTTATACCAAGTGGGATTTCCACAGTCAGATTTTTTTGGCAGCGCCTGAATGCTAACAGCGTTGGGTGATGACTGATTGGTTAACACACTAGGCGATGGTGTCCTGTGGTTGAGCTGCGCCTAATATTTAGGCTTGATCAGTGAAATTGGAAAAATTCGCGTCAGGTTGTCCATAGTGGCCTAGTTCCACCTGTTTTAGCCCTTGAAGGTCCAGCAGGTAAAGGTAGGTGACTACCGAAGACGGAGATGATGCAGGCACATTCGGGTGACATGCTGATCAATTTTGAAGGCCTGGTAAGGCCGCACTGAGGCGCAGTGCTAATTCGTGTATAGGGGTGTGGGAAATACACTAGCGCTTATGGGAATAATCTACACTAATACACTAGCCAGAAATTACTGAATATCTCGATGGTCTGATGAGCTGGCGACTTGATTTTTGTTTCAGAAGATGCGCAACAAAGAGTTGGCCCGTGTTCTTTAGTTTTGTGTGCCTGCGTTGTTCTCACTGTTCACTGCTCACTGTTATATTGACAAGAGACTCCTAAAATAAGAAAGAAGAACAAAGACAACCGATTTTGAAAAAAAAACTTCATTGAACAAAGAATTAAGCAATTTGAATAGAATATTTAGTTTGTTCTGAAAAACTAACTGATATTTTAGAGACAAAGTATGATCAATAGAAACAATATTTATCAGTAAGCCAAGAAATGGAATGATTTATTATACAAGCTTATAAAATAGATTTAATTTTTCGATATTAGTACTTTAGCGCCTGTGCAGAATTTCCAAGTACCAAACAAAAACGACAATTTTTAGCTACTTGTAAAATTAAATTTACATTCACAGTTATGTAAAATGAGGTAGCTAGCTCAGATAACTCAGTCAATTAGCTGGTTGATCAGTGAGGTAGCTAGCTCAGACAACTCAGCTAATTAACTGGCTGATCAGTGAGGTAGCTAGCTCAGATAACTCAGCTAATTAACTGGTTGATCAGTGAGGTAGCTAGCTCAGATAACTCAGTCAATTAGCTGGTTGATCAGTGAGGTAGCTAGCTCAGACAACTCAGCTAATTAACTGGTTGATCAGTGAGGTAGCTAGCTCAGATAACTCAGCTAATTAACTGGTTGATCAGTGAGGTAGCTAGCTCAGATAACTCAGTCAATTAGCTGGTTGATCAGTGAGGTAGCTAGCTCAGACAACTCAGCTAATTAACTGGTTGATCAGTGAGGTAGCTAGCTCAGATAACTCAGCTAATTAACTGGCTGATCAGTGAGGTAGCTAGCTCAGACAACTCAGCTAATTAACTGGCTGATCAGTGAGATAGCTAGCTCAGACAACTCAGCTAATTAACTGGCTGATCAGTGAGGTAGCTAGCTCAGATAACTCGACTAATTAACTGGCTGATCAGTGAGGTAGCTAGCTCAGACAACTCGACTTATTAACTGGCTGATCAGTGAAGTAGCTAGCTCAGACAACTCGACTTATTAACTGGCTGATCAGTGAGGTAGCTAGCTCAGACAACTCAGCTAATTAACTGGCTGATCAGTGAGGTAGCTAGCTCAGACAACTCAGCTAATTAACTGGCTGATCAGTGAGGTAGCTAGCTCAGATAACTCAGCTAATTAACTGGCTGATCAGTGAGGTAGCTAGCTCAGACAACTCAGCTAATTAACTGGTTGATCAGTGAAGTAGCTAGCTCAGACAACTCAGCTAATTAACTGGTTGATCAGTGAGGTAGCTAGCTCAGACAACTCGACTTATTAACTGGCTGATCAGTGAGGTAGCTAGCTCAGACAACTCAGCTAATTAACTGGCTGATCAGTGAGGTAGCTAGCTCAGACAACTCAGCTAATTAACTGGCTGATCAGTGAAGTAGCTAGCTCAGACAACTCGACTTATTAACTGGCTGATCAGTGAGGTAGCTAGCTCAGACAACTCAGCTAATTAACTGGCTGATCAGTGAGGTAGCTAGCTCAGACAACTCAGCTAATTAACTGGCTGATCATTGAGGTAGCTAGCTCAGACAACTCAGCTAATTAACTGGTTGATCAGTGAGGTAGCTAGCTCAGACAACTCAGCTAATTAACTGGTTGATCAGTGAGGTAGCTAGCTCAGACAACTCAGTTAATAACGTTAGAACCTTAGGAAATTAAGAACATTTTTGCTTGCATCTTTAGGGTTCAGGTGCCGGTGGAAAAGAGAGCAGGTCATTCCGTCAGTGCCGCAGTTGACATCGTCAATGCTGTCCTTTGATGCGCCGGAGACTGTCGCTGAGTACTTTCGCTTTTCTAACATCGCTTTTGCTGTCACGGCTGCAGCACAGTCGCTGTTTAAACTGCCTGATGGATAGGAAATAGACTAGAAAATTGGCTACGGAGTCGGCGCTGGTCAGAATGTTGGCCACGCCGAGAAAGACCTGGCAAGCGTCGCGACAATCGAAGTCCTTCAGCACTCCGGCCACCAGCATTGGCAACTCGCACACAACAAACACCGAGCAGAGCACCAACACCGTGCGATTCACCGAATCATTCTGGGCCCGCCGCCGCTGTACAGCCATGATTGGCGCTGGCAGGTCGTGCAGAAACTCCCGGTTGGATTTGCGCAGCCGGCAGAGGGTCAGGCAGCTCGTCAGTAGCAGGCAGCAGACCGGAGCCAGCGACTGCAGTGCGAAGTAGCAGCTGGGGTAGGCTCGGTAGGCCGAGTGACTTGCGAACGGCGCCGCCTGAAGCCCCACGATCTGCCCGGAGCTCTGGCACCGGGTGTACGTCACCTCCAGGGCCCTGGGCAATGTCACCAGACATGCCGCTAGCCAGAGAGCCGCGGATGTCAAATTGATCAGTCGCCGACTATCGCCGCGTCGACGACTTCCTAGAGCATCGCCGATGGCGCGATAGCGTCGCCAGGCGATGTGTACAATAAGCCAGTTGCGTACAACCATGCTAGTCTTGTACGCCGGCCACACTCCGTACAGCACAAAGTAAGCTAGCCAGTTCGGGCCGGCGGGCATGAGGTGGCCGGTTGTCGGCATAACCAGAAGGTAGAACAGTTCGAAGACAAATGCGCTCAAGTTGAGCAGCAGCTCGCAGACTGACAGGTGCAACAGCATCTGGATGAGGGCGCTGCGCTGGCGTTGAATTCGAAAAATTCCGACGGACACGCAACTGCCGGTCAGGGCTAGAAAGGCCAGTGCCGACTTGCAAAGGTAGAGCGCGTCCATCACCGTCTCCTCGCTGGTAGCGCCCTGCCAGAGCAGCGCCCGCTGCGGCTCCGAGCAGTTGGGATCGGCGGGGTCCAACCTGATCAACTCCAGCAGCTGCTGATCTGGCAGGAGCTGACTCTCCGGCGTGCTGAACTGCTGATGACCGGGCATTCTCAGCTGCTAGGATAGTACTCGAAGGCCCTCGCAATCCAGTAATTCCACTGTTGATAATGCCTTCAGCCTAACCAGGGACGGGAAACAGATAAGGTTAGTTTGTGTATTTTAAGTAACCGTAGTTAAAGACAGCCCCAACACTAAAGCTAATAACAGCGGGCTTGAGACACAGCCAGTCGGAGCACACAGACGGGCTAAAGGTCAAGTCTGATCAGCCAGTATAATTGGGCCTGCGATATCTAGGGACCCGCCGAGTGGTAAGATTGTCTGCTTTGAATTGCTTTTATAGTCCAGATTGCTTCATTTCAGGTTAAAGAAAGTTGAAGTTGGCGAAATTAGCCATAGACGTTATTGATTGTGGAGATCTTCCTTGTTCAGATCTATTTTCAATTGGCCCGTTTTGTCTATGGCCGTATAATCAAAAGTAAATCGATGCAATTAATGCCCACTTTTTACGCAGTCAGGATTTTTTTAAGTAGAATCTTGACTAAGTGGACCTGAAGTGTTTATTTACTGTGTGTAATAGTGCAATAGCTGCTTTCGCACTTAAGTTTTTTTTACAAATGCGCACGTCTAATGCAGCTTACTTAGGACTATGAGGACAGATATAGCTCAGTCCCATATAAGCAGTGCTAATGTTAAGCATGGTCCTGTGTAAAAAGCTGCCAGGTGTGAATCCGGCACTCTGGAAAACATTCTTCTTCTTAGCTGGAAAGAGTTAAAACAGGCTAACTAATCTGAGCTTTGGGCTCATGGTTGGATTAGCTATGGAAGTGGGAGACAGGCATGAGGAAGATACTGAACAAATACGAGCCGTATGAGAATGATTCATAACAGCTATGAGAATGATTCATAATAGCTATGAGAATGATTCATAACAGCTATGAGAATGATTCATAACAGCTATGAGAATGATTCATAACAGCTATGAGAATGATTCATAACAGCTATGAGAATGATGCAGAACAGCTATGAGAATGATTCATAACAGCTATGAGAATGATTCATAACAGCTATGAGAATGATGCAGAACAGCTATGAGAATGATGCAGAACAGCTATGAGAATGATTCATAACAGCTATGAGAATGATTCATAACAGCTATGAGAATGATTCATAACAGCTATGAGAACGATTCATAACAGCTATGAGAATGATTCATAACAGCTATGAGAATGATGCAGAACAGCTATGAGAATGATGCAGAACAGCTATGAGAATGATGCAGAACAGCTATGAGAATGATGCAGAACAGCTATGAGAATGATGCAGAACAGGTAATTTATTTACTGAGAATGTGTTAGCAACAGAAAAAACTCACAAGCAGTTACTGAGCGGGCAGTGTGGTATCGTGTCACCTCAGTCTTATCTCCCCATGTCGCAAATTGACAGGTCCTTACTAACAGGTGAAGTCCCAGTCCCGACTAAAAATGTGAGCTGATAGCAGATTGGGAGGGGGTTGGCGCCCAGCTCAATGCTGATTGGTCGAATAATTTTTTGAGAAGCGAATCGAAACTGCAAGCAGCAAATTTCCTGGATTAATTTCTAATCCCTTCTCATTGGAAGCAACAGAAAATTAGTATTCTTTTCCAAAGGTTTCATCTCTGCTGTTGCATGACTTCTGTGCTATAAAAACTAGAGAAAATTTCTAGCTTTCAGTTTTTTGGCTACTTTGTAATCATTAACCATTCTGTGACTGCTCTGGCTTCACTATTTCACGAATTCTGACTGTCAATTTGCCCCTGTCACTCTCACTGTCACTCTCACCGACAAACAGTCACTCTCACTCTCAAACTGTCACTCTCACTCACAAACTGCCACTCTCACTCACAAACTGTCACTCTCACTCACAAACTGCCACTC
The DNA here is from genome assembly GCA_950097015.1 of Macrostomum hystrix. Lineage (NCBI taxonomy): Eukaryota > Metazoa > Platyhelminthes > Macrostomidae > Macrostomum > Macrostomum hystrix. Next base: position 6,581,068 of record CATNEN010000025.1, on the reverse strand, counting down.
TCACTCACAAACTGTCACTCTCACTCTCAAAATGTCACTCTCACTCTCAAAATGTCGCTCTCACTCACAAAATGTCACTCTCACTTTCTAACTGTCACTCTCACTCACAAACTGTCACTCTCACTCTCAAACTGTCACTCTCACTCACAAACTGTCACTCTCACTCTCAAACTGTCACTCTCACTCTCAAAATGTCGCTCTCACTCACAAACTGTCACTCTCACTCTCAAACTGTCACTCTCACTCTCAAAATGTCGCTCTCACTCACAAACTGTCACTCTCACTTTCTAACTGTCACTCTCACTCTCAAACTGTCACTCTCACTTTCTAACTGTCACTCTCACTCACAAACTGTCACTCTCACTCTCAAACTGTCACTCTCACTCTCAAAATGTCGCTCTCACTCACAAACTGTCACCCTCACTCTCAAACTGTCACTCTCACTTTCTAACTGTCACTCTCACTCTCAAACTGTCACTCTCACTTTCTAACTGTCACTCTCACTCACAAACTGTCACTCTCACTCTCAAACTGTCACTCTCACTCTCAAAATGTCACTCTCACTCAAAAACTGTCACTCTCACTCTCAAACTGTCACTCTCACTTTCTAACTGTCACTCTCACTCACAAAATGTCACTCTCACCGACAAACAGTCACTCTCACCCACAAACTGTCACTCTCACTCTCAAACTGTCACTCTCACTTTCTAACTGTCACTCTCACTCACAAACTGTCACTCTCACTCTCAAACTTTCACTCTCACTCTCAAAATGTCACTCTCACTCTCAAACTGTCACTCTCAATTTCTAACTGTCACTCTCACTCACAAACTGTCACTCTCACTCTCAAACTGTCACTCTCACTCTCAAAATGTCGCTCTCACTCACAAACTGTCACCCTCACTCTCAAACTGTCACTCTCACTTTCTAACTGTCACTCTCACTCTCAAACTGTCACTCTCACTTTCTAACTGTCACTCTCACTCACAAACTGTCACTCTCACTCTCAAACTGTCACTCTCACTCTCAAAATGTCACTCTCACTCAAAAACTGTCACTCTCACTCTCAAACTGTCACTCTCACTTTCTAACTGTCACTCTCACTCACAAAATGTCACTCTCACCGACAAACAGTCACTCTCACCCACAAACTGTCACTCTCACTCTCAAACTGTCACTCTCACTTTCTAACTGTCACTCTCACTCACAAACTGTCACTCTCACTTTCTAACTGTCACTCTCACTTTCTAACTGTCACTCTCACTCACAAACTGTCACTCTCACTCTCAAACTTTCACTCTCACTCTCAAAATGTCACTCTCACTCTCAAACTGTCACTCTCACTTTCTAACTGTCACTCTCACTCACAAACTGTCACTCTCACTCTCAAACTGTCACTCTCACTCTCAAAATGTCGCTCTCACTCACAAAATGCCACTCTCACTCTCAAACTGTCACTCTCACCGACAAACAGTCACTCTCACCCACAAACTCTCACTCTCACTCACAAACTGTCACTCTCACTCACAAAATGTCACTCTCACTCTCAAACTGTCACTCTCACTCACAAACTGTCACTCTCACTCTCAAAATGTCACTCTCACCGACAAACAGTCACTCTCACCCACAAACTCTCACTCTCACTCACAAACTGTCACTCTCACTCTCAAACTGTCACTCTCACTCTCAAACTGTCACTCTCACTCTCAAACTGTCACTCTCACTCACAAACTGTCACTCTCACTCACAAAATGTCACTCTCACTCACAAACTGTCACTCTCACTCTCAAACTGTCACTCTCACTCACAAACTGTCACTCTCACTCTCAAAATGTCACTCTCACCGACAAACAGTCACTCTCACCCACAAACTCTCACTCTCACTCACAAACTGTCACTCTCACTCACAAAATGTCACTCTCACTCACAAACTGTCACTCTCACTCTCGAACTGTCACTCTCACCTACAAGCTGTCACTCTCACTCACAAACTGTCACTCTCACTCACAAACTGTCACTCTCACTCACAAACTGTCACTCTCACTCACAAACTGTCACTCTCACTCACAAACTGTCACTCTCACTCTCAAACTGTCACTCTCACTCTCAAACTGTCACCCTCACTCTCAAACTGTCACTCTCACTCACAAACTGTCACTCTCACTCACAAACTGTCACTCTCACTCACAAACTGTCACTCTCACTCTCAAACTGTCACTCTCACTCTCAAACTATCACTCTCACTCACAAACTGTCACTCTCACTCTCAAGTTATCACTCTTGAGAGTTATTATTATTGACTATTTTGGATTGATAAATTGTTAAAATTTTCACTTTTTAATCAATATGGATTCGTCATAGATGTTAGATGTCCTTGTCCCCAGCATCTCCGACAGGAATCGCTGAATATCTAGACAATCCTGACGTCGGACAGCTTTGAAATTTTGTTCATCGCAAAGGGTGGAAAATTTCGATTCAGATTTTCACAAAAATCGGTCATTCGGTTTGGGAGCCATCGTGAAGTAGGCAGTGGGTATTTGAAACCTTCCCTAAACAAAAAATAGAATAAAAGTACAAACAGTCATCTTGACACCCAGCCTCGGCCTTGAATTTGAATTTCAACAGGCGCTGATCTCGTCCGATTCCGCGGTGGCAGCAGCGACAGTCGAGCTGAGAGACAACAACGGGCGAACGCCGCTTCTGACCGCGGCCGAGACGGGTGAGTCCGGTACTCAACTAGGAGCCTGCGCGTGGGCGAGATGAATTGCGTAGGCGGATGCGTCGTTGGGAAAAAAGAAGTTGGGATTAATGCAACTATCGCGTGTCGCTTTGACCAATAAGCGGGGTATTTTCTAATGAAATTCGAGGCTCGAATCCGCGGCCTGGGGTCATTTTCTTAGATTGATGAAGCGGTCTTGCTATAAGTAGGTAGATTTGAGTAGCCTTTTGAGCAATTCACACCCAACTGGGTTTTTAAGGTTTTAGATAGACAATAGATGCATTGGATATTCGCTCGTATCGATACAATTTATAACAATTTGATGTGCAGCCGACCTATTGCGCAGCGCATCTGAATACTGTGTACGGCTGCTCAGTCCATGGACAGGGGAGACGCCACACCCACCCTCAATCACCCCAGCTGATGCTGGTACCCATTTATTAGCTAGGTGAACTAAAAAAAGGAAGAATTAAGTGTCTTACTAAAGGACAAAAATGGTTCCAATCGAGTCGGGAATCGAACCCTCGACCTTCAATTCGTTAGTCGGACGCTCTAACCACTAGGCTACAACCCTCTTACTGAACTATCTGAAGTCTTTTACACACCTAACACAGTTGGGCCCGATGTACAGCCAGTAGCAGAGCCGTAACTGTACCAAAAGTTGTGTACAGCTTTTCAGTCCATGGACTGGGGGGACACAACTTTCGATCTCCAGCTGTTGCTGATACCTATTCTACAGCTGGGTACAGCTGGCTCCTAGAGGATGATTGATGATTGATTGGAATTTTAGAACTATCAATCACAGTTTTATTGTTAAATCAACTCATATTGTGTCTCTTTCAGTAAAATGTAATTCGCAAACCAAAAAATACCGGATAGCCAATCCACTGGCAGTGGTTCTAACGCGAAAAATTCGTTGCTTAAATTTTCTGCCATAGAAAAAGAAAATATATTAAAAGAAAAATTAGCCAACTAAGGAAGAATTTATGCATCGCTGGTTTGGGTTGTAACCCTACCCCCTTCAACCTGGGCCATTGCTGCCTGCTTCCTGCCTGCTTTCTGCCCGACTTCATCCAGGCCTTCAATGCCAGGCAATCAGTCAGCTAAGTTGCTTTTTTTACCTCTCTTCCCTTCCTGATTTTTCTTTGAGACCTTTCATATTTAGGTGCGTCAGGCTTATATGCTGTGAGGGGTGGGAAACGAGCTGATCAAGTAGAAGCAGAATATAATTCAACTAAATAAAATTAGCGTCTACGTCAATAGCAGCTCGTACTGAACCCACACTCCGCTAGGCAGTTTAACACTTTCGGGAATTCCAATCTTATGTCCATCACACAGGTGTCTACCTTCAATCTAATGTGTGTGAGTGTGTGAGTGAGTGTGTGAGTGTGTGAGTGAGTGTGTGAGTGAGTGTGTGAGTGTGTGAGTGTGTGAGTGAGTGTGTGAGTGAGTGTGTGAGTGAGTGTGTGAGTGAGTGAGTGAGTGAGTGTGTGAGTGTGTGAGTGAGTGTGTGAGTGTGTGAGTGTGTGAGTGAGTGTGTGAGTGTGAGTGAGTGAGTGAGTGAGTGAGTGTGTGAGTGTGTGTGAGTGTGTGAGTGAGTGAGTGAGTGTGTGAGTGAGTGAGTGTGTGAGTGTGTGAGTGAGTGAGTGAGTGTGTGAGTGTGTGAGTGTGTGAGTGTGTGAGTGAGTGTGTGAGTGTGTGAGTGTGTGAGTGTGTGAGTGAGTGAGTGAGTGTGTGAGTGAGTGTGTGAGTGTGTGAGTGAGTGTGTGAGTGTGTGAGTGAGTGAGTGAGTGTGTGAGTGTGTGAGTGTGTGAGTGTGTGAGTGAGTGTGTGAGTGTGTGAGTGTGTGAGTGTGTGAGTGTGTGAGTGTGTGAGTGAGTGTGTGAGTGAGTGAGTGAGTGAGTGAGTGTGTGAGTGTGTGTGAGTGTGTGAGTGAGTGAGTGAGTGTGTGAGTGTGTGAGTGAGTGTGTGAGTGTGTGAGTGTGTGAGTGTGTGAGTGAGTGTGTGAGTGTGTGAGTGTGTGAGTGTGTGAGTGTGTGAGTGAGTGTGTGAGTGTGTGAGTGAGTGTGTGAGTGTGTGAGTGAGTGTGTGAGTGTGTGAGTGAGTGTGTGAGTGTGTGAGTGAGTGTGTGAGTGAGTGTGTGAGTGAGTGAGTGAGTGAGTGTGTGAGTGTGTGAGTGAGTGTGTGAGTGTGTGAGTGTGTGAGTGAGTGTGTGAGTGAGTGAGTGAGTGAGTGAGTGTGTGAGTGTGTGTGAGTGTGTGAGTGAGTGAGTGTGTGAGTGTGTGAGTGTGTGAGTGAGTGTGTGAGTGAGTGAGTGAGTGAGTGAGTGTGTGAGTGTGTGTGAGTGTGTGAGTGAGTGAGTGAGTGTGTGAGTGAGTGAGTGAGTGTGTGAGTGAATGTGTGAGTGAGTGTGTGAGTGAGTGAGTGAGTGAGTAAGTGTGTGAGTGTGTGTGAGTGTGTGAGTGAGTGAGTAAGTGTGTGAGTGTGTGTGAGTGTGTGAGTGAGTGAGTGAGTGTGTGAGTGAGTGAGTGAGTGTGTGTGAGTGTGTGAGTGTGTGAGTGAGTGAGTGAGTGAGTGAGTGTGTGAGTGAGTGTGTGAGTGTGTGAGTGTGTGAGTGAGTGTGTGAGTGAGTGAGTGAGTGAGTGAGTGTGTGAGTGTGTGAGTGAGTGAGTGTGTGAGTGTGTGAGTGAGTGTGTGAGTGTGTGAGTGTGTGAGTGAGTGTGTGAGTGAGTGAGTGAGTGAGTGAGTGTGTGAGTGTGTGTGAGTGTGTGAGTGAGTGAGTGAGTGTGTGAGTGAGTGAGTGTGTGAGTGTGTGAGTGAGTGAGTGAGTGTGTGAGTGTGTGAGTGTGTGAGTGTGTGAGTGAGTGTGTGAGTGTGTGAGTGTGTGAGTGTGTGAGTGAGTGAGTGAGTGTGTGAGTGTGTGAGTGAGTGTGTGAGTGTGTGAGTGAGTGAGTGAGTGTGTGAGTGAGTGAGTGAGTGTGTGAGTGTGTGAGTGTGTGAGTGTGTGAGTGAGTGTGTGAGTGTGTGAGTGTGTGAGTGTGTGAGTGTGTGAGTGAGTGTGTGAGTGAGTGAGTGAGTGAGTGAGTGTGTGAGTGTGTGTGAGTGTGTGAGTGAGTGAGTGAGTGTGTGAGTGAGTGAGTGAGTGTGTGAGTGTGTGAGTGTGTGAGTGTGTGAGTGAGTGTGTGAGTGTGTGAGTGTGTGAGTGTGTGAGTGTGTGAGTGTGTGAGTGAGTGTGTGAGTGTGTGAGTGAGTGAGTGAGTGTGTGTGAGTGTGTGAGTGTGTGAGTGAGTGAGTGAGTGAGTGAGTGTGTGAGTGAGTGTGTGAGTGAGTGAGTGAGTGAGTGAGTGAGTGAGTGTGTGAGTGTGTGAGTGAGTGTGTGAGTGAGTGAGTGAGTGAGTGAGTGAGTGAGTGTGTGAGTGTGTGAGTGAGTGTGTGAGTGTGTGAGTGTGTGAGTGAGTGTGTGAGTGAGTGAGTGAGTGAGTGAGTGTGTGAGTGTGTGTGAGTGTGTGAGTGAGTGAGTGAGTGTGTGAGTGAGTGAGTGAGTGTGTGAGTGTGTGAGTGTGTGAGTGTGTGAGTGAGTGTGTGAGTGTGTGAGTGTGTGAGTGTGTGAGTGTGTGAGTGTGTGAGTGAGTGTGTGAGTGAGTGAGTGAGTGAGTGAGTGTGTGAGTGTGTGTGAGTGTGTGAGTGAGTGAGTGAGTGTGTGAGTGAGTGAGTGAGTGTGTGAGTGTGTGAGTGTGTGAGTGTGTGAGTGAGTGTGTGAGTGTGTGAGTGTGTGAGTGTGTGAGTGTGTGAGTGTGTGAGTGAGTGTGTGAGTGTGTGAGTGAGTGAGTGAGTGTGTGTGAGTGTGTGAGTGTGTGAGTGAGTGAGTGAGTGAGTGAGTGTGTGAGTGAGTGTGTGAGTGAGTGAGTGAGTGAGTGAGTGAGTGAGTGTGTGAGTGTGTGAGTGAGTGTGTGAGTGTGTGAGTGTGTGAGTGAGTGTGTGAGTGAGTGAGTGAGTGAGTGAGTGTGTGAGTGTGTGTGAGTGTGTGAGTGAGTGAGTGAGTGTGTGAGTGAGTGAGTGAGTGAGTGAGTGTGTGAGTGTGTGAGTGAGTGTGTGAGTGTGTGAGTGTGTGAGTGAGTGTGTGAGTGAGTGAGTGAGTGAGTGAGTGTGTGAGTGTGTGTGAGTGAGTGAGTGAGTGAGTGAGTGTGTGAGTGTGTGTGAGTGTGTGAGTGAGTGAGTGAGTGTGTGAGTGAGTGAGTGAGTGTGTGAGTGAGTGTGTGAGTGAATGTGTGAGTGAGTGTGTGAGTGAGTGAGTGAGTGAGTGTGTGAGTGAGTGTGAGTGTGTGAGTGAGTGAGTGAGTGTGTGAGTGAGTGAGTGAGTGAGTGAGTGAGTGAGTGAGTGAGTGAGTGTGTGAGTGTGTGAGTGAGTGTGTGAGTGTGTGAGTGTGTGAGTGAGTGTGTGAGTGAGTGAGTGAGTGAGTGAGTGTGTGAGTGTGTGTGAGTGTGTGAGTGAGTGAGTGAGTGTGTGAGTGAGTGTGTGAGTGTGTGAGTGAGTGTGTGAGTGAGTGAGTGAGTGAGTGAGTGAGTGAGTGTGTGAGTGTGTGAGTGAGTGTGTGAGTGTGTGAGTGTGTGAGTGAGTGTGTGAGTGAGTGAGTGAGTGAGTGAGTGTGTGAGTGTGTGTGAGTGTGTGAGTGAGTGAGTGAGTGTGTGAGTGAGTGAGTGAGTGTGTGAGTGTGTGAGTGTGTGAGTGTGTGAGTGAGTGTGTGAGTGTGTGAGTGTGTGAGTGTGTGAGTGTGTGAGTGTGTGAGTGAGTGTGTGAGTGAGTGAGTGAGTGAGTGAGTGTGTGAGTGTGTGTGAGTGTGTGAGTGAGTGAGTGAGTGTGTGAGTGAGTGAGTGAGTGTGTGAGTGTGTGAGTGTGTGAGTGTGTGAGTGAGTGTGTGAGTGTGTGAGTGTGTGAGTGTGTGAGTGTGTGAGTGTGTGAGTGAGTGTGTGAGTGTGTGAGTGAGTGAGTGAGTGTGTGTGAGTGTGTGAGTGTGTGAGTGAGTGAGTGAGTGAGTGAGTGTGTGAGTGAGTGTGTGAGTGTGTGAGTGTGTGAGTGAGTGTGTGAGTGAGTGAGTGAGTGAGTGAGTGTGTGAGTGTGTGTGAGTGTGTGAGTGAGTGAGTGAGTGTGTGAGTGAGTGAGTGAGTGTGTGAGTGAGTGTGTGAGTGAGTGAGTGAGTGAGTGAGTGTGTGAGTGTGTGTGAGTGTGTGAGTGAGTGAGTGAGTGTGTGAGTGAGTGAGTGAGTGTGTGAGTGTGTGAGTGTGTGAGTGTGTGAGTGTGTGAGTGAGTGTGTGAGTGTGTGAGTGTGTGAGTGTGTGAGTGTGTGAGTGTGTGAGTGTGTGAGTGAGTGTGTGAGTGTGTGAGTGTGTGAGTGTGTGAGTGTGTGAGTGTGTGAGTGAGTGTGTGAGTGTGTGAGTGAGTGAGTGAGTGAGTGAGTGTGTGAGTGTGTGTGAGTGTGTGAGTGAGTGAGTGAGTGTGTGAGTGAGTGAGTGAGTGTGTGAGTGAGTGTGTGAGTGAATGTGTGAGTGAGTGTGTGAGTGAGTGAGTGAGTGAGTAAGTGTGTGAGTGTGTGTGAGTGTGTGAGTGAGTGAGTAAGTGTGTGAGTGTGTGTGAGTGTGTGAGTGAGTGAGTGAGTGTGTGAGTGAGTGAGTGAGTGTGTGAGTGTGTGAGTGTGTGAGTGTGTGAGTGTGTGAGTGAGTGTGTGAGTGTGTGAGTGTGTGAGTGTGTGAGTGTGTGAGTGTGTGAGTGAGTGTGTGAGTGTGTGAGTGAGTGAGTTAGTGTGTGTGAGTAAGTGTGTGTGTGAGTGTGTGAGTGAGTGTGTGTGTGTGAGTGTGTGATTGTGTGAGTGTGTGTGAGTATGTAAGTGAGTGTGTGTGTGTGTGATTGTGTGTGAGTGAGTGTGTGTGTGAGTGAGTGTGTGAGTGTGTGAGTGTGTGAGTGTGTGAGTGAGTGTGTGATTGTGTGAGTGTGTGAGTGTGTGAGTGTGTGAGTGTGTGAGTGAGTGTGTGGTTGTGTGAGTGTGTGAGTGTGAGTGTGTGAGTATGAGTGTGTGAGTGAGTGTGTGATTGTGTGAGTGTGTGAGTGTGAGTGTGAGTGTGTGAGTGTGTGAGTGAGTGTGTGTGTGTTTGATGTCTGCTGTTTATCAGTGGAATGGGCTGATATCGTCCTATACTTTGAACTAGATGAGTAAACACTGGGCCAATGTTTAGAAGACTATGAAAACTAAAGCAATTTTTGCCATTATCACAATATCCCGATCAGACGCATTAACGCGCCTTTCTGTGGGGAGTGCAGTACTAAAGTCACGTCCAGCTGTCACTCACCTAAATCCCATTGTTATCCCGTCCTGCCAGGCGCAATGTCAGCCTGCCAGCTAATCCTGGATGCCGGCGGCAAGTCAGCACTGGAAGCTATTGACAACGATGGCCGGTCAGCTATTCACCTCGCCACCATAGGCGGACACGGAGAATTGCTGAACTTCCTGCTTGATCAAGGAGGTGAGGATGCCGTCTGTCTGGCTAGCCTTATCAACCAGGGGGTTGTAGCCTAGTGGTTAGAGTGACTCTCGACTTAAAGGTCAGGGGTTCGATTCCCATTTCCACTGAAACAGTTTGTGTCCTTTCGCAAGACAGAGGACAAAGACACCCTATGCGTGTGGCGTCTCCCCAGTCCATGGACTGGACAGTCGTACGCAGTCTTCAGATGCGCCGCGCAATATCTGCGGCTGTGCTATCGGCTGCACATCTGGCCCAATGGAGGCAGGTGTAATAAAAAATGTTATCAGCTATTTTTGGCTTTGAAGACTGCTTTTTATCGATTGGAAAACTTTTGAAGTAAACTCTCTTAGCCCAAAATCTAAAACCCAAATGCTTCCAATTCCCCTTTTTACCACGTCGAGAATTTCGACTTCCTTTTTTCCTGTCCAAGCTCAGGGTGTTAATCCCTTTAGCCCCACAGGGCAGGTCAAAATTCTGTTTTGAACTCAAAGCATTTGGCTGGCTTTATCTTAAACGATTGGCCAAGTCCTGCCAGTAGTTTACTACCTTAGAATGAGCGCCAGACTTCATACGTCCGGTCTGAGCCAGTTTTAGCCTGAATTAGAACTCGAAGCACGATTAAAGAACGAGTCTTTAAAGAAGACATTTTGGTTTGTCGCAGTTTTTGTCCCTAATTGCCCGTTCCAATTCACGCTTTCATTGGTTTACCAGCAGCAACCTGGAGTAGAGGCAGATTTGAAAGTGATGCACTTTTACCCCAATCAAATGACTGCTCACATTTTGCATGGCTCATTTAACGCTAATCGTCAGTAGCTCAACTGAAATTGTTTTTCTCTGCCAGCTGAAATTGATTCGCGCGACAGCGAAGGTGCCACAGCCTGGGACTGCGCCAAGCAGCGCCGGCTGCACTACTGCAAGCTGATTCTGGCCAGCCACTACAGGCAGAAGTTGGTGGCACCCAATGAAGACGAGACGGCTGGGCCTGCCAGTAACAAACAGCCAGCTGTGAGTACAATATAAACAGTTAAGGCGGAAGGCCTATTTGCTTAAGAGATGGCAGCGAAGATCGTGGGCTGCATGGCGAGTATATTTATATTTGAACATACTCGTAGAGGGTGATAGAGGGGCCTAGAGAGGTGCGAAAAAGTGGCGTGACTTCGCACAACGCCCTCCCCGACTTAGCGAGTCGGCTGGCTGGGCACAAAAGCCCACCTCAACTAATCTGAGATTAAGGGGTTTGGAGTGCAGCTGCACTAGCGCTGGCCCGTCGCGTATTGTGTGGCCGCAATACACATGATCACACCATTGTGTGGTGTGATCATGTGTTTTTTCAGCGTGCCAGATTAGGGGTGGGTGTGATGCAGGGTTTTTTATGCGCGCCAAATAAGGGTGGAGGTGTGATGTTGGGTTTTTTTCGCGCACCAGATCAGGGGCCAATGTGTTATCTAGGGTTATATGCGCGCCAGATAAGGGTGGAGGTGTGATGTTGGGTTTTTTTCGCGCACCAGATCAGGGGCGAATGTGTTATCTAGGGTTATATGCGCACCAGATAAGGGTGGAGGTGTGATGCTGGGGTTTTTTCGCGCTAGATTAGAGTGGAGGCGTCAGTGTGGGTTGTACTCGTACTTTGAGTATGTCTGAAATTTTTTCGGATAAATCCAACTTATTTGGTTGGATAAGTTGGATAAATACGAGGGCTGTCCCAAAAGTAGTGTTACTTTTGATTATATCTTTTGTTCTGATGGTTCAAATAACGTGATTTGACACAGTCTTATAGCGGCAAGTCTCTTCTTTATATTAATTCAAATCTTTTTTCTAACAGACTAGGGAAATAGAAGTCATCAACGAAAAACTAACAGGACCTCAAACATAGACTTACAGTAAATCAACAAGCTATCGGAATGCTACGAAAGTGCTTTCGACTGAGGTCACTCTTTCAACCAAAATTTCTCAATTTCTCAATCCGCGACAAAGATAGATATGTCTCTGGAAAAATCATAATGAAGTTATAATTTGAAAGTTGTCTCTGGAAAAGATGGAATGAAATCTTCATATCTCTCACTGGGACTTGGCTTCAGTACGAGCATTTTTGTTTTCATTTCTTGCTGTGCTAAAGATAATGGATGTGCATTCAAGTTTTGCCCAGAGGAGTGTGATTTACACCCTTTGGAAGACGGGGCACAGTGCAGCCGAGATTCATGGGCAACTTTCATCAGCTCATGGGTCTTGCGCGGTCAGTAAAATGACCATCTATCGTTGAATAGAACAGTTTACGAACCCTCGTAATTTATTGTTCTCGATATGACTAAATGCTATTCTTATGAAATATGTGCTTGTTCAGGCATGCTTTTAGCTTGTTCAGGCATGATTTTATACTCTTATCGTTAAAGTTTATGAGCATGTGATGATTTAGTGTTTTTAATTATTGTGTTTTCAAGCCCGATTAGCAATGCTACTCCTAATCCATTGCAACCCGAACCTCAAGTTCAACATCAATCTGGACAGCTTCAGCTACTTCGACAATAATTACCGGTTGCGCTCCCAGTCAATCAGCGCCAGTCGCGGTGGCTGCGGCCCTGTAGGTCGGCCCCGACCGAGGCTGTTTAGCGAGGCCTCCGTGGCGGCGATGCTGCCGCCACAGGCGCCGATACCGGCCCCCCGTCGTAGAAGCAGCGGCGCCTGCAACTGGCTCTCGGGAGTGAGGCTCAGGGAGGCGATGAGCGTGGGTGCTGATTATTGTAGATTCGACATAAAACCGTTGTTACATCTTTGCATGCTCACCGCTTTGCATACACTCTCACACACTGTCTAGAAGAAGGGCTAGAAACTTTTGCTCGTTTTTAATGTTGTTATTCGCACATTTTTCTTTATTGTTTTATTTCTGACAGCGATTTCTACTAGATGTAGGTTAAGTTTTACCTCGTTTAAAAACGATTTCCAGGAATTTCCAGTGCCGAGGCCTCCACGAACGCCGCCGCCGCCAACGCCCAGATCGAAGTCGCCCTCCTCTGGCCGGCGCCGATTGGTCTACACAGCCGGCAGCGCTAGCGGTGGCGGTACGTCGCGCGAAAGCTCGATTGAGAATGGCGACAATCAGCAGCAGCAGCAGCAGCAGCAGCAAATTCAGTTAAAACCTGTAACAGAGCCTGATGAAAATGTTGGCGCCGAAGGAGAGCGGGAAGGAAGGGAACCAGTTGCTGTGGCTGGGGCTGCGGCGGTGGCTGAGCGTCCAGTTGAAGGACGTCGGGCGAGTGAACCGGCAGCGACTGTGCGATACGAAGTTCAACTATATCAAGGTGGTTGTTTATGAACTCATTTTTAGTTGTCAACAACTTACTAGCTTGTAGCTTAGTATTTAGTTAAAGAGAGATTGATGTCAAACCCTAGATTTAGATGGTGCCGCTATCAATAAGGACAAAGGTGTCAGTGAGGTGAGAGTGAGGTGGGTGTCAGGAGGGAAGGCATGAGAGTGAGGTGGGTGTCAGGAGGGAAGGTATAAGAGTGAGGTGGGCGTCAGGAGGGAAGGCAACGAGAGTGAGGTGGGTGTCAGGAGGAAAGGGAGTGAGACTGAGGTAGGTGTTAGGGGGGAAAGGAACACTAAGCCTTTACTCCGTCCTACCAGCGGACCAGCCGGCGCACCACCCGAGGCCGCCACTTGGCTCACCGGAGCGTCGTCTGTTTCGAGGTCCTCAGACGCCCTACAAACTGCAGCACCGACTGCAAGTGGAATTCAAGGAGGCCGCTCGAGCCGATGAAAATAATGTCGTAGATGAAGTCGAAGCGGACGATGCGCTGCCGCCTCCGCCTGAGTTTCAGTCTTCGCAGATTGTCGCTACGGTGGGCAGCGGCGAAGACAATGACAGCGAAGGCGGTCCACTCGACACGGAGAGGAAGCCGCGGGGTGAGCGGATTGTGTCAGTTCTTGGGAGAAGGTTGTGTCAGTTCGTGGGAGAAGGTTGTGTCAGTTCGTGGGAGAAGATTGTGTCAGTTCTTGGAAGAAGGTTGTGTCAGTTCTTGGGAGAAGATTGTGTCAGTTCGTGGGAGAAGGTTGTGTCAGTTCTGGGGAAAAGATTGTGTCAGCTCTTGGGAGAAGATTGTGTCAGTTCGTGGGAGAAGATTGTGTCAGTTCTTGGGAGAAGATTGTGTCAGTTCTTGGGAGATGTTTGTGTCATTTCTTGGGAGAAGGTTGTGTCAGTTCTGGGGAAAAGATTGTGTCAGCTCTTGGGAGAAGGTTGTGTCAGTTCTTGGGAGAAGATGGTGTCAGTTCTTGGGAGATTTTTGTGTCAGTTCTTGGGAGATGTTTGTGTCAGTTCTTGGGAGATGTTTGTGTCAGTTCTTGGGAGATGTTTGTGTCAGTTCTTGGGAGATGTTTGTGTCAGTTCTTGGGAGATGATTGTGTCAGTTCTTGGGAGATGTTTGTGTCAGTTCTTGGGAGATGTTTGTGTCAGTTCTTGGGAGATGTTTGTGTCAGTTCTTGGGAGATGTTTGTGTCAGTTCTTGGGAGATGATTGTGTCAGTTCTTGGGAGATGTTTGTGTCAGTTCTTGGGAGATGTTTGTGTCAGTTCTTGGGAGATGATTGTGTCAGTTCTTGGAAGAAGGTTGTGTCAGTTCGTGTGAGAAGATTGTGTCAGTTCGTGGGAGAAGGTTGTGTCAGTTCTTGGGAGAAGATTGTGTCAGTTCTTGGGAGAAGATTGTGTCAGTTCTTGGGAGAAGGTTGTGTCAGCTTTTGGGAGAAGGTTGTGTCAGTTCTTGGGAGAAGGTTGTGTCAGTTCGTGTGAGAAGATTGTGTCAGTTCGTGGGAGAAGGTTGTGTCAGTTCTTGGGAGAAGATTGTGTCAGTTCTTGGGAGAAGATTGTGTCAGTTCTTGGGAGAAGGTTGTGTCATTTTTTGGGAGAAGGTTGTGTCAGTTCTTGGGAGAAGATTGTGTCAGTTCTTGGGAGAAGGTTGTGTCAGCTTTTGGGAGAAGGTTGTGTCAGTTCTTGGGAGAAGGTTGTGTCAGTTCGTGGGAGAATATTGTGTCAGTTCTTGGGAGAAGGTTGTGTCAGTTCGTGGGAGAAGGTTGTGTCAGTTCTTGGGAGAAGGTTGTGTCAGTTCTTGGGAGAAGATTGTTTTCATAACTGTAGGGACTGAATGATATCTTTTATCTTTAAGAAAAAAAGTCGATCAGAATATTTTTTTATTAAAATTTGTTTGCCACACTTTATAGGTTGAGAAAGTATTTATCAAAGGTTATCTAGATTAAATTGAGCTAATTTTCCTCTAGGAAGCACACGAGAGACCTCAGACAAAGATTCTCTCTGACCCCCTACCCTAAACTAATCAAGGCGGTAAGTCTGCCACTGCGTGTTCTTTCATTTCGACTTTGAACCTCCTCCTTTGTTTTCTGGCCCTGTTGACTGTTGGAAGATATTAACGAGAAGGAAGAGGAAATTGGGAAATTCAGCGGGATCATGGTCCGGCAGAAAAGCGGTGTTTAATCATGCTTAAGCTTTTCTTTCTGTTAAGACATCCTTGGCGAGCAAAGAGAGGTCACACTCTGTCTCTCCGCTTAAATTCGCTCAATCGTGGGGAAAAATATTTTCAGCATACCTAATATTATTATTGACAAGTTTTGATGCTTATAGTTCGCAAAGTCTTCTTTTAATGTTCATGGCGCAGTGTAAAGTGTAAGTAGCCAATCGATAACGGAGTGGGATGGGTGTCACCAATCGATAACGGAGTGGGGTGGGTATGTCACCAATCGATAACGGAGTGGGGTGGGTATGTCACCAATCGATTACGGAGTGGGGTGGGTGTGTCACCAATCGATTACGGAGTGGGGTGGGTATTGTCACCAATTGATACCGGAGTGGGTCGGCATGCCGTTTAGCTAGAGCAAAACGGCATTTTGGTGGGAAACAATATTTAGCTACATTAAATAGAACTCATAAACGCAGGGCCTGCAGTATCTGGTAACAGTTGAAACGCGTCCAGGGAAGAGGCAATTCTGACCATTCCGCAAGCCATAGAGCACACGCACGCACACGGATACGTACACAAGCACATACTCACAGGTGTACATCTACACTGGCTTTCACATCGTCAAGTAGAGTACACTATGACTGTGCCTGGGGCTTAGGCCTGATGAGCGTAAATTGCACGACAAGCCCCGAAGCCTTCTCTCCGTGGCTGCGTCCAAAATGAATGTGGCCTCGCCGCGGCATCCAGCTCATAGGCCCATGGGCTGGAGTGGACGCCTTACCGCTCCGCAACTCATCCTCTATATGGGCATGTTATCGATCTATAGCGGAGTGAGGTGGGTGTGGTTGATTTGGACTGCCGTGTGCGTATCAGACAGTTTTCTATAACAGAGTCAATGGGGCGTCTGTAATGAATTCTAGTTACTCTTTTCTATTCTTTTTTTCTTCGCACCCTCAGCTGTAATCAAGCCAAAGCATCAGGAGCGTCAACATCCGGCATCGAGCCCTCTGCTGCCCGCCCAGCTTATGCCGCTCCCGGCTGCCTACACTGAAGCCAATTCCGCGGCGGGGTCTGCTTCGGCTGATACACCGGCGGAGTCAATTTCGGCTTATCGTCGACGCACCGGCAAGAAAAAGAGGCGACGCCCTGCAGAATCTGCGGCTGCTGTTGTCGGAGGCGGCGGTAGCGTCGGCGTGTTCAGCGCCAGCGACTACAACCTTCGCGGTGCGGCGGCAGGGTTTGTGCAGCCGCTGGTTGAGAACGCTATGAGCAGTAGTATATCGTGAGCATTAACGCTAAAAGTTTTATCGAATTTCCTGAAAAAAATTCGTTTTCTTCTGAATTTGAAACGAAGCAAAGCGTTAGTTAATAAAAAAAATAATTGCCGGAGGGCTGCGTGCAATGGCGCATCATTTGATGACACTAGAACTGCAGCCAGCGAGGAGGCAATTCTGCCCATTTCGCTGACTCCTGAGCACACAGATACCGTACGCAGGCACGCGCTCACACAGGTGTGTACATCTGCCCTGACTTTCTCATCGTCAGGCAGTGTGCACTTCCACTGTGCCTCGGAGGTTGGCCATCAAGGGCGTAAATTGCACGACAAGCCCCTAAGCCTTCTCTCCGCGGCTGCGCCACAAATGAATGTGGCCTCGCCGCGGAATCGAGCTCTGCAGGGACCTTGGTGATAGAGGCAAACGCGTTAACCGCTGAGACTCCCAAGCCTGTAGTTGCTATTTTATTCACACATTTTAAATAGTCGGTCGAGAGAATAAATTACATTTTTTGTCTGAGAATCTAAGTTATTATCCAAGGTGGGTACAGGTAGGCAGCGAAATTTGGTGTTTCACTTTGGTCTGTTCTGTGCTGGTTAGTTCCAGAGAGCTGGAATTTTTCATTTCCATCAGTTTTTTTTCGCATGCTAAAATAATTTTTGTTGAGCGGGCGAAAATTGTAAATTTCGACTTCCATTAAGGCCTGCCACAGCGAGCTGCTTATCGAGTGTGAAAACTGCTGGCTGAATCCATGTGCATTTTTAACTCTCACCTGAAAATTCTCCCATCTAGAACTACTCTCTTAATTGTAGGCAGGATAATTTTTTGTAATATTTTTTCACGCCTCTAGTAACCTTGTAAATAAGCAGTTTTCTGCCCTTGTACTTGTACGAGTATTTAAATTTATTTTTGTTTCCTCCAGCTGTCGGTATATAGGCGATGTATTTGACGGAATGAGGTGGGTGTCAGCGATCGATAGCGGAGTGAGTTGGGTGCCCACGATTGATGGCAAAGTGGGGTGGGTGTGTCTACCTACGATCGATAGCGGAGTGAGGTAGATAACTACTGAGCGTTTTCGATTTTAATGGATGGATTCTAATCAGTTTCTAGAAAAAAATATTTTCAATTCTAATCCGTTATTCTCACAAACATCAATTCTCACTACAATGATACAGACTTCGTCAGCAGCCACCTCCTGTTGCATCGCCGCGGACGTCATCTGCAGGGCTTATAAGCGGCAGCGGCGGCGGCGGAGGCAGACCGGAGCCTCTCCCGGTGAGTAAATATTGTGGATGCAAAATATGGGAAATCTGAATTTCACTTTACTGACGCGATGGTTTCAACAGTGAATCTCAACCTTCTATGTAAATCGAACAAGATCCCGCTTTCGCTTGTTGCTATGCCAGGATCAAGATCGCGCAGTTCCAAAGCGATTAGCCAGCGGCGGCGGTAGCGCTGGCGGGCATCACGTTCTACTGGTGTCAACGAGCAGCACCGGGAACCGGGTGGCGTCGGCGGCGGCGGCGCAGGTGGCCGCTTCAACATCCGCATCAGCTGGAAGGCTACGCTTCAGCTAACCGCTCGTCTCCTTACTGGCTTGCACAATTCTGCTATGCTCACATACGAGCATTGTCAGAGTAGTGCTGCTCAGTTTTTAGCTAGCAGAAAGCAATTTAGTATGGTCACTTCGCAAATATTTGCCCAGAGTTGGGCACGCAAAAATCTAAGACATAATATTCTATGGTAGCTACTAGAAGTAGGAATGGCTGCGCTCACAGGCATGAGGTAATCGCGATAATGTTGTAAATACCTCTTTAGAATTTCTTTTTAGCAACAAATTTTCTTCTGACTATGATTTTTTCGTCTCGTAAAAAAGTTTTTATTCTAGTTGCGTTTTGTGATTGTTCATTGTACCATTTATCTAAGTTTTAAGTGCTTCATTTTATTTAATTACATTTTTCTTCTCGTTAATTTCATCTGCTTAACTTTACGTAACCGTACGTAGTCTCGACTGTTTGCTGCTTATCATGTTTACGGGGTGCAAGTTACAATCTTAGGATATTTGGTAGCAATTCTGATGGATAATGAAGAGGAATATGGGAGTGAGGTTAGCTAGTCTTAGCTGGCCGAGAAATGTACAGGCCAGGAATCTAATGTACATAAGGGCTAGTGAAGAGTGGAGGGGTAGGGTGGGGGAGTGAGGATGTCGTCAGCGGAGGGTATGAAAGAGTGTACAAGCCATAGAGACCTCAATGTACACTTTGGACAGGGAATGTGTATATAGTTTTACGCATGCACATAGCTTCCAGGATATATTATATATAATAAATATATTTCATTTTTAGTATAATTGAAATTGTTCATAAAGTGAAGTGTATGTGTGTAGCAATAAAGGACAGGAACTCGATGGAAACTTATTTATTACGGCTCCAGTTTTTTATCGGTGGATGATTTTACCTTGCAGCCTGACAACTCGTCCAGTTCAATATTAAGCATGAACTTTTATGCACATATGCTTTTTATGCTAAATACCATTTTAATGACTGGAATGTTTTTTTACTGAAGAAAATCATTTCTTCGTCTCTCGCAATCAGTTCAGACTCCATCCATCATGTCTATTAATCTAGACCTGTTGAACAGACCAAAATAAGCAAATATGGTATCCAGTTGCTGGTTCAACATGCGTCGAAATAAAACAACGAATGCAACAAATTAGCATTCATTTTTTAGTCTGTTGTGCGTCGATTTACTCGCATAATGGTTTAACTCGGATAAACACTTTTTTGTGGCGCGGCCGCAGAAACTGCCGAAGGCTGCGTAAAAATTTGGGCGAACTGAAGCCACGCAGAGTTTAGAGACAAGTTGCTTCAACTAGGCTAAAACCCTAGATAGAACTCTTAAACTAATTTAGATTAGTGCTTATAGACTACATATCGCAGCCTTTTTTTATAAATTGTGTGTGCGTGCTGGAGCTACAGAAACATGTCCTCCAGCACGTGGGCGAGCTGCCAACGCAGCGCGGTTGCCCAGTCCTGCCGACTGTCCGGCCTGCCTGCCAGCCAGGCGTGGCCGTCCAGCCTGTCCAGCCCAGCCAGATGAATCAGCTGGCGGGCGTCCTCCCGATGACTGTCTCTGCGGCTGGTTCGCTGCCCGACAGCCGCCACCAGCAGCGGCACCGGATGACGCGGTCGTCGGCCTGGAACAGCTGCGAATGGCGCCATAATGCGGCGAATGATGTCTCTGACGCTCGAATCGCGCGGATCATCCGGCAGCAGCAGCAGCAGCTGAACTGCGTGGCAGTTGTCCAGCAGTTGGCGAGCCTCGCAGTTCAGAGACTCGCCATTGGCTGCGTCGAGTTGTAGAAGATCGTCCAGGGCGACCCGGTTGCTGAACCAACGGTATCTACGAACATCGTCTGGCGATCCGGCAGGATTGGAGGCCACGATGCTGTAGGCGACCCGGGTTAGCCGGGGGTCTGGGGATTAGCATTAAAAAAATTGAAATTGTCAAGAAACGAGAAACTAATTTCATCTTCATTCTGTTTTCTTTACTTTTCCTATATGGACAGAGGAGGGCATACATAGAAAAGGAAAAAAAGAAATATTAAATCTATGTTTTCACAAATAAAGCTTGAAGCAGACAACGAGATCTACTTCTTAAATAAAAAAAATAATTGCAGGAGGGCTGCCGGCAATGGCCCCATTATTTGGTGACACTAGACCAGCAGCCAGCGAGGAGGCAATTCTGCCCAATTTCGCTGACACCTGAGCACACACGCACACAGACACTCGTGCGAGCGTTCTTAAGGCACAATCATCTTTAAACATCAGCACCCATTGTTCTCAAGAATAGGAAATTGAATAACTCACGAATACCGTTGCAGGCATAGACAGTCTGAAGTTCGATTCCGGCCGTGCATCCTTCTTCAAGCTGCAGTGCGAGCCGCCCCTCAGGCAGGTGAGAAAACAAGCCGGCATCGGCTGCCACTGTGAGCACCTCCACGCCCCGAATGTCCATGTGCAGGTAGCCCTGCCGCCTCGCCCTGGCTAGACCTTCGCGAAGTCCGCCACCGACTCGCCGTGCCGCCAGCAGCTCCTCGCCAGTCATGAGGAACTCCAGGCAGCACGAGCAGCAGCTACCGCCGGCTAAGCGATGTCCTTCAAGCGCCTGCCAGCCGCGGCTGCTGATGAGGCTCAGGAGTCGGCGCTGACGGGAATATTCCAGCAGGAAGTGGCCCGTGCCAATGACAGCTTCGAAATGGCGACTGGCGGCAGCGCTGTGCAGCAAGTCCGAGACAGTCGGCAGGCGTAGAAAGATCTGCGACAGCAGCTCGGGAGGCAGGCTGTGCAGCAAGCCAGACATTTTTGTTGTCGAATGCTAAAGCAGAACTGTGGATTCGTTCTTCTTAAGTCAGTCCTAACTAGACTCGAAAACAATAGATCATCCTAGCCTTCCGTTACTTAACTTTCTCTAGAAGCAGTGCCCGCTCTGCCTAATGATCTCTTTTTTTCATCGTTAGTCCGTGCTCAAAGCGTGACTAGCTGGTTGCTCAAACTGTTCAATGTATTCTTTGTTTGGTAAATGAAGCTTGCACCTTCTTGGTTGAGACTTCGAACATTTTTTTAGTTAGTACATATTTCCCTCATTATGTACTTTTGAAAAAAGAATTGTATCAGAAAAATACTACCTTACAAACAATAATACTGCACTAAAACGGTGCATTCTGTACATCGATTGTGAACTGATACTGTACATCGATTGTGAACTGATACTGTACACAGATTGTGTACTGATACTGTACATCGATTGTGAACTGATACTGTACATCGATTGTGAACTGATACTGTACATCAATTGTGAACTGATACTGTACACAGATTGTGTACTGATACTGTACATCGATTGTGAACTGATACTGTACATCGATTGTGAACTGATACTGTACATCGATTGTGTACTGATACTGTACATCGATTGTGTACTGATACTGTACATCGATTGTGTACTGATACTGTACATAGATTGTGTACTGATACTGTACACAGATTGTGTACTGATACTGTACACAGATTGTGTACTGATACTGTACACAGATTGTGTACTGATACTGTACACAGATTGTGTACTGATACTGTACATAGATTGTGTACTGATACTGTACACAGATTGTGTACTGATACTGTACATAGATTGTGTACTGATACTGTACACAGATTGTGTACTGATACTGTACATAGATTGTGTACTGATACTGTACATAGATTGTGTACTGATACTGTACACAGATTGTGTACTGATACTGTACACAGATTGTGTACTGATACTGTACACAGATTGTGTACTGATACTGTACACAGATTGTGTACTGATACTGTACACAGATTGTGTACTGATACTGTACACAGATTGTGTACTGATACTGTACACAGATTGTGTACTGATACTGTACACAGATTGTGTACTGATACTGTATTGACTTAGTAAGACATTCTAGGTAAATAATAAATTTTTAACTTTTCAGCTCGGCATGTTTGCAAATATGCATAATATATTTTCAACTTTCCATTTTTTTAAACACCAAAATCTATCTAGTGGGTGATTGGGTGAGGTTTGCGTTCAAGTTAGCGGTTGTTTTTCCATATAGATAGAGCAATAAACAATAAAAAAGACAAATTTCCGACACTTTAAAAGTACACGACAAGGCACATTACAACAAAGGGAGAAAAAGAAATAAAATCGAGCAGAAATATAATTTACCTGGCGCTATTTCAAACACTTGTTTTTTGTCTGTAGATGCCAAAGTGATCTTAACGAACTTTTGTAAATTGTTACAAATGATGGGATTCGAACTCACAACCTTTACTCATAGGAAGAAATAGAAGTTAGAAATTATGCCCCACCAATTTTGATTAGATGTACAGGCAGTCACACTCCAAAGGCTTTGTACAGCTGTTCAGTCCATGGACTAGGGAGTCGCCACACTCACAGAATTTTCTGCGATTCGAACTCCCGTCCTCTCGGTCTGTCCCGCGGAAATATTTCCAAATATTAACCACAGCAGTCAAGATATGAAAGATAGTTTCAAAAAACTAGTCAAGACATTCCAAGCTCGGTTGAAGGTCAGACGAGTCCCAGTTGCGTCACAGCTGCTAGCACAGTCAGAGCCACCGTCAACAGCCAGCAGGGCGTGTGCTCAATTTGAGCAGCTGTTTTAGACGGACGCGGCAATGCCGGCTGCTCGTCGACTCCGGCAAAAGACTCGAAAGTTTCGCCACTGTCGCCGGTCTTATCGGCGAAGGTGCCGTCAGCTTGGCCGCCGTGGAGCACTCTCCTAGAGTTGCCAACGCTGAATCCGTCGGCTCCGTCGCCAGTGAGCCAGTGCACGGCCAGCCCTAGCGGCCAATTGGCTGAGTGGCCGTCGATCTTGTCGGTGACGTAGAGTCTCTGCTCCGCTGGGAAACCATAGCCCTTGGCCAGCAGGTTGGAGATGTGCACTAGGCCGATACAGGTGTAGGGCGCGTAGCGGCCTCGACTAACCGGCCGGCGACAAGCGGTGCGAGCCGCGGAGGCCAGGTAGGCAACTGTGAGCTGGCCCGGGACTGGCATGGCTGTGTCTGGCCACTCCTGCCAGAATGTGTTGGCCGAATAATAATAGGACGACACGGCGACAAAGCGCATTGTTGGAGACTGCGGCAGTCTGCGATTTTCGGGAGAAAAATAATGGGATAGTTTGTTTACAAACTTTTAAAATGACAGCCTCATCACCAACAAAATTGTCTCATCTATTAGCCCACTTTCTCACCAGTTAACCTAATTTATCACCCATTGACCGGCTTTCTCACATGTTAACCTAATTCTCACCTGTTTATCTAATTTCTCACCTTTTAACCTAATTTGTCACCTGTCAACCTACTGTCTCATCTGTTAACCCGCTATCTCACGTGTTGACCTAATTTCTCACCTGTTAATCTGCTTTCTCACCTGTTAACCTGATTTCTCACCTGTTAACCTGCTTTCTCACCTGTTAACCTGCTTTCTCACCTGTTAACCTGCTTTCTCACCTGTTAACTTGCTTTCTCACCTGTTTACCTGCTTTCTCACCTGTTCACCTAAAGTTTCGCCTGTTTTTACAGGTTAGACCCTGGACAGGGTCTAACCTGTTAAATCCTACAGCCTCGCCTGTTAAACTTTAGCGTCCTGTAAAACTATAGTCTGACCTGTGTAATAACAATCTGATAAGTAAAGCTATATGTTAAAACCTTAAGACTCTCCTCTTAAACTACATCTCCCCTGTTAAACTACATCTCCCCTGTTAAACTACAGTCTCCCCTGTTAAACTACATCTCCCCTGTTAAACTACATCTCCCCTGTTAAACTACAGTCTCCCCTGTTAAACTACATCTCCCCTGTTAAACTACATCTCCCCTGTTAAACTACAGTCTCCCCTGTTAAACTACATCTCCCCTGTTAAACTACAGTCTCCCCTGTTAAACTACATCTCCCCTGTTAAACTACATCTCCCCTGTTAAACTACAGTCTCCCCTGTTAAACTACAGTCTCCCCTGTTAAACAACAGTCTCCCCTGTAAAACTACATCTCCCCTGTTAAGCTACAGTCTCCCCTGTTAAACTACAGTCTCCCCTGTTACACTACATCTCCCCTGTTAAACTACATCTCCCCTGTTAAACTACATCTCCCCTGTTAAACTACATCTCCCCTGTTAAACTACATCTCCCCTGTTAAACTACAGTCTACCCTGTTAAACTACATCTCCCTTGTTAAACTACATCTCCCCTGTTAAACTACAGTCTCCCCTGTTAAACTACATCTCCCCTGTTAAACTACATCTCCCCTGTTAAACTACAGTCTCCCCTGTTAAACTACATCTCCCCTGTTAAACTACATCTCCCCTGTTAAACTACAGTCTCCCCTGTTAAACTACATCTCCCCTGTTAAACTACAGTCTCCCCTGTTAAACTACATCTCCCCTGTTAAACTACATCTCCCCTGTTAAACTACAGTCTCCCCTGTTAAACTACAGTCTCCCCTGTTAAACAACAGTCTCCCCTGTAAAACTACATCTCCCCTGTTAAGCTACAGTCTCCCCTGTTAAACTACAGTCTCCCCTGTTACACTACATCTCCCCTGTTAAACTACATCTCCCCTGTTAAACTACATCTCCCCTGTTAAACTACATCTCCCCTGTTAAACTACATCTCCCCTGTTAAACTACAGTCTACCCTGTTAAACTACATCTCCCTTGTTAAACTACATCTCCCCTGTTAAACTACAGTCTCCCCTGTTAAACTACATCTCCCCTGTTAAACTACATCTCCCCTGTTAAACTACAGTCTACCCTGTTAAACTACATCTCCCTTGTTAAACTACATCTCCCCTGTTAAACTACATCTCCCCTGTTAAACTACAGTCTCCCCTGTTAAACTACATCTCCCCTGTTAAACTACAGTCTCCCCTGTTAAACTACATCTCCCCTGTTAAACTACATCTCCCCTGTTAAACTACAGTCTCCCCTGTTAAACTACATCTCCCCTGTTAAACTACAGTCTCCCCTGTTAAACTACATCTCCCCTGTTAAACTACAGTCTCCCCTGTTAAACTACATCTCCCCTGTTAAACTACAGTCTCCCCTGTTAAACTACATCTCCCCTGTTAAACTACATCTCCCCTGTTAAACTACAGTCTCCCCTGTTAAACTACAGTCTCCCCTGTTACACTACATCTCCCCTGTTAAACTACATCTCCCCTGTTAAACTACAGTCTCCCCTGTTAAACTACATCTCCCCTGTTAAACTACAGTCTCCCCTGTTAAACTACAGTCTCCCCTGTTAAACAACAGTCTCCCCTGTTAAACTACATCTCCCCTGTTAAGCTACAGTCTCCCCTGTTAAACTACAGTCTCCCCTGTTACACTACATCTCCCCTGTTAAACAACATCTCCCCTGTTAAACTACATCTCCCCTGTTAAACTACATCTCCCCTGTTAAACTACATCTCCCCTGTTAAACTACAGTCTACCCTGTTAAACTACATCTCCCTTGTTAAACTACATCTCCCCTGTTAAACTACAGTCTCCCCTGTTAAACTACATCTCCCCTGTTAAACTACATCTCCCCTGTTAAACTACATCTCCCCTGTTAAACTACATCTCCCCTGTTAAACTACATCTCCCCTGTTAAACTACAGTCTCCCCTGTTAAACTACATCTCCCCTGTTAAACTACAGTCTCCCCTGTTAAACAACAGTCTCCCCTGTTAAACTACAGTCTCCCCTGTTAAACTACAGTATCCCCTGTTAAACTACAGTCTCCCCTGTTAAACTACAGTCTCCCCTGTTAAACTACATCTCCCTTGTTAAACTACATCTCCCCTGTTAAACTACAGTCTCCCCTGTTAAACTACATCTCCCCTGTTAAACCACAGTCTCCCCTTTTAAACTTCAGTCACCCCTGTTAAACTACATCTCCCCTGTTAAACTACATCTCCCCTGTTAAACTACAGTCTACCCTGTTAAACTACATCTCCCTTGTTAAACTACATCTCCCCTGTTAAACTACAGTCTCCCCTGTTAAACTACATCTCCCTTGTTAAACTACATCTCCCCTGTTAAACTACAGTCTCCCCTGTTAAACTACATCTCCCCTGTTAAACTACATCTCCCCTGTTAAACTACATCTCCCCTGTTAAACTACATCTCCCCTGTTAAACTACATCTCCCCTGTTAAACTACAGTCTCCCCTGTTAAACTACATCTCCCCTGTTAAACTACATCTCCCCTGTTAAACTACAGTCTCCCCTGTTAAACTACATCTCCCCTGTTAAACTACATCTCCCCTGTTAAACTACAGTCTCCCCTGTTAAACTACATCTCCCCTGTTAAACTACATCTCCCCTGTTAAACTACAGTCTCCCCTGTTAAACTACAGTCTCCCCTGTTAAACAACAGTCTCCCCTGTTAAACTACATCTCCCCTGTTAAGCTACAGTCTCCCCTGTTAAACTACAGTCTCCCCTGTTACACTACATCTCCCCTGTTAAACTACATCTCCCCTGTTAAACTACATCTCCCCTGTTAAACTACATCTCCCCTGTTAAACTACATCTCCCCTGTTAAACTACAGTCTACCCTGTTAAACTACATCTCCCTTGTTAAACTACATCTCCCCTGTTAAACTACAGTCTCCCCTGTTAAACTACATCTCCCCTGTTAAACTACATCTCCCCTGTTAAACTACATCTCCCCTGTTAAACTACATCTCCCCTGTTAAACTACATCTCCCCTGTTAAACTACAGTCTCCCCTGTTAAACTACATCTCCCCTGTTAAACTACAGTCTCCCCTGTTAAACAACAGTCTCCCCTGTTAAACTACAGTCTCCCCTGTTAAACTACAGTATCCCCTGTTAAACTACAGTCTCCCCTGTTAAACTACAGTCTCCCCTGTTAAACTACATCTCCACTGTTAAACCACAGTCTCCCCTTTTAAACTTCAGTCACCCCTGTTAAACTACATCTCCCTTGTTAAACTACATCTCCCCTGTTAAACTACAGTCTCCCTTTTTAAACTTCAGTCACCCCTGTTAAACTCCTCCAGAAGCCGCCGCCTACCTGTGCACATTGGCCGCATTGAGTCGATGCTCGTGTTGCTGAGCGCACAGATCGAACCGTTCGGCATCGCTAACCTGATTGTCGCCCTGAACTACAACAGTGATGGCGCCGAAGCTGAAATTGGCGGAAAAGTTGGCCGCCAGGCAGGGGGTCACAAAGTGTCCGTCGCCGCTGTCCTCGCTGTGGCCGAGAAGGTCGAGGGTCACCTGGCAAATGACGAAATGAGATTGAAATCACTTAGAAACAACCCTATTAGGTTTAGTCCACTTCTGCAACTGTTCAGTCCGTGGACTGGGCCCTACCGCAATACGCTGTACGCAGAAATTTAAAAGCTGCGGCTGTATCATTGGCTGTTATTTCAATCTATCAATCAAGGACGCCTACTGTTTTCCCTGTGCTTGGAGGTGAGTGGCTGAGCGGTTATAAAGAGTTTGCCTCTTGCACCAACGTCCCTGAGCTCGATTCCGCAGCGAGGCCACATTTATTTAGAGAGAAGGCTTGAGGGCTTGTCGTGCAATTTTACGCCCTTAAGGGCCAACCTCCGAGGCACAGTGAAAGTGTAAACTTTCTGACGATGAGAAAGTCAGGGCAGATGTACACACCTGTGTGAGTGAATGCCTGCGTACAGTATCTGTGTGCGTGTGTGCTCAGGAGTCAGCGGAATAGGCAGAATTGCCTCCTCGCTGGCTGCGGGTCTAGTGCCACTAAACGTTGTCCTCAGTCGCCCTCCAGCAATCATAACTATTTTTCCCCTGTCCTGAAATTCGAACTCCAGACCACACATTCAGCAGCCAAACGCACTGGCCTACAACTTCCCTTTGCGTGATACAATTTAAAAGTGCACAACGAACTTTTGCGCTCATTTTTGTTTGTTTTTATAAAAAAAGCATCAGTGTGCTTTTTGTCTACTTATAGTAGCTCAAAAGCCGGACTTTCCAAAAATTGAAAGTCATCTCACCTGCGACATTCCAAGCGTCTGGTAGCTGTGCTGATGCAGCACAAACACCCGGCCGCCGAGGGTGCGGAACGGCACCGAGTACTGATCTGCCGGGTCTGGCTGCTCCGGCTGGAAGACAATCTGGGTGGAGCCGCCGCCCATGTCCAGCATGCCGTAGGTGCTGGCCGCAGAGTTCGCGCCACGGCCCAGCGAGTTCATGAGGAAGTTCACGGCCAGCCAGCCGAACAGCGCCTCCTCGGTGCCGCTGAGCACTCGAGCCGAGGTCGGCCCGATTCTCGACCCTCTGGCTGCGCCAGTCTTCAAAGCCCGCCTGACCGACATCAGCAGTCGCTGCTGGTCGGATCGCTGGAGGCTCCGCAGTCCGGCCGTGGCGGCCAGCACCGCTGCCGTCGGCGGCGCCTCCGCTGGCACGCGCTGCGCCGCGAAGGCCAACAGCGGGGCCAGGTTCGCCGCCACCCGGTTGGGGAAGTGCCGATAGGCCGAGAGCCCGGGCCGGACGCTCTCGTAATCCAAGCGGACGAGACGCAGACCAGCTGAATGGCCCGCGTCTGGCTGGAAGTGCATGACGTTGATTCTGGTGCCTGTGCTGCCTGCGTCTAGCACGAGCAGGTACTTGTCTGGCATCGGTTGCTGGGCTGGTTGAGTCGGTTGCTGGGCTGTTTGAGTCGGTTGCTGGGCTGGTTGAGTCGGTTGCTGGGCTGGTTGAGTCGATTGCTGGGCTGTTTGAGTCGGTTGCTGGGCTGTTTGAGTCGGTTGCTGGGCTGTTTGAGTCGGTTGCTGGGCTGGTTGAGTCGATTGCTGGGCTGTTTGAGTCGGTTGCTGGGCTGTTTGAGTCGGTTGCTGGGCTGGTTGAGTCGGTTGCTGGGCTGGTTGAGTCGATTGCTGGGCTGTTTGAGTCGGTTGCTGGGCTGGTTGAGTCGATTGCTGGGCTGTTTGAGTCGGTTGCTGGGCTGTTTGAGTCGGTTGCTGGGCTGGTTGAGTCGGTTGCTGGGCTGGTTGAGTCGATTGCTGGGCTGTTTGAGTCGGTTGCTGGGCTGTTTGTGTCGGTTGCTGGGCTGTTTGAGTCGATTGCAGGGCTGTTTGAGTCGGTTGCTGGGCTGGTTGAGTCGATTGCTGGGCTGTTTGAGTCGATTGCTGGGCTGTTTGAGTCGGTTGCTGGGCTGTTTGTGTCGGTTGCTGGGCTGGTTGAATCAGTCGCTGGGTGGCTAAAATCGGTTGCTGGGCTGGTTGAATCAGTCGCTGGGTGGCTAAAATCGGTTGCTGGGTGGCTACAATCGGTTGCTGGGTTGATGGAATCGGTTGCTGGGTGGATGGAATTGGTCGCTGGGCGGCTAAAATTGGTTGCTGGGTGGCTACAATCGGTTGCTGGGTGGATGGAATTGGTTGCTGGGTGGCTACAATATGTTGCTGGGTGGATGGAATTGGTTGCTGGGTGGCTACAATCGGTTGCTGGGTGGATGGAATTGGTTGCTGGGTGGCTACAATATGTTGCTGGGTGGATGGAATTGGTTGCTGGGTGGCTACAATCGGTTGCTGGGTGGATGGAATTGGTTGCTGGGTGGCTACAATCGGTTGCTGGGTGGGTCGCGATGTCTTCCAGCCCGAGTTTGGTTGATGCCGTTGATCAGTGGGCAAGCTGTTAAATCTGCGGCTTGCATCCTTTGACAAAGCGTCACCTTGCAGAGAGTTCAGCTTTGCTCTAACGGCCTCTAAAAGAAGACAGTAGCAGAGCAGCGTGAGTCCGAGACGACTAGTTACCATAGCAACACAAATAAATGAACTCTGAATATTCAAAAGCAATGTTGAAATCTATCTGAATTTTTTTGGCCAGAAAAAATCTAAAAATAAAAGGATAGAAAACGAGAAAATTATTAATAATATTAGCCAGCGACTGCAAGCACTCTGGTTGGCTCTGGGTGCCTCAAGTCGCACTCCATCCAGTGTAATCTGATAGGCTGCACTGGCAAAAGTGCACTAAAGTATGCGTTTCCAAAAACACAGCGGTTACCCACCCATGTTTTTCTATGTAAAATCGTTTCAAACATTGTTTGTTCACCCCGAAGAGAATGATTATGTTTCTTGGTAAGAAAAACTGATAGAGAGGGGATGCTGGAAACATTGCAGGATGCTGCTTCGTATCGACTGTTGATAAACAGGTTTGACAGTAAAATATTATTTCTGAAACAGATGCTGAACTGGGCTGTCTGAGTGTAACACAAAGCAATGGAATATCTATATAAACCAATAAGCATATAACCTCGCACCAGCGTATGATTAATGTGACGACTTTACCTGAATAGTAGTGCAATTCCAACTTAGATTTCTGGTGCAACAGCACATATACATCAGTACAACGATTCCGTATATACCTGCTAGTGAGATTCCTGCATTCTAGATGCCACAACTCCTTCGATTCCTGCATTCTAGATGCCACCACTCCTTCGATTCCTGCATTCTAGATGCCACCACTCCTTCGATTCCTGCATTCTAGATGCCACCACTCCTTCGATTCCTGCATTCTAGATGCCACCACTCCTTCGATACCTGCATTCTAGATGCCACCACTCCTTCGATACCTGCATTCTAGATGCTACCACTCCTTCGATTCCTGCATTCTAGATGCTACCACTCCTTCGATTCCTGCATTCTAGATGCCACCACTCCTTCGATTCCTGCATTCTAGATGCTACCACTCCTTCGATTCCTGCATTCTAGATGCCACAACTCCTTCGATTCCTGCATTCTAGATGCTACCACTCCTTCGATTCCTGCATTCTAGATGCCACAACTCCTTCGATTCCTGCATTCTAGATGCCACAACTCCTTCGATTCCTGCATTCTAGATGCCACAACTCCTTCGATTCCTGCATTCTAGATGCTACCACTCCTTCGATTCCTGCATTCTAGATGCCACAACTCCTTCGATTCCTGCATTCTAGATGCCACAACTCCTTCGATTCCTGCATTCTAGATGCCACAACTCCTTCGATTCCTGCATTCTAGATGCCACCACTCCTTTAATACCTGCATTCTAGATGCCACAACTCCTTCGATTCCTGCATTCTAGATGCCACAACTCCTTCGATTCCTGCATTCTAGATGCCACCACTCCTTCGATTCCTGCATTCTAGATGCCACCACTCCTTCGATTCCTGCATTCTAGATGCTACCACTCCTTGATTCCTACATTCTAGATGCCACCTCGTCCTTCGATTCCTGCTTCGATTCAATCTGCAACTGCTCCTTCGATTCCTGCTTCGATTCTAGTCAGGTCTACTAGCAGGGTTAATATTATATTCGATAAAATTTGGCCAGTACTTTGGTCCGATTTCGGTGAATCGGCTGGTTTGCATTTGTATTCCATGGTTATTGTAAAGGTCGAATGAATCTTTGTTAAATTAGTAGCCTAATTATCTTCGACAAGCGGAAAGCCTTCTAGCCTTCTGCCCCGCCTTTGACTTGGTCTCTTATCAGATCGGGAGAAATCAGGAAACGGGAAACAAATCCCATTTGGACGGTTGGATTAAGAATGAAGTGCACTATAGAAATCTATCCGACACGCCACAATCCCAAATTCAGAATCCCAGAATTCCTAAGGTCAGACAGTGCCTAGATGCAATGTTACGATCTATCTAGATGGCATGTCAGATCTCTCTATTTGGAGCTTTAACAAGAAAATTCCAACTGCCCAGAGGCTGGGTCTATCTAGTGCACCTGCAGATGTGCAGATAGCCGCTACTGATAATTGGTCTTCAATGGGGATAGCCAGTTTCCCCCAGCCTCCCAGCCTCTTCATCATCTGCGGCAGTGGTCGCGGCCTATTACACGGGCAAATATGATATTGAAGGTACGTATATAGGGGCAGAAAATAACTCGAGCGAACTGCTGAATTTTGTGTTGTTCTGGAATATGAACGTGTTACTAAATAGTTTTTCATTAAAGTATTTAAAAAATCCTAACCTATTAATTAAATTAATTAACTAGAAGATTCACACGCTTCTGCTTGCACCTGTCTTTTCCCATTCCCATTGCCCCAAAAAACTTCGCCATCCCATCAGCAGTCCAGGCAGTCTTTTATCCTAGTTGCGACCAATAATGCAAATGCCAGACCTTGCCATGCGAAAAAGTTTCTGGGAAGAAATCCCATCTAGGAAAAAACACGCATTGGGCATTAGGGTATTCGGTAACTCGCTCGTGATTAGCTGTAAAGTGCAATCGAAATCTATTCCCAAATCCATTTGCGCAGCTCACTACTTAGTTTAGTAGCTAACTCAAGTAGATATTTATTTTTTAACAGTAGAAGGAACACGGGGCGAATTTCAAATACAAACATTTTTTTTACATGATGCTGAGTATTTGAAGATATTGTAAATATATGCCCATAGAAACAGTGATTGCACTTGCGCATAGAGCCTAGCTCTTATTATTAGTCTGTCGGCGGCATTGCCAAATTTGATGTGCAAAACCATTTTTTTAGACTCCGTTCAGGTGGTGACGGGGCCGCTGCGGCCTGCTCTTGGACTCGTCCGCCTGCTCTGCTCGCTTGCCGCGGAGCGGCTTGAAGCCGTTGGCGTAGACGATGTCGTCGCTCTCCCATGGGATCTGACTGCCGAACTGAATGTCTGAAGTGGTATTGAGTAGTACTATTGTGGTTGCTTATTTGAAGTGTCATGCTAAAGGACACAAATTTTTTCAGTGTAGTCGGGAATCGAACCCCCGACCTTTATTGGGGTGATTTATTAGTATTCAGTAAGCATAATTGTATCTACTAGAGATGACGCTATAAACTAGTGTGTACTTATTGCAGTTGTAATACATTTTTGCAAGAAATGCGAAAAACAAATTGACCCATAGATTTGGTCGTGACAACTAATCTAATTAGCATTGACCAAGAATCTTAGTTGGGTAAAAGCATTAGAACAGCGAATGAATCAATTATTCCTTAATCTTGCTTGCAACTTGACCAAACATTTGATACAATAGGTTACTCATAGCTTACTCATCGCATTGTAGCGTTTGTAAGATAATACTTTGCCGTCGCGAGGGAAATCTTGATGATCTGAAATCAAACAGTGGTACATTTTTTGATCGAAGGAAAGAACTTTTCTAGACGAGAGAATATATTTCGCAATTCCAAATATAATTCAGGTTTGACTAGCGATATTGTTCTGTACTGTAGAAACTTTTGTATTTGTAGGAATAAAAATCAGTAGGATTCCCAATCAGTAGGATTCCCAATCAACAGGGTTCCCAATCAGAAGGATTTCCATTCAGTAGGATTCCCAACCAGTAGGATTCCCAATAAGCAGGATTCTCAATCAGTAGGATTCCGAATCAGTGGGATTCCCAATCAGTGGAATTCCCAATCAGTAGGATTCCCAATCAGTAGGATTCCCAATCAGTAGGATTCCCAATCAGTAGGATTCCCAATCAGTAGGATTCCCAATCAGTAGGATTCCCAATCAGTAGGATTCCCAATCAGTAGGATTCCCAATCAGTAGGATTCCCAATCAGTAGGATTCCCAATCAGTAGGATTCCCAATCAGTGGAATTCCTAATCAGTAGGATTCCCAATCAGAGGGATTCCCAATCAGTGGGATTCCTAATCAGTGGGATTTCCAATCAGTAGGATTCCCAATCAGTAGGATTCCCAATCAGTAGGATTCCCAATCAGTAGGATTCCCAATCAGTAGGATTCCCAATCAGTAGGATTCCCAATCAGTAGGATTCCCAATCAGTAGGATTCCCAATCAGTAGGATTCCCAATCAGTGGAATTCCTAATCAGTAGGATTCCCAATCAGAGGGATTCCCAATCAGTGGGATTCCTAATCAGTGGGATTTCCAATCAGTAGGATTCCCAATCAGTAGGATTCCCAATCAGTAGGATTCCCAATCAGTAGGATTCCCAATCAGTAGGATTCCCAATCAGGGGGATTCCCAATCAGTGGGATTCCTAATCAGTGGGATTCCCAATCAGTAGGATTCCCAATCAGTGGTATTTCTGATTAATTCGATACCTTAATACCCTATACATTTAAACCCATGTTTTAGTTCCATTTTTAGGCTCGTAATGTTTTTTTCAAAGCATCACTGATCATCTTACCGTTGTTATCAAACAAAATTGTTGTATTGAATAGAAAAATGTTTAATTTCCTTTATTACTTTAAAAATGCTGCTGGTTTGCCTGTCTTGTAGCCGCTTTGATTTGAGAGAAAATCTAAAACCAAATAAAGATCGATGGATAGAAATAATTGCAGCATTTTTTTATTCAGAGAATTTCCTGTGTAATTCCTAAAAGTTCTTGCGACCACGAGGGCTTTTATTGAAATTGAACAAGCAAGAACTTTGGCCCTTTTATCGATTCTAAAATTATTCTTTATCAGCAGAAACCAAACGAAGTAGCAAAATTTTGCTTCAGAAATGAGAGTAAGAAGAAAATGAACTGACAGGATGTCTAGATACAAGACTCAATTTTTTACCACCCGAAGGAGAGGATGTGCAAGGCAGCTTTAGAGGCTGACTTTCTGTAAAAAAATAATATGAGATTCCGGATTCCCGGCATAGCAATTTTATTTTGTACTTGAATAAGCTGCGTGTAAGTTCAGAGTCTTCATGTTGGATTAGACTGTTTCCTGTTTCCACATAAAAGTGCGTCCAACGCAAGATCCCTGATTAATTTGAAATTTGTGCAATTGAGAAATTTATGCCCTGAAATCGCTTTTTTCTACCCCTCCGATCGGATTGGTCAAGGCAACGAAGGTCACGTTTTTCTATCCTTTCGGTCTGATTGGTCAAGCCAACGAGCATCTAATTTTTCTACCCCCCCTCCGATATGATGATCTGATTGGTCAAGGCAAGGAGTGTCATGTTTTTCTACCCTCTCCTGATATATTTTCGTCTTCCCGGTTGACAGAATTAGGTTGAGTTTCAGAAAGCAATTTTATTAGATAAAAAACTATCAATAGTCGATGTTCCTGATCACAACCTGAGACGTCTTAATTAAATTCTAACTTCAATTGACTTCAGTAGCCTCGGTGCGCTGAATGTCGAGTCAAACTCAAACTTAATCACAATGGAGATTTCATTGCCAAAAATGCCTAAAAATAACAATAAGCTTGTGTGAAAATTGTCATCGTCAGTCAGTGTACACTAACACTCTCATGGGTGTAAATTGCACAAGCCACCCACAGCAGTTGCCTCACCTTTGTCAGCAGCCAGCAGTTCTGCGGTTGCATCAGTTATCATAATGTCGTGCGCAATGGCACACAGAGTCAGCAGAAAAGTTACAGAAAAGTTGCTGGAAATTCTCATCGTGCAAATGAAATTGTCGCAATATAAAACAAGATCAACTTCTAGAACAAGCTGTCAGGCAAGATGATTTCTGATGGTTTTTATTAGCTTATCTGTGAACCAATGGGCGCAATCTTGTGCTTAGCCAATGAAATTTTGGCTGGTCTTATCCCTCCTCTCTCTCAAAGAAGAAAAAAGCACTTAAATATCTCCCCAAAAAAGAATTGTGTGCTCTAAAATTAATCACAAAAAATCACCGGCCTGCTTAATTGATTGAGCAGAGAAAGTGTTCACAGCTTCACGCAATGGAATAGCAATGGAAAACTTAGCAGTGCATAAAATTGCTTCATCAATCACTAATTAACTTCCTCAAAATTATAGTTCTGTTTATAGTAACCTGATTTGCTAAGCTAAATTCAAATCCAATATTTGCTAAACTCAATCGAACCGTATGCAACGCGATTAAAGTTTAAATACAGCCATTACCAAAGAGAAATATTACAGTAATTTTACAGTAGAACCCGTCAGCTGTTTTGTTGTTTCTTTTTATTTTAGTCAGTAAAAGTTTCATGCAAAAATAAACTCACAAAATGAACTTCATATCTATGCTTTCCACCTTGTTAGCATTATCTGTTTTAGCGACCCTTATTTCTTTATGATCGTAACGAACAAAGAGCGGCCATATTATGAGCGTCATAAACTATGAGCGACTATTTTATGAGCGTCATGAACCATGAGCGACAATTTTATGAGCGTCATGAACTACGAGCGAAAATTTTATGAGCGGTCATATTATTAACGTCATAAACCATGAGCGACCATTTTGTGAGCGTCACGAACCATGAGAGGTCATATTATGAGCGTCATGAACCATGAGCGACTATTTTATGAGCCTCATGAACTACGAGCAAAAATTTTATGAGCAGTCATATTATGAACGTCATAAACCATGAGTGGTCATATTATGAGTGGCGTCATGAAGCGTGAGGGAGCATATTATGAGCTTCATAGTTCATGACACCATTTATAAGTGTCATGAACTATGAGCGACGATTTTTTGAGAGTCAAGAATTATGAGCGTCGCATTATGAGTGGCGTCACAAACCATGAGCGGTCATATTATGATTGGCGTCAGGAACTATAAGCGAGCATATTATGAGCTTCATATAATTTAAGCGGCTATATTATGCGTGTCACGAACTATGAGCGACCATTTTATGAGCGTCATGAACCATGAGCGACCATTTTATGAGCGTTCCGAAGCTAATCAACGGTCCAAGCCAGCAAAGCGGAACCTGCTAATCATGTCTTCGTAGACGTCTCGTTGGAATCTGCTTTTTAGTCGGGTGAACCGGCCGCGTCGTTTAGGCATGGCCAACATGCGGCCGAGTCGCTGACTACCCAGAGACTCGGGTTCGGCTAGGATGACGGCCAGGTTCGCCTGATCCGATGCCGGCATGTACGCCCGGAGCCACTTGTCCTCGGGTTTGACGCTGACCGGGCGTAGATTCGCATCAGCCACTTGCGGGTTAAAACGCTTGAAGTCCTGCAGAGGCAACTTGCTCCAGCCGCGGCGCAAGTTGGCCCAACCGTGGCGCTCCAGCCGTTGGTGCGATAAAGTAGCCGAGGCCAGAGCATTGTCAGCCTCCTGGCGTAGGAGGCAGCTTTCAAGGGCGCTTATGCTTCGCTTCAGCAGGCAGAGCTCCTTCAGCCTGGCGTCTGACAGCTTCGATCGGTAAGTGAGCTGCAGGTAGAGCAGCAGAGTCTCCAGGTTGCACAGTCGGTCAAGAAGATTCCGGCAGCCCAAAGGAGAATTATCGCCTGTCTGTTGGGGATGCAGAGATTCATTCAGGATTCTTCAGGGATTTTATCAGTGATTCATTCAGGATTCTTCAGGGATTTTATCAGAGATTCATTCAGGATTCTTCAGGGATTTTATCAGTGATTCATTCAGGATTCTTCAGGGATTTTATCAGAGATTCATTCAGGATTCTTCAGGGATTTTATCAGTGATTCATTCAGGATTCTTCAGGGATTTTATCAGAGATTCATTCAGGATTCTTCAGGGATTTTATCAGTGATTCATTCAGGATTCTTCAGGAATTTCATCAGAGATTCATTCAGGATTCTTCAGGAATTTTATCAGAGATTCATTCAGGATTCTTCAGGGATTTTATCAGTGATTCATTCAGGATTCTTCAGGAATTTTATCAGTGATTCATTCAGGATTCTTCAGGGATTTTATCAGAGATTCATTCAGGATTCTTCAGGGATTTTATCAGAGATTCATTCAGGATTCTTCAGGGATTTATCTAGGATTCTTCCGGGGTTCATCCCGAGATTTACCTGGTTATGCATCCGAGGTTATTACATAGTTTTATTGTACTTCCTGGATTCTTAAGTGATTTTTCTGAGATTTATCATGAAATTTTCTAAAATTTTGCCTTGGGATTTTACGTGACCTATCTGGGATTATTATAGGATTTTTCCGCGATTTTTCTATGATTTTCCTAGATTACTCAAGAATTATTTATTTATTTATCTGCATTCTTCTGGGTTTCCCAGTGCTTCAATCATGATTCTTCATGCTTAGTCTACTAACGGAATGCAATAAAAAAAGCTTTCTTGACTCACAGAGAGTGTCTTGACACATTCTTCGCAATCCTGGTATGACCCTTCCTGCAGCAGGCTTAAGCAGGCGTTTATTGTGCGACAAATCACATATTCTGGATCGATTACCGTGTGCCTTGGCTCCTGCTGCTCCTGCTGCTCCTGCTGCTCCTGCTGCTCCTGCTTATGCTGCTCCTGCTGCTCCTGCTGCTCCTGCTGCTTATGCTGCTCCAGTTGCTCCTGCTGCGTCTGCTGCTCTTGCTGCTCCAGTTGCTCCTGCTGCTCCTGCTGCTCTTGCTGCTTATGCTGCTCCTTCTGCTCCTGCTGCTCCTGCTGCTCCTGCTGCTCCTGCTGCTGCTGCTGCTTATGCTTCTCCAGTTGCTCCTGCTGCGTCTGCTGCTCTTGCTGCTCCAGTTGCTCCTGCTGCTTATGCTGCTGCTGCTGGTGCTGCTGCTCCTGCTGCTCCTGCTGCTCCTCCTCCTCATTCTGCTGCTTTTGGCTCTTATGCATGTTTTGAGGCTCCTGATTTTGATTATTCTGCAGCTTCAGTTGCCTAACAGAACTGTTCTTATTATGAGAGCCGGCAGCGGTCCAGTCTTCATATTTCTGCGTGCTTACTTCAGCTTGATATTCCGCAACATTGAGGAGTCTAGTGAGCTGCTCAGCCCACAAGAACATGGACGAGTTCTTCTCGGCTTCGACGACGGTTTGGTCCGCACTCAGGATTGTCGGGTCTTCATCTTCGCTACTTTCGCTGCTCAAGTCTTCAGCTGCTGATCTGTTTGTGAGGCTGGAAGACTGGAGGCTGTAGTCTCCGTCACCGTCGCAAACACTGTCGTAGCCATCGGAGCTGCCGTCTGAAGAATTGCTGTTGCTGTAGATTTCACTGTCGCTCTCTTTCATATCTGATTCCTCGTCTTCATTTCCACTGCCAGAGCTTCCTTCATTGTCATAGCGCTCCTCGACGGTGGCGTAGATCGGCTGGCCGAAGATAAGCTGTGGTGTTGCGGATGAGTCGGATGCCATTCTAATCCCAGTCGCTGTTGTAGCTAAGCAGCAGATTGACGCGCTGCGCTGATTATTCCTTTCAACT
Organism: Macrostomum hystrix; assembly: GCA_950097015.1. Taxonomy (NCBI): domain Eukaryota; kingdom Metazoa; phylum Platyhelminthes; family Macrostomidae; genus Macrostomum; species Macrostomum hystrix. Next base: position 6,542,523 of record CATNEN010000025.1, on the reverse strand, counting down.
AGCTAACTAGCTAACTTGTCAGTATTTACCATAGACAACAGTGGCAAATCGCTTGGCAAATGAAAAATTTGTGTATTTTAAATACCCACACTGCCTACGTCACGATAGCTCCCGAACCGAATGACGGATTTTCGTGAAAGTCCACCCGCGTGAATTTAAATTTTGCGCCCTTAGCGATAAACTAACGATTCTTGTCGGAGACCCTGACGACAACTAACATTGGTGTGCATGTATTGCGAATTCATATTATAGCTTTTTGCGTTCAATTTTGGACAGCGGGCTTTCAATTTCGGCAAGGGTCTGTGTGTCAGTCTCCCATCCCCTCCCATTGGTGTCTATGGCCAGAAAATGCACAGGCGGGCTTTCAAATTCGACAGCGGGCAATCAATTTCGGCATTAATCCACTTAAGCAAACATTTAAACTGTATATATATTTCGGAGTTGAAAAACGCGAAAATTTTGTTGAATGAATTCAATGCAAACTGGGACACTACGATAGAGTCGCGAACGTGTGAAACAAGTCGGACCACAAAGACAAAGATAGTCAACATTTATACCAAAATGTTTTCTCTAGCCAAGCACGGAGGGATGAATCGCAGTGTGTGCTGAAACCAAGCACTGCACTTCTGCTGGGTGATGGCATCCATTGCCTCAACACCATTATCCTCCAGTCCCTAGCGCTCATGTCCTCCGGAATAAGGGCAAATTCCTGCTGAACAGCTGGCTGACTCAGTTGGCGCTTCACTGCAGCATTGAACGCACTGTGTGCCAGCTCCACTGGGTTCAGGAATGGTGAGTATGGCGGCAAGGTGCGGAAGCTGATGCGACCTTCAAATTCCAGTGGAATTTGAAGCCCCTGGTGAAACCGAGCCCCATCCAGCAGAATCACACACTGATGGCCTTCTGGCAGATGAGCGGCAACGCTCTGGCAGATTCGAGGGACCAAAATCTGCACGCACTCACGGTTCACAGAACCGATCTCAAGGCTGAACTCCACCAAGCCGATAGTAGGAGAAGTTGCCAGAATGAGGTTGAGTCCAGGGCTCTTCTGAGTGTGCACAAATCTGAGAACTGGCTTTCCTCGCACACTTCGACCGAAGCTGCGCCGAGTCCAGACTCCGTAGCCAGGACTCATCAAGATGCACCAGCTCAACAAAAGGCGGCAGTTGGCGAAATCATGTCTCCTGGCTTTGTTTTCCTCGGAGTTCCTCGCAGCCAGCACGTCACCTTCCCTCGAGGGGTACTTCATTGTGTAAAGGTGAGCGTCCAGTGCCCTCGAAATGGTCGAGATTTCAACACTATCGAGCGTACCCTGAAACTCGGCCAGCAAGCGAGTACGCAACTGCTGCAGTGTAGCATCAGGAAATTCTTCATGGGGTTGGTGAGCTTTTGGCGCCTGTTACCACCCTTAGGCAATGAATACCTTCTCCCCTCCGTGTCAAAAGCGTGACAGATGCTGTACACGGTTGAGCGCTTCACCCCAAGCATCCTTGATATGTCAGTCCCGAGCTCTCCGCGCTGCCAAGCCTGGATGACAAGATCTCTTTTGTCTCTGGATATCGTTGCATACTGCCGATGCTCCATGTTAAACTGTTAGATTTTAACAGAGAAGACTCAGTGTTGCTAAACTCTCTCCCTCTGTGATATCTGTCATATTAACGAGCAGTCAAGCTGCTTCTACCATAGACAGCTGCCACGAGCTGAGGAGTGCCAGTAAGAGAGAAGTTCCAGTCAATCCGTTTGCATGCCGAAATTGATTGCCCGCTGTCGAATTTGAAAGCCCGCCTGTGCATTTTCTGGCCATAGACACCAATGGGAGGGGATGGGAGACTGACACATAGACCCTTGCCGAAATTGAAAGCCCGCTGTCCAAAATTGAACGCAAAAAGCTATAATTGAAAATGTACGTTTGTGCTCAGGAGTCAGCGGAATGGGCAGAATGTGCCTGCAGCCCTCCTGAAATATTCTTTCGGTCACGCCGTTTAACTAGGCTTTCCCAAGAAATAAAAAAACTGAAAAAATCTGGATCTGGTGGCTAAAATAAACTTATTATGGCGATACAATTTATAAAACGAATGCGTCTATTAGATTTGAAACTCGCTTAAACTAATTTTTTTTGCTATTTGTAAAGCTATTCGATACTGGATAGTGGGGCCTTTTACGAGTAATGAAAATAGTTTGCCATGTTTTTCGAAGCTAAAAAGCAAAAAAGACAACAAAAGCAGCACTCGTCGCTACAAAATTCCAAGAAAAAACTGTCAAAAAGACAATCAATACTTAATTATGTACAGTCCGAGTAGCTTACTATCATTCGAATATTTCAGTTTCCATTTTAACCAGTCCAAGAGGTCAGCAGCACCAGTGCGAACGGTAGCAGTACCAGGCCTCTCCAGTTGAGGCTAATTCTGCTTCCGTGGCTCATTGTGTTGCAGAAGCTGGTTGTGCAGCAGTTCACGCAGTTGATCTGCGTCATCGGGTAGCCATCGTAGATGCAGCCCTCAACGCAGGTGTCCGTGCAGCCCCGACTGATCGAGATCAGCACATCGTATTGAATAGAGATTGCCACCTGAGGGGTTGGCGTGGCGTGGCGTGAAGAATTTGTAGGGATCTGTGTCCCTACAGGGATTTAAGATGCATGTTACCTTCTTTATCCTCTCTCCACTTTCCACCTCCTCTCTCCTCTCCTCTCTCCTCTCTCTGCTCTGCTCTCCCCTCTATTCAATCCACTCCTCTATCCTCTCCACTATCCTCTCCACTATCCTCTCCTCTATCCTCTCCTCTATCCTCTCCTCTATCCTCTCCTCTATCCTCTCCTCTATCCTCTCCTCTATCCTCTCCTCTATCCTCTCCTCTATCCTCTCCTCTATCCTCTCCTCTATCCTCTCCTCTATCCTCTCCACTATCCTCTCCTCAATCCTCTCCTCAATCCTCTCCTCTATCCTCTCCTCTATCCTCTCCTCTATCCTCTCCTCTATCCTCTCCTCTATCCTCTCCTCTATCCTCTCCTCTATCCTCTCTCCCACATTCCCTCTCCTCGCTCTGCTCTCCTCTCTCAAGCGGACTCACAGTGCAAAACGTTTGCGCCGCCATGCAAGGCCTGCCATTCAAACCAATTAACGACTGGCACGTGGTATTTGCCATCCACGGAGTTGCTTTGTTGAACGTCTCGGAGCACTCGAAGCAGGACAAATTGCTGATGGACACCGGGCCATCCAGAACTGCGGATCGGGATAGTTGAGGAATCTGGCTATGAGTCTGTGACTCGATTATTTGTGGGACGATTCTGTTGCAGCGGATCTTGGGACGATTCTGTTGCAGCGGATCTTGGGACGATTCTGTTGCAGCGGATCTTGGGACGATTCTGTTGCAGCGGATCTTGGGACGATTCTGTTGCAGCGGATCTTGGGACGATTCTGTTGCAGCGGATCTTGGGACGATTCTATAGCTACGGATCTTGGGACGATTCTGTTGCAGCGGATCTTGGGATGATTCTGTTGCAGCGGATCTTGGGACGATTCTGTTGCAGCGGATCTTGGGACGATTCTATTGCTACGGATCTTGGGACGATTCTATAGCTACGGATCTTAGGACGATTCTTTAGCTACGGATCTTAGGACGATTTTATAGCTACGGATCTTGGGACGATTCTATAGCTACGGATCTTGGGACGATTCTTTAGCTACGGATCTTGGGACGATTCTTTAGCTACGGATCTTGGGACGATTTTATAGCTACGGATCTTAGGACGATTCTATAGCTACGGATCTTGGGACGATTCTATAGCTACGGATCTTTGGACGATTCTTTAGCTACGGATCTTGGGACGATTCTTTAGCTACAGATCTTGGGACGATTCTTTAGCTACGGATCTTGGGACGATTCTTTAGCTACGGATCTTAGGACGATTCTTTAGCTACGGATCTTGGGACGATTCTTTAGCTACTGATCTTGGGACGATTCTTTAGCTACGGATCTTGGGACGATTCTATAGCTACGGATCTTGGGACGATTCTTTAGCTAAGGATCTTGGGACGATTCTTTGGATTTGGATCTTGGGACGATTCTTTGGATTTGGATCTTGGGACGATTCTTTATCTCCGGATGTTTTCTGCAGTTCGGGTCTAGACCATCTAGACTAGATTCCAGTAACTCTTTCTTACCTAGATCAGTAGCATCTGTAGCTGGAAGCAGAATGGCTATCAAAGTTAGGCAGAAGAAATCTACCAAGTTGAGCATCGTCTGGCAGAGAAGTCGGCTTGAATCAATCTACTGAGTCTCCTTTGCTCTAGTGTGCTCAACTAGCTTCATCTTTATTATGGATTTGGGAAAGAGTTTGAGATTGGTTGGCTAGCGTGCACAATTCCCAATTGTGCTACCCTGTGCTGCCAGTTCATTCTCTCTCTCTCTCCTCCCGTGTCTCCTGACTGCTTTTCACTGGCCATCCCGTAGCAGTCTCTGCAGATGATGTGTGGACTGGCTTCATGCTCTCCTAGTCTCAAGCCGGAAGTAGCCCAAGCCTCAATGTGGTCCACCCCGACCTCCGGCCTATCCCCCACAGTTGTAACCAGACCAGTGGAGTTTCCATGACGACCGAATGCCAACAGAAAACCTTCAACGCGAGTTCAAGAATGAACTTTAATATAAGACACATGTTTTGTACAGTAATATTATGTTTTGTACAGTAATATTATGTTTCGTACAGTAATATTATGTTTTGTACAGTAATATTATGTTATGTACAGTAATATTATGTTTTGTACAGTAATATTATGTTTTGTACAGTAGTATTATGTTTTGTACAGTAATATTATGTTTTTTACAGTAATATTAGTGTTTCGCGATCTGGCAAAATATTTTGTGTTCTATTCTATTCTATTCTATTTTATTATTTTTAATTCTATTCCATTCTATTCTATTCCACTCTATTCTATTTCATTCTATTCCATTCTATTCTAGTTCATTCTATTCCACTCTATCCTATTCCATTCTATTCCATTCTATTCCACTCTATTCCACTCTATTCTAGTTCATTATATTCCATTCTATTCCACTCTATTCTATTTCATTCTATTCAATTCTATTCCACTCTATTCTATTTCATTCTATTCCATTCTATTCCACTCTATTCTATTTCATTATATTCAATTCTATTCCATTTTATTCTATTTCATTATATTCCATTCTATTCCACTCTATTCTATTTCATTCTATTCAATTCTATTCCACTCTATTCTATTTCATTCTATTCCATTCTATTCCACTCTATTCTATTCCATTCTATTCCACTCTATTCTTTTTCATTCTATTCAATTCTATTCTATTCCATTCTATTCTATTCTATTCTATTCTATTCTTCTCTATTCTATTCTATTCTTTTCTTTTCTATTCTATTCTATTCCATTCTATTCTATTCTATTCTATTCTATTCTAGTCTATTCTAGTCTATTCGATTCTACTCTATTCTATTTTAGTCTAGTCTTTAAAACCAAAGATAAAACAAGAACACAAGGAGACGCAGAGAACTTATCTAAACTCTACTCGCTATTTATAAATATACAGCCAAAATGTCGTGAAGGCAATTTTGGCTCTGCATTTGCGCAGCAGTTAAGCTGTGATTTCTGGTGCGAAAAAACTAAAATATCCATTGAATTTCTTCATTTATAAGAAAAATAGAAAGTTGCCCTTTCTTGGCGCTACCGGAAACGCGAGGCACTTTTTTAACGTAGGAGTAAAATTATGAAAAGCAAATCCAACACGACAGTTTTTCAGCAAGAAAATCCATAATCCATAATTTCATCTTGTTGAAGCAGAGGTGAATGTTTTTGCACGCTCAGTCTGTTTACCCGAGCCAGATTTTAACTGCTGCTGCTGCTGCTGCTGCTGATGATGATGTTGAAGTCGTGGAGTCTGGGTTAGAAGCAGGTCGGAAGGGTTGAAGTTTGCGCTTATCAGCTGCTGCTGCTGCTGCTGCTGCTGCTGCTGCTGCTGCTGTTGTTGTTGAAGTTTTCGGCCAGCCAGAACGGCAGGCACTCGCGGATACCGCTGGACGGGCAATCCAGCATAAAGCTGAGCCTGAATGCTGGCTTCAGTTCTATTGCCGTCAGTGTGCGCTCGACGCAACGAGTTGCTTCCGGTTTGTGAGGCCGCCGTCGCTGCTGCTGCTGCTGCTGCTGTGGACTCGCGCACTAGAGCTGTGAGGCCATCCTTACTGTAATGATTGCTTATCTGAGTTCGCGCTCTTGCCACTAAGTGCGGCTGCTGCTGCTGCTGCTGCTGCTGCTGAAAGTGATGCGAAGGCACAGGTGTCACTGAAGGCGTAGTATCAACTGATTGTAGATGCAGGTCGACTGTTGTCCGGGCCCGACCTCCGTCTCCGACGCCGCCGCCGCCGCCGCCACCGCCGACAATTTTAGAATGACGAAGGAACACTTCGGGCAGAGAGCTGGCGGGCACCCGGACCTTATTCCCCTGACCGGTGTCCACCGAGTACTCGACTGGTCTATGCTGGTGCTGCTGTTGAGCATGGTAACCGTTGGTCAACTCCAGCTGACCTTCGGTTGCTGCGGGAACACGGATGTTTCTGGTAGTGAAGGAAGGTCTGACAATCTGGTCATGGAGGATGGTCTGACAATCTGGTCATGGAGGATGGTCTGACAATCTGGTCATGGAGGATGGTCTGACAATCTGGTCATGGAGGATGGTCTGACAATCTGGTCATGGAGGGTGGTCTGACAATCTGGTCATGGAGGGTGGTCTGACAATCTGGTCATGGAGGGTGGTCTGACAATCTGGTCATGGAGGATGGTCTGACAATCTGGTCATGGAGGGTGGTCTGACAATCTGGTCATGGAGGATGGTCTGACAATCTGGTCATGGAGGGTGGTCTGACAATCTGGTCATGGAGGATGGTCTGGCAATCTGGTCATGGAGGATGGTCTGGCAATCTGGTCATGGAGGATGGTCTGGCAATCTGGTCAGAAAAACGTAGAAAAATGAGCAGACGCTGGCATCGTATTGGTTCTTGTCATAGATGTACAGATTCTGGTCATATGTGTACAGTTTTATGATCATTCTTGATTTTGTTCATCGGTCATCCGAGCTTGCAATTCATGAAACCTAAGCAAAGAAGATCATTGTGACATCAGGCTTACTAACTAAAAGAAATTTACTTGAGATGCATGCTCTCTTTTAAAATGTGCCTTGCGAAGCGTTGTCAAAGTAGCTGCAACTAAACAGGAAAAAGTTGCATATACACTACTTGCAGTAGATTATGTAGCAGCTAAATAGTAAATATGCTACTTTTGTGAAAGGCAATTAATAACAATATGTCAAAAAAGAACAACTCACATTGGTAGATCAGAACTGGAAGAGGGTCGTGTATAATAAGCTAAGCAACGATTGTTACAACAGTGACAATGGTAACACGAGAAAACCGAGAATACCAACTCGACTCAAAATCCCAACTCGACTCAAAATCCCAACTTGACTCAAAACACGAACTCGACTCAAAATCTCGAATTGACTCAAAATCCCAACTTCACTCAAAACACCAACTTGACTCAAAACACCATCTTGACTCAAAATCCCAAATTGACTCAAAATCCCGAATTGACTCAAAATCCCAACTCGGCTTAAAATTCCAACTTTACTTCAAATCCCAACTCAACACAAAATCCCGAATTGACTCAAAACCCCATCTTGACTCAAAGCACCAACTTGACGACTCGAAATCCAAACTTGACTCAAAATCCCAACTCGACTCGAAATCCCAATTCGACCTAAAATCCCAACTTGACTCAAAATCCCAACTCGACTCAAAATCCCGAATCGACTAAAAATCCCAACTCAACTCAAAATCCCAAATTGACTCAAAGCACCAACTTGACGACTCGAAATCCCAACTTGATTTAAAAACTCAACTTGACTCAAAATCCCAACTTGACTCGAAATCCCAACTTGACTCGAAATCCCAACTTGACTCGAAATCCCAACTTGACTCAAAATCCCAACTTGACGTAATATCCCAACTTGACTTATAATCCCAACTTGACACAAAATCCCAACTTGACTCAATCGCATATTACTTACATTTCCGTTCAAAATTAGTCAAGCGCTTCTGACCGCCAAACCTATGCGGCGCAACGGCTCCGTGCTTAAGCGACGTCTCGAAGGCAGCCTCCTCTTTGATCGACTCAAAAACCGGGATGCGCTCCTTCTGAGGCGTCGAGAAGGCCAGGATTGTCTTCTCCCGGCTGGTTGGCAGGTCAAGGCTGGACGGCTCGCGCCTCACGGTCTCCTTCATCGGGTACAGGCCGGCCAGGAATGGGGGAGCGGCCTTTGCCGGAACAGAAATAGAAGAGAAAATTAATAAAATTTGGTCAGGAGTAGGTAATAGCCTTGTGGAGGTAGGCGCCTTAAGGTCGGGGGTTCGATTCCCGAGTCAAGTGGAACTCTACTGCTCACCCAGCTGTTAAATGGGTACCAGCATTAGCTGGGGCAATTGAGGGTGGGTTTGGCATCCCCCTAGTCCATGGACATACAGCCGTACGCAGCCTTCAGATGCGCCGCGCAATGGCTGCACATCTGGCCCAATTGGGGCAGGTGTAATGGTGTAATCAAATGTTAAAATTGTTTTTCTGATGAGGGAAAAGTCGGCTTGTGAGGCTGGGGTCAGGTTGATGTTAAACTCGGGTGTGGCATTGGGTCTAAATTAAGGGATATTTCTTCCCAAGGAGAGCTTGAAGTCCGGTGGTTAGAGCTTCGGGTTTCCGACCCTGAGGTCGGGAGTTCGAATCTCAGCCCAAAGGAAACATTTTGTCTCCTTAATGTCGACACTTAATCCCTAGTGCTTCAGCTCACACAGCTATGCGCAGCCTTTGGAAAAGCTGCGATGTACAGCTGCGGGCTAGTTGTCATTTCTACATCCTCGAGAATTGCCTTGAGACTCACCAGCGCTGGCTTGGTCAACGCCTTCGTAGGCGACTCTGACCGCCGCTGCACCTTCAACGGCAGGGTCCGGGCCTTCATCTCGCCACCGTCGGATGTCGACGTGGTGCCCGAACCAGTCGTCGGCGGGGTTGCCGACGCATTTGGCGGTGTGGATCGATTGCCAACCGGGGCATTGAAGTCGACAATTCGCTTGCCGGACGCCTCGTTGACGTTGCGACTCGTTTCAACTGGAGCCTGCTGCTGCTGCTGCTTTGCTGTCACCGTTGCTGCTGGCGGGGCATCACTGTCCGATTTTAGTTCAGCCGTTGCCAGTTTCAAAGTTGTCGTTGTCAACGAGGACGACGCCGGAGGTGGCGGCGGCGGCGGCGGCGGCGGCGGCGGCGGCGGTGGCCGCGGCGGGAACTCGATGTTTCTCTGTCGGCAGAAGCGCTCAGCCTTCTGAGTCAGTAGCCAGTAGGCTGACAAGCAGGCTCCAGGTGTATTGCTGGACACTTGGCGGCCAATGTCAGCAGCTTTGAGTCCCAGACTGCGGGTCATGTGACGCACAACGTCTGGATTCAAATCGGCCGAGCGAAGTCGGTTGGGAAATGGCGAGGGCTGCAGACGGCTGGAGGCGGAGGCGCCGCTGATGCCAGTCTCCTGCATCCACGGATGTGCCATGGCGTCCTTCAGCTTGATTCGGGCCTCGGGCTGAGGATTCAGAAAGCGCATCAGCAGGTCCCGGCAGCTTCGGCTGACGTCCTTCGGCAGGGCGTTGATTTCGCAGTTAAGCATCTTCTGGCAGAGGGCCTTGATGTTAAACGGCTTCACTGTGAAGGGCAGATTGCCAGTCAGCATGGCGAACATGTTGACGCCACTGATGATAATGAGAGATGGGATGGATAGATACAGATACTGTGCGCAGGTACACACTACAAATCGATAGATTGATAGATATAATTTATAGATAGATAGATAGATAGATAGATAGATAGATAGATAGATAGATAGATAGATAGATAGATAGATAGATAGATAGATAGATAGATAGATAGATAGATAGATAGATAGATAGATAGATAGATAGATAGATAGATAGATAGATAGATAGATAGATAGATAGATAGATAGATAGATAGATAGATAGATAGATAGATAGATAGATAGATAGATAGATAGATAGATAGATAGATAGATAGATAGATAGATAGATAGATAGATAGATAGATAGATAGATAGATAGATAGATAGATAGATAGATAGATAGATAGATAGATAGATAGATAGATAGATAGATAGATAGATAGATAGATAGATAGATAGATAGATAGATAGATAGATAGATAGACAGATAGATAGATAGATAGATAGATAGACAGATAGATAGATAGATAGATAGACAGATAGATAGATAGTTCCCTTCGCTCTCACATGCTCCAGACATCAACAGCTGTGCCGTAGGGCTTGTGCGAAAGCACCTCAGGCGCAGCGTAGGCTGGCGAGCCGCATTGGGTCTTGCACAGCTCCGTCACAATGTTTCCATCGCTCTCCTCGATGGTCTTCACCATGTTGCTCAGGCCGAAGTCTACATTGATTTGGGTGCGGGAGAAGGCGGGGCCAGTTTGAGTCGGGTGCGGGAGAAGGCGGGGCCAGTTTGAGTCGGGTGCGGGAGAAGGCGGGGCCAGTTTGAGTCGGGTGCGGGAGAAGGCGGGGCCAGTTTGAGTCGGGTGCGGGAGAAGGCGGGGCCAGTTTGAGTCGGGTTCGGGAGAAGGCGGGGCCAGTTTGAGTCGGGTGCGGGAGAAGGCGGGGCCAGTTTGAGTCGGGTGCGGGAGAAGGCGGGGCCAGTTTGAGTCGGGTGCGGGAGAAGGCGGGGCCAGTTTGAGTCGGGTGCGGGAGAAGGCGGGGCCAGTTTGAGTCGGGTGCGGGAGAAGGCGGGGCCAGTTTGAGTAGTGTGCGGGAGAAGGCGGGACCAGTTTGAGTCGGGTGCGGGAGAAGGTTGAGTGAAGTGTTGGGGGCTTGTTGTGAAATTTTAAGCCTATTAAGGTGAACCCCCAAGGCACATTGAGAGTGTACACTGCCTGGGATTCATGGCTGAGTTGGGAGAGTAGGATCAGAGGATACTGTAGGATCAGTTACTTGTTGATCTCTAAGCCAGTCGCCAAAATATAAACAGAATGCATCAGTTTTTCAATATTTAAAAAGTACCTTACCAATGATCTTCACCATCTGATTGTCAGTTAGAAGCAAATTCTCAATCTTCAGGTCTCTGAAATAGTGTCGTTTTTGTAAATTTACTTATACGCGTAGAATGCATTTTAATATACCCTTGGATTAAATGTCGAGTCCTGAAGGTGGTCCCTGAATTTAGGGAGGATCCCTGAAGGTGGAGTGGATTCCCTGAATGTGGATGGATCCCTGAAGGTAGGGAGGATCCCTGAGGGTGGGATGGATCCCTGAAGGTGGGTGGATCCCTGAAGGTGGGGAGGATCCCTGAAGGTGGGGAGGATCCCTGAAGGTGGGGTGGATCCCTGAAGGTGGGGTGGATCCCTGAAGGTGGGGTAAATCCCTGAAGGTGGGGGAGGATCCCTGAAGGTGGGGAGGATCCCTGAAGGTAGGAAGGATCCCTGAAGGTGTGGTAAATCCCTGAAGGTGGGGAGGATCCCTGAAGGTGTGGAGGATCCCTGAAGGTAGGAAGGATCCCTGAATGTGGGTGGATCCCTGAATGTGGGTGGATCCCTGTAGATGTGGTGGATCAAATTTCGACTCCCTGAAGGTTTTGGTGAATTAACTTTTGAATCCCTGAAGGTGGGATGGTTCAACCGTCGACTCCCTGAAGTTCTGGCTGTCGTTAAGATCCCATAAAATGCTACAAATTACCTGTGCAAGATGCCCATTTTGTGCATGTAGTCGATAGCCAGCACAATCTGTCTAATGTATCGCTTTGTCTCAGCCTCAGACAGCCTGGTTTTCTTCACAATGTGGTCCATCATGTCACCGCCGCGGCAGAGCTCCACAATGAGATAATATGAGTTCTCAGTCTCCAGCACTTCCAGCAGCTGGACAACATTGGCGTGCCTGATCTGCTGCAGGATGCGACCCTCTCTACGGAGGTTCTTTCGCACATAGGCGTCAGTCTTGGCCTTCTCCTTACTGATGATCTTGATCGCCACTCGCTCGCCTGTGACCACGTGGAGACCCTCCTTGACCTTGGCGAAAGAGCCCTCGCCGAGGTTCTTGCCAACTAAATAGTTGCCAACCTTCTTGGTGTGCGTATAGGATTTTGCCACGGTCTGAGACACACGGAAGGCCTCGTCTGGAATAATCCCAATTGGTGGCAGCTCTGGCAGTTCCTGTTGCTGCTGCTCTTGCTGCTGTTGCTGGGACTTTGCTGGTGAAGTGGTGGCCGCTTCTACGGCCCGTCCGTTGGCCATCAGAGTCATGAAATTAGTACCCGCTGGCGCCAGTTGTGACAACTGTTGGCGGGCATCAAACCCAACAGAGGAATGGAAGAATAGTCTGCGCCTAAAGTGCGAAAGACTTAAAACAAAAAAACTAAAAACGACGCATTGCTAAGATAGATATAGCACTGATGACGAACGGGTAGTCCGTTAATGCAGCGGCGAAGATTGAGCTCTCTCTCTCTCTCTCTCTCAAATTGCTTTGGTCACTAGGCCACCCCAACAACGCATGCCTATTAACCAGTACTAGCGTGCGAGTCTGAGTGTGTCTGGAAATATTTACGCAAATTATCCAGAGAGTGGACATTTTGTTTCACGGTAAAACTGTGAAGACAGAGAGAGAGAGCGACTCACATAGAGGAGAGCGAAGAAGAAGACTTGCGGATTGGTTGAAGCAAAACGATTCAATTTCGACTCTGTGGGCTAGAGAAAATAGTGCCCCACACACACAATAGACAGGGAGGACTGCTAGGGCGACAAGTTATTTGGATAGCTATACTAGTTTTTTGCTACAACTGCTGCTGCTGCTGCTGCTTTGGTCTTCGTCGTGGGACTAACAAACAGCTCGAGATGTTTCTAGTACTAAAGGGTTAATGGCCTCAGCTCATTATATATTGTCCCATCGAGTTGAGTTTGCTTGGCCTTTAACAAAATGCCGCTTAATTTCAGGCGCAGTTTGAAAGACTTACAGACTAATGAGACTGCGTGTGTGCTTCATTGCGTTGCTTTTTTGAAGAAGACTTCAGACCAACAGTCTGTCGCCAAAGACAGCTTAATTAAAGCACTTTTATCTCTGGCATCATCACTATTTACAGTAGAAAGACTACACAACTTTTCCTGTTAATGAACCTCTATTGCGAATTGGTTCAATAATCTGAGTCCATCTGTCGTAGGGACCTTTTTTCTCAGCCTCCCAGTCACCAGGGTCCCTTCATCACCGTCTGGAGCATCGGCAGCGACTGGCGGGACCTTAAATAAAAGCGAAAACCATTGGTGGTGAACCATTTTGTGACTATGAAAGTTGTTTAATCGATGAGAGCGGTGAAGTTTGTGCCAGTTTTCTTGATTTTCTTGGCAATCGGTTGAATATACTCGTACCTTTTCAAGCTCGACTTTGGCAAAAGTGACTTCAATTTTGGCAGCCCATAGAAAAGGCATATGCCTGCCAGCAACATGTCTATGGTCAACTGTGGTAGAATCGGTTAAAGCGAGCATTCAACTTTGGCAAAAATGTGCGAATTTTAGCAACTCAACCGAACAATATGCTGAACGCGAGTATATCGCTGCAGGATCGAGAACGGCTGGTGCGCAGCTACCAAGAAGGAAGAGACTGGAGACGACTGGCGAAGGATCTCGACATAAAGAGAACCACTGCCGACACAATTATCCACAGGTTTGTCACTGAAGATCGCGTTGCGCTGAAGCAACGAGGGGGAGCCGTGAGGCCAAAATTTACACCACCAATGTTAAATGCTGTGACTCGGTTTGTTGAAGAGAAGCCCACCATAACGTTGAGGGAGATGAAGGAGAAGATGGAGCCGAACTTCCAGGCGCACCTGGCGTGTCGGTGCAGGCAATCAGCCGTCGCCTGGACTGTAACTCTGTACATCACGCTGAAGGACGTTCGGCGAGTGCATGAGCACTGGAATTCGGATATCACCAAGGCGGCGCGCTTCGACCACATGCAGTGGTTTATGGAAGCCGGCATCTTCGCACACAATCTCATCTACGTGGCCGAGTTTGGCTGTAATTTGTGGACGGCAAGGACAAAGGGATGGGCAGGTGCCGGTGAACGTGCCGTCATGATGCCCGACAGCCAGCGCGGACAGAATCTGACTGTCGTCCTGGCTATCAGTTCGCAGCTTGGATTGGTACACCTTCGACACCATACTGGAGGCTTCACCGAAGTCAAGTTCCATGAGTTCATGAGTGAGGTTAGTGCATTGAATGTTGGGTTGTTGGGTCAAGTTGGGTTGTTGGGTCAAGTTGGGATTTTGAATGCACGCCTTAACCGATTCTACCACAGTTGACCATAGACATGTTGCTGGCAGGCATACGCCTTTTCTATGGGCTGCCAAAATTGAAGTCGCTTTTGCCAAAGTCGAGCTTGAAAAGGTACCTTAGGTATATTCTAGGAGATTCAGAAAAAGAAACATTTGGACACTTAAAATAGCCCGTGGTATTTCTACTGTTAATATGAAATATGTTTTGAAAGCATTAAAACAAATTTATTATCTTAGATTGTATAGACTAACCGATATCATCATGTTTGAAAAAAAGTGACACTTACTTACTGTGCACTGACATCTGTCAATCAGTCTTTATCCGAAGATAACAAACGAAAAGCACCGAGTGTGGAATAAGTTTAAACTCACCGCTGCAAACTTGCTCTACTCGTAGCAGAGATTTTTTGTTGTCGGAGGATCGTCAGATACCCGTGACCGATTGGGATTGCTACATACATTCTACTTCCTACAGCTTTAAGACATCTCAGCATGGGGGGTGAGGGAGCGGCCAACCTAAATTATGCAGGCGCCAAATGACGCGTCGCCATGGTAACAGATGCCCCTGCAACTTAGCTGAGCATTGGTTTAGTGAGCGGTGCGTCACGAAGTACCACAGCCTGGGGTGGTCACACAAATACGGACCTTATAACCCATTGCACTGAGGACCCTACAGCAGACTGCAGCCGCTATAGACAAATCCCATGATGGGGAGAAAAAAGGAATTTGAGCTGAATTTTTAAATTCTACAATAAAATTAGTGGACACGTTGTTAATTTAGGAATTGGAATTGTTTCTTAGAAATAAGAATAAAGAGACTGCATCTGGTTTGTGAGTCTGTGAGGTCTCCACTGGGAAATGAGCCTACTAAAGATGCTGCTAAGGGGGTCGGTGGCAGAGCGGTTATCGCGTTTGCCTCTCGCACCAAGGTCCCTAAGTTCGATTCCACGGCGAGGCCACATTTATTTGGGGCGCAGCCGCTGAGAGAAGGCTTGGGGGCTTGTCGTGCAATTTACACCCTTGATGGCCAACCTCCAAGGCACAGTTAAATGTACACTGCCTGACGATGAGAAAGTCAGGGCAGATGTACACACCTGTGTGAGCGTATGCCTGCGTACAGTATCTGTGTGCGTGTGTGCTCAGGGGTCAGCGAAATGAGCAGAATTGCCTTCTCGCTGGCTGCGGGTCTAGTGTCACCAAATGATGCGCCATTGCCCGCAGCCCTCCTGCAATTATTTTTATTATTATTATTAGTAATTAAGCTTAACGGAATTCAACATTTTTCCATTGCTACTATTAGTAACGTGTGAATGCATAAAAAAGCTATGAAATATTATTTTCACTGTCGCAATGCAATTAGAATTTTTTAATGCTGATGTAATTGAAAGTTTGAGCATTAATACTGAATTCACTACAACAACTTTGAAGTAGTTTTCGACTAATTTATTTGATGATTGTGAAGTAGTAGATGACAAATGAGATAGTAATAACTAACTTGGTAGGATATTGTGAACTAAATGTATGAATAGCATAGTACTATTTTTGAATGCTCATTCTCATTCGGTCTCTTTTGGTTCAATTGAAGAAATTGCCCATGGCATTTATTTGTTGTAAACGCTATGAATTTCCTTCTAGTGGAGAGCTGCAATAACTGAATGCTCTTATTTTGCTTCTGGACTTCCTCTCGATATTCGTTTCGTCTATTTTCCATGCACCCAGCCTTTATTGCCAATTGGGATGCAGCAGGCTGAGGTTTGGGACAAATCGACCCTCCTAGTCACATCCCCAAGCAGTTTAATTAAAGTCTAAAGAAGCTGGGCGCATGAAAAAATTATTTGGGAATAGCCGACTGGGAGAATGACCAATTTGCTAGTAAATCTGAGATTTTTTCTTCGATTCCGAATCTTTGGCCACTAGTTGTATGCGCAAGGCACTTCAGTCAGTTGGCTAGTTCAGATAACCAGCTGATTCAGCTGAGATATGAGCTCAGTTAGGCTAATACTTTTTTGTTGCTGGCAGTTTTGATTGTACACTGAAGATTGACCAACATTCTCTATGCATCCTATTCGCTTCAACATTATCCTCTCTTTACACTCCTCTCTCCATTACTCCATCACTCTCTCCATCTACTTCGCTAAATCACACTCACACTCCCTCACACTCCCTCACACTCCCTCAACTCCTTCACACTCCCTCACACTCGCTCACACTCCCTCACACTCGCTCACACTCCCTCACACTCCCTCACACTCCCTCAACTCCTTCACACTCCCTCACACTCGCTCACACTCCCTCACACTCCCTCACACTCCCTCACACTCCCTCAACTCCTTCACACTCCCTCACACTCGCTCACACTCCCTCACACTCCCTCACACTCCCTCACACTCCCTCAACTCCTTCACACTCCCTCACACTCGCTCACACTCCCTCACACTCGCTCACACTCCCTCACACTCCCTCACACTCCCTCACACTCCCTCAACTCCTTCACACTCCCTCACACTCGCTCACACTCCCTCACACTCCCTCACACTCCCTGACACCCCTCACACTACCTCACACTCCCTCACACCCCCTCACACTCCCTCACACTCCCTCACTATCCCTCACGCTTCCTCACACCCCCTCACACTCCCTCACACTCCCTCACACTCCCTCTCACTCCCTCACACCCCCTCACACTCCCTCACACCCCCTCACACTCCCTCACACTCCCTCACGCTCCCTCACACTCCCTCACACTCCCTCAACTCCTTCACACTCCCTCACACTCGCTCACACTCCCTCACACTCCCTGACACCCCTCACACTACCTCACACTCCCTCACTATCCCTCACGCTTCCTCACACCCCCTCACACTCCCTCACACTCCCTCACACTCCCTCTCACTCCCTCACACTCCCTCAACTCCTTCACACTCCCTCAACTCCTTCACACTCCCTCACACTCGCTCACACTCCCTCACACTCCCTGACACCCCTCACACTACCTCACACTCCCTCACACCCCCTCACACTACCTCACACTCCCTCACACCCCCTCACACTCCCTCACACTCCCTCACACTCCCTCACTATCCCTCACGCTTCCTCACACCCCCTCACACTCCCTCACACCCCCTCACACTCCCTCACGCTCCCTCACACTCCCTCACACTCCCTCACACTCCCTAATACGCGTAAGTTCTCAAGCTTTTGCAGATGCATTCAGGCTTTCTGAAAATTTTTCCCAGACTCCAAAATCAATGACAAAAAGCATACAGATTTTTTGCGTAAAACTTGTTAATTTTTTCAAAACCAGAAGGTTTTACAATGAGCCTTAAGATTGTGCTTTGCTAAAGCAGTGTTAAACGCCTATGTTGCTAGAAGCAGGAACAGGGGCATTTTATTCCCAAGACAGACATGGGGGAGTAGGAAAGAGGCGTGTTCTCGTAAAAGGACTTTCTGGCCTGAACAGGTGGGTTTTGAGGGATTTCTCAACAGCCTTCTCAAATATGCCAAGGCCTTGGCTGCAGATGATACTCTGCTTCGTTCTCTGATTTCCACTCCGATCGATTGCGCCAGTTCTGGCCAATCGTCACCATCTTTTGTCTAACTTTAACTCCAAAGGAAATTTTTGCGGGAACAAAAGCGCAGAAATTTTAGAGCCTGGGTTGTACGGATTTATCCCCGCATCTAACACCTGGGAGTGGGAGAAATTTCCCGCCGCCAAGAACTTTGTCGTGCCATTTTAACGATCGTCTCATATTTCTTCAAAGAAATATTTTTATAGAATAGGAGGGACTGGATGTTTAGACAGGCCATCCGTCTCTACCTGGTGTTTATTTACCTGTTAAAATTGGGTAGAAAATTTTAGGACAGGAAGACAGGCGAGTGGGTGAGAATGTCATACGCAGCAGTCTCCTTATTGGTTGGCTCATTCCATTGGACTAATTAGAGTGCAACCAGGCTGATAAATGCTAAAGACGCTAATAAGGCCCAGTAGCAGTAGAGAGTCCTATAGACAATAACCTAAGGATTAAGGCTTCCAAAGACTCGCTTGATCGTGTCAGTCTTCTGACATCCTACTCAGGAATGACTACCGAAGTCGAAGCTAGCAACGGTTGCGGAGTTAATGCCACTGACGATGCTGCTGTAGCTCTGGAAGTAGATATTGTTGTGGAAGGCGACCCGACAGGCTCACTAGAGCAGGAGCAGCAGCAGCAACCTCAGCAGCGCTCAGTCCGTCAGCGTCTCTCCCGGCAGGAGCGACGACGTCAAAAGAAGCTGGAGCGTCGCCGGCGTCAGCTGCGGGAGGCAAAGAGTTTCTGCAAGAAATTCGTAGCCTTCATCTTCAGCCATCTGGGCCTATCGGGACTGATTGTTGCCTACACCTTCGTTGGCGGCCTGATCTTTCGAGCCATCGAAATGCCTGAGGAGCAGCTGGTGAAAATCGAGGCCTCGAGATTTCGGTTAAGAGTGACCGAGCAGTTGGTTGTGCAACAGGCTGCTGAGCTGTGCCCGATTGAGTTCAACGCCAGCTCGCCTGCTTCCGCCGTGGCCGGATGTGCCGAGGGTCTGATTCGCCGACTGCGCGAGGCGGCCAATCAGACTGTGTCTGGTATCATCGCCAATGTCACCTGGCTAGTGAAGGAGAAAGGCTGGAATGGCAGCTTTGACGAGGAAGAATTCACGTGGAATTTCGCTGGCGCGTTGCTGTTCGTGGTGACCGTGATCACTACCATTGGTGAGCACAGTGCACTGTGAAGATTAAACTAAATTATGTGCTTCTCTATACACTCCTTACATCATCAACTCCGACCCTCACACTCTCTCAAACTTACTCACACTCCCTCACAAACTTCACACTGCCACACATTCCCTCACACTCCCTCACACTCCCTTAAACTCCCTCACACTCCCTTACACTCCCTAACAATCCCTCACACTCCCTAACAATCCCTCACACTCCCTAACAATCCCTCACACTCCCTTACATTCCCTCACACCCCCTTACATTCCCTCACACTCCCTTACATTCCCTCACACTGCCTTACATTCCCTCACACTCCCTTACATTCCCTCACACTCCCTCACATTCCCTCGCACTCCCTGACACCCCTCACACTCCCTCGCATTCATTTACACTCCCTCGCATTCATACCTGGCATTGTCGCAGGAACGTTCAGTCCATGGACTATTATTGAAACTTTGTTAGCAAATGTTCATAGTGTGTAGATTTCAGTGTGACAAAACTCCTAACAATGTCGTTAATCAAATCAGAAATAATATGACTGGTTTGTTAGACGTCGAGCAACGTAGAAGGAATGGTCGCAAAATTATTGGGTTCAGACAAAAAATCTGAGCGTAATAGAATTTTAGCTCATATGTTTAAGCTTACCGATAATTCTTGAGCTCGCTCCGGTGGACACCCTAGTCTGGACTCGCGGCAAATTTTGGATTACAAGTATTGGACAGATTGCTACTATAAACATTCTAGTGTGACTCATACTATAGCTTCATTCTAGTGTGACTCATACTATAGCCTCATTCTAGTGTGACTCATACTATAGCCTCATTCTAGTGTGTCTCATACTAGAGCCTCATTCTAGTGTGACTCATACTATAGCCTCATTCTAGTGTGACTCATACTATAGCCTCATTCTAGTGTGTCTCATACTAGAGCCTCATTCTAGTGTGACTCATACTATAGCTTCATTCTAGTGTGACTCATACTATAGCCTCATTCTAGTGTGACTCATACTATAGCCTCATTCTAGTGTGTCTCATACTAGAGCCTCATTCTAGTGTGACTCATACTATAGCCTCATTCTAGTGTGACTCATACTATAGCCTCATTCTAGTGTGACTCATACTATAGCCTCATTCTAGTGTGACTCTGTACTGGCGTCACTAACTTTTGTTGTGTAACTCACAATCGCGCGCAATGTCCTACATATTTAGCGAAAAACGCAGTTGGTACAAATTGAAGTCTTGGCTGGAAACAAAAAATATGCTATTCCAAAATGAGGAGGCATTAGCTTGTGGGATCTTGCTGACTTCCTGGATACAGACAGTCGTTAATTTAGTTTTTTCACATCCCAATTCTTTGTGGGATCAAGACTGCTGAACATAATCCCCTGAGAGACAGTTTTTTATTAAAAATGTCTAGAAAATATCTCTTTTTTGTTTGTACAGGACTGACACTAAATTCTGAAAAAATCTGAAAAACTGAACCAGGCTGCAGTAGGGAAGTAGAGGGTGAGATTAGAGATAGGAGGGGTAGTAGAGATTGAGATTAGAGATAGGAGGGGTAGTAGAGGGTGAGTTTAGAGATAGGAGAGGTAGTAGAGATTGAGACTAGAGAGAGGAGGGGCAGTAGAGGGTGAGACTAGAGATAGGAGGTGCAGTAGAGGGTGAGATTAGAGATAGGAGGCGTAGTAGAGGGTGAGATTAGAGATAGGAGGGGTAGTAGAGGGTGAGATTAGATATAGGAGAGGTAGTAGAGATTGAGACTAGAGAGAGGAGGGGTAGTAGAGGGTGAGATTACAAAGTGGAGGGGAGTCACGATCACGGGGACTCACCGGGAGTGAAAGAGACGGGAGTGAATCCGGTCATGTATTTGAGTCACACGAGTCTCAAACTCGCCCGCAGGCTACGGTCACGCAGCGCCGAAGTCTCAGCTTGGCATGATCTGCACCATCGTGTGCGCATTCTTCGGCATTCCGCTGATGTTCCTGTACCTCAACAACATCGGCGACTACTTGGCCGACGGATTTCGCCTCCTGTACACCAATCTGTGCCGGCCGTACTTCAAAAGATTCCGACTGTGCGAAGCAAAGGCCAAGTCGGAAACTGCTACGGGAGGCGACCAGAACGGAAGTCAGGCTGCGGCTGCCAAACTGGCTCTGGACATGATCCGCGTTAAGAAACGCTTTGCCCAGCCTCTGCTGCCGCAGTGCCACCCTAGCGGAGTAGTCGGCGGTGTTGCCAGGAGCAGCGAAGACACCGGCTTTGGTGCAGGGGTCAACAAGTCGGACTCGCTGCCCGCCGGCCTTCGGCTGAGCAGCTTCGACTCGCCCGAGTTGGATCCGGAAGATCCGCGAGCTCGGCGCGCCTACGTCACCTCGCGACTCCTGCCGGCTAAGCCGATATCGCCGATGCGGCCGAGGCGAGCCATCAGACGAAGCGTCTCCACGCCGCAGCAGGGTCTGCACTCCGCACTCGCTGCCGAATCAAAAGAGACTCCAAGCGAGGCGCCGATTGTCGACTGGCGCTGTCTCGGAGTCCCGGCCGATGGTAGCGGCGTTGTCTCAGCTGCCACCACGCCGACGTCGGCCGAAGCTCCTCCGTTGAATGCCAAGGAAGCCGCCGAAGAGGATGCGAAGTATTTGAAGCCTCAACGAATCAGCTACATCAGCCTGGATGCTGGAGACTCCAACAGTGACGACAGCAGCTGCGTGTCGTCCAGCACATCCGGCATGGAGGACGAGCCAGCCAATCCGGAGCGGCGGCTGTCAAGGTCGTCCAACGGCATTCTGATCGGCGCAGGAAATAGTTCTCGCCGAGTTTCATCCAACAAGCTTCGGCGTAGATTGCGTCACGTGACTGTGCCACTGAGCCTGTCTATCGCCGTCATGATTGGCTACGTTGTGCTGGGAGCGTTCATGTTCACAATCTGGGAGACGGCGGACTACATAAAGTGGTCCTACTTTTGCTTCATCACTTTGAGTACAATCGGCTTTGGCGATATCGTGCCCGGTGAGATCGTTGTTTTGTTGCATTAGATTTTTGAAACCTTTGGACTCACAGGAGACTCTGCTCTCCCTCCTGAGACTCTGCTCTCCATCAGGAGACTCTGCTCTCCCTCCTGAGACTCTGCTCTCCCTCCTGAGACTCTGCTCTCCCTCATGAGACTCTGCTCTCCATCAGGAGACTCTGCTCTCCATCAGGAGACTCTTCTCTCCCTCCTGAGACTCTGCTCTCCCTCCTGAGACTCTGCTCTCCCTCCTGAGACTCTGCTCTCCCTCCTGAGACTCTTCTCTCCCTCCTGAGACTCTGCTCTCCCTCCTGAGACTCTGCTCTCCCTCCTGAGACTCTGCTCTCCCTCATGAGACTCTGCTCTCCCTCCTGAGACTCTGCTCTCCCTCCTGAGACCCTGCTCTCCCTCCTGAGACTCTGCTCTCCCTCCTGAGACTCTGCTCTCCCTCCTGAGACTCTGCTCTCCCTCCTGAGACTCTGCTCTCCCTCCTGAGACTCTGCTCTCCCTCCTGAGACTCTGCTCTCCCTCCTGAGACTCTGCTCTCCCTCCTGAGACTCTGCTCTCCCTCATGAGACTCTGCTCTCCCTCCTGAGACTCTGCTCTCCCTCTTGAGACTCTGCTCTCCCTCCTGAGACTCTGCTCTCCCTCCTGAGACCCTGCTCTCCCTCCTGAGACTCTGCTCTCCCTCCTGAGACTCTGCTCTCCCTCCTGAGACTCTGCTCTCCCTCCTGAGACTCTGCTCTCCCTCCTGAGACTCTGCTCTCCCTCCTGAGACTCTGCTCTCCCTCATGAGACTCTGCTCTCCCTCCTGAGACTCTGCTCTCCCTCATGAGACTCTGCTCTCCCTCCTGAGACTCTGCTCTCCCTCCTGAGACTCTGCTCTCCCTCATGAGACTCTGCTCTCCCTCCTGAGACTCTGCTCTCCCTCATGAGACTCTGCTCTCCCTCCTGAGACTCTGCTCTCCCTCCTGAGACTCTGCTCTCCCTCATGAGACTCTGCTCTCCCTCCTGAGACTCTGCTCTCCCTCCTGAGACTCTGCTCTCCCTCCTGAGACTCTGCTCTCCCTCCTGAGACTCTGCTCTCCCTCCTGAGACTCTGCTCTCCCTCATGAGACTCTGCTCTCCCTCCTGAGACTCTGCTCTCCCTCATGAGACTCTGCTCTCCCTCCTGAGACCCTGCTCTCCCTCCTGAGACTCTGCTCTCCCTCCTGAGACTCTGCTCTCCCTCCTGAGACTCTGCTCTCCCTCATGAGACTCTGCTCTCCCTCCTGAGACTCTGCTCTCCCTCATGAGACTCTGCTCTCCCTCCTGAGACTCTGCTCTCCCTCATGAGACTCTGCTCTCCCTCCTGAGACTCTGCTCTCCCTCCTGAGACTCTGCTCTCCCTCTTGAGACTCTGCTCTCCCTCCTGAGACTCTGCTCTCCCTCCTGAGACCCTGCTCTCCCTCCTGAGACTCTGCTCTCCCTCCTGAGACTCTGCTCTCCCTCCTGAGACTCTGCTCTCCCTCATGAGACTCTGCTCTCCCTCCTGAGACTCTGCTCTCCCTCATGAGACTCTGCTCTCCCTCCTGAGACTCTGCTCTCCCTCCTGAGACTCTGTTCTCCCTCCTGAGACTCTGCTCTCCCTCCTGAGACTCTGTTCTCCCTCCTGAGACTCTGCTCTCCCTCCTGAGACTCTGCTCTCCCTCATGAGACTCTGCTCTCCCTCATGAGACTCTGCTCTCCCTCATGAGACTCTGCTCTCCCTCCTGAGACTCTGCTCTCCCTCATGAGACTCTGCTCTCCCTCCTGAGACTCTGCTCTCCCTCCTGAGACTCTGCTCTCCCTCCTGAGACTCTGCTCTCCCTCCTGAGACTCTGCTCTCCCTCCTGAGACTCTGCTCTCCCTCCTGAGACTCTGCTCTCCCTCATGAGACTCTGCTCTCCCTCATGAGACTCTGCTCTCCCTCATGAGACTCTGCTCTCCCTCCTGAGACTCTGCTCTCCCTCATGAGACTCTGCTCTCCCTCATGAGACTCTGCTCTCCCTCATGAGACTCTGCTCTCCCTCCTGAGACTCTGCTCTCCCTCATGAGACTCTGCTCTCCCTCCTGAGACTCTGCTCTCCCTCATGAGACTCTGCTCTCCCTCCTGAGACTCTGCTCTCCCTCATGAGACTCTGCTCTCCCTCCTGAGACTCTGCTCTCCCTCCTGAGACTCTGCTCTCCCTCGAGACTCTGCTCTCCCTCCTGAGACTCTGCTCTCCCTCATGAGACTCTGCTCTCCCTCATGAGACTCTGCTCTCCCTCATGAGACTCTGCTCTCCCTCCTGAGACTCTGCTCTCCCTCATGAGACTCTGCTCTCCCTCCTGAGACTCTGCTCTAATTTGAGGCCCTGGCTCCTGCGTTGCAATCAATTCTCGCAGTTGACCTATTAAGCATTCTCTTGATAAGAAAAAACCAATAGAAGAAAATGTATCTTTGAGCACACGAGCTCAGCTCATCTTAACCTCTGATAAAATCTTATTTGAGTAGGTTGAGTTCAACGGGGGAACACAAAGGTTTCGAACACTTTGATGTAAACGACTTCCTATTTGAAGCTCGTGAATTTTTACCTGGTAGTTGCACTTTTAAAACATTTGCTTTAGCCGGTGGTACTTAATAAACATTTTACACAGCTTTTTCATATTTTTTCTAGACAAACAATGCGCCTAGCTGGGGCCTACCTTTGTCCGTGTATACAAGTTTTACATGCTTTAATTAATAATTCCTAAAGTTTAAATCTATCAGCTGTGACAGGCTAAGCGACCGCTTTTAGCAAACAGTCGTCCCTAACCAACTGTCTCCTCCACAAAACGTAAATAATGCAGCAAAGCAGCACCCACAGCTGTTAGTAATGTGGCAAGTGCGGACTTACATTAATCAATCCCAGATGGCAGCAGGGTTGACATGTTTGCACGGGATTGACCTGTCATCGCTGCATTTTCCGCTGCTAGGGGCAATCATAGTTTAGACCCCGTTCTCTATCGCAATATTTTTGGTCAACCGCACTTTTAACTTTGCGTTCTATACTAAACATTTCGGGAAGGTAAAATTATTTTTTTTTAACTCGAAGGCACCGAAGTGAACTCGCAGAACCCAAAGGAAAAGCTCATTGCGACGACACTCTATGTTGCCATCGGCCTCTCGGTGTTCGCAATGTGCTTCAAGCTGATGCAGGAGGAGGTTGTGCAGAAGGTGCGTCGACTGGGACGTCGACTTGGCATTGTACCGGCCGATCCGGCAGTGGCCGCTGCGGCCGCAGCGGCTGCGGCGTCAGCTGCCTCATCAGCGGCCGCGGCCAGACGTGCCGAGGCGAGACGAAGAAGGCGTCGTCGATTGCGACGACTACAGAGGCGACGAATGGAGGCTACCGACACCGCAGTGGCAGCTGCGACGCCAACGACCGTTTTGAGTGTGAAATTCAGCAACGATCAGTGAAGACAACAAACTGAAAGCTACATGGCAGCCAATGAAATCATATCTAACTAACAGCTTCAAAGAAATCCCACCCCTAACTATCAGATTTTTATAAATCCCATCCCTAACTATCAGATTTTAAGAAATCCCATCCCTAACTATCAGATTTTAATAAGTCCCATCCCTAACAACCAGATTCAAAGAAATCCCATACCTAACTATCAGATTTTAATAAATCCCCTAACAACCAGATTCAAAGAAATCCCATCCCTAACTATCAGATTTTAATAAATCCCCTAACAACCAGATTCAAATAAATCCCATCCCAAACTATCAGATTTTAATAAATCCCATCCCTAACAACCAGATTCAAATAAATCCCATTCCTAACTATCAGATTTTAATAAATCCCATCCCTAACAACCAGATTCAAAGAAATCCCATCTCTAACTATCAGATTTTAATAAATCCCATCCCTAACAACCAGATTCAAAGAAATCCCATCCCTAACTATCAGATTTTAATAAATTTCATCCCTAACAACCAGATTCAAAGAAATCCCATCTCTAACTATCAGATTTTAATAAATCCCATCCCTAACAACCAGATTCAAAGAAATCCCATCTCTAACTACCCCCTGATTCTAAGAAATTCTGTTTCTAAAACTAAAAAATCGCTAAGAAATGAATATTCTAAAAAATCTACAACCACGGGCACAAATCAAGATTCTAGGAAATCCACATTCTAAGAAATTATGATTCTAAGAAATCCTGATTCTAAAAATACTAATTCAAGAAATCCTGATTCTAAGAAATCCTAATTCTAAGAAACCTAGATTCTAAAAACCTTCATAGCTTTGAAAAAAAACATTTTAAGACCTCATCATTAAAAATCTAGACTAAAAAACCTTTCTTATAGGATGTCCAGATTCTATAAAATGAAGTCCAACAAATGTATATCATAAGGAGGGTCAACTTTCAAAAATTTTGAATTTTAAAAATGATTTCTTCGAAATATCGATTCTAAAAAGCAAAATAAAACCATTCAAAATCGGAATTTTTAAATGTGCTTTCCTAGAAAGTTTGCAGAAAATTTCTATTCTCGAATTTTTTACATAAAGCCATTATTGAGTTCTAGGACTTTATGAATATATGAATATTTATTCGATGAACTCATCATTCTTCGAATCCACGATTATAAGAAGCAAGGATTGCAAAATGTTTCGTACTTATTTTAGGCATCTACGAGTACGAGCTATACTTCAATGTTAAAATAATCATCTTGTACTTAAATGTTCGACTTTTTCTTTCAGTTTGATCTCTCTGTTAATTCAGCAAGGCTATTGTAATGAATGTTATTCTTTTATTTTCTGCTTTTTCTGCTTGCTATACCAATCCGCAATCACTGTCACACACTGTCAGCTCTGAAACAGCACGCAATTTTGTTTGACTTTCCAGCGGCACTTCCTCATTGCTTTTGTAGCATTTATTGAAGAGAAGAGAACGATATTTATTGTGAAAAAGATATTTAAAAAAGATTTTTTTAGTTAACACAAGAGCTCGATAAGACTTTTCAGCATATTAATTTGCCATTTATCGATTTGCTTTTGATTAAATCCTTTCAGTCCTTTCCTGTTCTCCCACACACACCTGTTCTCCCACACACACCTGTTCTCCCACAAACACCTGTTCTCCCACACACACCTGTTCTCCCACACACACCTGTTCTCCCACACACACCTGTTCTCCCACACATACCTGTTCTCCCACACACACCTGTTCTCCCACACACACCTGTTCTGCCACACACACCTTTTCTGCCACACACACCTTTTCTGCCACACACACCTGTTCTCCCACACACACCTGTTCTCCCACACACACCTGTTCTGCCACACACACCTTTTCTGCCACACACACCTTTTCTGCCACACACACCTGTTCTCCCACACACACCTGTTCTCCCACACACACCTGTTCTGCCACACACACCTTTTCTGCCACACACACCTGTTCTACCATACATATACATGTTCTCCAACACACACACCTGTTCTCCCACACACACCTGTTCTCCCACACACACACCTGTTCTACCATACATATACCAGTTCTCCAACACACACACCTGTTCTCCCACACACACACCTGTTCTGCCGCACACACACCTGTTCTCCCACACACACACACCTGTTCTCCCACACACACACACACACACCTGTTCTGCCGCACACCTATTCTCCCACACACCTGTTCTCCCACACACCTGTTCTCCCACACACACACACACACACACCTGTTCTGCCGCACACCTATTCTCCCACACACCTGTTCTCCCTCACACCTGTTCTCCCACACACACACCTGTTCTGCCGGACACCTGTTCTCCCACACACACACACACACACCTGTTCTGCCGCACACCTGTTCTCCCACACACACACACACCTGTTCTCCCACACACACACACACACACACCTGTTCTGCCGCACACCTGTTCTCCCACACACCTGTTCTCCCTCACACCTGTTCTCCCACACACACAGACACCTGTTCTCCCACACACACACCTGTTCTCCCACACACATACACACACACACCTGTTCTCCCACACACACACACCTGTTCTCCCACACACACACACCTGTTCTCCCACACACACACACACACCTGTTCTCCCACACACACACACCTGTTCTCCCACACACACACACACCTGTTCTCCCACACACACACACACCTGTTCTCCCACACACACACACACCTGTTCTCCCACACACACACACACCTGTTCTCCCACACACACACACACACCTGTTCTCCCACACACACACACACCTGTTCTGCCGCACACCTGTTCTCCAGCATTATGAGCATTTCGACATGCATGAGCTTTCGGGATCCAACATACCTATGCTTTGAAGCCAGAAAGAATTTTTTATTCTAATTTGGCTAAAATTTCCGAAATTCAGACCGCTTCGGCTGATGAAAAAATGTATAATTAACTATCTGTTAGGAACACGCGCACACGAATCTACAAGATGACCGACTGTATGATGGCAGACTACCACCGTCGGGCAAACGCTATCTAGCTTTGATTATGAAACCTAAAAATAGCAAACAGCGGCCGTCCGTGTTCTGTGGGACCGTCTCACTCAACCATGCCTCTGTCAGATTGGAAACTAAATCAGATTGATTCTGGCACGCTTCTCGGCCTTCAGAAATGTTTTATTTTTTCTATCCCTCTACCACGAGTCCTCTTTTTAGCGGCTCCGATGAAACGGAAGTTGACATGCTACTTTCGGTCGGGTCAGGACAGAATTTTTCGGAATTGAAGCGCACTAGAAGAGCAAGAAAATAGTTCTTGTTGATGGACAAGATTAGTGCAGTCCTGAAATTTAAAACGCTACGTTTCCAGGTAATTTTTATTTCGAAAAGTAGTTTCTAAGAATATTTTTCTGGGGAAATAGTTTTGTAAATTCATTTAAAATAATATTTTCAGTTTTGATTTCCATATTTTAGGATAATAGAAAAATATAATTGATTTATAGTTGTCTAGTTTGCTACTGTTCTCAAGAATTACCAAAAGACAAAAACCTCTTACAGGCATCAATATGTTTTACTTTTGTCTTTAAATTATCTGAATTGTTGCTTATAAATTTTATTTACTTGAACTGCAAAAAAAATTAACAGTGATAAAAAAGTATTAAAAAACGTCGGCACAGGCCCGCTTGTCCCCATGTTGCTACTGTCAGTAAGGCTTTCCAGCCAAAGTCAGTTAAACATTTCCAATTTTGCTCAGGTGACAGGAAGCTGGGAGAGGGCGGCGGTTCGAGACTGAGAAATTTTTACTCCCCGTCAATTTAAATTTAACGGATCGGCGATCTAAGATCAGAAAAAAAGAATTTTCGGTTACATAGAACAAACGCCATGCAAATATTTTGTTAGAATAAATAGTTTTCTTAGAAATAGAAGTTCAAGGATCTACTTCGCAGCCACCGCGGATTTTCCGTTGCCGCCGCCGCCGCCGCCGCCGCGAGCCTTGGCGTTCTGGCGCGACTTCTCGTTTGCCATGGCGAGGCGCCGGATGTTGGCGATGCAGCCCGAGGCGGCCAGCTGCAGTGCTTCATCGTCGGAGCCGACCAGACCGAGGAGGTGGCGCACCACGCCGCAGTCGTGCATGGCGATGCAGTTGTCCGGGTGACGGCTAAGCTCGTGCAGGGCGCGGGCCGTGCTGCGGTGCACCTTGGGATCCTGGATGAGTTGGGAGATATTTCAAGTTGAGTAAAGGTAAGCAAAGTGACTCATTCCTAGTTGAGCAGAGTGAGTCATTTCCATGTGAGCAGCGTGAGTCATTCCCAGTTGAGCAGAGTGAGTCATTCCCAGGTTTAGCAGAGTGAGTCATTTCCAGGTGAGCAAAGTGAGTCATTCCTAGTTGAGCCGAGTGAGTCATTCCCAGTTGAGCCGAGTGAGTCATTCCTAGTTGAGCCGAGTGAGTCACTCCCAGGGGCTCTACCTTCACCCGCAGGTAGGACACCAGCGGAGCCACAGCGCCCTCCTTGCCGAAGACAACTCTGTTGTTGCCCCAGGTGCAGCAGCAGGCAATGGCCTCGGACAGGTGCCGCTTGAGCTCCTCATCGTGGGTGCGGGTGAGTCCCGCTAGCAGCGGAATGACGCCGTGGTCAGTCAGCACGGCGAGATTCTCTTCGTCCTTGGCGATGCTGGCGACGGCTGCGCAGATGGCGGCGAGAACCTGCCGGATCCGAAATCGGAAGATCTCATTTTGAGGATTTCAAGATCATTTAGGATTTCGATTCGCATTCGGGACTTGAATCGATAATCTCACCTTGATATTGTCGGACCTGAGCAGATGAACAATCAGCTCCAATCCACCAACGTATGACCGGACCATTTCGCCAGCATCGTTGACATTGTCGATGCACGGACAGATGGCATACGCAGCGCTGGCCTGCACATCCGGGTTCGAGTTCTTCAACAGAGACCAGAGCAGGCGAACACCGTCCATGCGATCGATGATGGCCATGTTCTCTTTCTCCTGGGCACAGCGACCCACAGCTCGCGTCGTGTTGACCAGCAGCGCCTGATTGGTACCTGTCAGCAGCTGGACGAGCGGCCCAACACCTCCGGCCTTGCGAATCGCGTGCCGATTCTGCTGCTCCGCGGCCATCTCGCCGAGGGCGCCGACTACGTTGACGAGAACCTGCACGGAGGGACGTTCAAGGGTCAGGCGGGGATGATTAGATGCAACGTGCAAAGAAATCTTCGGTTTCTAATAAATCTTCGGTTTCTAAGAAATCTTTGGTTTCTAAGAAATCTTTGGTTTCTAAGAAATCTTCGGTTTTTAAGAAATCTTCGGTTTCTAAGAAATCTTCGGTTTTTAAGAAATCTTCGTTTCTAAGAAATCTTCGGTTTTTAAGAAATCTTCGGTTTCTAAGAAATCTTCGGTTTTTAAGAAATCTTCGTTTCTAAGAAATCTTCGGTTTTTAAGAAATCTTCGGTTTCTAAGAAATCTTCGGTTTTTAAGAAATCTTCGGTTTCTAATAAATCTTCGGTTTCTAAGAAATCTTCGGTTTTTAAGAAATCTTCGTTTCTAAGAAATATTCGGTTTTTAAGAAATCTTCGGTTTCTAAGAAATCTTCGGATTTTTCGAAGGAAACTATGTTTACCATATCATTTTTTGTAAAAGAAACCGAAGATCTCTAAGGAGTAATTGATTTCCGAAAAATCATTGATATCTAAAAAGCTATCAATTTTGTTTCTTTTCCAAGATGCCACCTACTTCCGAGAAACCATTGCTTTCGAAGAAATCATCGATTTCCAAGAAGCCTCTGATTGCTGAAAAGCCTTAGATTTCCATGTAATATTGCATTTTAAAGAAATCTTAGATTTTAAAGAAATTTACATTTGGAAATCAAGTTTTTTCGATTTTTTTATCTTTAAACTCTTTCCTGAATTACAAAAATTTCCCTGTCGTGTTTTTTTGTTTACTTTTGCGCACTAAAACTATCGACAATTACTAATATTAGTATTTCTAACAAGTAAGTATTTTTATTATTCTACCGTAATACGCTTGCAAACGTTTTTACTCAAGCGTCATCTATGACGTAGTTTTTTTACATTGTACGTGTGTTTGCACACAAAACATTTTCCTGCAAGAAATCAATGTCTAACACGTAACAACGTCGGGTTCTCTTACACTGGTATAAAAAAATTATAAATACTTGACAGATTTGTGAGGCAGTAAAATGACCCAAAAATGTGATTGTGATTTTTAGGTGAACACAAGAAGGTAAGGTTCCTCAATCAGCCTACCTCTGAAATTGAGTAATTTCGATTTCAAGTTATTTTCTTCTGATTAAAAATGGGATTTGAGATCAGTTTTAAAGCAAGGCGGGTGACAAGCAAGTATATAAAGCCAAGTGATAATTTCTCTCGTTCGTGCACTGACAGAAATCTGTGATTAGAAGATTGGGATTAGGGATTATCATTGGCGTGGCTTTAGGCTGCAACGCACGCACATTATATCCCATGGAAGTTAGCAACAGATCAGGGTCCATGCTCCACCATCTGTTCTGGAATTTTTATCAAATAGGCAAGCATATTCATCTACACTACTTGCATTTCGTCCGGGTCAGTAGGATGGTTTAAAAATCGGTAAAAGGTATAAATAAATTCAGGAAAAAATCGACCATGCAAACAGGTTAAAATGTGGAAATTTCTGGGCATGCTTTGTTGCTAGGCTTGATTTTGAAAACTTCGAACTAGGTTTATAGGAAACGCAGAGGCTGTTGTGTGCCCAAATGCTGCTCCAGATTTACATAGGGAGGTCGATGGTTCGAACCCACAGGCTCCCATTGCTGCAAATGTGGAAGGTCCATAAATTATAACACTGTCTGCTACTTCCTGTGTTGATTAAGCAAAAAGCAATTAAAAAGGTAAAAAATCGAGGCAAATTTTAGGCTGAAACGAAAAACAGGTTTGCGTGGGTTTCGAAAGCGTATAAACGAAAATAATTTTTTTCGTTTGTTTATAAATTTCGATTTGTATTTTTTCAAGGCACGATCATATTTTTTTAATTAAAAAAGATGACTTGCTTAAAACATAAATTTCTTTAGTTAAGATAATGTGCATTGCAACAAAGCAAAAGGAATCTGAAGAACTCGCACATGCTACTAGCAGCAGTATGAAATTAAGCTAAAGAAATTTCCGCCAAAACAAGAGAAACTCAATAAAAAGAAGACAAAAACTGAAAACCATTTACTCACCTCTTCTGGCTGATCGCTGAGCAGGCGGACCAGTTTTTCGATGACGTTCAACTCCTGAAACTTCTGAATGTTCTTTGGCGACATGGAGCACTTCCAGATGGCTCCTGTGGCCGCCGACAGCAGCTCCTTGTTGTCCGTCTTGCCCAGCAGGCTGACCATAGGCTCCAGACCATCGTAGGACCGCACAAGGTCACGCGTCTCCTCCTCCTCTGCGCACTGGGTTGGCGAAATCGGGGGTTGGAAAACTTGCGATGGCGGCCGCGGGTCGTTGGGTCGTCATGGGGTAGCGGGTCATGGGGTGGCGGGTCATAGGGTGGCGGGTCATAGGGTGGCGGGTTATGGGGTGGCGGGTCATGGGGTGGCGGGTTATGTGGTGGCGGGTCATGGGGTGGCGGGTTTTGGGGTGGCGGGTCATGGGGTGGCGGGTCTTTGGGTGGCGGGTCATGGGGTGGCGGGTCATGGGGTGGCGGGTTATGGGGTGGCGGGTTATGTGGTGGCGGGTCATGGGGTGGCGGGTTTTGGGGTGGCGGGTCATGGGGTGGCGGGTCTTTGGGTGGCGGGTCATGGGGTGGCGGGTCATAGGGTGGCGGGTCATAGGGTGGCGGGTTATGGGGTGGCGGGTCATAGGGTGGCGGGTTATGGGGTGGCGGGTCATGGGGTGGCGGGTTATGGGGTGGCGGGTCATAGGGTGGCGGGTCTTTGGGTGGCGGGTTATGGGGTGGCGGGTCATAGGGTGGCGGGTTATGGGGTGGCGGGTCATGGGGTGGCGGGTTATGTGGTGGCGGGTCATGGGGTGGCGGGTTTTGGGGTGGCGGGTCATGGGGTGGCGGGTCTTTGGGTGGCGGGTCATGGGGTGGCGGGTCTTTGGGTGGCGGGTCATGGGGTGGCGGGTCATGGGTATGTGGGTTTTTGGGGTGCCGGTTTTGCGGTTGCGGGTTGTGGGGTGGCTCGAATTTCACTTCAAGCCCAAAAGCCTTCTCTTCACGGCTGCGCCCAAAATGAATGTGGATTCGGGCTCGGGGACCTTGGTGCGAGAGTGGGGTGGCTCACCGCTCGGCCAGTCGACCCGCTGAGTCGGGTTTTGGACAAGCATTATGAACAATAAAATAGTGAGGAAAATTCTTTCCAAAGAAGCTCCAACCTTAAAGATGGTGGAGGCACAGTGCATCTGCAGTTCAGCGTTGTCGCTCTTGAGGTTCTTCACAAGATCCTCCACCATGCCCTCGGTGCGGATGGCAACGCGATAGTCGGGCTCAGAGGCGCATTCCTGCAGGGTGCCGACCACAGGGATCAGCATGTCCTCGTGGCGGGACTTCAGCAGCTTGCCAAGGAGCGGAATAACTCCGGCCCGCTTCATGGCTCGCTTGTTCTTGGTCGAATTGCTCAGCGACCAGAGGGCCAGGGCTCCGCAGCGGGCCACCTCGATGTCACGTTCAATCTCCGGCGAGGTCGGCCCGTTCAGCGCCGGACAGTCAAGGAGCGCCACCAGCTTGCGGATGCCGCCGTGCTGCCGGACGATGCGGCGAGCTCGACGGAATTTGGCCACGTTGGCGATAGTCTCGGCTGCCAGGCACTTCAGATCCTTGCTGGGCTCCTTCAGGATGTTCACCAGAGTCTGCAGGCCGCCAAGATCGGCGATGGCGCGACGAATCTGCGGATTCTGCGAGATCTCCTTCAGGATCTTTAACGAGCCGATTTTGCAGCGGTTCTCCTCGGTCTCCAGCAGGTTCAGCAGCACCTCGAGGCCGCCAACATCGCGAATGGCCAGCTGGCAAACCTCAGTGTTCAGCTGGAAGTCGCGAAGGGCGCACAGCGAGATGATGGTGCTTGTCTGATTGCCGCCCTTCAGGTAGCGCACGAACTTGCCGATCTGCCAGTACTCGCTTGGCAGGTCGGCGTTACTCTCGTGCCGACGCTCGACAGCGTCCTCCTCCTCGTCCGTGCCGGATTCCGAGTCGCTCTCGTCCGACTGCTGAGCGGCGCCGCCAGACCCGACCTGCTGCTGCCTGGCGCTGCGGCGTTCGCGACCCTCGCGACCCTGCTGCTCGCTGGTGCCCAGACTCGTCCAGCGCAGAGTCGGGTCCTTCTTCCGCTCCTCGGCCTCCTCCCTGGCAGCCTGCTGGCCGGCGTCGCCCTCCTGATCAGGCTTCTCGGCGCCATCGGTCGCCTCGTCGGCGATGCCAGCCTCACCGTCGGCGCCGCGGCGGCTGGTCCGCTCGCGAAAGTGTCGACTGCGGTCGCGCAACAGTGCGAACAGGCTGCCGTAGAGATCCGAGCGGCGCTCGAAGTCTACGTCGTTGGTGTCCTTGCTGTAGCCCTGCAGTTTGGGATTTCTTTTCAGAACAGTGAACCGGGTAGATCAAGAGCAAGCCAAACAGGAAAATTACCTTATTGATAAACCAGCCCTTAGTGCTAGCGGTCACGCATAGGTCGTCAGTGTCTCGCAGATAAACCTGAAAGTATGCGATGTCGCTCTGCAGTTGGCGAAAATTTGGCGCCCTATATCCATTGCTGAACACGTGGGTGTAGCCTGCGGGTAAAAAACGACAGTTTAATAGGACGGATGTGGTCCCTCAAGAAGTGCGCTGGCAGCTCTTTAAATTTACTTGCTAATGCTCATTCAGTGAGCTCATTTGGGATACTCCTACTGCTCACAACAGCTCATTCAGTGTACTCACACAACAGCTCATTCAGTGTACTCACACAACAGCTCATTCAGTGTACTCACACAACAGCTCATTCAGTGTACTCACACAACAGCTCATTCAGTGTACTCACACAACAGCTCATTCAGTGTACTCACACAACAGCTCATTCAGTGTACTCACACAACAGCTCATTCAGTGTACTCACACAACAGCTCATTCAGTGTACTCACACAACAGCTCATTCAGTGTACTCACACAACAGCTCATTCAGTGTACTCACACAACAGCTCATTCAGTGTACTCACACAACAGCTCATTCAGTGTATTCACATCAGCTCATTAGGCTCAAACGCAGAAAAGTATTATCATTCTTTATTCCCTTTGAAAACGTCCAAAAGTATAATATTTGAGCAGTACTCACACGGCACCGGCTCGATGTCGCGCAGCGGATGCTCCTCCTCGGAGCCGGAGAGCTCCTTCAGGCAGTCGAATTCGGCCTCAACCAGGCGCGGCGATAAGCGTGCATCTCTGTGTAAAAAATGTTTACTTTTCCCTCTATCTGAACAGCTCTACTGACAGTAGCACTTTAAATGATTAGATAGCATGATGAGATAACATTGAAATTAATTTTTTGACTAATTTCTTACTTTGAAATTAGACCCTGAATTGTGCGCAGCATGCGAACATCCAAGTTGTGAAACTCCATGGCCATCTTCAGAACAACCTTCTTTTTCTCGAACTCCTCGAAGCTGACGTCCTCGCCCTGCAGATCCTCCTCCGTGCGCTTGTAGAACTCGACGTCGTCCTCGGTGTTGCAGGCGTATCGGTCGCCAAGGATTTTCGTTACCGGATCCAAATTTGCTGGAAATTCGTAAATTGGATTGTTGGAAATCATGCACTTTCAATGAATGCAAGGAAATATAGCTGAAATCGGACACATCGGACCAACCTTCAAGGCAGGCGCGCATCTCAGCGGTCTTCTTGCCACGGTAGGCGTCCAGGACCAGCTGAAGCGTATCGAAGTTGTGACACTCCACGAGCACCGCCCCAGACTCCTGCTTAGTCACAGTCAAAAGGTCGTCAAGCTTCAAGGTGTTCTGCTCTTCCCTGATAGTAAAAAGCAAATTTATCGATATTAAAACTGTCCTTAATATGCACGTACGAGTTATTGATAGCCAATTCAAGAATCTTTTTAACTCACGACTCCGGAAATCTTTCAGTCTTCTTGAAGTCTTCAAACGTGACGGTCGACTCCCAGACCAACGGCTGGTTGAACTTCATCTTGCCGCCAATAGGATTGTTGCGCGAATAGCCATCGACAGTCTTGAGAACGTCGGTGAGAATAATCTGATTGGCAGGACTGAAGTCCAGCTTGTTACCGTCTAGCAAATCAGCGGCTTTGGTCAGTGTGAGACCCATCGTAGGCAGGCAGGCAGGTTGGTGTATATGGCTGTAATTGTCGTTGTTGTTAAAACACCAATTAGGTTTTCGTTATAGTTTTAGAATTTTTTTCGCACTAATATCAGTTTTAAACATATGACGCTTAGAATATAAAAAACTAATGTTTACACAAAAATATACCAAAAATAATTTATAAGCTATGTAGATTTGAGCTATTGTTTATTATATTATAATTTCATTTCAATATCATATTATCGAATGTCGCTTTATATAGGGCTTCATATTATAAAATATATAAATACATAAAATTTACAAACAACTTTTTTACAACAGAATTACTTCTCCAGTACAGTTGAAAATGTATTATAAATTTTCATTTTGAATTAGAGAATCTAAATTTAGCCATCTAGCCATCTAAATTTTGTATGATCAAAACTACATAATTATAAGCTGAAACTTGATTCTTCAAAATTAAACTGTATGCAAGACAAGAAACAAATTCAAACATTGGCTTCATACTGGGCTGACAAAAACTACTTTTAAAATTAACTGTAAGTCGATCTAGGCTGCAAATTTATCCATACACGTACTTTGTTATTCATTAAATAAAACGAGGCGGTCTATTTACATCGAGTCTATTCTTATCGATCAAATAATTATATATTTGATCGATATTCGATATCGATCAAATATTTCGATATGATTTCGATATGATCGATATTACCGATGCGCATTGGTAAAAAGTAATGCGTATCTGGTCTCGTGTAAACATGAAAGTGCAGAATGCGTCGCTTTGCATATGACGATTATCAATAAATTACCAAAAAACATGACGTTAAATTATGCCACCTAAGTAAGTTGTCTTGCCAACAGAAGTAAAGCTACTTCTTAATAAAAAATAAAAGCAGTAAAAACAAATAATAATAAAATATCTATCCAATGAGATATATTTTAATAGTTTCAATATATTTCAGTGTAGAAAACTTCTATGTGAATTTGTTTTAAATACTATACATTTAATATTTGCCGCAAAAAATATTCTATCGTGAATGCACTATTCAAGAGATAATATTAATGCATTTTAATCCATTCTTATATTGATATTTGATTGTATTGATATTATTTCAACAACGCAGTACATAAGAGACCTAGCCACCGAAGCCATCGAATCAAAAATATTTTAAAAGACGCTTAAAATGAAAAAACTTAAATTCCTTCTTCACGCACAATTTTTTATCATGCATCATGAATAGTGGATGTTGGATCTAGGATCTTGCTTAGATTTCCGGGATTTGTAACTCATTTCTGGCAATTCTGACAGTTAGTGAATGTAGTACATTTCTTGTATTTAAAGATATAATGTTTATGCATATAATTTGTGAAATAATGTAAGTATTACAAAGTTGAAACTTTTTAATAAATTAGAAATAATTTATGTTAACTAGCATTTTTCTAATAAAAATTACAGAGGATAACACCCACCACGAATGAGAGATGTTTTGGACTATAATAAATCAATTATTTGCCATTTGCAGACAATCGTCTAGAAAGCCTGACCCTAGATTAATGTGTCCATGGTGAATCGGATTTACCATATTTAGAGATACTCAGATTTAGAGATAGGTGCATTAAATTATTTAATTTGGAGAACAAATCATGTTAGATTGCCTCAAGAAATGTTTTCATTAGAATCAACAAATTGCGAACTCTCTCCCGCAAATGTCGTCAGACTAAAGAGAAGTCCGGCCATAGCAGGGTTGCGCGCCAGCGTTTGTCAACATCGTCGACGCGGCCCAGATCGTTACCCTCCAGGAAGTGGCCGCTATAGCGAACCAGATTGCCGCAGAAGCTGGCGAGCTTCTCCAGGCCCTGGACGACGGTATTCCGACTGTTCGAGTAGAGTTTGGCTCGACGCCGCAGATAATTCAGCGAGGTGAAGTCACGAAGGCGTTCAATTGTGTTTGCAGCGCTGTTTGGCACCGATCGGAATACCTGGGGGTGTGAGTTATTGTTCGTTTTGGTGCGCCATTTTTATCAGGGAATTGGAATGAATCAAATCCCAGGAAAAGGGATGTGTAAAGTATCATGTACGTTCTAGCCTAATGGGATACGCCTTGAAAGAGCTAGCTGCTGTTGTGCACGTCATGCTGTAGCTATGTTCTGACTATGTTCTATCTTGTGAGGTACGCTTATGGGACGCACCTCGTACATGATCTGCGAGTTTTTGGTAGCCCGACCACGCCACAGGCTCCAGACGGCGGCCTCGCCTGGGTCACCGATGGCCGCCTCGCGGAATTTGGCCGGCATGTCCAGGTGCTCGCCCCACAGTGTCAGTCGGAGCGATCGGACGAAGCCATTGCCACCGCCGCTGTCGCCTCTGCCAACGCCCAAACTACTCGGCGGATCCTCCAGCCGCACCGCCAACTCGGAGTTCTTGTAGCCAAGCAGGCCGCGGTCCGTGACCGACGGGCTGCCGATGATTGCTAGTCGGTCGTCGGCGATGAGCAAATTGCTCTGCACGTAGATGTCCTGCGCCAGCCAGCCATCCGGTATGCGCTCGTATTTCTGAAGGCTGCAGACGCTGAGGTACTCGTCTGGAGCGATGTTGCGCTGCAATAGCCTGTGCACCTGCGGGATCGGAGAATATTAGGAAAAATGATAGACAATAAAGGCGGGCATTGCAGACTTTATGCACGGCCAATGACTTCAAGATACCGCGAAATCAATTGCCACAGTGGAAATATTTCCTGAGATGGCGTTAAACGCCAGTAGGATTTAAGCTCCTATAGTACATGTTCATATCGCCCAACCTTGCAAATATCCCCTTTGTCATGAGCTTAAATGCTTCATTGAGTATTGATTTTGCAATAGATATCTTACAATAGAAGCCTTTGGAAGCGTTGCGCAAGACCTGCAGTTGTGCATGTACATTTTCTTTCAATTCTATAATTTTAGTGAGCTCGCTAGTGAAGACAGCCAATCAAAAGCAGCCAACGCACCAGCGAGTCTTCGCCTCGAAAAATGGCGCTATAGACGTGATGCATCGCCCGCCGATTCATATAATCGCCATCTGTCCCGCTCAGCAGGCGGCCATGATACTTCGGCAGCAGCGGCATGACCAGGTAGATTTTGAATGGCTCGCCGACCTGCCTGGCCGCCAGGATGCGCTTGTACATATAGAAGCTGATCCTGTTCTGCACCAGAGCGGTGGCTGAGCACCGGTTGCGAGACTGCGAGACAAACAGCTCGCTCTCCAGGTAGAGAAATCGCTTAGCAGTCTTGATGGCGTTGTAGTAGGCCTGCAAAATGCTGCGCTCCTCCTGATGCCTGTACAACCCGCCGGACCATTTGCCCAGTGAGCGGAGTACTGTCACCCGGCATGAGTACGGTAAGCGACCCTGCGATAGGCGCTCCAGACAGTTGATGAACTCCTTTCAATCGGTGAGCAATGTGCAGGTGCGTCAGAATTATTTTCTAATGGCATCTCTGATTAGTTTGCTAGAGGATGAAGTGAAGGAGCAGTAACGCGAACCAAAAATTGTGCAAATGCTCTCATACAGGTGTGTCATGCAGGCTAGGATTTTGTTGTAGAATCCCGCTTTTAAGACCCAACCATCAGCATTACACTGCCTGACGATGAAACATTCAAGGCAAATATACACACCTGGGTTGGGGTCGGTGTCAGAGCAGTTAACGCATTTGCCTCTTGCACTAAGGTCCTAAGTTCGATTCCGCGGCGTGGCCACATTCATTTGGAGCACAGACGCAGAGAGAAGGCTTGGAGATTGTCGTGCAATTTACGCCATTGAGGCCAACCTCCAAGGCACAGTGAGAGTGTACACTGCCTGACGATGAGAAAGTCAGGGCAGATGTACACATCCGTGTAAGCTCATGCCTGCGTACAGTATCGGTGTGCGTGCGTGCTCAGGAGTCAGCGGAATGGGCAGAATTGCCTCCTCGCTGGCTGCTGGTCTAGTGTCACCAAATGATGTGGCATTGCTCACAGCCCTTCTGCAATTATTGTTATTACTTCGTTTAAATACAGTATCTAAAGTTATAAACGTACACATGTATCTTACATCTTTTAAGGTAAGTACCTTGACATGTAAGGTACATCTACATCTACAAGTGTACGTGTGTATGCAGAGGCAGAAGTGTAATAAAAGTGCTTCACCTCATCCTGTACCATCTCGTTACCCTCCAGATTGTTGACTGACTTCTCAGAGAGGAAGACTGGCATGCTGGCCACATTGGCGCCCTGCAGCATCTGCTCGTTGCTAGCTATTTCATGCATTACATCATCGCCTGAAGCATCTTTGCCAGATTTGCCTCTGTCCGTCATTTGCGACGGCTGCTGAGCCTGCTGGGTCTGACGTAGTGGCTGCTGCTTCTCTTCTTTGTGTTGCTGCTGGTTCTTCTGCTGCTGACAACCTTCGTTACCGAAGCCGCACTGATGACTGTGTTGCTCGTCCAGGTTGAGCACAAGCACGTTGACAGTCTGGTTAGAAAGGCTGAGTCGCCGGTCAGCGTTCGGGTACTCGAGGACGCTCCGAAGGCACTCGGTGCGACATACTAACAGTTCGCAGTCCTCCAAGTCATGATCGACGTAGAAGCGAGGCACTAGCAACGGCTTGCGTAGGAAAGACTCAAGCGCTCTTCCGTGATTTCCGACTACGACTGGCTTTCTGGCTAGAGAGAGTAATAAAGAAACACTATTAATTCATGAAAATCAATATTATTCGTGAATGAACACTACCGTTCTCGCCTTCCGCTCACCTTGTCGATAGACGTTGGAGCACGCGAAATTCCAACGCTGAATAAAGTGCCTGGCTACGTCCCTTGCCGCACTGCCAAAGATCGCGAGGCCCACAGAGTGAATGGGCAGTCGGGGCTCCCGGTCAGGGTCTAGCGAGCTGGGCGGATTGTCCGGGTGGCTGTAATGCTCATCGGTGAGGTTCAGCAAGCGGTTATTAGCATAGTCCAAGCCGGGAAACAGCCTAGTGGTGAATCGTGAGCCGTCGTATTTCACTGCAACGTGCCGCTTCAGAATCGGCGCATGCAGTCCAGAACCTGTCTCAAAGGACTCAATCAGCAACTGTTTGTGCTTATACAGTTGCTTCTGGTCTGTCTGGAATGTACCGGCTGTGCCAGAAGAAGATCCTGTAGCCGCTGTCTCGTTGGTTGACTGACTTTGAACCTGCTGCCGACGCAGTTCAACTAGCTTACGCTGCACGGAGCCGAGGTGTCGTTCAACAGCGATTCGGTGAGAGAGCCAGCTGTTGTGCTTTAGCTGCCCCACCGACCTGTCGCCCTTATTGACCGAGCGCAGCAGAGGCTGCATCATGTCGGCCGGGAAGCACTCGATGTCGTCCGAATCCGAGTCGTCTGACAGGCCCTATTGGCAGCGTGCAAAATATGAAGCTATTTTTCCGCCCGTTTCGGTACCAAGGGGTATTTCCCCATTACTGTTAATAGAGGGCCATAATATAAGGTTTCGTAGGGGGAGGGGACGAGTAGCAGAGAGGCCTAACGCATTTGCATCTCACGCCAAGGTCCCTGAGCTCGACTCCGTGGCGAGGCCATATTAATTTTCGGCGCAGCCGCGGAGAGAAGGCTTGAGTGCTAGTCGGCAATTTACGCCCTTGAGGGCCAACCTCCAAGTGACAGTGTACACTGCCTGACGATGAGAAAGTCAGGGCAGATGTACACACCTGTGTAAGCGTAAGCCTGCGTACGGTATCTGTGTGCGTGTGTGCTCAGGAGTCAGTGAAATGAGCAGAACTGCCTCCTCGCTGTCTGCGAGTCTAGTGTCACTAAATGTTTTACCAGTGCCCACAGCTATCCGGCAAATACGCTCGTATTATTGCTATTCTAGTCGTTATTATAACCACAATGTTTATCACCATTATTATTATTATGTATTGTTATTTAGTACTATTATTAAGGTTTCATACAGCGTATACTACAGGCAAAGAAGCCTGGCAACCAACAAGTTGAAGCAGGAGAACACGCAGTAGGCAGGAAAAGGACTCACCAAACCGACGAGATCCGTTTCGTTGTGCTGCGCCACCATGCAACCGGCCACGCAGACGTGATGCTTGGCCAGATCATCCAGAGAAACTAACTCCGCGTTTGAGTTATTGGTACTATTATGCTGTTTGGCTTCACGGTTAGTGGGCGGTCCAGTATTGCTCCAAGGAACAGCTTTCGGCTTGCTGCGCACCGCGGCAGCCGGAGCTACCGCTGGATCTGCTTCGAAGATACCAATCGGATCATCAGTTGCTGGAATTGCAACCAGGGCAATAAATATGTACTGATTTATGGTTCTCGTGATTGCCTTCCTTACTCGTGGAATAAAATCATTAGCTCATAATAGTCGGGTCGATTTATTTTCATCGCTCGCCTTTAGTTTCTGAGTAGCAGTTGTACTGCTTCAGCTAATCAGGGCGGGGCTGGAAGGGTTGGGCTAATGGAGTGAGACAAATGAGCTGCCAGCCAATCAGAGGTCGAGGCGGCTAAGCCAAGAGCCAGGCCTATGGAGCCGGATCGGACTGGTC
Source organism: Macrostomum hystrix (assembly GCA_950097015.1). Taxonomy (NCBI): domain Eukaryota; kingdom Metazoa; phylum Platyhelminthes; family Macrostomidae; genus Macrostomum; species Macrostomum hystrix. The sequence continues at coordinate 6,499,063 of CATNEN010000025.1, read as the reverse complement.
GGACTAGTGGCGTTGTAAAGGTGCAGCTCACAACAAATTTAGCAAAATCTGTTGTCAGTAAACTTTACATTCGATCCGCCTACTTTTCAACCACAGCAGCTCCGAGTCGAGCCTCTCAGGTCCTGTGTTCTTCTGTTCCTTTTTTTTTAATTCTGCTTTAATATCACTGTCAGCCCAGGCCGTCCGACGCTTAGTGGTCTCTTCGTTGGCCTGGAACATCTCGCTGACGTAGGCGGGCTCCTCGATCTTGTCCAACATGCTGCCGGGCGCTTCAAATTCGCGCAGCTCTGGGATTTTAACCGATTTTCGCTGCAACGAAAAAAAGATATTTTACAATATCGGAAAAAATAAAATACTCGTAGAAATATATATTCTACGCAGCTATTGCTTGGTAGCTTAACTTAGAAACAATTCACCTGAAATGTCCAAGCAACACGGACTGCGTTTCGATAGCGACTGTCTAATAGGCGGACAGTTTCAAAGTACTGTGGATTCAACGTCGGGTCGTTGGCATCAATGAAGACGGAGTACGGCTTGGTCATGAAGGCCCGTTGAGTGTGCGCGAAATTGTCATAGTCGCTGTCCGTGCCCAGCTTCTCTTTGGGCATCACCAAGTCCTTCAGACTCTCGGGCAGGTACATAATAGCCGTCTCTGGGCGGTTTGGTCGAGCCTACGAAAATAGAAGTGGCCTCTTTATTACTAGCAGTTGATAACGTGACTCAAAATGATCCAGTAAATCTTTCTTGTACACTCCATGATACTGCGAAGACTGCGAAGACTTTGCACCTGAGCTCGACTTTCTAACACTGAAAATACCATTTTCCTCGTCTGCACGGTCCCTGAGCAACTAGAGCAGCAGGGACGTCCTCCGACCGGATGACGTCGATGTGTACATTATTTGCCGCTTTTCTAAATTTTAGACATTTTCCCGCCGAGAGCGCTATGGAGCATTCCCACACGATGGAAAAGGTCTTTCGCGTGATGCTTGGCCAGATCATCCAGAGAAACTACGCCCTTGTCGATGGCGTCCGCGATGGCGTAGAAGTACGACCCGGCGTCCACGTACCACTGCGCCTTAGTATCATTCCGCGGTGGAGCGAATGAGTTCACCGGCACTTTCCGTGCATTTCGGCATTTTTTGGTTTACCGCAGTGCATCGACAATAGACTATATAAGAATCAGACTACAGTGCGCTAAGTGCGATCAAGTAAAGCCTCACATTCTCTATGTTGTCAACCGTGGCCTCTTCGTCCAGGCAGCTCATTATCGGTGGGGTTAGCTCGCAGCTCTGCGCAGCTGAATTGGTCCAGAAGGCCTTGACACAGTCGGCCTGGCCGCGATACTGATGGGCTCCTGGGTCGGTCATGGAACTCGACGTGTTAGCCGGCACATCGTTTATGCTAGATAATGCACAGATAATACATAGCTATTTAATGCACTCTAAATTTGAGACAATAAGCAGAATGCGATCCTTACACATGCAAACTGGTGTCCCAGACGCCCCAGGTGAGATCCACACCCGAGACTAAAGCGACTCTCTGATCGATGACGACGAACTTTTCGTTGTGCTTGTAGTAGACGTCCTCAACACGGCAGCCCTGAAAAGAGGTCATTGGTTTTACATAGATGGAGATAGACAGAAATGATCCAAAATCTTGAATTAGCAATAGGACTATCAAGCCATTTTTTCGCCCATTTCTATACCAACAGGGGTAGAATTTCCTCTGCATTTTTTTGGCGGCGTCTAATTGATAACAGCGTTGGGTTGTGACTGATTGGTTGACAGACTGGACAATGGTGTCCAGTGAAATTGGAGAAATTCGCGTCAGGGTGTCCATAGTGACCTATTTCCAATATTTGAGACAATCAAGCTTCGGCCAGGATCATTGATTATCTCGACGGTCTGAAAAGCTGGCGACTTCTTTATTGTTTTAGAAGACAACCAAACTTAGGCCAGTGTTCTTGAGTTTTGTGCGCTTGCATCGCTCCGTTCGGGTGCGGCACAAACGATTGTCAGGGGCGGGAATTTCCCCCTCTTGGTAGTTCTACTGTTAAGGCGACTTGGTCAAGGACACAGATTGAGATTCGAACTCAGGACGCTTTGGTCAAAACTACCGGTCTGCTAGCCCCCATCCCTATGAAATCGAGTCTTCTCGAATCGCTTTTTGACAAACCTTTCTGGAGTCTCCGCTGCTGTCCAGACTTGCGGCCCCCATCCTTGGCAGGATTCCGCCAAAGCAGCGAGAGTAGAGTCTCCGCCGCATCACCAGAAAAGCCTTCAGCACGGCCAGGATTGGCCTAGAAACAGTGCTTCCAGCATCGTCCAGATCAAAGGGGCTTAGCATGATGTGCACATTGGGCACCCCTTCGAAATAGTCCAAAACGTGGAGGCAAGTGTTGGTGTCCTTTAGACAGTTGGGGTTGTCTAGCAGGATGAAAACTTGTACTCGAAGTTTAGCCTATTTTTGTCGGCGGAGTAAGGTCATTGTTTGAAGAGGACTAGCAAAGCTGCACCCACTAATTTCAAAGCGATTTTTTTTCTTTAAATATAAATATTTGTCAATACCCATAGCACACAAAATTTAAACACTTTACAGCTCGATGAACTAAAGCTACAGGTAGTCTTGTTTTTCTTCTTAATGACACAAAATGTTTTCATCAAGACGTCACTGTAAAAAATGTTGAAGCTCTAACCAATTTCCTAGTTATCCAAAAAGACGGTATTGTACGGAAAAGAGTATTTTGTATTGCACTGAATGGATTTTCACTTTTAGGCCCACCTTTTCGATGAGAAGCCGGCCAAGCTGATAGCGGCCATCTGGATCTGGCCTCTTTAAGTAAATCTCCGGTGCGAGCACGGAGCTGCAGACAAAGATCTCCGACTGCGCCATGTCGATGGCGTCCGCGATGGCGTAGAAGTACGACCCGGCGTCCACGTACCACTGCGCCTTAGTATCATTCCGCGGTGGAGCGAATGAGTTCACCGGCACTTTCCGATCTGCGTCCGAAAGCAGCTGTAGCAGCTTGTTTAGCCGTTTGGCGCTGATTTTTCGTCCGACTTCATCCGGCTCCATCTGTATAACATTTCGCCCCTGCTGTCGAAGCAGATCAGAATGCTGGTCAGCGCCGAGTGAATCATCCGAATCTCTGCTTGTATCGGAATTGCTAAACAGTTCAGCCATGTTTTCGTTGGCACCATCTGAGGTCAAACGTTTGGCAGCATTGTTCAAGTTTTTGCTCTTCACCTTGCGAGTAGTTGACGCCGCGGCGAATGCTACAGCGGCTGCCAGCGCTTGCTCGTCATTGGCCAACTTGTCGCCGGCTTCGTCGGCGTTCGAATAGCTCTTTCTGGGGGCACCACGACTGAGGCTGGCCATGAGGCCGCTTTGCTCGTTTCGCATCACTGATATTCGACGGCTGAATAAGAACCCGTTTGACACGACCGGGTTAATGTGGGATCCCCGGAGGTCCAGCCTTTGGCTCAAATCGGTGCCGCTTCTTCTGAATGGAATCAATGATTTGGATTGCATCTAATGTATAAGCATATACAAAGGTACAGTTTGTCACTGATAGACTTCTTATAATAATAGAAACTCACCTTCCACGTGATGCAACCTCGCCACTAAAGGACATTGCCGTTTCAATAGCGTAGGCTATAATTTGGCTGTCCACCTCTCGCTGGAAGACAATGTGCAGCTGGCTGCGCGGCGGAATATATATGGTTACCATGGAAACTTACAACCCGAATCGAGCAAAAAATGCAATGATGCTGCGACTACTACTACTACTACTACTACTACTACTACTACTGCTACTACTACTACTACTGCTACTACTACTACTACTACTACTACTACTACTACTACTACTACTACTACTACTACTACTACTACTACTACTACTACTACTACTACTACTACTACTACTACTACTACTACTACTACTACTACTACTACTACTACTACTACTACTACTACTACTACTACTACTACTACTACTACTACTACTACTACTACTACTACTACTACAAATACTACTACTCACCAGTAGTTGTTAACCAGTTTCATGCTATTATTTTTCAGCTTTTTGCTTTGCTGGCTAGTTATCACGTGAAAATCATCGTCAAAAAGCATGACCTCTTCAATCTCGTTTGACTCTTTGTTCAGCAGACCAATATATGTGTCGCCAACGAAGATCCACCTAAAAGTATCGGGGGCACAAGCCTCTGCGTTACTCACTAGAGGTCAGGTTTACACGAAAGCTGCTCGAGTTCTTACCGGTTATTCGAGTGCTGCTGCTCTATCTCAGAGCAGCGCCTGTCGAGGCAGAACCGACCCAACCTGCCGGTGCAGGGGGCGCCAATCAGCGACTGGCAGCGTCGTCGAAATGCTGCCATGATGCCGAAGCAGGCGCCATTGTCCAGGCTGTCGCTGGCGCTGACTAAACAGACCGGAGCTTCAAACATTTTCAGGTGCTTGCAGGGCAGCCATATTTCTTGCTCTGGGGGGATGTAGAGAAGCACATTGTGTCACAGGCCTTCAATCACAGTGTTCACACAATCAATCACAGTGTTCACACAATCAATCATTGTGTTCACACAATAAGTTATCAGTTTTCCCACCCCTAAATTATCTCTTTTCACACCTATAAATTATCAGTGTTCACCCTACAAATTATCAGTGTTCACACCTACAAATTATCGGTGTTTACAGTATTTAATTGCAGTGTTCACAGCGCACACCTCTCCTTAGTGTCTGTCCGGGCTGCATCAAGGATTGAGCATCCAGCAATAAGGACTCAGAAGTGGCTGCGGCAGCTGACTGTGTGGTGCTGCTAAAGCTGGCGCGGCTGATGAAGCAGTTGATCTGGCCTCTGCCGCGTTGCCCAGTGCCGCTGCCTAGGTTCGAGCTAGACAAGCGATTGCTCAGCTTCGAGCCTCCGAAGCCCACGCCGCCTATAGGCAACTGTACGCCTGGGTTGACGTCAGCAGAGGCCACCGAGGCGAAGCCAAATTTTTCATCGTTGGCCTCGACTAAATTCTCAAAACAATCGGCCCGCTGATTCGTGTTATAATACGGATTCAAAAGCAGCATTGGGCCTAGGAATGACAGACGGGACACTTGTAGGAAGCTGCGTAGGTTGGCCAGAGCTTTTTCACAGTTATCGCGCAGAAGGGCGATGCTGTCCTCGTGATCGGACATGAATACCTGAGATGGATTGAGACCGGAAGACTCCTGTGTCATCTGTTAGACTCCTGTGCCATCTGTTAGACTACTGTGTCATCTGTTAGACTACTGTGTCATCTGTTAGACTCCTGTGCCATCTGTTAGACTACTGTGTCATCTGTTAGACTCCTGTGCCATCTGTTAGACTACTGTGTCATCTGTTAGACTCCTGTGCCATCTGTTAGACTCATGTGCCATCTGTTAGACTACTGTGTCATCTGTTAGACTACTGTGTCATCTGTTAGACTCCTGTGCCATCTGTTAGACTACTGTGTCATCTGTTAGACTCCTGTGCCATCTGTTAGACTCCTGTGTCATATGTTAGACTCCTGTGTCATCTGTTACTGTGCCATCTGTTAGACTCCTGTGTCATATGTTAGACTCCTGTGTCATCTGTTACTGTGCCATCTGTTAGACTCCTGTGTCATCTGTTAGACTCCTGTGTCGTCTGTTAGACTCCTGTGTCATCTGTTAGACTACTGTGTCATCTGCTAGACTCCTGTGTCATCTGTTAGACTCCTGTGTCATCTGTTAGACTACTGTGTCATCTGTTAGACTCCTGTGTCATCTGTTAGACTACTGTGTCATGTGTTAGACTACTGTGTCATCTGTTAGACTCCTGTGTCATCTGTTAGACTACTGTGTCATGTGTTAGACTCCTGTGTCATCTGTTAGACTCCTGAGTAAGTGTTTTGCTAAAGGACACAGACTGTTTACATAGGGCTGAGAAACGAACTTCTGACCTTTCGATCAGACATCGGCAGACTTAAAGACTAAGCAACAAGAAAAGCTAAAAACTTTAGCAACAGCGGTGACATGAAATAACTAAAGAGAGTTCTATTTTTAAAACTAAATGGACACTTTAGTGTCTTTCTTTCTCAATTTTATTGAACAGAAATCAAAACATATAAAAGCTTTTTGGGTCAACAAAGCTGACTCACCATTTTCCACCGTCTCAAAAACTGGTTAATGAGATTCTGAAATTAGTTTTTTTAAAGCAGATAAGCCACAATCATGAGAATGAGATGAGAATGAGATTTAGAATGTGAATAGATGAGCAAGAATGAGAATAGATGAGCAAGAATGAGAACAGATGAGCAAGAATGACAACAATAAATGAGCCAGAATGAGAATAGATGAACAAGAATGAGAATAGATGAACAAGAATGAGAACTGATGAGCAAGAATGAGAATAGATGAGCAAGAATGAGAACAGATGAGCAAGAATGATAATAGATGAGCAAGAATGAGAACAGATGAGCAAGAATGAGAATAGATGAGCAAGAATGAGAATAGATGACCAAGAATGAGAACAGATGAGCAAGAATGAGAAATGATGAGCAAGAATGAGAAATGATGAGCAAGAATGAGAATAGATGAGCAAGAATGAGAACAGATGAGCAAGAATGATAATAGATGAGCAAGAATGAGAACAGATGAGCAAGAATGAGAAATGATGAGCAAGAATGAGAAATGATGAGCAAGAATGAGAATAGATGAGCAAGAATGAGAACAGATGAGCAAGAATGAGAGCAGATGAGCAAGAATGAGAATAGATGAGCAAGAATGAGAAATGATGAGCAAGAATGAGAATAGATGAGCAAGAATGAGAATAGATGAGCAAGAATGAGAAATGATGAGCAAGAATGAGAGTAGACGACCAAGAATGAGAATAGATGAGCAAGAATGAGAACAGATGAACAAGAATAAGAGTAGATGACTAAGAATGAGAATAGATGAGCAAGAATGAGAAATGATGAGCAAGAATGAGAACAGATGAACAAGAATAAGAGTAGATGACCAAGAATGAGAATAGATGAGCAAGAATGAGAAATGATGAGCAAGAATGAGAATAGATGAGCAAGAATGAGAATAGATAAGCAAGAATGAGAAATGATGAGCAAGAATAAGAGTAGATGACCAAGAATGAGAACAGATGAGCAAGAATGAGAATAGATGAGCAAGAATGAGAACAGATGAGAACTAATGAGAATAGATGAGCAAGAATGATAATAGATGAACAAGAATAAGAGTAGATGACCAAGAATGAGAACAGATGAGCAAGAATGAGAATAGATGAGCAAGAATGAGAAATGATGAGCAAGAATGAGAATAGATGAGCAAGAATGAGAATAGATAAGCAAGAATGAGAAATGATGAGCAAGAATGAGAACAGATAAGCAAGAATGAGAGCAGATGAGCAAGAATGAGAACAGATGAGCAAGAATGAGAGCAGATGAACAAGAATGAGAATTGATGAACAAGAATGAGAATAGATGAACAAGAATGAGAACAGATGAGCAAGAATGAGAATAGATGAGCAAGAATGAGAACAGATGAGCAAGAATGAGAATAGATGAGCAAGAATGAGAACAGATGAACAAGAATAAGAGTAGATGACCAAGAATGAGAATAGATGAGCAAGAATGAGAAATGATGAGCAAGAATGAGAATAGATTAGCAAGAATGAGAATAGATAAGCAAGAATGAGAAATGATGAGCAAGAATAAGAGTAGATGACCAAGAATGAGAACAGATGAGCAAGAATGAGAATAGATGAGCAAGAATGAGAAATGATGAGCAAGAATGAGAATAGATGAGCAAGAATGAGAACAGATGAGAACTAATGAGAATAGATGAGCAAGAATGATAATAGATGAACAAGAATAAGAGTAGATGACCAAGAATGAGAACAGATGAGCAAGAATGAGAATAGATGAGCAAGAATGAGAAATGATGAGCAAGAATGAGAATAGATGAGCAAGAATGAGAATAGATAAGCAAGAATGAGAAATGATGAGCAAGAATGAGAACAGATGAGCAAGAATGAGAAATGATGAGCAAGAATGAGAATAGATGAGCAAGAATGAGAATAGATAAGCAAGAATGAGAAATGATGAGCAAGAATGAGAACAGATGAGCAAGAATGAGAGCAGATGAGCAAGAATGAGAACAGATGAGCAAGAATGAGAATAGATGAGCAAGAATGAGAAATGATGAGCAAGAATGAGAGCAGATGAGCAAGAATGAGAACAGATGAGCAAGAATGAGAATAGATGAGCAAGAATGAGAAATGATGAGCAAGAATGAGAGCAGATGAGCAAGAATGAGAACAGATGAGCAAGAATGAGAATAGATGAGCAAGAATGAGAAATGATGAGCAAGAATGAGAGCAGATGAGCAAGAATGAGAATAGATGAGCAAGAATGAGAAATGATGAGCAAGAATGAGAAATGATGAGCAAGAATGAGAATAGATGAGCAAGAATGAGAACAGATGAGCAAGAATGATAATAGATGAGCAAGAATGAGAACAGATGAGCAAGAATGAGAAATGATGAGCAAGAATGAGAAATGATGAGCAAGAATGAGAATAGATGAGCAAGAATGAGAACAGATGAGCAAGAATGAGAGCAGATGAGCAAGAATGAGAATAGATGAGCAAGAATGAGAAATGATGAGCAAGAATGAGAATAGATGAGCAAGAATGAGAATAGATGAGCAAGAATGAGAAATGATGAGCAAGAATGAGAGTAGACGACCAAGAATGAGAATAGATGAGCAAGAATGAGAACAGATGAACAAGAATAAGAGTAGATGACTAAGAATGAGAATAGATGAGCAAGAATGAGAAATGATGAGCAAGAATGAGAACAGATGAACAAGAATAAGAGTAGATGACCAAGAATGAGAATAGATGAGCAAGAATGAGAAATGATGAGCAAGAATGAGAATAGATGAGCAAGAATGAGAATAGATAAGCAAGAATGAGAAATGATGAGCAAGAATAAGAGTAGATGACCAAGAATGAGAACAGATGAGCAAGAATGAGAATAGATGAGCAAGAATGAGAACAGATGAGAACTAATGAGAATAGATGAGCAAGAATGATAATAGATGAACAAGAATAAGAGTAGATGACCAAGAATGAGAACAGATGAGCAAGAATGAGAATAGATGAGCAAGAATGAGAAATGATGAGCAAGAATGAGAATAGATGAGCAAGAATGAGAATAGATAAGCAAGAATGAGAAATGATGAGCAAGAATGAGAACAGATAAGCAAGAATGAGAGCAGATGAGCAAGAATGAGAACAGATGAGCAAGAATGAGAGCAGATGAACAAGAATGAGAATTGATGAACAAGAATGAGAATAGATGAACAAGAATGAGAACAGATGAGCAAGAATGAGAATAGATGAGCAAGAATGAGAACAGATGAGCAAGAATGAGAATAGATGAGCAAGAATGAGAACAGATGAACAAGAATAAGAGTAGATGACCAAGAATGAGAATAGATGAGCAAGAATGAGAAATGATGAGCAAGAATGAGAATAGATTAGCAAGAATGAGAATAGATAAGCAAGAATGAGAAATGATGAGCAAGAATAAGAGTAGATGACCAAGAATGAGAACAGATGAGCAAGAATGAGAATAGATGAGCAAGAATGAGAAATGATGAGCAAGAATGAGAATAGATGAGCAAGAATGAGAACAGATGAGAACTAATGAGAATAGATGAGCAAGAATGATAATAGATGAACAAGAATAAGAGTAGATGACCAAGAATGAGAACAGATGAGCAAGAATGAGAATAGATGAGCAAGAATGAGAAATGATGAGCAAGAATGAGAATAGATGAGCAAGAATGAGAATAGATAAGCAAGAATGAGAAATGATGAGCAAGAATGAGAACAGATGAGCAAGAATGAGAAATGATGAGCAAGAATGAGAATAGATGAGCAAGAATGAGAATAGATAAGCAAGAATGAGAAATGATGAGCAAGAATGAGAACAGATGAGCAAGAATGAGAGCAGATGAGCAAGAATGAGAACAGATGAGCAAGAATGAGAATAGATGAGCAAGAATGAGAAATGATGAGCAAGAATGAGAGCAGATGAGCAAGAATGAGAACAGATGAGCAAGAATGAGAATAGATGAGCAAGAATGAGAAATGATGAGCAAGAATGAGAGCAGATGAGCAAGAATGAGAATAGATGAGCAAGAATGAGAAATGATGAGCAAGAATGAGAGCAGATGAGCAAGAATGAGAACAGATGAGCAAGAATGAGAGCAGATGAGCAAGAATGAGACGAGGAAACTTAAGAACACGGTTCGCTAATATTGATAGAAATCGAAATGACCGCTTTCATTTCCTGTGTCAATGGCTTTTAGTAGGCTCGTATGTTTTGTATGCTGTTAGGTAAATGCATTTCAGCATGCTCTAAGAAGAGAAATTCTTCACGAAAGATAATCAAGACGAAAAGGTAAGTCCTGAATCTGGGGAAGAAACAGCTTGTGTTTGGTGCGCAGGATATCAGAGGCAGCGAGGCAATCGAAAAATTTCAGCTCTGGACAGCTACTACGCAAACCGAATCAACTTGGTTGTAACTGATTGTAATTAGATATTAAATTATTATTTTTTCACCTCCAGTTGATTCTGTTGACTTTTCATGTTGCCTTAGAATGGGAACTGCCTTCATCCTAAAGATGAAAAGCAATTTACCTTTCAGTTAAATGCTTAACGTTCAGTACAGTATGTCGTGAGCGACTAGTATGGATTGCAACTGAGTTCTTAGACAGCCATCTAGCATGACCTTGTTAATCCAATAATCCAATAGCTTCTTGTTGTTTGTCAAATAGTTTCTTACGTTGGAGTTCACTAATACAGCATTTTTTATTTCAGTTTTGAGTTTGAGTTTCAACTTTCATTAAATTCACACTTAACGTGTAAAACATACACGTTCTTACTTGGCACATATTTAGCATCGATATCATCAGGAACTCTATGCAAAAGTCCATTGACACGAGCAATCAAAGCGACCTTTTCAATTTTGTCTATATTAGCAAGTGTAACGTCCTGTGTTCTTAAGTTGTCTTTGGAATGAGAATAGATGAGCAAGAATGAGAATAGATGAGCAAGAATGATAATAGATGAGCAAGAATGAGAACAGATGAGCAAGAATGAGAGCAGATGAGCAAGAATGATAATAGATGAGCAAGAATGAGAATAGATTAGCAAGAATGAGAATAGATGAGCAAGAATGAGAACAGATGAGCAAGAATGAGAGCAGATGAGCAAGAATGATAATAGATGAGCAAGAATGAGAATAGATTAGCAAGAATGAGAATAGATGAGCAAGAATGAGAATAGATGAGCAAGAATGAGAATAGATGAGCAAGAATGATAATAGATAAGCAAGAATGAGAATAGATGAGCAAGAATGAGAATAGATGAGCAAGAATGAGAATAGATGAGCAAGAATGATAATAGATGAACATGAATAAGAGTAGATGACCAAGAATGAGAACAGATGAGCAAGAATGAGAATAGATTAGCAAGAATGAGAATAGATTAGCAAGAATGAGAATAGATGAGCAAGAATGAGAATAGATGAGCAAGAATGAGAATAGATGAGCAAGAATGATAATAGATGAGCAAGAATGAGAATAGATGAGCAAGAATGAGAATAGATGAGCAAGAATGAGAATAGATGAGCAAGAATGATAATAGATGAACATGAATAAGAGTAGATGACCAAGAATGAGAACAGATGAGCAAGAATGAGAATAGATTAGCAAGAATGAGAATAGATTAGCAAGAATGAGAATAGATGAGCAAGAATGAGAACAGATGAGCAAGAATGAGAACAGATGAGCAAGAATGGGAACAGATTAGCAAGAATGAGAATAGATGAGCAAGAATGAGAACAGATGAGCAAGAATGAGAACAGATGAGCAACAATGAGAATAGATTAGCAAGAATGGGAGCAGATGAGCAAGACTGAGAACAGATTAGCAAGAATGAGAACAGATGAGCAAGAATGAGAACTGATAAGCAAGAATGAGAACTGATAAGCAAGAATGAGAATAGATGAGCAAGAATGAGAATAGATGAGCAAGAATGAGAATAGATGAGCAAGAATGAGAACAGATTAGCAAGAATGAGAATAGATGAGCAAGAATGAGAACAGATTAGCAAGAATGAGAATAGATGAGCAAGAATGAGAACTGATGAGCAAGAATCAGAATAGATGAGCAAGAATGAGAAATGATGAGCAAGAATGAGAATAGATAAGCAAGAATGAGAATAGATGAGCATACATGGGTTGAATTCCTGCAGGACTCACCTCAAGAGTATCCACCAGCATAGTGGTGATTGCGGTGCTAACTTTTGTCTCGATCTCAATTAGTGCACGTTGACAATTTCCCAACATTGCCAAAATGAGGCTAGTTATGAGTTCTCGGATTTGCTTCTGCATATTCTCCTCCGATTTAAAGTACAGGTACCATTCTACCTTGGTGCCGTAGGCTACTTGCAGCCTGTGAAATCTGATGCATTGGTTGAGATGAGATTAAGAGATGGCTAGTAGGTGCTTCTGGGAAAGCTGGAGCTGTCGGAGACAAGCTGGAGCTGTCGGGGACAAGCTGGAGCTGTCGGGGACAAGCTGGAGCTGTCGGGGACAAGCTGGAGCTTTCGGGGACAAGCTGGAGCTGTCGGAGACAAGCTGGAGCTGTCGGGGACAAGCTGGAGCTGTCGGAGACAAGCTGGAGCTGTCGGGGACAAGCTGGAGCTGTCGGGGACAAGCTGGAGCTTTCGGGGACAAGCTGGAGCTGTCGGAGACAAGCTGGAGCTGTCGGGGACAAGCTGGAGCTGTCGGGGACAAGCTGGAGCTGTCGGGGACAAGCTGGAGCTGTCGGGGACAAGCTGGAGCTTTCGGGGACAAGCTGGAGCTTTCGGGGACAAGCTGGAGCTGTCGGGGACAAGCTGGAGCTGTCGGCGACAAGCTGGAGCTGTCGGGGACAAGCTGGAGCTGTCGGGGACAAGCTGGAGCTGTCGGGGACAAGCTGGAGCTGTCGGGGACAAGCTGGAGCTGTATTTATTTGATAACGAAGAGTAAAATATTTTATGTCTTACTTTTCTATGATGTCATTCCTTATTCGGCTCTCATATTCATCAGTGCTTCCTACTGTTGACGACGCCTTCGGTGACAGGGCAGCACCGTTTTGACCGAATGTGGGGCCGACCTTAGCTGCGGCGTCCGTGTTAGCTTTATCAGTGTTGGCGGCTGCGGCGGCAACGGCAGTGTTGGCAGAGGCAGCAGCAGCAGCAGCTGCCACCATGCCGCTCGCAGTTGCTTGGACAGCTAACTGTGCCTCCGGCAGGTGATGCCGCAGCCTGATCTGCTCCAGGAGAGGCAGGTCCACTGAGCCGCGGCAGTGGCTGTAGAATAGCGACCACGGCAGGTTGCACTCGTCGGGCTCATCTTGGACGCGTTGAAAGTGGCGCGCCTCGCTGACCAACTGAGCGCGCTGAGTAGCCGCCTTTCTGGCGAAGCTATCGGCGCCATCATTTTCATTGAAGTTGGCCTCATTTGGTAACTGTCCGACCATCTGCTTGCGGCTGTGGCCACTGGCCGACTTGAAAGAACCGGGGTGCATGGATTGGAATTATACAGGTGAAATCATGTAATTTTTATGAAAGCAATTGCTTTGAGTTCAATCTTTGTGTTTTCTCTCGTCTCTGCAGCTCTTCAAAAATCTTCGATGTCCGATTGATGTCTATGGCAAAAACTGGCAATTGTACGCCCGTGTCACACTGATAGCAAATCAAGGACAAAAACATTTAGAATGCTACAAAAGTCCATTAAAACTTGAGGATCGAAAGTTTATTTTTGGATAAAGTTGACTTGACGATAATAATAAAGGTACATTCTTAACTAGATTAAAAAAATAATAGTTGCCAAAAACTACGACATCTAACAGATGAGGACTGTTAAATGAGATCTGTCAGATGAGATCTTTCAGATGGGATCTGTCAGATGGGATCTGTCAGATGAGATCTTTCAGATGGGATCTGTCAGATGGGATCTGTCAGATGAGATCTTTCAGATGGGATCTGTCAGATGAGATCTGTCAGATGAGATCTGTCAGATGGGATCTGTCAGATGAGATCTGTCAGATGAGATCTGTCAGATGGGATCTGTCAGATTGGATCTATAAGTTAGATGAGAACCCTAGTTGCCATTCCATCTACTATTTAAGCATTGGTTGTACAACATGTACACCCTGGCTGTACTCATAGTTCACGGATTGGTTTCTGATAAGAAGTTGAGTTCAGGTCTCCTGTTGATAGATGAAGCCCTGGTCACGGCCCGCAGTGGCTGTGCAGTTGGGCAAACTCAGCGCCACTGAGTGTTCTGTTTGCAATGGCATAGCAGATCAGAGTCCCGTCCAGTCCGTAGCCAGGTGAAGCGTGATAGCCCAGGCGCAAGCAGGTGGGCACATAGGTGAAGTCCTGCGTGACGATTGACGCCGTCGTGTAGGCCGCGCCCTGACCGAACAGAGTCTGGAAGGCGCCGGCGCGCATCGAGATGCCCAGCGAGACGTCCCGGTAGGCGCCATCAGCGGCGGCGAATGTCTGACTGGACTTGACAATCAGCTTGTTGCCGGGACTGGTGACGCTGTGCTCCAGAACTAAGGCACCGTTCTGGTCGGCCAGAATTCCTGAATAGTAGCTGCTGCTGGGGCTGATGCAGTTGAACAGGTAGTGATAGGTTGCCTGGAAGAATGTGCGTCGAGTCACCCGAACGTAGAAGCTGAAATTACTGCCTCCAGCGCCTCCCATTGCAGCTAGGAGCTGCTGGGACTGAGTGTCGACGTCAATGTAGGATCCCACGGTGCCGTCCAATGCGGCTCCGGCGGAACTGCGAGTCACCCCCGACGACGGCGTCAAGAAGAATCGGCCGGGCCCAGTCGAAGCCTGGTTGTTGTAGCTCTGGCGAAAGTCGTAGAATGCCATCAGGCTGGAGATCAGATAGGATGCGGGACTCAGTGGCGGACTGGTTGTGTGCACTGCTGCTGTCCCAGTTGTTGCTAAGGCGGTAACTGCATTTGTGGCAGTTGCTAAGGCGAGTCCAGTTGGCTTGCTGCAACGTCTGCATTGCTCATAGGCTTTGGTAAAATTGCAATCGTCTGCGATGTAGCTGCAGGCGAAGCTGCAGATTCTATTGTTGGAACCGATGGCGCACAGGCTGCTGCAGCAGATTGGCATGATGAGCATAGACTCAAGTAGAAGGAACTGCAGCCGCCAATGTGGCTCCTGTCAGGAATAACAGTGGATTTTGAATTCGTTAATTAACTATGTATCCTGTCACAATGTATCCTGTCACAATGTATCCTGTCACAATGTATCCTGTCACAATGTATCCTGTCACAATGTATCCTGTCACAATGTATCCTGTCACAATGTATCCTGTCACAATGTATCCTGTCACAATGTATCCTGTCACAATGGATCCTGTCACAATGTATCCCGTCACAATGTATCCTGTCACAATGTATCCCGTCACAATGTATCCTGTCACAATGTATCCTGTCACAATGTATCCCGTCACAATGTATCCTGTCACAATGTATCCTGTCACAATGTATCCTGTCACAATGTATCCTGTCACAATGTATCCTGTCACAATGTATCCTGTCACAATGTATCCTGTCACAATGTATCCTGTCACAATGTATCCTGTCACAATGTATCCTGTCACAATGTATCCTGTCACAATGTATCCTGTCACAATGTATCCTGTCACAATGTATCCTGTCACAATGTATCCTGTCACAATGGATCCTGTCACAATGTATCCCGTCACAATGTATCCTGTCACAATGTATCCTGTCACAATGGATCCTGTCACAATGGATCCTGTCAGCATGCTCACCATTTTCGAACGTTGATTTCTAATTAAGCAGGTGTCTGTTAAGATTTATTTAATATTTCGCGGCAGTTGAACAGCCAACTAGACTCAAAAATGTCAGTTGTGGGTTCGCTTACACTACTCCAAGGTTTCGTTGCTGATCTTTGGCAGGAAAAATTCGCGTCGCGTTTTTATAAATCTGTGACAGACCAAATGTGAGGCAAACGGCATCTGGTTGGCTGTTGAGTGCAACTGCTTCCTTGACAACGGAGGTAGAAAAACCAACCACTACTGAAATCTGCGTTTAACTTCTCCCATCTCCTTTTCGCTCCCCTTTTGTCCCACTTTTCATTTTCCGTCATCGCCTCACTATTTTCACCTTCCTGCCACCTCTTCCTGTATCCCCCATTCAACTTAGTTCTTTTAACTAGCATAGACCTTTTGGCGACATTTCCCCGGCAGACAAAACCCATCGGTGTCACATGGGACGCCTATGCAACGCATGAGTTGCACAGACCCAGAATTCCATCCCTCCTAACTGCTACTCCTAACGCCATCTGATCCCATCTGACAGATCCCATCTGACAGATCCCATCTGACAGATCCCATCTGACAGATTCCATCTGACAGATTCCATCTGACAGATCTCATCTGACAGATCCCATCTGACAGATCTCATCTGACAGATCTCAACTGACAGATCCCATCTGACAGATCCCATCTGACAGATCCCATCTGATAGATCCCATCTGACAGATCTCATCTGACAGATCCTAATCTGACAGATCCCATCTGACAGATCCCATCTGACAGATCTCATCTGACAGATCTCATCTGACAGATCCCATCTGACAGATCCTATCTGATAGATCCCATCTGACAGATCCTATCTGATAGATCCCATCTGACAAATCGCATCTGACAGATTTCATCTAACGTTTCATAAACGTCTTCTAATTTGACTATCATATCAGCTATATCAGCTATCCCTGGGATATCTCAATAAAATGACTCTGCATATAAATTGCCAACTGCACAGCAAATATTGGGATTGGGAAGGAAGAAATGCCAGCATCTGATTGCTGCCTTTGTCCGCAAACACGCAGAGCTTTCTGGACTAAAAAAGCTTTGATTAATTTTCTTAGAAAGGATTTATGCTTTCCATTACGCTTGGTGAGAACTTTCACCTTCAAATTAACGAACAGCTAATGACACACAGTGGTTTTTTGAACGAATATCTAGATCATGTCGTTAATCGCATCTCCTGTTCCGTGTGTGTGTTCTATGCTAAGAGCAAGCTAAGAAGTCGTTTTGGCATTGTTCTCCCTCAATCAGATATGTGTAGGTGAACATGCCGTTTTCTCTGGACATGCCAGTGAGCTAACAGAGAGATTCATTGGCGCCAGATAACTGTGCCAGTGGCAAAAAATCAATATCAAATTCCTTTTTTTTAAATAAAAATGAGACTGACGTTAATTGTGCGGGTAATTAAAAAACTATAATTTTATTATACTGTTTTTAGTGTGAAAATTGCAGTGATAGCTTAATGCAAATATTTTTCTAACTGAAATTGAAACATAAATAAACAGCAGCATAGGTATAGCTAACATCGTTAGAGCATCATCATAGCAAAGCAGTCTATAAATTAACTAAATAACAAGGAGCCTAATATAGTTTTTAAATGTCGGTAAGATACGTAACATTGCAACCAATAACAAATCTAGATTTATGTGTACTTTATTGTGCAATATTCAGCTGTAAGCGTAGACAAGGACTTTTATTCATTGCATAGGATCAGAGCTAAGAGTTTTTTGTGGAGTCAATATGTAGGATCATCAAGCCATGCATGCGCGTAGCTAATGCGATTGGTGATTCTCAAGGTCATTCTAGTACATTTTGCTCAGAAATTGATCCATGCTAGTACTGCGTGGTAATCGAACTTGACTTTGATGCTAAAAATAGAATGCCCTGTATGCAAAAAGGTCAGTTATCGATCATGCAAGTAGCGCGTGGAGATTGACCTTAAAATTGATGCTAAAAATAGAAGCATTTAAATTTTTTTTCCTTTGTCCTTTAAGCGAGCCAATCAGATCTGAACTCAATAAGATGCAATGAATAGTGAAAAATATTGTCTGCTTCTGAGAATATAAAACTTTTAAAAGAACACTACAAAATCATACTCGTACTAGAATGTACTACGTCAAAAATGCGAGAAGTTCTCTCGCCTCTCCTCAGCATTATCTCAATTTTAGCCTTCGGCAGTCTTTGCACAGCTGGTCATCGGGTAGGTCTCAGAAGCGTGATGATTGGCATCCTCTTCTCCCGCGTCCGAGCCAGTCTTGCCTGGTTGCCGGTTGTTTTGCAGACGACGGCGACGATTCCAGGCCCTACTGATCAGGTCCAGCGGAAAGGTGTCCATCGGCCCGAGGGACAGCCAGTGGGCGATTGTGTAGCGCGTCACGTGACCAGAGTCCACTTGGCCGTGATCGCGAATCGGAGTGATGGCCTTCGCAAAACTCTTCGATTGGCGTCAGTTAATTGGTGGAGTGGAAATGTAGATGATTGTAGCAATAATATTTACCTTACTTGAATACTTGGGCGCATCAAAGTACGTTGTACTTTTTGTAACAGAACGTACCTAACTTTGTGTCTACAAGATCACAGCAAGGTTTTAGTTAGCCTTTTTTCTTGAAAACTCAACAAAATCTGTTGGCTGTTGAGTTTGCTTGGTTAGTTGAGCACTGAACTAACTCTACAGGTGAAATTAGAGTTACCAGCGTACCCTGGGCTGAGACTTTTCCTTTCAAACGTTTAGCCTGTAGTGTGTTTATCTTTTGCTATTTTCTTGTACTTTTTACGCACACTTCCACAATGTGCTGCCAGACCCAAAAAATTCTAAGGATGCGTAGCAAACAGCCTTTAAAATAATCTTAGCAGAGGGTTTATACTTTATAACTTAGACCATACACGCCACACATACCACAATACCCACACAACCCACAGACCCACAGACCCACACTTTCCACAGACGAAAGCAAGACATTTAACTGTGCATTGTTTCAGTTCACTCAGCTGTTAAATGGCTACCAGTATTAGCTGGGGTAATTGGGGTGGGTGTGTCCCCAGTCCATGGACTGAACAGCCGTACGCAGCCTTCACATGCACGGCGCAATAGCTGCGATCGTTTGACCGAATTTTTGCAGGTGCAATCAATTATTATCATTCGTATTAGCAAGCTCACCTTGTGGGGGGTCGGTGGCAGAGCGATTAACGCGTTTGCCTCTCGCACCAAGGTCCCCAAGTTCGACTCCACGGCGAGGCCGCATTTATTTGGGGCGCAGCCGCGGAGAGAAGGCTTGGGGGCTTGTCGTGCAATTTACGCCCTTGAGAGCCAACCTCCAAGGCACAGTGAGTGTGTACACTGCCTGACGAAGAGAAAGTCACGGCAGATGTACACACCTGTGTGAGCATGTGCCTGTGTACAGTATCTGTGTGCGTGTGTGTTCAGGAGCCAGCTAAATGGGCAGAATTGCCTCCTCGCTGGCTGCGGGTCTAGTGTCACCAAATGATGTGACATTGCCCGCAGCCCTCCTGCAATTATTATTGTTATTATTATTAAGCTCACCTTGTAAGACACAATCGAGTATACGGCCAGGCAAGGGATCATAGCCAGCTGGATGCCGCAGATGCTCCAACCAATTATCTTACCGCCAATTGGATAGAAGTAGAAATAATTGTTATCAGCTGTACGATTCGAAAACAGCTCCGGATGATACTCGGTGTACTTGTAGAAGTACAGAAAACTGGACGAGTCCATCAGGATCACGCAGTTGAACACGATAATCACCTAGAAGATGCGCGCAAATTAGCTTTAATAACAATCGAGTTGCGCAAATATTACCGACGCTTCTCTTACCAGAATGAAAACTGGCGACACGAATTTCCAACATAGGCGCCAATAAATTCCTGGTGAAAAGCCTAGATTATCCTTGATGTCCTTGCAGAACTGGTCCAAGCCTGCGGTTATCAGAAGGATGTGTGTGGTTAGACTGTACATCACACAGTGTCGATAGACCATAGACAACCCAGTGTGGATAGACTAAAGACTGCAGTGTGGGATATACTATAGACTATACTGTGTGGATAGACCATGGAATACACAGTGTGGATAGACCATAGACTACACTGTGTGGATAGCCTGTGTGGATAGACAATAGACTACACTGTGTGGATAGCCCATAGACTACACTGTGTGGATAGACCATAGACTACACTGTGTGGATAGACAATAGACTACACTGTGTGGATAGACCATAGACTACACTGTGTGGATAGACAATAGACTACACTGTGTGGATAGACAATAGACTACATTGTGTGGATAGACAATAGACTACACTGTGTGGATAGACCATAGACTACACTGTGTGGATAGACAATAGACTACACTGTGTGGATAGACCATAGACTACACTGTGTGGATAGACCATAGACTACACTGTGTGGATAGACCATAGACTACACTGTGTGGATAGACCATAGACTACACTGTGTGGATAGACAATAGACTACACTGTGTGGATAGACAATAGACTACACTGTGTGGATAGACAATAGACTACACTGTGTGGATAGACAATAGACTACACTGTGTGGATAGACAATAGACTACACTGTGTGGATAGACAATAGACTACATTGTGTGGATAGACAATAGACTACACTGTGTGGATAGACAATAGACTACACTGTGTGGATAGACAATAGACTACACTGTGTGGATAGACAATAGACTACACTGTGTGGATAGACCATAGATTACACTGTGTGGATAGACCATAGACTACACTGTGTGGATAGACCATAGACTACACTGTGTGGATAGACAATAGACTACACTGTGTGGATAGACAATAGACTACACTGTGTTGATAGACAATAGACTACACTGTGTGGATAGACAATAGACTACACTGTGTGGATAGACAATAGACTACACTGTGTGGATAGACAATAGACTACACTGTGTGGATAGACAATAGACTACACTGTGTGGATAGACAATAGACTACACTGTGTGGATAGACAATAGACTACACTGTGTGGATAGACAATAGACTACATTGTGTGGATAGCCCATGGATCACACGCAATTGAAGTTCATTTCGCCCTTAGACAGCTCGTGAACGAGTGTCACTGATAACACATGCAAATAAGCCTTACCATACAGCCAAGACACAGCTGTAGCCTGCGCAAATGCCACAACAATGATCGACAGGCCGGCGGAGAAATTGTTCATCAGATTCCAGACGTACATGCCGCCCTGTGTGAATGGCTACACTGTGTGAGCGATAATAGCCAAAAGGATTTTACCCATAGAATTGTGCGACAGTTCTCACCGAGGTGCACAGAAACATCGACATTAGGAAGGCCAGGGCGATGACGCAGACGGTGAAAATTTCGCGCACATTTTTGTACTTGCGCAACGGCTTCTCGATTAGGTCGCCGACTCCGGTTAGAAGGCATTCCATGCCTCCCATCTGCCCGGCCCATTGTCAGATGCAGGTGGGGGGTTGGTTAGCGCACAATATTAGGAGCTTCTTAGCTCCTATTTATCGTTTTTCTCTCATCGAAAATCGAAAAGAGCGAAACGCGTCTGGAGTTGCCTTGGTTCGAATCCGGCTTTCAATGTTTCCGATATATATCGGAATCGATTCCAACATTAGATTTTTTAAATTCAATGGGCAGTGTCCTCTCTCCTCTCTACCGCTGTCTCTCTCCCTCTCTCCCTCTCTCCCTCTCTCTCAGGCCAGCACCGGCGTCTCGTACGACCGAGTCAGTGCCACGGAGTTGAGTGAGTGTGGATTGAGTTGCGGGGCGCTGCCGAATCGATTACGAAATGTTGAGATTGAAAGCTGGATTTGAACAAGCGCCTATAGCCTAAAGGCTAGAGCGCTAGGCTAGACTCTACTGATGAGCTCCAATAAGAGCGAAACGCGTCTGGAGTTGCCTTGGTTCAAATCCTGATTTTAATTTTTTCGATACATATCGGAATAGATTCCAACATTAGATTTTTGAAATTCAATGGGCAGTGTCCTCTCTCCTCTCTCCCGCTCTCTCTCTCCCTCTCTCCCTCTCTCTCACCCCTCTCTCTCGACTCTCTCTCTCGCCCCTCTCTCTCCGTCTCTCTTTTCCCCTCTTGCTCTTCCTCTATTTCCCTCTATCTTTTCCCCCCCTCTCTCTCTATCCCCACTTTTCCCTGTCTCTTTACCTCTCTCTCTTCCCTCCTCTGATTGCGTTTCTTTATTCCCCATCTATCTATCTCTCTCCCCTCTCTCCCTCCCTTTGATCTCACCGCGCTGTCCAGTCCAAGAGTGATGAGCAGGGAGAAGAACAGAATGGACCATAGCGGCGCAACAGGCAGAGTTCCAATGGCAATTGGATAAACTTGAAACACAAGACCGGGACCTGCAATTCGGAGTTGCGGTTGCCATGCGGATAAGGTTTCTTGTACGAATGTTCCGATTACAAAGCATCCAAAAACCGTTAGCTATTCACTGATTCTCTGATTTGTTAAAATGCTAACACTAAAAAGAATTCAAAGCTAACTTGTTGCTGATTGGCTAGAAAGCCCTTTTACAAAAAACTGACTCATCGCTGATTGGCTACATGTTTCAGCTATTGGCTGTACAAATAGTTTTCTCTCACCTTCAGCTGTAACTTGATCAACCGGCTTGCCGGTGACCTCGGACATGTAGCCCAGGTAGGAGAACACCACAAAGCCAGCTAGGAAGCTGGCAGACGCATTGGCAGCCGCAGTGATGAGGCAGTCCCGATAGCAATTGTTTCTGGGCCTGCTGTAGCTGGCGTAGGCAAGGTGAACTCCGAAGCCGGCGCCTGTTGAGTAGAACACCTGGATGGCGGCCTCTATCCACGGCTAAAAGTTCATTCATATTTTTTTCTCCGTATTAACAATGCCAATCTAAATATACACCTCTTTCACATCGCACATCGGCTAGCACTAGCTTCGAATCTTAAATCTTGACGCTCATTGGCTAAGAGCTTATCTTAAACAAGCCACCCACAAGTCTCATCCCTTATCTTGACGCTTATTGGCTAGAGCTGATCTTAAACAAGCCACCCACAAATCTCAACCCTTTTCCTGACGCTTATTGGCTAGAGCTGAACACCCCTAATTTAGAATCTTAACCGTAATCTTTACGCTGATTGGCTAGAGCTGATCTTGAAAAAAACCACCTCTTAAATCTCAGCCCTTATCTTTGCATCTTTGCGCTCATTGGCTAGAGCCGATCTTAAACAAAAAATCTCAAACCTTATCTCGATGCTCATTAGCTAGAGCTGCTCTCTAGAACAAACCACTCCAAACCCCCAAAAACGTCTATCATTTTAATTTTTTCAATTAAGATCTAGATTTTCTTGGCTCACACAAATCATGCTTGAGATTTCGGATAAAGCACTTACATCAATTGAGTTGAGCTTGGATAGGTCGGGACTAATAAAGTACTTGATGCCCTTGCTGGCTCCAGGCAGTCTCGCACCGTTTCCTAGCAGAATGGCCAACAGAATGTAGGGCATTGTGGCCGTGATATACACGACCTTGCCGGAGGTTTTCACACCTTTCCACAGGGAGAAGTACAGGCAGGTGAACACGATCATGCAGCAGATGACAAGCAAAAGGCGCGGCTGGCCCAGGCTGCTCAAGCCGACGCTCTCGTGGATGCCAAGGACACCGCGTCTGGTATTTATGTGTTTGATTACATGACTGTGTTCTGTATTTTAAATCATGTCATAATGCACTGATTAAGTCTATCGCATACATTATGCACAACTTTTTTTTCTGGAAGTAGTCTGGAAGAGACACGAACATTTTAATTTATTTTTACTGTACTTTATGTCACAGTTCGCACTGCAAATTCGTTTTAAACAATCAAAAGTCACCTGAATTTTTATATATAATAACTAATCAATCACTTGTGACTCACATTTGTCACCTAGGAACCAATAAAAAATTTATTGGTGCAAACATCAATCTTACACGCTTACAGTTGACTAGTAGCAAAAACCTCTTCCTTTCAAGCTTGTTAAAAACGAAGATTTGAAAATTTGAAAGTTTCAAAGGTGAACTTGGTTTGCACCCGCGGAACCGGGTCAGTCAGGTTAATTATACTTGACTAGGTTTTATTGAACCTGATAAGGGTTGACTACACCTGTCTGAGGCTTATTGTATCTGAAAAGAGTATATATAATGCCTGATTAGCATTAATTATACCTGATAAGGTTTGATCATACCTGACTGGGGGTTAATTGTACCTCATAAGGGTTAATTATACCTGATAAGGTTTGATCATACCTGACTGGGGGTTAATTGTACCTCATAAGGGTTAATTATACCTGACTGAGATTAAATATACCTGATAAGAGTTGATTATACCTTACTGGGATTAATTATACCTGATAAGAGTTGATTATACCTTACTGGGATTAATTATACCTGATAAGAGTTGATTATACCTTACTGGGATTAATTATACCTGATAAGAGTTGATTATACCTTTCTGGTGTTATTTGTACTTGGTACGCGTTGGCTATACCTAACTGGCTTGAAATATACCTAGTAATTCAATAGGCGAGCTAAAAGTACACGCCAGCCTTGAGGCTCTCACTCGAAGAACTCCTCGGAAGCCAGCACATATTTGGCGCTGCGGTTCTGTGCAGTCAGATTCTTGTATTGCTCCACAGTGACGCACCACTCCGTATTGAAGGCGTTGTCGCACTTCATCCACGGCAACGTGGTCATGGAGAACGAGTTGAATAGAAACAGAAAGCACCACGCTATGATGACATTGTAATAGAAGGCCACTAAATAGGTCATGAGGTTCTGGGCCAGTCCTATGCCGCGAGCCAACGGGCAGATGTCCCAAACCCGGATCGGGCCGTGCTGATTCACCTGGCCAAGTACAAGCTCCATGTAGAACAGTGGCACCGCCTAGGGAAGCGGTGAACAGTGTGTGAAATGTAGGCAATTTATTAAGGATTATATAGAGTAAGGAATACAGGTAGTGTAGGGATTAATGGGAATGTAATGAGTGCTTGGAATTTAAGGAATTTATGGAGTCCAAGGGAAGGTAGGGAGTGATGGGTAAAGTGACTTTATGGAGTGCAGGGAATGGGGGAAGTGCAGGGAGTGTAGAGAGAGAAGGGAGTGCAGGAAGTGAAGGGAGTGCAGGGAGTGCAGGAAGTGAA
This sequence comes from Macrostomum hystrix, assembly GCA_950097015.1. Taxonomy (NCBI): domain Eukaryota; kingdom Metazoa; phylum Platyhelminthes; family Macrostomidae; genus Macrostomum; species Macrostomum hystrix. The sequence goes on along the minus strand of CATNEN010000025.1, from coordinate 6,473,877 downwards.
GGGAGTGCAGGGAGTGCAGGGAGTGAAGGGAGTGAAGGGAGTGCAGGGAGTGAAGGGAGTGCAGGAAGTGCAACCATGCCTTGAATAGCACCAACCTGGAAGATGTTCATGAGGAAGTAGGGCAGTAGGAAGGCGCCTCCGCCATACTTGTAGCAAAGGTATGGAAACCGCCAGACATTGGCCAGATCCACGGCGAATCCAATGATTGACAGCAGGAAGTCGATTTTGGTGCCCCAACTTTCTCGCTCATCGATTTCCACTTCGACTTGGAATTCGTCGACCGCGATTTCCGTAGCGGCGTCGACGGCTGTCCGTGGAGTCAAAGGCGAGTTTTCTTCTGCAGGGGACTCGACAGAGGCCGGTTCTGGTGAGCTCTGATTCGTCATCTGAGAAGGGAATTCAGCAGCTTCTCATTCAAGATTGCGTAATCGATTTTCTTTGATTGGGTAATCGTTCTTCTCAGATTGGGTAATCGTTCTTCTCAGATTGGGTAATCGTTATTCTCAGATTGGGTAATCGTTATTCTCAGATTGGGTAATCGTTATTCTCAGATTGGGTAATCGTTCTTCTCAGATTGGGTAATCGTTCTTCTCAGATTGGGTAATCGTTATTCTCAGATTGGGTAATCGTTCTTCTCAGATTGGGTAATCGTTCTTCTCAGATTGGGTAATCGTTATTCTCAGATTGGGTAATCGTTCTTCTAAGATTGTGTAATCGTTCTTCTAAGATTGGGTAATTGTTATTCTTAGATTGGGTAATCTTTCTTCTAAGATTTGGTAATCGTTCTTCTAAGATTTGGTAATCGTTCTTCTAAGATTTGGTAATCGTTCTTCTAAGATTTGGTAATCGTTCTTCTAAGATTTGGTAATCGTTCTTCTAAGATTTGGTAATCGTTCTTCTATGATTGAGTAATCGTTCCTCTAAGATTGTGTAAACGTTATTCTCAGAATGGGTGATAGTTCTTCTAAGATTGTGTAATCGTTCTTCTAATATTTAGTAATTGTTATTATTATATTGGGTAATCTTTCTTTTAAGTTTTGGTAATCGTTCTTCTAAGATTTGGTAATCGTTCTTCTCACACTGTGTAATCGTTCTTCTAAGATTGTGTAATCGTTCTTCTAATATTTAGTAATTGTTATTATTATATTGGGTAATCTTTCTTTTAAGTTTTGGTAATCGTTCTTCTAAGATTTGGTAATCGTTCTTCTCACACTGTGTAATCGTTCTTCTAAGATTGGGTAATTATTCTTCTAAGATTGTGTAATCGTTCTTCTAATATTTAGTAATTGTTATTATTATATTGGGTAATCTTTCTTTTAAGTTTTGGTAATCGTTCTTCTAAGATTTGGTAATCGTTCTTCTCACACTGTGTAATCGTTCTTCTAAGATTGGGTAATTATTCTTCTAAGATTTGGTAATCGTTCTTCTAAGATTGGGCAATCGTTCTTTTAGGATTAGGCAATCGTTCCTCTAAAATTGTGTAAACGTTATTCTCAGAATGGATAATAGTTCTTCTAAGAATGTGTAATCGTTCTTCTAATATTTAGTAATTGTTATTATTACATTGGGTAATCTTTCTTCTAAGATTTGGTAATCGTTCTTCTCACACTGTGTAATCGTTCTTCTAAGATTGGGTAATTATTCTTCTTAGATTGGGTAATTATTCTTCTAAGATTGGGTAATTATTCTTCTTAGATTGGGTAGTCGTTCTTCTATGATTGTGTAATATTTCTTCTATGATTGTGTAATCGTTCTTCTAAGATTTGGTAATCGTTCTTCTAAGATTGGGTAATCGTTCTTCTATGATTGTGTAATCTTTCTTCTATGATTGTGTAATCGTTCTTGTATGATTTTTCGAATTTATATAATATAACTGTGTAATGTCTTTTGTAATTTTCTGTACTGTATTTCTCGTTATATTTCAGTTTACAAATCCTAAGGTATCTGTTTAAATGTGAAAAAAACATTGAAAAAACTAAATACCTTATCGAAAGCACCAGCTGATGATTATAAAATTGGCGAAATCGGATCTTCAAAATGGCTCATCCAGCAAGCGAGATAGGATTTTGTAAGAAGTTTTATGTCGTGTTGAAATTCTCTCCCTGCTTGCTTTTTAATGACAGATAATAAAAGCCAAAAGCAGGGTCAAGTGGATTGTGCAAGGCCGAATAAAGTCTTAGAATTTTGTGCTTTTGTCTGCTTGGAGTGAGTGAGCTGAAGATCCACAGACGCCAGCTGTGACAGACAGGCTGGCTGTGAGTAAGCTTCAAACTTTAGCAATCAATTTTAATTGGCATTGCTTGTAGAAAAATTGTCATTCATTTTCAGTTTCCAATGTCACTCTGTGTCATTCAGCTGAGTTTCCCATGTCACTCTCTTCATTCCTCTCAGTTTCTCATGTCACTCTCTGTCATTCAGCTGAGTCTCTCATGTCACTCTCTGTCATTCAGCTGAGTCTCTCATGTCACTCTCTGTCATTCAGCTGAGTCTCTCATGTCACTCTCTGTCATTTAGCTGAGTCTCTCATGTCACTCTCTGTCATTTAGCTGAGTCTCTCATGTCACTCTCTGTCATTCAGCTGAGTCTCTCATGTCACTCTCTGTCATTTAGCTGAGTCTCTCATGTCACTCTCTGTCATTTAGCTGAGTCTCTCATGTCACTCTCTGTCATTTAGCTGAGTCTCTCATGTCACTCTCTGTCATTCAGCTGAGTCTCTCATGTCACTCTCTGTCATTTAGCTGAGTCTCTCATGTCACTCTCTGTCATTCAGCTGAGTCTCTCATGTCACTCTCTGTCATTTAGCTGAGTCTCTCATGTCACTCTCTGTCATTCAGCTGAGTCTCTCATGTCACTCTCTGTCATTTAGCTGAGTCTCTCATGTCACTCTCTGTCATTTAGCTGAGTTTGTCATGTCACTCTCTGTCATTCAGCTGAGTTTGTCATGTCACTCTCTGTCATTCAGCTGAGTTTGTCATGTCACTCTCTGTCATTCAGCTGAGTTTGTCATGTCACTCTCTGTCATTCAGCTGAGTCTCTCATGTCACTCTCTGTCATTCAGCTGAGTCTCTCATGTCACTCTCTGTCATTCAGCTGAGTCTCTCATGTCACTCTCTGTCATTCAGCTGAGTCTCTCATGTCACTCTCTGTCATTCAGCTGAGTCTCTCATGTCACTCTCTGTCATTCAGCTGAGTCTCTCATGTCACTCTCTGTCATTCAGCTGAGTCTCTCATGTCACTCTCAGTCATTCAGCTGAGTCTCTCATGTCACTATCTGTCATTCAGCTGAGTTTGTCATGTCACTATCTGTCATTCAGCTGAGTTTGTCATGTCACTCTCTGTCAGGGAAGACCAGTCTCAAACAACTAAACCTACTTGAGCAGTCTCGCAGAAGTTCATTCATATTTAGTTAGCAAAAAAAGATGGAGCATTGTGAAAACAGAATCGTTTTGGTACCTTTGAGTTAGAGAGCACACACAGAAGCAGAAAACACGACTCGTTTAACTTACCTATGGCTGATGTGAATGCCCCTAGCTGCAGTGTTTTAGCAGCCAGAGAATCAAAGGCTAACAAAGATAATAAGAATTGTCCAGCCCTATTAGTTCGGCTTTAAATGCGTTGCTACCGGCCATGGGGAGCAGAAATAAAGTGTGAGAGTGGCCGAGACCCGGCCACTCCAAGATCTCTTCCTACAAGGGCCAGAAAAGAAATTAGAGCAATGAATGCTTTCACTATCATCTGTCAGTTAGTTTGGCCACTCGAAATTCTAGAGTAGTTTTTGCTCGAGTCCACAATTCTTTGCCTCACAGATAGCTTAGAGCGAGATTGACAGCTCGAGTTGACGGCCTCACACTGGTTCTGTCTGTTTTGATGTCTCTCTATTTCTCGGCTTGACCTTGTCCACTTCTAGTCAGATACAGGTCTCTCGGATATCAGTTTCATTTTAACAAATTGTCTGTCTAATGAGCCTATTCTTGATCGAACACGATTGATCGGTCAATATAGCAACACACGAATCTTAGATACATCATCACCAAGGCTTTAGCCTGTTCATTTTGTTACCTAGCAGCTGTACTTCAGGCACACTCAGAGTGTGACTTTCCAGGTGCGTAATGTGGACTTTAATGAGTGCAAGGACACCTGAAGTAGATCTCATCCGAGTGTGCAACCACCTGAAGTAGATCTCATCCGAGTGTGCAACCACCTGAAGTAGATCTCATCCGAGTGTGCAACCACCTGAAGCAGATCTCATCTCTCTCTTGGAATTTGCAACCACCTGAAGTAGATCTCATCCGAGTGTGCAACCACCTGAAGTAGATCTCCTCCAAGTGTGCAACCACCTGAAGTAGATCTCATCCGAGTGTGCAACCACCTGAAGCAGATCTCATCTCTCTCTTGGAATTTGCAACCACCTGAAGTAGATCTCATCCGAGTGTGCAACCACCTGAAGTAGATCTCATCCGAGTGTGCAACCACCTGAAGTAGATCTCATCCGAGTGTGCAACCACCTGAAGTAGATCTCATCCGAGTGTGCAACCACCTGAAGTAGATCTCATCCGAGTGTGCAACCACCTGAAGTAGATCTCATCCGAGTGTGCAACCACCTGAAGTAGATCTCATCCGAGTGTGCAACCACCTGAAGTAGATCTCATCCGAGTGTGCAACCACCTGAAGTAGATCTCATCCGAGTGTGCAACCACCTGAAGTAGATCTCATCCGAGTGTGCAACCACCTGAAGTAGATCTCATCCGAGTGTGCAACCACCTGAAGTAGATCTCATCCGAGTGTGCAACCACCTGAAGTAGATCTCATCCGAGTGTGCAACCACCTGAAGTAGATCTCATCCGAGTGTGCAACCACCTGAAGTAGATCTCATCCGAGTGTGCAACCACCTGAAGTAGATCTCATCCGAGTGTGCAACCACCTGAAGTAGATCTCATCCGAGTGTGCAACCACCTGAAGTAGATCTCATCCGAGTGTGCAACCACCTGAAGTAGATCTCATCCGAGTGTGCAACCACCTGAAGTAGATCTCATCCGAGTGTGCAACCACCTGAAGTAGATCTCATCCGAGTGTGCAACCACCTGAAGTAGATCTCATCCGAGTGTGCAACCAACTGAAGTAGATCTCATCCGAGTGTGCAACCACCTGAAGTAGATCTCATCCGAGTGTGCAACCACCTGAAGTAGATCTCATCCGAGTGTGCAACCACCTGAAGTAGATCTCATCCGAGTGTGCAACCACCTGAAGTAGATACCTCTTTAAAAATGAGCGAGGATCTAATAAAAGAAAGAAAACGTTAGAAAAAATGAATATTTATGTAATTTAAGTGTCAGTCTGTCCCTCAATTCACATTAATTAAAATTGTTATGTGTAAAAGAAAAAAAAATCCAAAGGTCAGTGTATTGTGTCTGTAGGGCGTCCCGAGTGTGCCCCCACTGTTCCACTACCCTACAGTTAGTCAGAGCCATTGGTCGTGAGAAATAAATTGTTTCAACTTATATATTCCGTATTTAATACCATTGTCAAATGAAAATAATAAACGATTCGTAATACTAGTACTTCAAGTGACAAAATACTGACACAGGTAAGTGCCTCATATATTTTTATTACAACAGTGATGAAACATCACTCATACATAGACACGAACTACTGGCGAGTAGGTCAATCATTTTACCGGAATTTATTCGATTAAATTTTCATGCGTTCGATAATAATAATAATAATTGATTACACCTGCCCCAATTGGGTCAGATGTGCAGCCGACAGCACAGCCGCAGCTAATGCGCGGCGCATCTGAAGGCTGCGTACGGCTGTTCAGTCCACGGACTGGGGGGACGCCACACCCACCTTCAATTATCCCAGCTGATGCTGGTACCCATTTAACAGCTGGGTGAACTGAAGCAATGCAGAGTTGAGTGTCTTGCTAAAGGACGCAAATTGTTCCAGTGGAGTCGGGAATCGAACCCCCGACCTTCAAGTCGTGAGTCCGACGCCCTAACCACTAGGCTACAACCTCTGTACTAGGCTACAACCTCTGTTGCGTTAGATAATACTCATAGTAGACTTGAAGCGATTTTCAATAAAATCAATGCGAAACCTAATAAACTGAGAAAATTAATGAAATGATGTGCGAGTAAATAGTTAAATTAGGAAACCATATTTACCTAAAAAATAATAATAAAATTCTTAGGTGGCCGTGGGCCGTGGGGGCCAGTTGTCTTTTCGGCATGGTGGGTACACTCACACAGGTGTGTACATCTGCCCTGACTTGTACACTCTCACTGTGTCTTGGAGGTTGGCCCTCAAGGGCGTAAATTACACCACAAGGCCCCAAAGCCTTCTCTCCGCAGCTGGGCCCAAAAAATATGGCCTCGCGGCGGATTCGAGCTCAGGTACCTCAGCTCAGAAATGTATTGCAGTATAAGGAAAGTGTCAAATTTACAGAGAAATTACTATTAGCTCGTATTCACATTCTATATGAACTGACACAAGAGCTGTGAGTTCACAGGTGGTATAGAGCCTTCACCCGCCCGACTAGCCGGTGCTCGGGGCGCCGGAGCCGCAGGCGAGACAGCCGGTAGCAGCGTACCAGCTGGTGTTGAACACATTCCAAAGGATGGCGAACAGTGCGAAGCCGGCGAAGCTAGCCAGCGAGCCGCCAAGCAGCGTTGCGCGCCGGCAACAACGACGGCGCTGGCCAACGGCGGATTCTTCCTCGCTGGCCGCAGCGGCGTCTTCGCTGTCGTCGATTCTGAGCAGCTGGGCGCCGATCAGGAGGCCCCAGGCCAGGCCGGCGGGGTGGGCAGCGTAGGAGATGCCGCAATGCCAGATCCTGCCGCCGCCATCGCCAGCGAAGATGCCCAACCGGCGCCAGTGCCGCTGATAGATGGCGACGGCAAAGTCGACGTAGACCAAACCAGCCAGCAGCACTAGTCGCAGCATCGACGAGTTCAATAGGCGGCGCAATTTGCCAGCAGTTTTCTGTTCAGAGCCGCCGCCGCCGCCTCCGGAGCCTGGGGATGTGATGTCGCGCCATTCGGCGCTTAGCTGGCCCCAGTTGGCCAGCGCGAGGCCGATGTGGGCGCCAATTAGGGCGTAGGCGGCGCCAGCCGCGCCAACCAGAACGGCGCCCGGCTCAGCCACGGAGGAAAGCATGGAGCCGAGTAGAACACCGCCCAGCATGACGGCAGCAACAGGGAGGCCACCGTGGGCAAGCTGGAGCGGCAGGCCGAGCAGTAGGAAGGCGGCGCTGTTGAATGCTAGGTGGTGCCAACCGTCGTGCAGCAGAGCGTAGGTGACGAAACGCCAAACCTGCATTTGTTTTCATGGAATCTTTTTATGATTTAGTGGGATTATCATTGCGGAGGCCGCAGCCCAAGCCAACTAGTCCAGTGAAAGTATATTGTCAGTTTTTTAGTCACTTGAAATTCTCATCTGGTTGTGGTAACCCTGCTACGACTCCATTTGGACTAAAAAATACATTATAAGGATCGCTTGAATAATTTTCTTTGAAAGATTTCAGACGGTTGCAGTTTTAGTACATGTATTCCATTGTCGTGCAATTTACGCCCTTCAAGACACAGTGAGAGTGTACACTGCCTGACGATGAGAAACTCAGGGCAGATGTACACACCAGTGTGAGCGTGTGCATGTGTGTGCTCAGGAGTCAGCGAAATAGACAGAATTGCCTAGTCGGGTCTGGCTGCGGGTCTAGCGTCACCAAATGCTGAGGGGCATTGGTCGCCTGCTGAGGGGCATTGGTTGCCTGCTGAGGGGCATTGGTTGCCTGCTGAGGGGCATTGGTTGCCTGCTGAGGGGCATTGGTCGCCTGCTGAGGGGCATTGGTTGCCTGCTGAGGGGCATTTGTTGCCTGTTGAGGGGCATTGGTTGCCTGCTGAGGGGCATTGGTTGCCTGCTGAGGGGCATTGGTTGCCTGCTGAGGGGCATTGGTTGCCTGTTGAGGGGCATTGGTTGCCTGTTGAGGGGCATTGGTTGCCTGCTGAGCGGTATTGGTTGACTGCTAAGAGGAATTGGCTGCCCGGTGAGGTGCATTTATTGTCTGCTGGCATGAGGTAACATTGGTACTGTGCTATATAAGAGCATTCTTTCGCTGTCAAAGGGGGGGGGCAATCATTTCTTGCTGTGTTAATGGTAATGGTATTGGTAGCCTGGTATTATGGCGGTTCTCTGCTGCTGGGAGGAGACAGTTTTTGTCGGATTAGGTTGTCACGCAGAGGGGGTTATATAGATGCTAAAATTCTGCTTGTGCTCCCCGGAGGAGGGCTAAAATTGCTAGTCAATTGTGCTAAAAATAAAACGTGTCAATTCACTCCATGTTAAAAAGTAGTCTCAGATACTAAAACTGCAACTTCATTCGTCTGAATTTCAGCCCCCCCCCCGTCACCTCGTGCCGTCTAGCCGGGCAGAAGGCCAGCGGGCTGGAGAAGGGCAGGCCGGCTGCCCAGCCCACTCGATTCCAATCCGGCCCGGCGTTGAGCTGCACGGCGCATACGCTGAAGTTAATAAGCAGTGCCAGCAGGGCCAGCGGAACGAACACGGGCGGCGGCCGGCATCTGTACAGCTCAATGTAGGCCTCTTCGGGCACGCAGCCACCGCCCGAGTCAGCTGAGCAGTCATCGTCCAGTCGCTGATGCCGCCGCTCACGCCGACGCTGCGGCCGGCCGATTCGACGCTGGCGAAGTCGTCGCTCAGCAGCGGCGACGCCGGGATCGGCGGCGCGAACCAGCCGGTTGACCAGGCGCTTCACCGGAGCCACCTCCGCGCGCATCCGGTAGGTCATGCCGGCGTAGAAGTCGACCCAGTCGGTGCGGCCTCTCCGGTCCGCCTCAGCCCTGCGGAGCAGTCGGGCCAGCTTGCGCGATCGACCGCCGGCGATTTCGTCGATATGCGGCCGATTGAACAGCTCCAGGAAGAGCCTGTTGGGAATGCCACCGGACTCGGCGTATGGTAGGAATTGGCGCTGGTAGCGCCGGACAAGCCACTGGCGATAGGCCACCTCGCTCTGGGTTGGCGGAGAAATCGGCGATGGTGGCGGAGGCGGCGTAGGCGACGGCATTGGCACTGTGGTTGCTGTTGTTGTCGTTGACGACATCGGCGGTACGGAAGCGCACAGGCCGCCGCCGGCAGGCTGAGTTTTCCAAAGAAGTCGTCGACAGTCCAGAAGTACGGCGGCGTTGTCTGTCACGCTGGCGTCTGCCGACTCGCCGGCCGGTGAGTTCCAGCGGATTCCGCTGCCGGCCATGGAGAAGGTCAACGGCTGTTCGACTGAGTTTTCAAGAATGACTCCGTTCTCGGCCATTCTAAAGCACTGTTAGAGCGCTTGATTTTGAGCAGTTCTCAGCGTCTCTTGAAGAGTCTGACAAATAGCAAAAACAACACCGTGTTGATTTGCTTTCCAGTCGCTTTCGCTCGTCCTGTTGTGTTCGCCTTCTTCAAGCATATTCGCACCCGTCTTTCTAGAAGGGATTTTTAGATCGGCGTAGGGGGGAGTTGGGAGGTGGGTTTCGTGGGATCGGGGGATCCGGAATCGATTTTTCCTACTCCGATCAAATCGATACCACTCAGTTGGGGTGGAGGAGTTGGGGTTGGCAGTCTCGATGCCAGAAAAGGCAGACATTTTTCGTTTCTGCTAGCTGTAGCAGAAACAGTGGTAGACATAGCAAAATTCTGCTGCTGCTTGGGTATATTGAGCTGAACATAAGTCAGCACATATAAGCTGAAACTGGGCATTACATGCAGCTCAACTATAGTAGGACTCTACTAAAAACAATAGACGCATTTTTTCTATTAATTTTTACGAATTTGAAAAAACAATGATGCTACTTATAGTACAACGGTAGTTTGAAAGATAAATAGATGGAAATTATATCTTGCCAAGTTGCGCCAGATAACAAGCCTCAACCATTTTGAGGACCATACAAAAGTTTTGTACAGCAATTTAGTCCGTGGACTGGGGAAATTAATAGAAATAAAAAATGACAATTTAATCAATCAACCGTTGTAAAGTTACTAAAGTGTCGAAATCAAAGCCAAGGCATCAATCATGACGTTCGAAAATATTACTTTATTGGTCGCCTTTTTTATTTTGGAAGCACCTAGCATTTTAAGTATGAAAGATGTCGTCTACTATTAGTAGTTTCAATGCGAAAATAATAAAGTATAAATGATATCATCCGAATTTAAAAGCATAACAGAACGCCAGCCAGGACTAGCAGTGCAGCCAGGGAAGCGCAGATCCACGTTGCGGCCTCGTCCTGGCTGGCTTTGTTGCTGCGGGTCACTTGTGGCTGGAAAACAAAGACAAAGACAAAGACGGATTAAATTAAATTACGCTACATTTTAAAATGAGTATTTTTATTAGCTTAATCCTGAACCCAAATACGATTTGGAGCGAAAACTGAAGACTGATGCTAGACACGGAAGGAGAGGGAGGCAGAGGAGGAGAGGGAGGGAGAGAGAGAGGTAGAGAGAGGGAGAGAGAGAGGGAGAGAGGGAGAGAGAGAGAGTGGGAGAGAGGAGAGAGGACACTGCCCATTGAATTTCAAAAATCTGATGTTGGAATCGATTCCGATATGTATCGAAAAAATTGAAATCAGGATTCGAACCATGGCAACTCCAGACGCGGAAGAGGGGGAGAGAGGCAGAGAGAGAGGCAGAGAGAGAGGGAGAGAGAGGTAGAGAGAGGGAGAGAGAGGGAGAGAGAGAGAAAGAGAAACGAATAGATATCTTATATCAAAAGTAAAGTAGTCTATGAAAGAGGTAAAAGAGACATTTGTGCTCAAACGGACAAAATAGATCATAAAGAAGGGAACACAGAGAAGCATACGATGAAACAGTGCGTGAAATATTCGACTGAGAATTAAGAACTGAGAAATAAATATTCTGGGAATGAGTTTATGCTACCGTAGCTAGAATTAATCCGAGTAGTTCATTAAAGCACCAGAATGAATGCGATTGTAAACCCATAAGGAAGGAAGCGAAATATACTGCGAGAATTTCTGAGAGAGAGTCAGCTGCGGTGCCTGGGAAAGATTAGGCACAGATTGGGCAGTCAAATCTAAATCTAGAAATTGAGTTTCTACCTAAGACTTCCGCTTAGCGTCAGACCAACCCTGCATGGGAGCCCAATAAACTGGCCAGCAGCTGTTTAATCTATAAGACCTATGGTACACGTACAAATACTCCCACATTTTGTTGCTAACAGTATTATATTTGCGCTTATGAAGATCTAAACGGTAATGAGCTTTTTTTGAACACAGGAGGTTGTTGACTAGTAAGTAGAGCGTCGGAATCACGTCTTGAAGGTCGGGGGTTCGATTCCCGACTCCACTGGAACCATTTGTGTCTGTTAGAAAGACACTTAACTCTGCATTGCTTCAGTTCACCCAGCCGTTAAATGGGTACCAGCATCAGCTGGGGTAATTGAGGGTGGGTGTGGCTTCCCCATAGTCCATGGACTGCAGAACCGCCGTACAGATGTCGGATGCACATCTGGCCCAATTAGGACAGGTGTACTCAGTTAACAAGCTAAAACAACTAGTAGGAAAGGTAACAATGCGAATAGAATCAGTACTCAACTATAATCCAGCCGCCCTGTTGACTTAGCCACGGACACAGCCTGGTGGACACAAACAGGCCGAATGTGTCCACAATCTTGTGCGCGTAGTCCGGATGGCCTTTGCTGGCGCAGTCGGCCGCGAAGGCGCCGGCCATGGCGAATAGGGCGACAATTTTGCCCCAGTGAATGCCGTCGCCGCAGAGCCGGTCGGCGAACATGGCGAAGCTGCGCCGGGCGACCTCGTCGGAGTGCATGGCCAAGTTGAGCTGGCGGTGCACATTCTTGAACAGGTCCGGGTACATGGCCTCCAGCTCTTCGCCAACTAGGCGCACCTCTTCGCCAACTTCGCTATATTCAACTGGCGGGCCGAGGATGTCCAGCTGGCTCTGCGTCAGGAGACCGCTGCGCCTGAGCCGGTGGCTGACGTATTCGAGGCACAGCGCTTTGCCTTCGTCAACGAGTTCCTCCGGACTGGGGCCGACTAAACCGTTGGCGACCGATTCTAGCTTACTGATTCGACCTGGGTGGAGTGAGGTTGGGGGCGGAGGTGACTGCTGCTGCTGCTGCTGCTGCTGGAGGGCCTGTAGGATGCTTCGCTTTCGATGACCGAAGGTGCCACCGTGCTGACTGGATATTCGGCGACTGCGCATTCCAGATAGATTGGAAAGATTGGAAAGATTGGTAGATTCGGTAGATTGGTAGATTCTGTAGATTGGTAGATTCTGTAGATTGGTAGATTCTGTAGATTGGTAGATTCTGTAGATTGCTAGATTCTGTAGATTAGTAGACTCGGTAGATTAGTAGACTCGGTAGATTAGTAGATTCGCAAGATTCTTAGATTCGGTAGATTGGTAGATTCTGTAGATTGGTAGATTCGGTAGATTGGCAGAATCGGTAGACTCGTAGATTCGGCAGATTTGTAGAATTCGTACAAGCTTTTAAAGCCTACTATTTTGCCCGAGTGGTTGATTATAACAAAACCCGAGTACGATTGGCAGTCACTGGCTAGTAATCTTATCTGGAAACTTTCAGAAGTCCGCAAGTGTGGCATAAAAGATTTCGCGACGCTATTAGCCAGTCGATCTGATGCAGAATAATAATCAATTAACCACTGAAATTACTGTTTAAGCTCAATCAATTCTACTATAAGTAGCGTGTAAGAAGAAACTTACGCGGATTAAACAGGGCTCGAAGCGCCGACGCGAAATCGAACTGTTGACTCCAGCGGCGGACGGAGCTGATGTACCAGTCTGTGTGGCTGCCGCTGCGGCCCCTGGTCAGGGCCTTGTGACGCTCGCCCTCCAAAATGATCTCCATGTATGGCGGCAGGCGAGAAATTCGCCGACTAGTGTCCGGGTTATAGGCTCCTCTGCGATGCAGCCAGCGCTGCTGCTGCTGCTGCTGCTGCTGCTGCTGCTGCTGCTGCTGCTGCTGCTGCTGCTGCTGCTGTTGCAGTCTCGACTTCATTAGGTTTGACGGGAGGTCTGATGGATTGATATGTTTTAGCTAAGCTTGTTAACCCTTTTTTAACATGAGCACTTAAAAAGCGATTTTAATTCAAAAGTTTGCTTTGAGAATCTTATAGTTTGAGAATCTTATAGTTAGAGAATCTTATAGTTTGAGAATCTTATAGTTTGAGAATCTTATAGTTTGTGAATCTTATAGTTTGAGAATCTTATAGTTTGAGAATCTTATAGTTTGAGAATCTTATAGTTTGAGAATCTTATAGTTTGAGAATCTTATAGTTTGAGAATCTTATAGTTTGAGAATCTTATAGTTTGAGATTCTTATAGTTTGAGAATCTTATAGTTTGAGATTCTTATAGTTTGAGAATCTTGCAGTTTGAGAAACTTATAGTTTGAGAATAGTTTGAGATCTTCTGGTTTATGATAAGGAAAGAAACATTATTTTTGGTGTGTGAATCGTACTACTTGCAGTAGAATTATTTGCTTTGAGCTACTGAAAATTGTGCAACAGTGCATATAGTTTGATGTGCGCCAGTGATGATTTGCATAGGGATCGGGTTTCTAGACGCGTTCAAAGCAGTGTTTTTCGCGGCGCTGAAAAGCCCATAGACTAAGAAAATAGCAATTCCAACCTTTAAAGACGGAGAGAAACTTGGAGAGCAGGGGCTGAACTTTAAGAGACCCAAAACGCAATTTTCTTAACTGCAAAATGCTAGGTGACAAAGGGAGGCAGCAGCTGTTGCGACCTAAAAGGGAAAATAAAACGAATGAGGGAAGAAAGCCCGAGAAATTCACCAGGTTTGACAGGCCGTACTTTTGCAAGAAATATTCACCGTAGAAAGTGAACTATGGGTTCTCGGAGGGATTACTAAGGGATCTCAGATGGATTAATATGGGATCTCGGAGGGATAACTAAAGGATCTCGGAGGAATAACTATGGGATCTCGGAGGGATTACTAAGGGATCTCGGAGGGATAACTAAGGGATCTCAGAGGGATTAATATGGGATCTCGGAGGGATAACTAAGGGATCTCGGAGGGATAACTATGGGATCTCGGAGGGATTACTAAGGGATCTCAGAGGGATTAATATGGGATCTCAGAGGGATTAATATTGGATCTCGGAGGGATAACTAAGGGATCTCGGAGGGATAACTAAGGGATCTCGGAGGGATAACTAAGGGATCTCGGAGGGATTAATATGGGATCTCGGAGGGATTAATATGGGATCTCGGAGAGATAACTAAGGGATCTCGGAGGGATAACTAAGGGATCTCAGAGGGATTAATATGGGATCTCGGAGGGATTAATATGGGATCTCGGAGAGATAACTAAGGGATCTCGGAGATATAACTAAGGGATCTCAGAGGGATTAATATGGGATCTCGGAGGGATTAATATGGGATCTCGGAGAGATAACTACGGGATCTCGGAGAGATAACTAAGGGATCTCGGAGGGATTACTAAATGATCTCGGAGGGATTAATATGGGATCTCAGAGGGATTAATAGGGGATCTCGGAGGGATTTCTATGGGATCTCGGAGGGATTACTAAGGGATCTCGGAGGGATAACTAAGGGATCTCAGAGGGATTAATATGGGATCTCGGAGGGATTAATGTGGGATCTCGGAGGGATTACTAAGGGATCTCGGAGGGATTACTATGGGATTTCCGAGGGATTACTATGGGATTCGTAAGGGGATAATTATGGGATCTAGGAGAGGATTGCAAGGTGAACTGGTAGGTCATGCTTGCGAATCGTGGAGGTCACAACAAAATTTCACGTCAGTTTTGCACGATTTTGACTTACTGAACAAATTTCTTGGTGGTGAAATGGCAAAGCTCGATATTTTCAGTGAATTTCTAAAAACTTGCTTGCTGCTTAATCACTAGTGACGTGCAGTTATGCACGAGTATTAGTGAGTTCGTTATTCTGAGCCAAATTCTAATTATCTAATCGAAGCCTGTCAACCACAGATTGGGTCTAGGAATTGCGTGTCAATGCCCAGAAGGCACACGTCACACAAGGCAAATATCCCACGAAAAAAATGGCCCAATGCCCAGCAACAACGCATCTGTCATCGCTCTCTTCCGCCAACGACTGTTCGTAGTGAATTTTTTCGGTTCTACAATAGGAAAAGATAGCAGTATATGGTTTCTGCACACGGTTTCTCAATTAGTTAGTACAAAGGTTTCAAGTGGATGTAAAACAAAGATAAACGAGGGTTAAAAACAGAGGAAAAACGCAACGTGGGATTTTAATAGTTCATGACCTGTCAGTAACGTCATTGGCTGTTGCTAATCATCCGCACACGCACACACACACACACTCACACGCACACACACACACACTCACACTCACACTCACACACACACTCGCACACACTCACACACTCACACACTCACACACTCACACACACTTACACACACACACACTCACGCTCACACACACTCACACACACTCACACGCACACAGACACACACACACTCACACACACTCACACACACACACACACACTCACACACACACTCACACGCACACACACACACTCCCACACACACACACTCCCACACACACACACACACTCTCACACACACACACACTCACACGCACACACACACACTCACACTCACACACACACTCACACGCACACACTCACACACACTTCACCTGTGTGAATACGCAGGTGCGCAATACAACTGCCAATATAGGCCACAGGATTCGCTTCCAAAAGTTTCCCAATATTTCCCATACAACCTTGGCGTGTCTTTGGCCGAACCCTGGGGCCGACGAAGCGAGAATGGCCAGTTGGGATTGGGGATCCGAGCCGACGGTGGAAGCAATCAATAAAAGTGCAATCCGCACACGCTAGATCTATCCTTCGACTATTCGCCATCCCTCATTTGCCTATCGGGGTAAGGCCAGTGGGATAATATTCCCCTCTCAGACGAAGAGTGGGGATTGGCTGTGTAAGTTAAAGGTCTGGGGAGGGAGAATTGTCGAGAATAAAGCAGCTTCTATTAACCACCGCCTTTTGGCCTTCCTAACAGTTTGAAAGCATAGATTTTGATAAGGCAGAAATCACTGCTGGACAATGAGCAAATCATCCAAGAAGTCCAATCCGCTAGCTCTATTGGGCAGTGTGCCCGTACTCACAGCAGCCCTGCTGATTTACACAGCACTCGGAGCTCTGGCCATCATGTACATCGAGAACCGGCGCGTGCCGCCAGCCAACCGCGGCCTGACTGCTGAGCGCGCAGACACCGAGTTCCTGTTTCGCCTGTACGAGATTCGAACCAGCAAGCTCATCTCTAGGGAGAAATTCGCCGAGACAGCCATTAAAGAGATGGATAAATGGATTGAGGTCAAAGCCAACCTGGACTGGGACTTTAGTTCAGCCTTCCTGTACTGCTTCACCCTGCACACCACCATTGGTGAGCGGCTTTGGCGCTTAGGAAATCAGGATGGGATTTGAACGACTGGGCAGAGACAGGGAGCCAGGGTCAGACAGGATCACACTGAACCTATGAGATTAGAGAGAATCAGAATGAACATTATGGATAATAGAGGATCACAATCGACATTGGGGATCAGAGATGGTCACAATGAAAATTGGGAATCAGAGATGGTCACAATGAAAATTGGGGATCAGAAAGGATTGAAATATATCTCAGAGAACAGAGAGGATCACAATGTATAATAGGGATCAGAGGGGATCCTAAAAAATGAATATCAGGACCTCGCCACCAACTGCCTAACAGGCTACGGTCACGTGGCGGCCCGCAGCCCTGCCGGCAAATGGTTCAGCGTGCTCTATGCGCTGGCCGGCATTCCGCTCTGCCTCGTCTACATCGGCCGTCTCGCCGCCCTGCTGGAGCGCCAAATTTGCGCCCTACTGCGCGCCAGCTCATGGCGCGGTAGCGCCGGCGCCAACGGCCTAACACTGAGCGCCACCGCCGGCGCCTTCGCTGCCTACTGCTGCCTTGGCGCCGGCCTATTTCTAGCTACCGAGCGCTGGAATCCTCTGGACGGTGCCTACTTTGCTGTGATCTCCGCCACCAGCATCGGACTTGGCGACTTGGTGCCAGGCCACTCCGGCTTCCCAAGAACTGTGGCCAGCGTGGCCTACCTTACCCTCGGCCTGGCCCTGTGCACCCTGCTGCTCAACCAGCTCAACGAGCGACTCGCAGGCGCACTGCCCGACAATGATGAGCCAGCGCCGAGGCCGGTACACGCAGAGTTCAGCTGCGAGGAGAACAACAAGGAGCGCTGAAGACAGGGGATCAGATCAGGGGACAGGGGAAAAGGGACATCTCGGTATTAACTTTGCGTTGACCAGCTCCTAGCACGATGTCCGAGACTGCAGCTGTGCCTTGTGAGACTGTCGCACTCACTGCAGCTGTGCCTTGTGAGACTGTCACACTCACTGCAGCTGTGCCTTGTGAGACTGTCACACTCACTGCAGCTGTGCCTTGTGAGACTGTCACACTCACTGCAGCTGTGCCTTGTGAGACTGTCACACTCACTGCAGCTGTGAATTGTGAGACTGTCACTCTCACTGCAGCTGTGAATTGTGAGACTTGTCGCACGCACTGCAGCTGTGAATTGTGAGACTGCCACTCTCACTGCAGCTGTGAATTGTGAGACTGTCACACTCACTGCAGCTGTGAATTGTGAGACTGTCACACTCACTGCAGCTGTGAATTGTGAGACTGTCACTCTCACTGCAGCTGTGCCTTGTGAGACTGTCACACTCACTGCAGCTGTGAATTGTGAGACTGTCACACTCACTGCAGCTGTGAATTGTGAGACTGTCACACTCACTGCAGCTGTGAATTGTGAGACTGTCACACTCACTGCAGCTGTGAATTGTGAGACTGTCACACTCACTGCAGCTGTGAATTGTGAGACTGTCGCACTCACTGCAGCTGTGTATCGTGAGACTGTCGCACTCACTGCAGCTGTGAATTGTGAGACTGTCACTCTCACTGCAGCTGTGAATTGTGAGACTGTCGCACTCACTGCAGCTGTGAATTGTGAGACTGTCACTCTCACTGCAGCTGTGAATTGTGAGACTGGCACACTCACTGCAGCTGTGAATTGTGAGACTGTCGCACTCACTGCAGCTGTGAATTGTGAGACTGTCGCACTCACTGCAGCTGTGAATTGTGAGACTGTCGCACTCACTTCAGCTGTGCCTTGTGAGACTGTCACACTCACTGCAGCTGTGAATTGTGAGACTGTGACTCTCACTGCAGCTGTGAATTGTGAGACTGTCACACTCACTGCAGCTGTGAATTGTGAGACTGTCACTCTCACTGCAGCTGTGTATCGTGAGACTGTCACTCTCACTGCAGCTGTGTATCGTGAGACTGTCGCACTCACTGCAGCTGTGTATCGTGAGACTGTCACTCTCACTGCAGCTGTGTATCGTGAGACTGTCACTCTCACTGCAGCTGTGTATCGTGAGACTGTCACACTCACTGCAGCTGTGTATCGTGAGACTGTCGCACTCACTGCAGCTGTGTATCGTGAGACTGTCGCACTCACTGCAGCTGTGTATCGTGAGACTGTCACTCTCACTGCAGCTGTGTATCGTGAGACTGTCACTCTCACTGCAGCTGTGTATCGTGAGACTGTCGCACTCATTTCCTTAGTCAGAAATTTCCAGATTTGTGAACGCAAAATCTATCGAGCAGTATTCGACTTCTAAATGGAACGAATTTCATCTAAAACCACTTAATTACCCGTCTGACCAATGTATGATTTTTTTTGTCTAGCAAATCCATAAATATATTTTAATGATGAGATCTACTTTAGCTGTATTACAGATCATTAGTTGACTATTGCTACTATTTTATTAGCGAAAAAGGCATTCTTTGAGTATATTTGAATTATAACTAAGCACACCAATTGTACGTCAGAATTGACCATTTTAACCGTCAAAAATGTTTGGCAATTTTAACAAAACTAACACAAAATAAATATACGTATCGAGTTGATCATCGCTAGATTGCAGAATTTGTTTAACTTCTTTATCACGGAAACAGTTTTTCTATACAGACACTAGCCTAAAAAAATATTTTATTTCTTGATAAATAAAGAATCTTGCAGATGAGGATCTGCAAGTGATAGCGGATAACCCTGAGGATCTGCAAGTGATAGCGGATAATCCTGAGTATCGGTAAGTGATAGCGGATAATCCTGAGGATCTTCAAGTGATAGCGGATAATCCTGAGTATCTGCAAGTGATAGCGAATAATCCTGAGGATCTGTAAGTAATTGCGGATAATCTTGAGGATTTGCAAGTGATAGTGGATAATCCCGAAGATCTGCAAGTGATTGCGGATAATCCTGAGGATCTGTAAGTAATTGCGGATAATCTTGAGGATTTGCAAATGATAGTGGATAATCCTGAGTATCTGCAATTGATTGCGGATAATCCTGAGGATCTGTAAGTAATTGCGGATAATCTTGAGGATTTGCAAATGATAGTGGATAATCCTGAGTATCTGCAAGTGATTGCGGATAATCCTGAGGATCTGTAAGTAATTGCGGATAATCCTGAGGATCTGTAAGTAATTGCGGATAATCCTGAGGATCTGCAAGTGATAGCGAATAATCCTGAGTATCTGCAAGTGATAGCGGATAATCCTGAGGATCTGCAAGTGATAGCGAATAATCCTGAGGATCTGCAAGTGATAGCGGATAATCCTGAGGATCTGCAAGTGATAGCGAATAATCCGGAGGATCTGCAAGCGATCCTAGATCCAATCCTGTGGATTCTTAGTATCTGGAGCAGGAAAAAAAGCAAAAAAAAAACAAAAAGGCAGCGCATATCTAGGATTTTAAAACGTGCTTTCACACAAATGACAAGCGTGTAAAACTGGTTGTTTTAAATGCCTATAGATCGAGACAGCGGTGGCTGGTAGGGATTAGTTTGGGATATTGTTGACAGCCATGCGGCTGCCACCCTCAGAGAACAGATTAAAGTCGTTATATTTAAAGTTAGGACTAAAAATTGACACGCGTTCGGAATTTAAAACTGTGCAATGCATATTTTAAAACGAGTTCTTTCAACGAGGATCTTGCTGTTCAACCAAAGGTGGGTGACAAAGACACAGACAACAAGCAGAAAGTGCAGTGACAGACGGACAAGCAATGAGTGAACTAGCGAATCGTACTGCTCTATTTTAGCAGTTTGAAGGCGATGTTTGGCATGCAATTAAATACGCACTCTTAGCAACTGTTTGAGCAACTTAACGACAATTATTATAAGAATGCATATAACGTCATTAGGGATCTAATAATTGCATGGTCTGATACTAGTCACTAATATTCTGGGGCCAATGCATTAAATACTCCAGAGAGCTTCCGCTATCTATCCAATACTTCAGGGAGCTTCCGCTATCTATCCAATACTTCAGGGAGCTTCCGCTATCTATCCAATACTTCAGGGAGCTTCCGCTATCTATCCAATACTTCAGGGAGCTTCCGCTATCTATCCAATACTTCAGGGAGCTTCCGCTATCTATCCAATACTCCAGAGAGCTTCCGCTATCTATCCAATACTTCAGGGAGCTTCCGCTATCTATCCAATACTCCAGAGAGCTTCCGCTATCTATCCAATACTCCAGAGAGCTTCCGCTATCTATCCAATACTCCAGAGAGCTTCCGCTATCTATCCAATACTCCAGAGAGCTTCCGCTATCTATCCAATACTTCAGGGAGCTTCCGCTATCTATCCAATACTTCAGGGAGCTTCCGCTATCTATCCAATACTTCAGGAAGTTTTTGATTCTCAATCTAATCCTTCATGAGCTCGATTTAAAAATCAATTTTTTCAAATTAAAAGAACAGCAAAACCTTTAAATAAGTAATAATAAAACGCTAGGAAAATGAATTAAAAGCCTTGTTTTTTACGCGTGAAAAATAAGCGTTACCTAATTTAAAAAGGAGCATGGTTTCACACGAACACAGGTGCGTGCTGACTAAAAAACTTATCCACACAAACAATACGCTACTCCTGCAAGAAATTTGATACTTGATTAAAGCACCAGAAAATCCTAGGTTAAGCCAGTAACGACAACAACAAAAATATAAACTAATTAAATTAGTTAATTACCTACTTAGTAATTTTGTTACGTTAAAGAAAGAGAAATTGGCATTTAAAAACGAATACTTGGTTTCACAAATATTCCAACGAACTATTACATATATATTAATAATATACTAAACGCGATAAACTTTATAATCACTACTAATTACGCTTATTGATCTACTATTTATAAGTAGTAGCGACGAAATATTATCCAGATTTTATAATTGCTTTTGTTGAGTTACACTGAGCAGAAGATTCTTGATTGGCTCAGTCAGAGTTGGGTGAAATCTCATTCACACACTCTTCAATAGCGCTGCAGATGCGGCCAGCAAACAGTTGCTGCTGATCTCGACTAGCATTGGTTGTCAAGGACGCCATGTTGGTTCGCAAATCGGCCAGCCGGTCAGATAGGCGCGTGAAGACGGAGTCCAACTGCAGCCTGGCCAGGCCATTGGTGCGGTCAACCAGCTGGTCCAACAGGCTCTGCAGTCGGGCTCGAATCGCGGCCTCTTGACGCGATGGCGACGACATCGGCTGAGGCGTCGGCGGCCGATGCGGCGACAGGGCCGGCGGCGATCCGGCGGAAGCCGAGACGGACCGGCGAGTTGTCGGGCTGCAGGCCGAAGGCGCGGCAGTCGGTGCTGCTTCTAGTTCAGCCGATGCGGTCTCAGCTGACGCTGTCGAAGCAGCGGTTGTTACGGCCGCGGCGACGGTCGGGGCAGCGGAGCGGCGACTGGCTCGATCGGCGCGGGAGACATTGTGAACAAGGCCGCCGTTGCTGACATTGTTGACGTGCGGATGCCGAGCTGCTACGCTATTACAGCCGATTGTCGCAGCATTCGCAGCGGCTGACGCAGTCGTTTTCTTCGTCGACGCCTCGATAGCCGTGGTCGTTGTCGTCGACGCCGCCGTGGCATCGTCGCGTCGGCGATCTCTAATTCGTCGACAGTCGTCCTCGAAGTCCGAGTCCATCTCGGCCTTGACAATAGCCTGGGCAACGTCTCGCAGGGCGCAGGCCCGATGCCGAATGGCAACGGATTCGTCGTCAGTAACTGGATTGTACTCCAGGGCATTGCGCGCGATCAAGTCGATGTCGGCTAGGAATTCCTCGGCGCAGCAGTATTGGCCGCGGTCGATCTTGTCCATGACGGTTGCCAAATCCATCGGATTCTTGATGATGTCGTAGTAGTCGGCCACGTCCGTGACGGGCTTGGCGAACACGAAGAAGCGGCGGTCCCTGTGTTTGAGACGGGTCCGACGTACAAATAAGCGTTTACAATTGCTGGTAAATTTTTATTACCTTTTCATAATTATACTCATATACACCTATTCTTAGGCAGCTCTTCTAAGACACTTGGAAACCAACAATTATATAAATTATCCCAAAAAACGAACCACTCCCAGAGGCTAGATAGTTTCTAATTATCCCAGAATCGTGAACTAATCCCAAAACCTGAATTTATCACAAAACCAGAATTATTACAGAAACCAAAATTTCCTAAAAACCTGAATTATCTTAGAGTTATCCCCCAGAAACTTAATCCCGAAGAATTATCCCAGAAACCTACATTTTTATAAGTATCCCAGACACCGACAATTGTCATACCTGGCCAGCTTATTGCAGGTGTCGCGCAAAAATATCCTTAACTCGCGCAATTGAGCCTCCTCGCTGCGAGCCAGCCGTTTGGCCTCGGAGGGCGTCAGAGTCGGCGGCGGACTAGCTGGCGCCAGCGGCAGCGGCGGCAGAGAATCGGCTGGCGGCAGCTCGCCAGGCGCCAGACGGCCTTCGTCTTCGTCTGGCGGATTGGCGGCACCGAGCACCAGGTCGCTGAAGAAAGCTCGTCTCTGCGACTCAGTTGGACTGGGCACTCGAACAATCACCAAGTCCTCCGGCGAGCACTCCAGCCAGTCAGGCGGTGACATATGCTCATCGCTGTCAGCGGATTCAGTGTCCATCCGGCCGCACTCTCGCGTCATCAGCACCAACAGGGGCATGGCTGGATCAAAGTCGCGCAAACAGGCTAACAGGCACTTTCTAACGGTTTCGCTCAACGAATCGAACAGACAGTCGCAGGCTGGCACGTACAGTGCGGCCGGAGCTGCTCGGCGTAACTCGCGAAATAGATCGGCAACGGCCTCCTCTGGGCAGCGGACGCTCGCCGAGGCGTACAGGGCGGCCGGATCCAGGCAGTGGGCTGGCAGCGATTCTAATCTGTGCAGCAGGGCCGGGCCCAGGTGCTTGGCGAGGCCGTCGCCGCTACGGCCGACCAGCATGACCAGGCGTTGTCGACTGCCAGCCGGTCGGCCGGCCGGCCTGTCAGCCAGCAGGCTGCGGACCCGCTCGGCCGCATCGGCGGCAGCGTCGGCGTACAGCGAGCTTATATATGAGGGTGGCGGCCTTGCCACAGCCGGAGTGGAGCGCTGTCCGGCTGGCCGGATTCGAGCCATAGCGGCAGCTAAATCGGCGCTACTGACGGCGATGCGTCGATTGTCCAGCAGCAGCTTATCCCTGCTATAGTAGATCTGAGGATAAGCGCGGCGGAGCGCGGACAAGCCGGCCTCGGTGCTCAGCGCTTTGAGATCGGCGCCGCAGTAGCCAGCGGTGGACTCGGCCACAGAGCGCATTGTCTCCTCGGTCAGGTTAAAATGGCCCAGGTGTAGTCGGAGAATTTCTAGTCTGGCGGTTTCGTCTGGCAGCGCAAAGCGCAGCTCTCGGTCGAAACGTCCCGGCCGACGCAGCGCTGGATCGATGCTGTCTAAGCGATTCGTGGCGCCAATCACGATCACCTGGGGGATGGATGGGAAACAGGGGCAATGGTAATACGTGAGTTATGCACTAGCCTCCATAGCAACCATGTGTTAATTTCATAAAAAGCGTCCTTATCAACCAATTTTTGGTAAGGACGTAGAAAGTACGTCCTACGAAAAACAGTAGGCTCCACAAACAATGTCAATCTGTCCCAGGGACATTTGTTCTCATCGGGTGCTTTTTGCAGGTCCCGACTGTCGCCACCGATGCTCCAGACGTCGATGAAGGGGACCCTAGTGCCTGGGATGCTGAGAACAAAGGTCCCTGAGACTGACACACTCGGATTATTGAACGAATATTGATTAGCCATAGAGGTACTGTTAGTTTTTCTTGTCACTAGGGTCTTTGAAAACAATAGCTGAAAATCTCGACGACCGATGCCGACAGCTTCGAAAGTTAATTCATCGTAATGGCAGAAAAATGGATCAAAACATGCACCAACCTCTCCGCGCGCGTCCAAGCCGTCCATCAGAGCCAGCAGGGTGCTAACGATGGAGCTGTGAATTTGATCCTGTCGAGTTGACCGAACCGGCGCCAAGCCGTCAATCTCGTCAAAAAAGATGATGCTAGGCCGCATCTGATAGGCCTGATCGAACAGCAGACGGAGCTGACGCTCGCTCTCTCCAACCCACTTGCTGAGACAGTCGGCGCCTTTGCGCATAAAGAAAGCCACTTTGCGCCTAGCTTTGCCTCGGCCGCACTCGTTAGCCAGAGCCCTGGCAACAAGGGTCTTGCCGCAGCCGGGCGGACCATAGAACAGGACGCCTCTAGGCGGATCGACCCGCAGGTGTGAGAACACCTCCGGATAGAGCATAGGAAACACCAGCATCTCTTTTAGTGAGCGCAGATGTTCGCCCAAGCCGCCAATGGATTCAAATGTGATGCCAGTATCGATGGACATCGGATCTACATCAGCCAGGCTGGCGCCAATCTTTGATCGATCGCGCCGAATGCCGCGCTCGGCATCCTCCATGGCCAGATTCATGGGCAGGCAGCGGAGGCGAGCCTTGGCCATGCTGCGATTCTTGCGACGAAGAAAACGACGCTCGTCAGCGTTGTCATCGTCGGAGGAAGCGCCGTCACCAGACGAAGACGACGACTCTGTGCTTGAAGAACCGTGCCGATTGCGCTGCAGCGAGCGTCGATGACGCCGCCTGACCCGGCTGGGCGATCGCTGGCGACGAAACAACGCCTCGTGACTGCCGCCGCCAACGCCGATGCCGCCGCCGCTGATGCCGCGACCGCGCCTGCGCCGTGGCACGGCCTCGTACGCAGAGGTCTGATAGATGTCGGTGCGCCGTCTGTGCTGCCGCAACTGATACGTCCGGCGCTGCTGCCCGTCTTCCCCCGTCGCGCCCTCGTCTTCGTCTTCCTCGTCGTCGTCGTCATCGTCGTCCTTGGCGCCGCCTTGATCATCAACGGCAACTAGCTGGCCGTACATGTCCCGGATGAACTTCTTGCGCGGCCGTTTCACCCGGGTGTACATGTCGGAGAACTGCGGCTCGTCCTTGGGTTCGGAGACACCGTCGGCTGCTGTTGCCGAAGTCTCGGCCTGTTGATTTTCTTCTTGCCGCTGCTCGGCCGCCTCATCCGCATCTGACTCGCTTTGTCTCAAATGACGCCGAGGTCGCTTTTGCCGGCGACGCATCGACAAGCGCTCGGCGCGCCGGTGCCTCCGCCTGCCACTGTCAAGCGCCGATGAAGCGGCCTCCTCTTCATCATCTTCGCTATGTACCTGGTTTCCATTTACCGTCACTTGCGCGGCGGCATCTTCGTCGTCCTCATCCTCGGTGCTGATGGCATAGCGAAGGCGACGCTTTCGACCGTCTGCCGGATGACTGCCGGCGCCAATGCTGACGCCGACGCCGTTCTCACAAGAGGCCATACGTCGAGGCCTGCCATCTAACCGAGCCTCGAAGTCTTGAACCTGCTGCTGCGGGCGATGGTGCTGATGTTGATTCTGATGCTGGTGATGATGCTGCAGAGGCTGCAGCTGACGCGGCGGTGAAAGGCTGGCTGTAGATTTTCGATGATTAAACACTGGCGAGCAACTGGCATTGCTGCCATTGACATTGCGGCCATCAGCAGCGTCGTAAGCATCTGAGCGCCTTGTATGCACCATGTGAATGCAAGTGCTGCAAGACAATGGGGAGTTTCAATTTTAGCCTCTCCAAGATACAATATGTTTCAAGCCATCGACTATACTAAAATTACAGCCAAACTATGTATATATCAGAAACAACTTAAAGAGTCATAGAAATTTGAATTATTTTTCTACTACCTATAAAATTTTCTCTAAACTAAATGTTATTTATAACAATCAAAATACAAAAGAGAATACAAAAAATATAGATTTATAGCAATTCTTCGGTTTCTTCAAATGTTTTTCATCAAAGTTTTTTATTTATCAGCCCTTGTCAACATGGCTAGACAACCTGTCTTTGTGACTATAATTGTCTTGTGTGACTTGAACCATCATGGACTTGCTACTTAGCTGCCTAATTATGGCAAAGCCATATGTAGCATCATGAGACCTACAAGTCATGAGACCTACAACATGCTAACTCAATTGATGGCTAGTAATGGTCCTACAAAAGCTACAAGTGAGACTGCTAAATTTGTAAGGTTTCTTTATAACTAGAAGTCATTTTTTTTATATTGTAGCTAATAGACATTGTTTCCTATCAGACATTGTTTCCTATCAGACAAAAATCTCCAAGCAAAGGATTAATAGAAAAGGTTCCAATATACTATTATTTCTTTGACTTAATTCTGACTAACCCATACTCCCAAAGATGCAGTTTTTTGTGGAAAATTCTCGCCTGCAACAGGGGTCTTGGGCAGTGATGCGCCGAGTGCATGGCGTGCAGCCAAGAGGCAGAAAAAAATTTCTGCACAGCGGTGCACATCAAAAATTTTTTCAAATGACATAATTCATGATAGTTCACTCCTTAAAATAAGATTAAACCACTCACTCAAATTGTAAAACTGAACATCAAATTCTCCATTCAGTTTGAAGATATATGAAAATCATTGTTTGGTTTTAGATGAAAACATGAAAAACTTTTTTCCTATTTGACAAAATAGCAAAAGCATATACTTTTTAGAAAGTTATAAATGTTTTCAATAACTTGGCTTTTGATTTAGAATCATATCTTAAATAGAAAATCTGTAGCTTAGGTTCGAAGTTAAAAAATCCATATTCTTGTTTGGTTGATGATACATTACCCAACTAAACTAAAGACTAAACAAATATAGGTAGCATAGCTGTTAAGTTGTATAACCACTAGAAATGCCACACAACACAATAATAGCTAAGCTAGACCAAACTACCATTCTATTGGCATTGTCATTGCCATTGGCAGTTAGGCCTATCTAGCCAATTTAGTTAAGTGTAGTGAGCCAACTGCATAATTTATACAAGGACCACTGTAGTATAACTACTTATACTACAGTGGTCCTTGAATTTATATTCATATTTATATTTTAAGGCAGGCCTACTTAAGTAATATTTTGTATAAGAGTAGAGAATATGTTATAAAAATAATTTTCTTTTTTACTTCTAAGGAGTTCACCAAACACATTAAGCTAAATATCTACTAGAGTTATGATTTGTTGATTATTTCTTCTACAATAACAATACATAAAAAACAAGTAAGATTTTTAGATATTTGTGGCACCTAAAACATATATAGCTAGTGCACAAAAAAATTTAAATACAAAAAGCTTTGATTTTCTAGACACAGCCTAGCTACGAGCGTCAGGCATGATGCTATCAAATTGATAATGAGTTACGTGCTTCACTGCAAGTTTTTATAAAAACGTATTAATATGCAAGCAGGTAGATAAAAACATAAAACAAAATCTTTTTTGTATTTCACTTAGTATTGGAACACAAGGTAATATGCGACAAATCCATTATTTGACAGACTGAACCAACCATGGGCTCACTCATGCTTCATGCTTCATAACATATTTTAATCAACACACGTTCTTCAAAGTACAAAAACGTTTTAAACTTTGGTTATATAAAAATACACTATTTTAGTGCTTGAATGATTTATATTCCTCAAAAAACTTAAAAAGGACCGAGTTGTTTAGTTTGCTTTATTAAAATATGTTTTTGTTTAACTGCTTTGAAACTATTGTAAACTAAATTTCAAATAGACAATTTTATTCTGATTTGAAGTCCTGAATGTCAAATTACAGAAATATTTATTATATTTTATATGCAATTATGTTAAACTAGTGCCTACTCCAACCCTCCTGAACACAAAATGCTCTTTTATGGTCGTAAATTACTTTATTCATTCGGGTTTTTGTTCATTTTTACCTGCAGTTCTTGATTTTCCGTGCTTTTTTAAGGAACTTAATTATGCCTGTAGGCTGTAGCTAAAAACAACGCTATACGAGCTCGTATAATAGACACAAAAATATAGTTCTGTTTCCGTAATTTTCCAATCACATTTTCTAACAGCTATATGCTGTCTCAGTACATATTTGTATGTATTCTCATGTTCTCGTGCACATTAAGAATTCCATAGGGAGAGATGTTTCTTTTAATGAGAGGTTTTTAATCACAAGAAATGGTTTGAGAATATATGTGCTTTGGGCTTTTGTTTCCATGCGAATTCAATCAGGTTTATTTATCTCGAAATTATTGAACTTTTGCTGCATGGTACAACAGAGATTTGTATATCTTAGGAATATAGTATAAATGTGAAATTCATTGTATCTACTCAACTAAACGCTTGTTTTGTCCATTTTTGCCATTTGTTCGTACCATTGTACGTGTATCAAGGACTACTAAAAAACACTTGTTGTTTAGTAGTCCTTGACGTGGGTTTGTTTCTAGACGTCTAAAGATGTTTAAAAACATTTTTCAAATACAATAAAATAATAATAAATAATGAAATACAACTTCACTACTTGCATTGACTAGCTAATTTGCATCTAGTTTTTTGTCTCTTTAACGCTCTCAAATTGGTGAAATAATATTATGAATATAGTTTTATGTGCCTGTTGTCTTTATTTTCCAGATCTAATTAACTTTTTTCATACCAGAGGAAAAGTGAAAGTCCAGTGTAATATTGAAAGCGTTGATCTCATGCTAGCCTGCAGGCATGCTGAGTCCAGAAGGCTACGGGCCGCCAATCAGTGCCTGGGACATTGTGTGCCAGTACGCGGCGACCTCTGAGCACCACGAGCTGCGCCAGTTAATTGGCTCTGATCTCATCGACCAGACACTGGAACTTCGCCGAGAGCTGGAACTGCTCCGAGAGCTGGCAGCTGACGCCGCTGATTATCCAGCTCCGGCTGCCCGACTTCCTGAGCCGCCACAGATGCGGGAGCGGCTCACACAGGAGATTGTCTTCTTCCTGGAGAGCATCCGGGAGCGCGCCAGGCGAGCGGGCGGCGTCGCCGGCGGTTCAGATGCAGCTGTTGATTTGAAACGGCTAGCCATCAGCCAAGAAGTTGTTGACTACGCCTATGAGAGCAGCAGCAGTCGTGAGTGAATTTTGCCATTGTACCAGTAGAAGTCGATAATATATTGGCCAAACGTGATCTGTTTACTAGGCCCCTCAAGCGGCATGTCTCGGCTTTCGCTTGGAGAAGTCCGCGTCACCCCCAGCTCCAGCCGGGCCGGCTCCAGGACCGCTAGAAGCGCCACCTCCTCTGCCGCAGCCGTAGCCGAAGAGGATGTGGCCCAAATGCGCGAACAGCTCACCTACATGCGCTGCGACGAGGTCAGAAAGCGACTCAGGTGAGTTGAAACTCGCGTGTGGTTTTCAGGAAACTCTGCTTCTAGGTCAGAGTCCTATATAGTTTCGTAATACAAGCCACGTTATCAAGGCCTAGAGATGCAGCCTATCTATCGAATGTCGGGAGCTTAGTTTGAGAGCTTTTTAATACAAGGGTACCTCAGCTCAATTCCAGTATTCATTTGGTGTGCTGCCGCGGAGTGGTTTGTCGTGCAATATTACCCCATGAGGAGGGCCCTAATGTGGAATGTGCAGAATCAACTTTTGCTGGCGGCGAGTCTATTCTGTAACCAAATGCGGTTGTGCCAGTGCCAACAGGCTCCTGCCAATATTATTATGATCTGTCTTGTTGCTGACACTGCAGCTCACTTCTAGCAACTTCTGAAGTTGAAGGACGCCCATGCAGATACTGCTATCTGTGTTCTCTTCAGCGAGAAAGACATAAGAGTTTTAAAAAGGTCTTTGATCTCTCTTTCTTAATCTCTGGCTTCCGTCTGGGCCACAATATATTTTTCTCAGCTGAGCGAGCCGGACAAATGAAAAGTACTCAAACCAAAAAAACTCACAAAAACTCATACGCGCACACAGAAAACTCTTACAACAAATTTAAAAAAACCACGCACGAAACCTCAACCCCTCGCCAAACACTGGCCTGCACCTCTCATCACAACAATCTGGGCTGATTTTGCTGGCAACCTCGTGGTCTTTAACCAGGCGTCTTAGAGAATTTTAAAGACGATCGTTGGCTTGATAGACAGATTGAGAGTAAGATGCTTAATGGGGCTTCATTGTTACCTGCACAGCCTTTACCCGTTTTTACCGTTTTTACCATTACCTTTTACCTTTAACCTCCTCGGATTGTACTTTGCAGACAATACCTGCTAGATGAAATAGAAGCGCTGAAGGAGGATCTGGCCAATCTACAAGAGGCGGTCGCCTGCGGCTCGGCTTCAGTAGCGACTGGTCGTGCCAGCTATCGCGAGCCAACCCTGGCTGAGCTCAGAACCGAGCGGCACAAACTCGAGCAGGCCCTGCTGTCCGCAGCCACCGCTGCGCCAACAGATCGCCCGGTTGCGCCTCATCATCAGCTGCAGCATCAAAGTCAGCAGCGTCCTCCTGCTGAAATTCTCACAGCCAACAGTGGAGCCAATAGGCCAGCCAATCAAGCCATTGCTAGACAGCCAAGCGATCACTTTTTAAAGCGGCCGTCCTCTGCTCAACGGCTGAGGTCGCTAGTGCAACAGAATCGGCTTCAGCCGGAACTGCCGGTGGGAAACAATCAGGGTTAGCTGGGTGTGTTCATTTTTTGTTGCTGTGCCGGCGCAGCGCGTTAGGTTTGGAAGCAGACAAGGTTTCTGAGATCTCAGACTTTCCCTAGGTGTTTCCAAGGTCATTTGTTGACAGAACAGAATAAGTCTCCCAAGGTCCCTTGTTGGTACCAGAACTTTTCCCATGGTCGCTTGTCGATAGCTGAACTTTCCCAAGGTCGCTTGTTGATAGCTGAACTTTCCCAAGGTCGCTTGTCGATAGCTGAACTTTCCCAAGGTCGCTTGTTGATAGCTGAACTTTCCCAAGGTCGCTTGTCGATAGCTGAACTTTCCCAAGGTCGCTTGTTGATAGCTGAACTTTCTCCAATGTCGCTTGTTGATAGCTGAACTTTCCCAAGGTCGCTTGTTGATAGCTGAACTTTCCCAAGGTCGCTTGTTGATAGCTGAACTTTCCCAAGGTCGCTTGTTGATAGCTGAACTTTAACGCGGTCACTGTCGAAAACAGAATTTTACCTAACGTCACTTGTTGTCAACAGACCTTTCCTAAAGGCCACGATATAGACAAAATAACTTCTCAATGTCACTAGTTGAAAACAGAACTTTTACGAGGTCACAAGTTGGCAAGAAGAACCTTTCTAAACTCCCTCTTTGACAATGTAAATGTTGTATATTTTGATCATAGCAACTTTCCAAACGTTACTTTTGACAGCTTATAAAATTTTTCTATAAAAAATTTTCATTTTGTCATCAGCAAAGCACAGAAATTGTTCCAGCCGCTACTGCTTAGTGCATATTTTCTTTATTTAATTGACTTTTTTGTTGCTCTACTTGGCCTGGTTTGTGCCGCAAAGCATTTATTTCTCCAGAAATTATGTCACAGCTCTGAGTTAGAAAATGTATCTGGAACGCCCGCTTGTATTTCTCTTAGTAGCTAAAGAATACTACCATACCTTTCGCTTGCTGATTTCCTTGATCTCGATACAAACATAAGAATTAAAACATGCTTGCTGTTAAATTTAAAATAATAACTTGGTTAATATTGGTTGGTACATGTATACGGGTACCAAATATACAAATATTCACCCATGTTTGACAGTCACAGATACAGCTTTTATAGCTGTAAAACGGATTTTTTATTTACTAGCTTCATATGTGCTTACTCTGACACACCATTTCGTGAGGTGACAGTAGATCCACAGCCAGCGAAGAGGCAATTCTGCCCTTTAAGCAGACTCCTGAGCATATAAGCACACAGATACCGTACGCATGAACACACTGATACAGGTGTACATCTGCCCTGATTTGGCAGCGTACATATTCTATGTGCCTTGGGGGTTGGCCCAAGCCTTCTCTCCGCAACTGTGTGAAAGTCAATCTTGCTTTACTGTCTTTATTCGAGCTAAGGGACCTCGGTGCGGGAGACAAACACGTTAGCCGCTCTGCCACTCAGCCCGCCCGGAGTATTATATTCACAATTTTTCCTTTGATAGCTACTCAACAAGTAGACTGTTTGCATATTACATTCAAAAGAAATACGATAAAATAAGAAAATTCTGTAGTCAGAAGTCAATTGAATGAGATGATGGCATAGTGCCAGTCTCGTTTGTTTGTCACGCAAAGTTTCTGGCTGCTATCGAGCGGCTGTCAAATTAAATTTCAACAGCTCATATGGCTCAAAGCTGATTTGCACTATTTCAAGTCCTCTCTTGCGATTAATAGCTACACTGAATGCTTTCACGAGCATAGACAAATCTTTGCCAGGCATATATGTAGTGTTTCTCGTTCGGCTTGCAGCCAGGCATTTGTCTATGGCCAAAAGTATCTCCGACCATACAGATGGGAGGGTGGGTTTGAGGCTGGAACATTTCAGCGCCAAGCGGTTGCACAGGCTTAGCAGAAGTTGGACTTTAAAAAGCAGCAGCCAGAATTTGCCGAGGCAGCCAGACGCAGTGGTCAACATGCCAAAGTTTGACACCGACAAGATCCACATAAAGAGTCTGAAGGTCTACTATGACAATGCCACGCAGACCAAGGTAACTGAGAAGCCCTTCCTCGTGCAGTACGAGAGCCAGCACTTTCGGTGCAAGACTACACTAGAGTTAGAAGAGTCCACAGCCAACAGTCACTGGACTGTGGGTCTTGTGCAGGCCTGCGACGGCATGTACTTGGAGAACAGATACGGCAGATTCGGCAGCTCGCACTGGGAGTTCCACCCGATGTCCGCCCGCCGGCACAAGATGGTTAATGACAGCGACGGGCGCCAATATCCGTTCTATAGTCTGACCACAAGTAAGTGCGAAATACCGCGTGGCATGGTGACACAGTCTGAGGTGCGGCTGCACTACAGCGATCATTTCTACCCGACCGTCGCCTGGCAGCTGCCATTCGGCGGCGGCGTCCAGCTCACCGATGTCATCCGCAAGCAGGACTTCTGGGTGTGGCTAGTTGCCCTTCGTAGGCAACGCTCAAACAATGAGCTATTTAGCCTGGGCCGCGATGAGCTATTTGTCCTAAAGACCATGCGATGGCGCTACTCACTGCACCTGCAATTCGATCCCAACCAGCGAATCGGGCAACGACTAAAAGCCGTCATAGACCAACAACCGGAGCAGCCCATCATCTGTGACACGGACAAAGCTGTGCCACTGTCGGCGATGCATCCCCCGCATTGCAACGCTGCACAGTCGTTAATCTGGTATCCACGTGTGCCAGGCGAGCGCCAGGAGCTGCTGGTGCCACCAAAGCAGTCAATCGTCCAGTGGGACGTCTGGGCCGAAGAGATGCTGCCAAATGGAGACAAAGACCGCCTGCGTCGGCCATCAAACTTGCGCATCTGCCCCCTGTGGTCCGACGACTTCTCTATTGGTATTTATCGGCGAGCTAACAAAGATGGAGTGGCACAGCCCTACGCTGGTCCTCTGGCTGCGGCAGCCTCCGCCACCGATGTTGCGGTGCCCACCAACAGCGGCCTGATTTCAGCCACCTCCAACCATCGAACATTCTTTATGCCATTCGGATCGAGAAAGAAGTCAAACAGCGTCAACAAGTTCATCTGAAGGTCACCCCGATTCTAACGCTTTAAGACAATCTTCTTCACACCGCAAACTGGTGCGGGGACAGTTTATTAATTTGCTTATTTTGTGTTTTTAAAACCATTATGCTCCGTCGCGATTGCGGTCTGCTTGCAACGCTTGACAAAGTTCATTTAAGTGGAACCATTCCACCTGAAACTAACGCAATTTCAGAAAAAAATACTACCAAGACGGTGACGCGGCTTCTGAAACCAAAGTCAAATTATTTGAAAATTGAATTCGAGCTGTCTGCTTCTAGCAGAGTACATTCGACTTGATGAATGGGGCACTTGCCAGCTTTGTTAATTTGTCTCCAAAATTAACATTATATAATGTAATTATTCATATGAGGCTAAAAGCTACGATTATTTAGGCCAATCAGAATTTTGGGTGTGTAAATGATTCATGTGACTGGCTCATCCAATCAGAGTTGTGGCTAGGGCAAGGATGCGTAATGAGTCATATAACTGGCTCATCCAATCAGAGTTGACGCTAGGGCAAGGATGTGTGCTGAGTCATATAACTGGCTCATCCAATCAGAGTTGACGCTAGGGCAAGGATGTGTGCTGAGTCATATAACTGGCTCATCCAATCAGAGTTGTGGCTAGGGCAAGGATGCGTAATGAGTCATATAATTTGTTCAATCAATCAGAGTACAGTTTCAAGGCTATGGTAAGGCTGTTTGATGCAAGGACTAATAAAGTTGCTATATATACGTAATTTAGTAGTCCATTGTGCGATCGTTCTTATAACCTCATTATGTTACAGGACTTGATAAT
Organism: Macrostomum hystrix; assembly: GCA_950097015.1. Classification (NCBI taxonomy): domain Eukaryota; kingdom Metazoa; phylum Platyhelminthes; family Macrostomidae; genus Macrostomum; species Macrostomum hystrix. Next base: position 6,439,042 of record CATNEN010000025.1, on the reverse strand, counting down.
GTATAACTTAAACAAGTTCCTATTTTAAGAAGCACTTACTTACTTGTTAACCATATATGCATACTTGAGTATTAATTATTGATCACTGAGCCGGAAAATTACAAGTTAATCCAAACTTTTGAGGTTGCTAATAGCTCAAAAACGTGGCTTTAAGAAAATCCATCAAATTAATGCTTAACTAATTATATTTTAGTTTCACCACTCATGTGGTTTCAATCAAAAGATATAAAATTTCGCAACCGCTTAGCAAAATAATCTATAAGGTCAAACGCTGAGAACACATAAATCTCTGCTGCAGAGTCACATTTCTAAGCGCTTACACGACCAAAAAAGCTAAGGAACAGGCGATATACTGATCACATATAGCTAATAGTACAAGCAATATCAGAGCAACGTCACTGTACTCGTGCGATAGTACGAAGATAATATAGTCTAGTTGCTTTAACTTTGTGTTTGCTTTACCAAAGAAAAGCTGGGTCCAAGAAACTCTAGGAAAACTTCGTCTTGTAATCCTTGTCTGGGTCTTTGCTAAACATGCAACGCAGTTACAAAACGTACGTCTCGAAGAATTAAATTATTAAAAAGAATTATCGAAACAAAACAGAAACAGTGTTTTTAATTACCGAATGAGGTGAAACAGATTGACTGGACAGGAGAATCTTTCCATTTTAAGAAACACAGGAGGGTTAATAGCCCCAGTACAGATTTGTCCAATCACATCCTCGTACAGGTTTTGTACATCATTCCATCGTCAGGCATGCAATGTACATGTACACTCACTGTTCTGTTCCTTGGGGGTTGGCCCTCGTGGACGTAAATATCGCATACCTCAAAGGTGAATGTTCCGCATGGTTTAAATGATCACAATCAGTCAGTAACTGAGAGAGCTGAGCTAGAGCTGACGAAAATTGTTAATTTCAAGCCTTGAACATGTTCATAAGCGAAGATAATTTATTAGCTACGGGCGCTGGCAACGGCCACCCAAAGAGTTACAGAGGCTGTATACCTGCTGCTTGAAGTATGTGTTCATGCAGCCATAGACAATCGGATTGACGCCGTGGTTTATAAAGTAGCAGTAGAACATCACCTTCACGGCCATCTCCCTGAAGCCGAGGCTCCAGCCGGTTAAGTTGAGAACGTCCAGACTGCCGCCGCTGAAATTGCTTCCAGGAAACTCCATAAACGGAACGCTGACGTTTCCCAGCGATGAAGGACCTTCCACGAAGACTCTCGGCCAAGCGTCCCAGCTAGGGCCCCACTGGGCGTTGTAGACTAACAGAAACGGCAGGTAGGACAGCACGTAGAAGAAGGTGATGATGCTCAACACCTTGGCTGTCTTGATGTGTGGCCGCTTGCGAGCCCGTTCCGCAAGGTCTCGTCGGGCCTGCGCCAGTTGCACCGAGCCGACGGAGTTGTCGCGCACGGAGGTCCGTCCTAGTCTCGACTGCTGCTGCAGCTGACTGTGTCGTCGAATTTCTTCATTGGAATTGACCGGGTCGATGTCAAGAGCTGCCTCAGGTCCGACAACGACATCCTCCTCTTCGAGAATTCTGTCCGTTGGGCCATTGTCCACATCCGCCAATTCGTCAGCATTGGCCTCCGCTTCCGCCTCTTCCACACCTTCATCTTCTTCCCCAGGCTGCCCCGTGGCTGCGTCCTCGGACTGGGCGCCGTTCATTAAGACTTCGTCAATGTTTGTCTCCAGGCAGCTGGTCGCTGCTGCTACAGCCGCCGCGGCTGCTGCAGCGACAGCAGCTACATCGACACTATCTAGGGTGACTATTGCAGCTCCTGCGGCGCCTCCGTGATGGCTGAGCAGCTCCACACCGGCGCAGGTGGTGACTTCGGTCTCCTCGGCACGCGACGAAAACCGTCGACCGCCGACTGCGCCGAAGCCTCGTCGCTTTTTCTTCTTCCTCGTCAGGGAGCCAGCGCAGGTGGGCATTCCTATGCGACCACCGCCGCTGCTACTGCCGCAGTGGCCTCCGCAGCTACCGTCAACAGAGCAGCCGCCAGTCTTGACCCCGCTGGCGTCCTGAGTGGCGCAACCATCGTGACCGCTGATGCCGTCACCTCCGCCGCCCTTTCCACCAAAACGTCGAGACTTTCCCTTGCTTTTACTGCGATTGCGGCCCGCCTGCGCCACCCAGGAGCGCGACCTGGCCCAGCGGTGCTGCCGGCGGCGGACGAACGCAAAAATGTTTGCGTAGAAGAAGAGCAGCAATATCAGAGCGCAGGCGAACAGCACGGTGAGGCTGATCTTGTATACCTGCATCACAGGTGTGCTCACCAGCTGGTTGTCAGTGGTACAGTACGACACAGGCAGCTCAACGACACCCTCAGCAAGTTCGATGTGCATTCGAGTTCCAGTCGTCAGGCCGCCCGGAATGCCGACTGCGCATCCCAGACCGATGGCCAGAGCCACGAAAGTGAGCGAGCTTCTTCGGCTAGTCTGAACTCCGGGCACGAAGCAGATGATGATGAAGCGGTCAACGGCGATCAGGCACAGGAGAAAGGCCGAGGATGGCACCAGGGAGTAACGCAGAATGTGGAACAGCTTGCAGTCGAATTCCGTGCTGGGCTCCCGCCAGACGTCCTGATAAAGCGTCGACGGGATGACCACGGCGCACACTAGGAGGTCCAGCACAGCCAGCGCTATGACGTAGACATTCTGCGGCAGGTCGCGAAGGCTGCGATGGAAGAACACAATCACCAGGCTGTTGCCAATGATGCCGAGTAGGGAGATGAAGCCCAGGCAGAGCGTGATGACGATCAGCAGCTGAGCTGGCATCCGATGCTCGAGCCGGCGGCGCTCCATCAAATCCACCAGGACACGCCGGTACAGGTCCGGGTGCACCAGAGTCCAGTTGGACATGCCGGGCCACTTGTTGATTAGAATTGCTTACCAAATTTACAATCGTTAGTAAAATTAATAGTGGTACTCTGGTAAATCAAAAGAAAGAAGAGAAATAATCTTATCAAAAGTACATAAGTTAAAGTGCAAAGAAATGACATCAAACATAATTAAACTCGAAAACATGATTTCCAGTTAGCCCTCAAATTAATCAAACTTCCCGCTTCTTTAAAGAAGCTTTTGGCTTGGCTTTCTTTGACTTTTTTCACCAATCGATCCAAACTCGAATCTGACTCGAGGCGTCCCGTTCTGAATATTTCACTCCAATTAATCAACCTTGACGTGGCCAACTGCAGGATTCAAGTGGGGATGTGCACTACATGAAGGCCACTGAGGCAAAGCTGCACTGGCTACAGAAATCAAGGTACAGAAAATTTCACTCTCGTTGGTTCTAAGGCAGAAGAACTATTTATTACCTTGCAGAAACAAAAGGGCCTTCAGACAAGGGGAAGAGAACTCGCGTTGCTGCAAAGAAGACTCAAAGCTGCCTTGGTCAGCGCTCAAAGCGCTCGTACTTTTTTGCTTTCTCTTCTTTCTCTGATCTCAACTGAGCGCTGCCGAATCAGATCTATACTCGAGTCGAGGCCTCCATACAAATACTAATCCCGGTAGCTTTGTCGCTAGCCAATCAGAATTGGCCTCGTCGTCTGATTCGTCCGCGAATGCGAGCTAGTGTGCGTGTCACCAAAGCCCTTGCAATAATTGATTTTCTGAAAACCAGTTCTAACCGGAATTCGACGGAATTATAGCACGGAATAAAATAGCACGTGACGGGCTGCAAGCAGACGGCCTTGCTCGACAGCCAATCACAAATCACGGATAGCCTTTTCCTTAATTAAGAGTAAATAATGGTACACAATTTTGGCCTTGTTTACAATGCTGTATTAAAGGCAAATTTGAAAGCTTCTAGATACAGATAAAACTAATTTGAACAAGTCCAAACTGTAGCCGTTCAGTTCAGGTAGGGTCCGATTTCGGCTCAGCGGGTGTAGCAACTCAAAAAAAACGAAAATGTCGGACTCAAAGAAGACACAAAAGAAAGATCGAGTTTGGAGAATTCTTGTCTCTCTTCCTCTCTCAGGGTGTTTCGATGAAAAGTAAGAGTGACTTATTACTGTAACGGGTTAAGTGTCAGTGCGGTTTGCCTCTCGCACCGAGGTCCCTGAGCTCGATTCCGTGGCGAGGCCACATTTATTTGGGGTGCAGCTGCGGAGAGATGGTCTAAGGGCTTGTCCTGCAATTTACGCCCTTGAGGGCCAACCTCCAAGGCACCATAAGAGTGCACGCTGCTGACGATGAGAAAGTCAGGGCAGATGCTGAGTCACCTAGTCCCTGAATCACCTAGTCCCTGTCTCAATTCTGAGTCACCTAGTCCCTATCACAATCCTGAGTCACCTAGTCCCTGTCTCAATTCTGAGTCACCTAGTCCCTGTCTCAATCCTGAGTCACCTAGTCCCTGCCTCAATCCTGAGTCACCTAGTCCCTGTCCCAATCCTGAGTCACCTAATCCCTGTCTCAATCATGAGTCACCTAATCCCTGCCTCAATCCTGAGTCACCTAGTCCCTGCCTCAATCCTGAGTCACCTAGTCCCTGTCTCAATCCTGAGTCACCTAGTCCCAGTCCCAATCCTGAGTCACCTAGTCCCTGTCCCAATCCTGAGTCACCTAGTCCCTGCCTCAATCCTGAGTCACCTAGTCCCTGCCTCAATCCTGAGTCACCTAGTCCCTGTCTCAATCCTGAGTCACCTAGTCCCAGTCCCAATCCTGAGTCACCTAGTCCCTGTCCCAATCCTGAGTCACCTAGTCCCTGCCTCAATCCTGAGTCACCTAGTCCCTGCCTCAATCCTGAGTCACCTAGTCCCTGTCTCAATTCTGAGTCACCTAGTCCCTGCCTCAATCCTGAGTCACCTAGTCCCTATCACAATCCTGAGTGACCTAGTCCCTGAGTAACCTAGTCCCTGTCCCAATCCTGAGTCACATTTTCCTAGTCCCCTAGTCCCTAAATCCCCTAGTCCCTATATCACCTAGTCCCTATATCACCTAGTCCCTAAATCACCTAGTCCCTAAATCACCTAGTCTCTAAATCACCTAGTCTCTAAATCACCTAGTCCCTAAATCACCCAGTCTCTAAATCACCCAGTCTCTAAATCACCCAGTCTCTAAATCACCCAGTCTCTAAATCACCCAGTCCCTAAATCACCCAGTCCCTAAATCACCTAGTCTCTAAATCACCTAGTCTCTAAATCACCCAGTCCCTAAATCACCTAGTCCCTAAATCACCTAGTCCCTAAATCACTTGGTCCCTAAATCACCTAGTCTCTAAATCACCTAGTCCCTAAATCACCTAGTCCCTAAATCACCTAGTCCCTAAATCACTTGGTCCCTAAATCACCTAGTCTCTAAATCACCTAGTCCCTAAATCACCTAGTCCCTAAATCACCTAGTCCCTAAATCACCTAGTCCCTAAATCACCTAGTCCCTAAATCACCTAGTCCCTAAATCACCTAGTCCCTAAATCACCTAGTCTCTAAATCACCTAGTCCCTAAATCACCTAGTCCCTAAATCACTTGGTCCCTAAATCACCTAGTCCCTAAATCACCTAGTCCCTAAATCACCTAGTCTCTAAATCACCTAGTCCCTAAATCACCTAGTCCCTAAATCACTTGGTCCCTAAATCACCTAGTCTCTAAATCACCTAGTCCCTAAATCACCTAGTCCCTAAATCACTTGGTCCCTAAATCACCTAGTCTCTAAATCACCTAGTCCCTAAATCACCTAGTCCCTAAATCACCTAGTCCCTAAATCACCTAGTCCCTAAATCACCTAGTCTCTAAATCACCTAGTCTCTAAATCACCCAGTCCCTAAATCACCCAGTCCCTAAATCACCTAGTCTCTAAATCACCTAGTCTCTAAATCACCCAGTCCCTAAATCACCTAGTCCCTAAATCACCTAGTCCCTAAATCACTTGGTCCCTAAATCACCTAGTCTCTAAATCACCTAGTCCCTAAATCACTTGGTCCCTAAATCACCTAGTCTCTAAATCACCTAGTCCCTAAATCACCTAGTCCCTAAATCACCTAGTCCCTAAATCACCTAGTCCCTAAATCACTTGGTCCCTAAATCACCTAGTCCCTAAATCACCCAGTCTCTAAATCACCTAGTCCCTAAATCACCCAGTCTTTAAATCACCTAGTCCCTAAATCACCCAGTCTTTAAATCACCTAGTCCCTAAATCACCTAGTCTCTAAATCACCTAGTCCCTAAATCACCTAGTCCCTAAATCACCTAGTCCCTAAATCACCTAGTCCCTAAATCACCTAGTCTCTAAATCACCCAGTCCCTAAATTCTCGCATGTTTCACAGGTCTATGCGACAGATATCCGATATCCAAAGGTCGAGTATCAGTTTTTTTCGTGATATTTTTGTCTAATACTGCCCACCCATCGTTGTTCCGTCAACACAATCGCGTGAGTTGTATTTCATTTAAACAAAAAAACGACAAGTTGAGCGCCCTGTGCGGATCAGCTGCCCTTCCAGAGAGTGTCCCCCCAGCTTCTTTGACGTGCTGGAAGTCGCTGATAATGAAATAGTTAAATAAAGACGGTACAGTCCATACACACGCACACTGCAGTTACAAAGTTTTGCGCGTGCGAGAAAGCTAAATTAGGGCAATAAAAACAAACGAGACGGAACCGACCAGCGCCCCAGCCTCAGGAAGTGTTTTTCGACAGCTGATTAGTGAATTATTCTCTGTATAATAACAGTATTCAAACAAAATATTTATTTACATTTTCTTAGAATAATAAATCGGTAGTAAATGTTTTGCAAACAAGTTTTTTATCGAAACATTAATTAAACACACTTAATACATGTTTTCTATTTCTTTATCTCTTTATTTACAAAGCCCTAATTTAATGCTCAAATCTCTTTTTCTGCTTAACACACTTCATTTTGCGGGCTAAAACTAGCGGTCATTTAATCCGTTATTACATTCATTCAAAGACTAGAGTCCCTGTCTGAGTGTGGACACCAGGGACAGGCAGCCCCTGTCTGTGGACACCAGGGATAGGCAGTCCCTGTCTGTGGACTCCAGGGACAGGCAGCCCCTGTCTGTGGACACCAGGGATAGGCAGTTTCTGTCTGTGGACACCAGAGACAGGCAGTTCCTGTCTGTGGACACCAGGGAAAGGCAGTCCTTGTCTGTGGACACACCAGGGATTGGCAGTCCGTGTCTGTGGACATACCAGGGGAAGGCAGTCCCTGTCTGTGGACACCAGGGACAGGCAGTCCCTGTCTGTGGACACCAGGGACAGGCAGTCCCTGTCTGTGGACACCAGGGACAGGCAGTCCCTGTCTGTGGACACCAGGGACAGGCAGTCCCTGTCTGTGGACACCAGGGACAGGCAGTCCCTGTCTGTGGACACCAGGGACAGGCAGTCCCTGTCTGTGGACACCCACATGGTTACATAATTAAATTTTTTAACCATGAAACTGATAGTTTTTGGCACCAGACACCTCGACGAGAATCGTTGAATACCTCGACGATGCCGATGTTTTGTGATTCTGAAAGTTGTTTCATCGGATAGAGCGGAATATTTTAGCTTGAGCTCAGGTTTTTTATGGCTATTGGTTGAATATTTCGGGAGATGCAGAAGAAAGAAACTAGACTTCAACCAGAATTAGATTTTCTCATTTTTAATACAGTTTTTGTATTTTATTTACAGTACAAAAAATCCATATAAAAATATGAACTGGTTCACTGCATAATAAAATAAAACGCTAACTAATTGGCTTACTAATTTCCTATCGCTTCTGTTTCATCCGGTTGTAAAAAATAGAACCAGCATCACCTGGTGTAGAAATTGGTGTGGCGCCGTGATCCGATTCCAGAAACTCAGCCATATTTTATAATATTATTTATCGCCAAAATCAATGCAAGCTACAGGTATAAAGTGTGCACTTATCATTCTCATGGCACTAACATTTAGACCTTATTTGTGAGTTCAAGGTAAGCTTAATACCAGTTACCAATGGCGAAGAGCAACAATTATACAATAATTAGGTCTGCGACAGACTGGACCAAAGTCCTTAAAGTACATTTTTGGAGTCGGAAGTGAGGCAAGCCGAGAAAGTTGTTGATGCTGAAAAACTGGAAATTATCTAGCCGGGGTATTATACAAATCCGGGGCCTTTGAACCAGGGATTAATCTGGGATTATTACGCTGCCTGTGCCAGACTTACCCTCAGTAGAGACCCGCCTTATAATCCTGAGTTTGAGTCGCGGACTTCATTAAACTGCTGCTTTGACTGAGTTGAACTCAGTCCAGATTGAGCAGTCACAGTTGAGTACTTTATTTGCTGCTTGACAAGTTTTAATACTCACTCAATAAACCTGACTTCATGCTGGGTAAAGCTTTGATGAAAAAACACACAACACGAGCAATATATCAGCTCGAAAACATTGCGTGTTCCATTTTTACAAGTCCAACACTGACTGACAGGCTCGTAAATAGAGATGGTGTAAGGAACTAAATGTGATTATTAAAAATACTTTTTTTCAACTGGAAAATACACAAAACAAGTATTTTCATCTGAAATCCTTGCTTAAATGCCCTTGTCATTTCTTTTGCACGCTGCCCTTTTCAGTGCTTTTGGCTATTGCACGCTGCCTTTCTGTCAGTGCTTTGGCTATTGCACGCTGCCCTTTTCAGTGCTTTGGCTATTGCACGCTGCCTTTCTGTCAGTGCTTTGGCTATTGCACGCTGCCTTTCTGTCAGTGCTTTGGCTATTGCACGCTGCCTTTCTGTCAGTGCTTTGGCTATTGCACGCTGCCTTTCTGTCAGTGCTTTGGCTATTGCACGCTGCCTTTCTGTCAGTGCTTTGGCTATTGCACGCTGCCTTTCTGTCAGTGCTTTGGCTATTGCACGCTGCCTTTCTGTCAGTGCTTTGGCTATTGCACGCTGCCTTTCTGTCAGTGCTTTGGCTATTGCACGCTGCCTTTCTGTCAGTGCTTTGGCTATTGCACGCTGCCTTTGGCTATTGCACGCTGCCTTTCTGTCAGTGCTTTGGCTATTGCACGCTGCCCTTTTCAGTGTTCTGGCTATTGCACGCTGCCTTTCTGTCAGTGCTTTGGCTACTGCACGCTGCCTTTCTGTCAGTGCTTTGGCTGTTGCACGCTGCCTTTCTGTCAGTGCTTTGGCTGTTGCACGCTGCCTTTCTGTCAGTGCTTTGGCTATTGCACGCTGCCTTTGGCTATTGCACGCTGCCCTTTTCAGTGCTTTGGCTATTGCACGCTGCCTTTCTGTCAGTGCTTTGGCTATTGCACGCTGCCTTTCTGTCAGTGCTTTGGCTATTGCACGCTGCCCTTTTCAGTGTTCTGGCTATTGCACGCTGCCCTTTTCAGTGCTTTGGCTATTGCACGCTGCCTTTCTGTCAGTGCTTTGGCTACTGCACGCTGCCTTTCTGTCAGTGCTTTGGCTATTGCACGCTGCCTTTCTGTCAGTGCTTTGGCTATTGCACGCTGCCTTTCTGTCAGTGCTTTGGCTATTGCACGCTGCCTTTCTGTCAGTGCTTTGGCTATTGCACGCTGCCCTTTTCAGTGTTCTGGCTATTGCACGCTGCCTTTCTGTCAGTGCTTTGGCTATTGCACGCTGCCTTTCTGTCAGTGCTTTGGCTGTTGCACGCTGCCTTTCTGTCAGTGCTTTGGCTATTGCACGCTGCCTTTCTGTCAGTGCTTTGGCTATTGCACGCTGCCTTTCTGTCAGTGCTTTGGCTATTGCACGCTGCCTTTCTGTCAGTGCTTTGGCTACTGCACGCTGCCTTTCTGTCAGTGCTTTGGCTATTGCACGCTGCCTTTCTGTCAGTGCTTTGGCTATTGCACGCTGCCTTTGGCTATTGCACGCTGCCCTTTTCAGTGCTTTGGCTATTGCACGCTGCCTTTCTGTCAGTGCTTTGGCTATTGCACGCTGCCTTTCTGTCAGTGCTTTGGCTATTGCACGCTGCCCTTTTCAGTGTTCTGGCTATTGCACGCTGCCTTTCTGTCAGTGCTTTGGCTACTGCACGCTGCCTTTCTGTCAGTGCTTTGGCTACTGCACGCTGCCTTTCTGTCAGTGCTTTGGCTGTTGCACTCTGCCCTTATCACTCTGTTTTGCACACCGAAAAAAATTGTTAAGGAATATTAATTTTGCAAGTGCTTGACATTGTGTTCTGTTTAATCTCCATGCAATTTTCATCGTTCCTTCAAATTTCGGCAAGAAATCTATACTGTAGTCAATAAATTATCATATGTTTTGCTTATTCATAACAGTAGGTGGGTATTCTACAGTCGTTGCATCTTGTAAGTAGAATATGAAATTTTTCATATACGCTGACACCGAATCTAGGCCTGTCATCGCCCCGGGCTCACTGTTAAAAGATAAGAAGTTTGTCGTTCATATGGCCCGGCCTGCATCAGATGGCGTTGCCGTGTGGTCTGCAAACACTCCGGTATAATGTCAAAGTCTGCTTCTGGCAGTTAGTGGGGGTAGACTAGCAGTCATGGGGTAGACTGGCAGTCATGGAGTGGACTGGCAGTCATGAGGGTAGACTGGCAGTCAGTGGGGTAGACTGGCAGTCATGGAGTGGACTGGCAGTCATGGGGGTGTCTGGCAGTCATGGGGGTAGACTGGCAGTCATGGGGGTGTCTGGCAGTCATGGGGGTAGACTGGCAGTCTGTGGGGTAGACTGGCAGTCATGGAGTGGACTGACAATTATGAGGGTAGACTGGCAGTCATGAGGGTAGACTGGCAGTCAGTGGGGTAGACTGGCAGTCATGGAGTGGACTGGCAGTCATGAGGGTAGACTGGCAGTCATGAGGGTAGACTGGCAGTCAGTGGGGTAGACTGGCAGTCATGGGGGTAGACTGGCAGTCAGTGGGGTAGACTGGCAGTCATGGGGGTAGACTGGCAGTCAGTGGGGTAGACTGGCAGTCAGTTGGGTAGACTGGCAGTCAGTGGGGTAGACTGGCAGTCATGGGGGTAGACTGGCAGTCAGTGGGGTAGACTGGCAGTCAGTGGGGTAGACTGGCAGTCAGTGGGGTAGACTGGCAGTCAGTGGGGTAGACTGGCAGTCATGGGGGTAGACTGGCAGTCAGTTGGGTAGACTGGCAGTCATGGGGGTAGACTGGCAGTCATGGGGGTAGACTTGCAGTCAGTGGGGTAGACTGGCAGTCAGTGGGGTAGACTTGCAGTCAGTGGGGTAGACTGGCAGTCAGTGGGGTAGACTGGCAGTCAGTGGGGTAGACTGGCAGTCATGGGGGTAGACTGGCAGTCAGTGGGGTAGACTGGCAGTCATGGGGGTAGACTGGCAGTCATGGGGGTGTCTGGCAGTCATGGGGGTAGACTGGCAGTCTGTGGGGTAGACTGGCAGTCATGGAGTGGACTGACAATTATGAGGGTAGACTGGCAGTCATGAGGGTAGACTGGCAGTCAGTGGGGTAGACTGGCAGTCATGGAGTGGACTGGCAGTCATGAGGGTAGACTGGCAGTCATGAGGGTAGACTGGCAGTCAGTGGGGTAGACTGGCAGTCATGGGGGTAGACTGGCAGTCAGTGGGGTAGACTGGCAGTCATGGGGGTAGACTGGCAGTCAGTGGGGTAGACTGGCAGTCAGTTGGGTAGACTGGCAGTCATGGGGGTAGACTGGCAGTCAGTGGGGTAGACTGGCAGTCATGGGGGTAGACTGGCAGTCAGTGGGGTAGACTTGCAGTCAGTGGGGTAGACTGGCAGTCAGTGGGGTAGACTGGCAGTCAGTGGGGTAGACTGGCAGTCATGGGGGTAGACTGGCAGTCAGTGGGGTAGACTGGCAGTCATGGGGGTAGACTGGCAGTCAGTGGGGTAGACTGGCAGTCAGTTGGGTAGACTGGCAGTCAGTGGGGTAGACTGGCAGTCAGTGGGGTAGACTGGCAGTCAGTGGGGTAGACTGGCAGTCAGTGTGGTAGACTTTTTAGCCTTGCTACTGTGCCATCTTGTAAATACCCAATGCAGCCATGACCTGGAAGTGAGTCTTATTATTTCCTAATTGGGCACAGTTATCTGCATGTGACACTTCTGCTTGCGTCAAAGACAACGATAACTAAAACCTTGGCCTGCTAGGGACAGATTCTCAGTGAAAAAGATATAATTTCCGTTTAAATAATAAATTTTGAGGTGTAAGGAACAGTGAAACTTGTCGTTTCCTAAGTCAGGATGAACTCCATTTTCAAATTTGTCATTTGGAGAAATAAAAAGGAAATTTCCGCATCCCATTGTCCGAAATATCACGTGCGCAGACCCTGTAATTGACTCTAGACGACAGAAGACTGCTCAAATTGTCTAGGCAAGGCATTTTTTAATGGACTTACGAACAGAACAAGCAATGTCTATGGACATCTAGATACGAATTGCAACAGACACCTAGATACAAAATATGTATCAACTTCTGTAATCGAAGCAAGAAAGGTGTGGACTTTTGGAATCGAAGCAAGAAAGGTGTGGACATTTGGAATCGAAGTAAGAAAGGTGTGGACTTTTGGAATCGAAGCAAGAAAGGTGTGGACATTTGGAATCGAAGTAAGAAAGGTGTGGACTTTTGGAATCGAAGCAAGAAAGGTGTGGACTTTTGGAATCGAAGTAAGAAAGGTGTGGACTTAGGGAATCGAACAAAGTAAGTTGTGAACTTTTGGAATCGAAGTAGGGTATGTATTAACTTCTGGAATCGAAGCAAGAAAGATGTGGACTACTGGAATCAAAGTAAGAAATGTATAAGCAAATACAAAAATAGACTTCTAAGGAAGAAATGCGTAAATCTAATTCTGCAGTAAACAAAGGGCACGATTAAATGAAAAAAATTTACAGAGTACTTAGAGAACTGATAATATCCATCCATATTGAGACATCGAACTCAATATCTGGAGCGGTAGCTCAGTAACTTGTCGACACAAAGAATATCATAGCCTGTTTATCTGTGAGCACCCTACTCAAGATTTGCACTAATTACTTCTGTAATGAAATGACAGAATGAAATCCTTAGTGACGATTGTACCCTGGCCAATATGGAATGAATTCTTAATTATGGAATGGGATTTGCGTGTCTAGCTCATCTCTTGTTAGAAATAAATGCGAGAGACAGCACCGAGTTTGATTAAGCTTAATAATGCAATTCGCTGATTGCAGTGCTCCAATGCCCGGTAATTTCTTACAATTAATTCCTGTCTGTCCGAAATATGTCCTCTCCCTGTAAACTATAAAAGTAACAATAAGAAATTAGTAAGAAATGCTCGACACATTTCTGAAGCCAAAAAAATATTTTTCTACATTTTAAAATTGATTACACCTGCCCCAATTGGGTCCGATGTGCAGCCGACAGCACAGCCGCGGCTATTGCGCGGCGCATCTGAAGGCTGCGTACGGCTGTTCAGTCCATGGACTGGGGGGACGCCACACCCACCCTCAATTACCCCAACTGATGCGGACACTTATTGCTCCAGTGGAGCCGGGAATCGAACCCTTGATCTTCCAAGTCGTGAGACCGACGCTCTAACCACTAGGCTTAACTGTTAGAACAGCAGTGTTAACTGTTAGAACAGCAGTGTTAACTGTTAGAACAGCAGTGTTAACTGTTAGAACAGCAGTGTTAACTGTTAGAACAGCAGTGTTAACTGTTAGAACAGCAGTTATAGCTGTTAAAACAGCAGTTATAGCTGTTAAAACAGCAGTGTTAACTGTTAGAACAGCAGTGTTAACTGTTAGAACAGCAGTGTTAACTGTTAGAACAGCAGTGTTAACTGTTAGAACAGCAGTGTTAACTGTTAGAACAGCAGTGTTAACTGTTAGAACAGCAGTGTTAACTGTTAGAACAGCAGTGTTAACTGTTAGAACAGCAGTGTTAACTGTTAGAACAGCAGTGTTAACTGTTAAAACAGCAGTGTTAACTGTTAGAACAGCAGTGTTAACTGTTAGAACAGCAGTGTTAACTGTTAGAACAGCAGTGTTAACTGTTAGATCAGCAGTGTTAACTGTTAGAACAGCAGTGTTAACTGTTAGAACAGCAGTGTTAACTGTTAGAACAGCAGTTATAGCTGTTAAAACAGCAGTTATAGCTGTTAAAACAGCAGTGTTAACTGTTAGAACAGCAGTGTTAACTGTTAGAACAGCAGTGTTAACTGTTAGAACAGCAGTGTTAACTGTTAGAACAGCAGTGTTAACTGTTAGAACAGCAGTGTTAACTGTTAGAACAGCAGTGGTAACTGTTAGAACAGCAGTGGTAACTGTTAGAACAGCAGTGTTAACTGTTAGAACAGCAGTGGTAACTGTTAGAACAGCAGTGTTAACTGTTAGAACAGCAGTGGTAACTGTTAGAACAGCAGTGGTAACTGTTAGAACAGCAGTGGTAACTGTTAGAACAGCAGTGTTAACTGTTAGAACAGAGGTGTTACCGTTTGAAATTGCTGTGCTACGGGTTATAACAGCGGTTAGACAGGAAGCGCGTGTTTTTCACCTTCGCATGAATTCATGACGCACGCGCTACATCTACATAATACTTGCACTTTAAGAGATCTCAAATTTCAATATGTTTGAATCCAGCTGCTGCACTGCCTTACTTTCTGAAATTCAATTCACAAAATTCCCATATTGTTAGGATCATTCAATATTATTTAATATTCTTTGATGGCCGACACTGCACTGTATTGCATGCCCGCTCGCAAATTTTAGCATAAAATCCTGTGTTTTTTTCAGTAAAAAAAAATAAATCGTTTCTGAACGCGATCCTGCTACTGCAAGTAGAAATATCCTGTCATAGTTTTTTTGAGAATGGCAAAAAAACTATTTTTATTGACACTATGAATCACAAATTTCGGAATACATCTCAGTGACTGTAAGCCATTAATAAACCACTTATATAATGTTACAAAAAAACTTAAAAAAAAACTCGTTTCCACTTTATCGGCAAGTTAGTTGTGATTAATCCGTTAATTAAACAAAGTTTTAAAATAATTAGGGGCTTTATACTGTTCTGCAGTGCCCTATTCCGTCATACCTGAGTAGACAGGGGGCGGACATTGGGACTTGAGACCGCTTAGCGATGTAATTCGACACCCAAATCTATATGACAGATATATTGCAGGTGAGGCTGCTCAAGCGAGTCGAAGACCTGCCCATAGCAACCCAATGTGCCGATTATTTTTGGCCCCTTTGACGCGTCAAACTGACATATCGAATGGGACTTAATATGATCAGTTCAGTCTTGCATGTTCATATTTCGAAGTTCAAAAAATTCTGTTTTTTAATATTATTTTTATAGGGAATATAGTGAGGCATCATAGGAAAATAAAAGCAGAATATGATATGATTATTTAACTTTAGTATTGTAAAAGTCTGGGCGGATTGGACTTTATTGTTTAGTATCAAGAATTTTATACGAAAAAAAGAGGATAGGATAGAATTGGATAGGATAGAATAGGATAGGATAGAATAGGATAGGATAGAATTGGATAGGATAGAATAGGATATGATATTATAGGATAGGATAGAATAGGATATTATAGGATAGGATAGAATAGGATAGGATATTATAGGATAGGATAGGATAGGATAGGATAGAATTGGATAGGATAGAATAGGATAGGATAGAATTGGATAGGATAGAATAGGATGGGATAGAATAGGATAGGATAGAATAGGATAGGATATTATAGGAAAGGAGAGAATAGGATAGGATAGAATAGGATAGGATATTATAGGATAGGATAGAATAGGATAGGATATTATAGGATAGGATAGAATAGGATAGGATATTATAGGATAGGATAGAATGGGATAGGATATTATAGGATAGGATAGAATAGGATAGGATATTATAGGATAGGATAGGATAGGATATTATAGGATAGGATAGAATAGGATAGGATTGAATTGGATAGGATAGGATAGGATAGGATATTATAGGATAGAATAGGATAGGATAGGATATTATAGGATAGGATAGAATAGGATAGGATTGAATTGGATAGGATAGGATAGGATAGGATATTATAGGATAGAATAGGATAGGATAGGATATTATAGGATAGGATAGAATAGGATAGGATTGAATTGGATAGGATAGGATAGGATAGGATATTATAGGATAGGATAGGATAGGATAGGATATTATAGGATAGAATAGGATAGGATAGGATATTATAGGATAGGATAGAATAGGATAGGATTGAATTGGATAGGATAGGATAGGATAGGATATTATAGGATAGGATAGGATAGGATAGAATAGGATAGGATAGAATAGCATAGGATAGAATTGGATAGGATAGAATAGGATGGGATAGAATAGGATAGGATAGAATAGGATAGGATATTATAGGAAAGGATAGAATAGGATAGGATAGAATTGGATAGGATAGAATAGGATAGGATAGAATTGGATAGGATAGAATAGGATAGGATAGAATAGGATAGGATATTATAGGAAAGGATAGAATAGGATAGGATAGAATAGGATAGGATTGAATTGGATAGGATAGGATAGGATAGGATAGAATAGGATAGAATAGGATAGGATAGGATATTATAGGATAGGATAGAATAGGATAGGATTGAATTGGATAGGATAGGATAGGATAGGATATTATAGGATAGGATAGGATAGGATAGAATAGGATAGGATAGAATAGGATAGGATAGAATTGGATAGGATAGAATAGGATGGGATAGAATAGGATAGGATAGAATAGGATAGGATATTATAGGAAAGGATAGAATAGGATAGGATAGAATTGGATAGGATAGAATAGGATGGGATAGAATAGGATAGGATAGAATTGGATAGGATATTATAGGATAGGAGAGAATAGGATAGGATAGAATATGATAGGATAGAATTGGATAGGATATTATAGGATAGGATAGAATTGGATAGGATATTATAGGATAGGAGAGAATAGGATAGGATAGAATATGATAGGATAGAATTGGATAGGATATTATAGGATAGGAGAGAATATGACAGGATAGAATAGGATAGGATATTATAGGATAGGAGAGAATAGGATAGGATATTATAGGATAGGATAGAATTGGATAGGATATTATAGGATAGGATAGAATATGACAGGATAGAATAGGATAGGATATTATAGGATAGGGCCAGATATTATATAGTCGTGCAATCTAGAGGAAAATACCTTAGGATACAAAGCCTTACCTGAGTGTGTGATGCTCATTGTTAATTTAAGGCAAAGAAAACATATTGAAACAAAAATAAACAGCTGGTTTGCTCTTGATCCGCGCAATGGAGATAATCTGGCAGTTGGCGTAGTTATTTTGCCAATCAATTCCGCGCTGTGATGGAAATGAGATACCTATAATATTAGGCTGCAGCTTATTCACTAGCGTGTAAAATTTAACGCACTCGTTGGCTCTTCATTCATCCTTGATGTTTAGGGATAAATCGGAAAATGATAAGCTGACTATGCCCATGACTGCTATCATATGGCTAGTTAGCTATTATGTCAGTTTCATTGTCGATAACTTAAAGGCTACTTCAGTATTCGGCACCACAGAAAAAACTCCACAAGCAATTTTTTCGCCGACCAGAGGGTCAATTTAGCAATACGCCCTCACGCCAGCGCTGGAAATGGATTGGTTTGTTAACGGTATGGTTCGCTATTTATCTCTGTTTATCCTTGTACCCATCTGTCTCCCTCTCTGTCTCCCTCTCTGTCTCCCTCTCTGTCTCCCTCTCTGTCTCCCTCTCTGTCTCCCTCTCTGTCTCCCTCTCTGTCTCCCTCTCTGTCTCCCTCTCTGTCTCCCTCTCTGTCTCCCTCTCTGTCTCCCTCTCTGTCTCCCTCTCTGTCTCCCTCTCTGTCTCCCTCTCTGTCTCCCTCTCTGTCTCCCTCTCTGTCTCCCTCTCTGTCTCCCTCTCTGTCTCCCTCTCTGTCTCCCTCTCTGTCTCCCTCTCTGTCTCCCTCTCTGTCTCCCTCTCTGTCTCCCTCTCTGTCTCCCTGTTTGTATCCCTCTCTGTCTCCCTGTCTGTCTCCCTGTCTGTCTCTCACTCTCCCTCTCTGTCTCTCAGTCTCCCTCTCTGCCTCCCTCTCTACCTCCCTCTCTCCCTCCCTGTTTCTCTCTTGATCCCTCAAGATCTAGTCACTGCTGGATGGACCCAGAAAAAAATCAAAACACCGGATTACCTGATGTGAGAGAATAGAAGTAGATCGGAGTGGAATGGATGAGATGAAAGATAGAGGACAGAGAGAGGGGAGAGTGAATGGGGGTGCAGCGATTTATAGCGGATAAAAAAGCAGCAAGGGAGGCAGGCAAGTTGAGTAGCGCTAGCAGCTCACTCAGGGTTAGATGGAATCGGATGGTTCCTGAGAGACTGCAGTCTGGCATTTCAGCGGATTTGCAAGCCAAAAGAGTAAAAGAAGCTCCTGTTAGGGAAGAAAAAGGCTTAGAAGCTGAAAATTCTCTTTCATTCGATGCGCTGCAGGTACCTTATTGGGGAGACAGCCATCCCGCATGCTGATTGATAGATTTACTGATTTGGGAATTCCATAATGCTGGTAGGGGTGGCGGAGTCTGCCATTGTGGTGCAGGGTCAAGACTTCACGGCGGGTGGGAGGTGGGAGTGAGCACAAAAGATCCCGCAGCTAATTGCTAAGTGATTCGCGGATGCTTTGCGGATTCGGCTCAGCAGTCAGCGTTTAATTTCTAGGAAAAAGGACTAATTTTCTTGTTGAGTATTTGTGTCTGAGCGGAAAAGCTGGACAGGAATCGAAAGTTGGCAATTCCATACAGTTAATAAAATAAATTGTATTGATTTAAAAGCTATTGTTTCATAATTAAAAATTAATTAATTAAACTAGCTGGCGAATGCGTTGTTTAAAAATCTTATTAATGTGTTAAAGAATCCAACAGATATGTGTCGAAATATGTGAATTTTTTTTTTATTGGATCCACGTTAGCCGATATGTATCGCAGATTTTTAGCCTCTTTACGTCTTACCAGGTCAAGCATTAACCATAGAAATAAGTACGATTAGGTTACTTATTCTTGGAGCCATCGTTAGCCGACATGTATGGAAATCTTTCAAATTTAGGTATGATATTATATTAGGTCCAGATGGATCTACCTATATTGGGACTAGGTAGACATTGGCCTATATGTATCGAAAAATGTAATTTAATTAGGAACGTTAATTTACACAGGAAGTAGTGAGTTCAAACCAGAAACAATCAAACATTTCTTGGAAACAATGGAGAGGGTGAGAAAGCTGGGATGCAGAAGAGCGGGAGCATGAGCGATTGAACAGAAAACCAGGTGAGATCGGCCGCTAATTAATAAGCAGACGGCACTCCAGACTTCAGTCGTTAATCTAGACAACTGATTATGGAACAGTCGGCCTGTCAGTCTGTCCTCTCCCTCAGCCGCCAAAGCCCCCGTCCTGTCATCATCCTAATCACAAGGATGAGCCGGGCTGCAGGGTTGCACTTTTGCGACAAGTTTTTGTTCTACACGCTTTTTATTTATTCCGTCTGTATCAATCAACCATTTGAAGCAACCGCTGATCAGGTGCTTGGACAGGAAATTATTCCCGTAGAATTTCAGAACAGATAGCTGCAGCTTAGTAGCACAGTAGACAGACATTGTGTATTGCATCATTTTGCATTGCCTGACCCCCTTGAGCAGCAATGTCCCGCAGATTTAATCAGCTTGAATGCTGAGTCTCGCTGAGGGACGGAAAATTGGGGTTTAGAAAAGGTGGCCCTTGATTTAGTATCAGAGTTGAGTCTGCTCATCTTGGAATCCACTTTTAGCGCCGTATTTCTAAATATTTTTTAGTAAAATGAAGCAGCAGCAGCCGCTTTTAAAGGCTCCATCAATCTGCTCAGCTTCTGCATGCGGGTTCAAACCAGGCCTTGAAAAATGATTCCATTTTTTTGCATTGAGAATCACTCGGGTATTTAAGCACTGCTGGGTTGCCATTCGCTCGAAGCACTTCATTCGCTATCATTCGCTGAGTCATCACAGTTTTATCCCGTCAGAAATTGGGCACCTTCATAATCGTTTCCCATTCAGTTGAACTCGTTCCTCGGTTGCAATTTTGAATTTTTATTTGCAGAGTGTCGCCGCTAAAAATGTGACTGCCAATTTTAGTACCCCGATCGCATGAGATTTTCTTTTCAATTTCATAGACCGTATCTGTCAGTGGCTAAGAAAATGTTTTCGTAAATACAGGGAGTATCCCTTCTCTGAATTGGGATTTGTATAGGATTTAAAATCCCCTGGCCAGCAGCGTTTCCAACAACTTCCCCTGCCGAGGGCGTGCCCTCCAGGGTTCTCTGGGAGGGGAGAATCAGGTAGCTTTAATAAAGAAAAGGTAAAAAAATGGGAAGCGCCTTAATTCGCCAAGTTTTGGCGGGTGGAGAGTAGCGGAACGCTTCCTTCCCGCGCACTCCCGACTCTTCATCATTCATTCCTCATCCAACTTGTGCGGCAGTTAATGCCGCAGAAGCAGAAGAATTTTTTGTTGAAGCAGAAGTTGGTTGGGCCGAGAGTTGAGTCTGCAGGAGTTGAGCTTCCGGTCTGCGTGGAGCCCCGCGACCCCCTGCCCCTGCACTGCTCTACTCGACCACAAGGTGGAGAATGATGGCTGTCGTGAGCGGCACTGCTCATACCTTATAGGGCTGGCCGACGTGCGGGGCGCCGCACTTCCGCCCTGTTCTATCCCCCCTGAGGCTTACCTCTTCCGCCATGCAGCCTCTTAAACTCCTAAAACGAGTCTTTATAAGGGCTCCAGGATCACTTCTAATCATTTATAATTAGAGCGGCATAAGTGTTACTGAGTCACATTGCTTGAAGGAAAGTATTAGAAGCTATGAGCTCATTTAACACGGATGACAATGAAATGAAACCGACCCGGCAGAATTAAACCCGAATCGAGTATCAACAAATCACAGAGAGTGTCTGCGCCTACAAGAAGCCTTATATCAGTGTGGGACGAGCTGGGGCAGGCTTTTTAGTTGCTATAGTCGCTGAAAGTGCCGAAAAACCGGGTCAGTTGATGCATGGGTTATTGCTAGCAAAGGATTGTGTAGTTGGGACCAACTTTTAGAGCAAATAGGCAGTGTTCAATATATATTATTGACAGTAAATTAGCATAAAAGCATAAAAATGCGCTTTAAAATGTGTTTTCATAGACAGATTTTGGTACGCTCGTATAGACTTCGAGGACTAGAAATGTAAGAAGTTAAAGTAAGTCCTAGGAGTATCCCGAAATTCTATTAATGACAGGTGCTTGCTTATTTAACGATTGTGAGCCAACTATTAGTTGTGCACGGTAGGATTCTCAGGTCTCGGTCGTGATCGGATGAAACCCGGGCATTGCTAGGACTGCAGGAGAGCACACACACAGTTGAGCAGATGAGCAGAGGGTAGCTGCTGGTGGCTGGTAGCAGAGTCGACTGCTCCCCACCCCATCCATCTCTCCCTGCAGCTTAAGTCTTTTGTGCCTGACAAGGTGAGCGGAACGGACTAGGGGGTGGCTGGCTTCGGGGGTTAGGCGGAGGCGCAACCATGCGGAAACTGCAGCCGAGGTTCTGGGGGGGGTTAGTAGGGCTCTGAAACTTCTGGCTGCCAATGGATAGACTTGACTGTTTGGACATTTTTTCTTTTTCTCTACCTGCCCCCGTGCAACTATTTTTTTTGCTCTTATCCTCGCTGTTTCACTTTTTTCGTCTTTAACTGCGTTGGTTGGAGTGGCAGGGTTGGGGGCAATTGCTGCCGATAGCAAGCTGTCCTCCTCCTATGCCGCTGCTCTTGATGCTGAAGGGGCTTGCCGACCAAGCCACCTCACCCCAAGCCAGCTGAACACCTGTTGTTTCGGACTCAGCCCCTACTACAGAGTAGCAGAGTTGAGCGGCAGAGATGAGGCTAAAACGGAGTCTGCGAATAGTTGAGATGCTGCGAGACAGACGCACAGAGAAGCCGCACTCCACCTGGACTCCAAACTGTCTCAACTCCTAAACTGTCATAAATTTTCTGCTGGCCTTTTGACAGAAAATGCCGCGGGCAAATTCTATTCTGAAATACTCTTAGACGATGGGCGTGCGCTTGGACTAAGGCTGGGCCAGGCGCCACGTAAAGCACAGAGTGAAGTCAAAAAGGACCGCTTTTGTGGCACAATGGGTCGCAGGACTCCACGAGATACAAATCTCAAGCGGTGAACCAGAAAACGATTCTTGCAACAGAAAGATTGTAGTAAGAAGTGGGGACTAGCTTAATAAATGTAATTAAATATGAAATTTCTGTGGGTCAACTGTGGATTCTCTGAAACAAACTACCAAACCGTATTGAATGCCACAAGAAAAACAAGGTGCACTTCAATATTTGTTTAAAATTTTATTCTTGTTCAGTTAATACCTAAGTAATTTGAATCTCTTTTGTCGCAGCTTCAGACATCTGAACGAGAGGTCGGGGGTTCGATTTTCACGGATATGATTTTTGCGAAGATTATTATCCTTATTATTATTTATATTTTGTACAAATTAGAGACAGTAGCTGACGTCATACTAAACATGCAAGCAGTCCTCACAATGCGACTGTGTACTGTGCTCGCTTATTCCAAACCGTCGTTTCCTCCATCTGTCCTGCAGCCGGCAGCAGGACTCCACGGCCTCTCAAAGCCCCTTGATATGCAAATTCAATCACAGTTTATAATGACTGGGGCAGCAGGGGCCGGGCTTGCCACCAAATGAGATATCGTCAGCTTATTGACCCCCTCCATATGCGGAAAGAAGAATATACAACAGGCAGAAGCTACTCGCGGCCATGCAGGCTTAATGATGAAACTCGCGCAGATGAAGCTTCGGCCAATGGTTCAGTCAGCGCCAGGCGGAGTCCAATAAGTTTATTGGAGTCTGCACTGTCGCTGGGCCATCGCATAGGCTTAATATCCGGGATTTAATTAAAAAAACACATCGCCTTATTATCATAAGGAAGGCACGCCTTGCGACGGCAGCACGGGTGGGGTGAGGAGAGTCAGGTTCCTATAGTGAACGTGAGCTAGTAGTCGGGATGTTTGAGAGAATCAAGCGAAATCCTCATCGCAATCGTGTCTTCAATCTCATCGGGAAATAATGAGAGATAATGGTTGTATTTTTGCACCCCGGACACACTGAACCGAGTCTGATCTACAAGTTGTATTGGTCCACAGCGACTAAATGGATGGCTTCGCGCTGTTTACTTAGGACAGGCTTCAAGAAAAACTAAACTATGATCGGTTTGACGATCGAGAGAAGTATTGATAGCTCAATGAATTGAGCAATGCAGACACTGAAGAGCAGCCTATTGAATTAGCCTCTATGTCTCGAGTGTCAAATGAATGGCAAGCAACAAGTGCTTTAACTAACAAAGGCTCCATTCTGTCCCTATCTCAGGTTGTAAATCTGTCAGAAAAAAAATTCTACCACGCAGCCAATAAATCACTATCCATGGGTTTGTTTGCAAGGTGAGGGTGGCGAGCCAAAGATATGACGCAATCAAAATTAAACCGATTTCACCGCGCAATCGAGGTTGGAAATCAACGTGCATTTTACGTGGTATTATCACGTCTAATTATCGCTTTGATCCCGGAACCTCAGAAGTAAATTATGGAAAATTATCGCATTAGCTAGCTGCACCTGCCAGCAGCAATTTTTGGCTTGCAACAAGAATTTCGCACCTACGTCTATAAACTGAAGGTGCTAATTGGTCCACCGCTCTGAAAAACTGCGCGGCTTAGCAATCGGGAACCTTATTGAGGCACTGTGGCAAAGGTGCAAAGGCTGTGTTAGTACTATAGGAGCATAGAGTAATATTTTCTGCTAAAGTCAGGTAGGCTGCTAATAAGCTATGAAGGTGAAGCGGCAATTGTGCATCCCAACGTGCCAGAATATTTTTTATTAAGAAAAAATTCTCTGAATATCCCGGTGCGGTGCGGTAGCAGTCGGGAATCAGAAAAAAACTATGTTTCAAGGAAACAGGCCGCAAGAAGGAGCCGGGAGAGGCCAGCTTCCGCTTTCTGGACTTGCTGCTGCTGCTGCTGCCACCGGCAGCCGCGCATTCCGGATGCCATATTGAGGAAAACACTGGTCGGTTGGGAGAGATGCAGAGGCGGAGGCCCAGTGACTGTGTCGAGATCTCCAGTTAGAAAAAGGCAGTCTTGATTGATAGATTGGGATCTGAGAAGGAAAGGTTGCGAGGCGGTCTCCGGGGGGGACACTCACGGGCGCGCTTGTCACAGGAAGCACTTGGAATGGCTTGTATCGGACCATCTCTCTTCCGCTAAACCCCTAGCGACTTGCATCCAAATCCTCAGTTTTTTACTTGCTTTTAACCGATCGGATTCTGGCCCCAGAGACTCTGCTCTCCCAGACTCTGCTCTCCCAGACTCTGCTCTCCCAGACTCTGCTCTCCCAGACTCTGCTCTCCCAGACTCTGCTCTCCCAGACTCTGCTCTCCCAGACTCTGCTCTCCCAGACTCTGCTCTCCCAGACTCTGCTCTCCCAGACTCTGCTCTCCCAGACTCTGCTCTCCCAGACTCTGCTTTCCCAGACTCTGCTCTCCCAGACTCTGCTCTCTTAGACTCTGCTCTCCCAGACTCTGCTCTCCCAGACTCTGCTCTCTTAGACTCTGCTCTCTTAGACTCTGCTCTCCCAGACTCTGCTCTCTTAGACTCTGCTCTCCCAGACTCTGCTTTCCCAGACTCTGCTCTCTTAGACTCTGCTCTCTTAGACTCTGCTCTCCCAGACTCTGCTCTCCCAGACTCTGCTTTCCCAGACTCTGCTTTCCTAGACTCTGCTCTCTCAGACTCTGCTCTCTCAGACTCTGCTCTCTTAGACTCTGCTCTCCCAGACTCTGCTCTCTTAGACTCTGCTCTCCCAGACTCTGCTCTCCCAGACTCTGCTCTCCCAGACTCAGCTCTCCCAGACTCTGCTCTCCCAGAAACTGCTCTCTTAGAAAATGCTCTCTTATTTTTCCTCTAAACTGAAAGCAGACAAATAATTCCCAATGTCCATTCACAGAGCAGTGCACGACTCGAGTCTGCAAGACTCATTTGTCACAGACAGTTTTATTCCACATAAAATCGCTCGCGCGTTACCACACCCCTTACACAACTCATGATGTAGAAATTCGAGCTTAGGTTCAAAACTAACCAACCCCAATTTCACCTCCCCATTGCTTCACCTACAAGAGCCCCCCCGGGGGTAGGGCCTTCCGCGCAGTCTCCCATATTCCCATATAGAGCGCCCACCACCTGAATCGGTTTCCCCTTCCGACATCTTCCCCCAACCAGACATGGCATCGCTCGCACGAACCCGAGCCCGTATATGCTGGCTGTGTGGCTTGGGTCGGAAGCCGAGAGCTTTTAAAGCTACCCGCATGTTAAACCGACCAGCCCCATAATGTGGGAGAGAAGGTGTAGATGGAGCCTTATGGTCCTTGTACTCGTGTGTGTAATTTGGAATTGATGATGACTATAGGATTATCACCATGATGGAGGCGGTCGGACTAAGCGATGGGATGTCAATGATTAGACCTTATATGAAGGAATCACCATTTGAATCATGGCGGATTTAGCTCTATAGAGCACTGGCCAGTTGGTTGGTAATGACAAAAAACTCAGGTAGCTGACACAATTCAGGCAACAATGCCGGACTCTCTTGACTCGAGTTTGTCTTCTTTTCTGTTCGAGCCTCTATACCAGGGCGCATGCAAATCCAATAAAATGCTTGAGACCCTTGAGACCCCATGCCCTCCCTTCTCGTGATGTTCTCTATAGAATTGGGCTCAAGTTTTGATGTAGCGCGAATGAATGAGTCAGAACAGCTGGTGGGGTGGCAGTTAAGAATACGATTTACAGGGACAGGTTGCAACATGCGAACCTGCTGAGACAGGTATTTCAAACACACAAAAATGTGACCCAACTCATTTGACCATTCACACAAAACACAGCGGACTATAAGATTGATTGACTAGAGTAGGACGTGATGCAAAAACAGGCTAATAACTGGTGTGCCATTTTCTTTACAATTCTCAATTCCACACTGACTGACTGGAATAAAAGTAATAGGAAAAATGCACTGCTGCCAGTATAGTGCCGACAAAATGGTACTCATTAGTACTGCCCGCCTCTTCTGTCTTCACTGGCTGCTTGCTCGTTGCCAATTTTTGCCTTACTTGGCTCGCATTTCCCATTGTTCGCAGCTTTCTGCATAATTGCAATCGTTGCATTATATAGGATTAGTGCAAACTTGCCCAGCTACTGCTTAAGCCAGCATCCGCATGCGGTTAGAGTGACTCTTTGCAGTGAAAACTTCACAGATTTTAAAAACTAAAAGGCTGAAAATGGGAGAAAAAATGGATGGAAAGCTGTGCCGTAGAATACATAGGGGATTTTTTCTTCCATTAAAGCCCGAGCATCACCTGCACTGAGGGATTAAAAAATGGCTGCCTGGTCTATGTTTGGGGCATTGCTGGCTGGTTTGAGAACAAAAAACTTAGTGCAAAGGATAACTTTGCCCTCCTGCCCGCCTGCCCTAACCTGCACAAGGCGCTATTGTTGTTTGACTTGACTTTGTCAGTCAGCCAGTATTATTTGAACTGCACTGAATTCCCACCTCCACTATAGTCTAGCTGCTACATAGGATTAGGGCAGAAGGTGCAGACGTAACAACAGGTGAGAGAAATCGGCTTCTCCCGTTGGACGGTCGCCAGAAGCAGCTAAACAAAAAAATTATTAAGTCCCGCTCATCGCCCAGCCAGGGCTGCAGTAGGGCCAGCGAGGTGCCATTGCCTTTCCCCGCCTCCGTCTCCGTGGTCCACTTCTTCCAGACACTGCAGCGTCTCCGCCCTCTCCCTCCTCTGCCGCCTCAGTCAGTCAGTCATTTTTTGGATGAAGACTGAATATGAGGTGCCTCCTCTTCTCATCCTGAGTTTGGGAAGAATTTTTCAAGCCGTTGTTGGTTGGTACTGGCGCATTGTATGCAGCGAGAGCTTGAAATCGTTGGCCAAGAAATAAGAGAACCAAAGCGCGGCGCGCCAACGGGTCCTTGGGCCTGGGCTAAAGGAGAGTCCAAAATGTTGAGAAAAAAATTCTCAACCGATGAATGCGCAACCGCCCCTCCGCCACTCATCCGCACCCAACCGAGACAGCCATTGGGGGGAGGGGCGCGAAGGGGGTGGGGGCTGCCGGAGGTGGGGTGGGAGGCTCGGGCCGCCAGAACCGGGCCCCGCCCCACCCTCCCCAGGCAGTCAGTTAGTGAATAAGAGAGGCCGCAATATAATAATGAATGGAGTGGCCAAAGTTAAGTCGGCTAGCCTTCTCTCTCTATCTCGCTTTAGTTCTCACAAGCCGCTCTCGGAACAACCCGAAGCCAGCTATTATTGCGCGAAGCCAATAGACAATCTCCTGACTACAATAGACGCAGACTCCTGCGCCACCTTGCAATCCTATTGGTCCCCCTTCTGGCTGCCCTTTTGCACCAGGCCAGCAAAAAAGCTAGGGGGCAAAGGATACAAAAGCCTTACTCACCCCTTCAGAGTTGCTAACGGCTTTCTGTCAACCGGCTTGCATTCAAAAGGCAGCAGAGGACAATAATTCTCGGCACTCAATTCACAAAGGCTTATTATATTTCTACCTTTCCCATCGCAGTGTTACATTGAGTTATTGTTTAGTCCCATTCAAGCTTCTATTCAGTGTTCACCAGCGGACTTTCACGGACGTCCCTCTTCCCAAAGCTCTTGTGCTCCCAACAATACAGACAGACAGTCATCGCCCTAGCCTAGGAAAAGAAAGGAAGATAAATAATCTATAAAATGGCGGCAGAGCTGCACACTCAGCAGCAGCAGCAACAGCAGCAGCAGCAGCATCAGCTAGCTCGCGATGTCCAGTCCATGTACTCCAGCCAGCCAGCGCCTTATCTGCGCTACGATATGTATGCTGATGCCAACTTCAACTATCATCAGCTGCAGCAACAGCATCCGCATCAGCCGTACCATCTGCAGCACCACCAGCACCTGCAGCAGCAGCAGCAGCAGCACATGGAGGAGCTCCGGCAGCATCACGGGCCCGCACTTGGCGGCGGCGGCGACAGTAGCCTGAGCGGCGACTCCTGCAACGGCGGAAACGACGAAATGGGCGACGTGTCGCCAGCCTCCACTCCCATGGCTTCCAACAACTCGGCCTCGGTAAGTGACAATTAATTTCTTCTTGCACAGACAGGTGACAGGTGTATGTGTGAGCGCATACGACTCCCCTAGTTGCAAAATTCTACCCCATAGCATGACAATATGGGCTATAAAAAGCTTAGCAAAGGGCCATAGTCTGAGTATAGGCGACTCCCCGGAGTGCTTGCGACATCCTTCATCGCAATCATCATCGTTATTAAATTCGGACCCAGCCGCTCCCGCTGGTTGGTGTGCCTCGATGCACGCCATCGTTACCACACTCGCAACATGGCCTCAGACGATATTGAGCATAGGGGGATCTTCCCAACAATATTCCCAGCGCCACAGCCGCTGCGGAGCACCGGGTTGGAGATGGGGCGCGGCGTTTTGAAGAAGAAATAGAAAAAAGTTTCAAACTCCTCAATATTGTAAGGCGCGCCGCAATGAGAAAGGTGCAGCTTGATGGGCCCTGGCAACTAAATGCCTGTACCTATAGCTCGTACAGGAAATTATGGCACCGAGTGTGGGTAGGGGAGTTGTTGGCGAGTGGAGAATGAAATGTCTCGAGTACAAGCGGCACCTGCGTCTCGCTCAGCTCAGCAGTCTTCTTCTTCTTGTCTCAAACCGAACCCGGTCATTATCATCTAGTTGAGGCTGCAGTGACTAACCCGAGTGCACTTGTGTTCATCCATGCCCATTGCTCGCCTGCTTTACCTGTTCGCTAAAATCAAACGTCAAACCAGTGCTTGACTGAACGAAGATGGAAAAAAAAACTATTTTTAATTGCAAAAATCGCATTTTTACTAGGATGAGATTGCTTATAATTGAGGCAAATTTCCCCAGCTAGATTATAGAAGCCCAACATGCATATAAGATAATGCACCTCAAAGGGATGTATAGCTTGGTTTCTTATTGTTGCTAGTCAATATAAATTGGCATTGGGCTTCTAGTAGGATCTGGTACCTGGCTTGGCACCGTGTGTACCACAACCGCTTGTGCGTCATTTGCTGGGACAAAGCCATGCATAAAGGACAATAGTACATCTCTGTGAATTCAGCAATCTAAAAGCTGGTTAAATGAAACAGTATAGCGCCAATTACAGCAAAGGCGCAACGCCTGTGAGCAGATCTGTGAGAATGTCTTGCAATAATTTACTTCTTACTTATCTCCACCTGCACCCTCCCTAACAACTGTCGCCATTTCAGTGCACACCGCTTGGACACCTGGGCATCATCTCGCCTCCGATGACGTCATCAGCAAAGAGCTCCGGCGTTGATGTGGCGCTTAGCGGCGGCCGAAAGGACGACCGGGTGAAGCGGCCGATGAACGCCTTCATGGTGTGGAGCCGGGGCCAGCGCCGCAAGATGGCCCAGGAGAACCCGAAGATGCACAACTCCGAGATCAGCAAGCGGCTGGGCGCCGAGTGGAAGAGTCTCAGCGAGACCGAGAAGCGGCCGTTCATAGACGAGGCCAAGCGGCTGAGGGCCATCCACATGAAGGACCATCCGGACTACAAGTACCGGCCCAGGCGCAAGACCAAGACCCTGCTGAAGCGGCAGGATCGCTACTCAGCCGGCCCAGCCGGCTTGCCTACTGGAGGACCGCAGCTGCCCCGAGATCTGTACAGTGCCCAGCCGTACATGACACAGCATCCGCAGCATCAGCCGCAACTCCAGCCGGAACATCAGAGCCAGCAGCAGCATCAACAACAGCAGCAGCATCAGTACCACCATCATCATCACCTTGGCATGGATCCTTCCTCGGCGGCGGCGGCGGCCGCAGCTGCCGCTTCTTATCACCAGCCGCAACATCTGCAGCATCATCATCAGCAGCAGCAGCATCATCAGCAGCAGCAGCAGCAGGCGGCTGCCAGTATGATGGGCATGCAGCACTACGGAGCCTATATTTCCCACCTGCCTTCAGCAGCCGCAGCCGCAGCCGCAGCCTACGGCTCGCCTTCGAGTCAGGGCTACATGCACTCAGCCGCAGCTAGCTATATGCTCAAGCAGGATCCGGACAGCCCGATCGGAGGCGGCGGCGCTCACTCGCCGTCCATAGCTGCGGCCAGCGGTGGCGGCCTGACGGACCTACAGCAGCAGGTGCAGCACATGATGTGCATGTCGCATTATATGCACAATGGACAGTCTAGCCCGGACAATGTGACTGCCATTGGCAGCATGTAAGAATTTGTTGAACTCACTTGATAAACTCACGACACACACCCACACACATGCATATAGAGAGATGTTTTCTATAATCTGCAGAGCAAATCACCATGTACTAGTATCCGTACTTGTGTCCGCCCCCCTACATCTTCCCATCAACAACAAAGCTTTCTTCAACTTAATCACATGCTTTAACTTTTTCTCGGCAGATTAAGACTTTCTCTAATCGCTTTGAAACAGATTTTCCCGAACTGTTTCCCTGTACTCCTATTATTTTTTGTGTCACTCGTCTGTGTTTTGTCTGTGCTCCAATCTGGTTACTAGGATATTAAGCGGCGTGTTTGCCCCAATTTACACTTATCTGTGCATGCGCCACATTTTGAATATGAAGTACTTGTAGTGATGCGTTTTGTCATGTTCTTTTTTATATCGGCCTCATTTTTTGTACAGAATTTGTCTAACTAAACTCAGTTTGTATAACAAGCCGAACACGCTATGCCTGCTTATAGTTTCGTTCGTTCAGTAAGTGTGAAATCAGTCGGTGTTTCATTGAAATCAGATTTAAGGGAAATTGAATCAGAATTCATTTACCAGGCTTAAGTTTCTAAGAAAGAAATTGCTAAAAAATGTTTGCCTGTCTAGTCATTCAGTCTCAGACGTTCAATTTTATCATACTGTCGCACAAAATATAGGGACACTCATGTGAGAATGTCTTTGAGCAAATGACCCCATCCCCAACTCCAAAATGAGCAGCTTTTGACTGCTTTCTGTGTTTGTAAAATGTTGCTCTGCACGCTGAACTCCAGACTCTGTGTCCCGCACGATATCACAACTAGCTCGTATGCATACAAATATCTATATAAATATACTATTACATATAAGTTTGTTATGGACTACAAATTTGTTACGCGTTGTGGTCGTTTGAATTTTGAAATCTGACAAACAAGCACGGCTTTCTCTGCTTGCCAATTTTCTAGTATTTTAAATATTATTTCAAAGTATTTCTGCAAACTTTAATTACACGTCTGCGCTTCAGTACCGCTTCTGTTCCTGGGATTGAGGAGCTCTCCCTCTCTCCCTCTCTCTTCCTCTCTCTTCCTCTCTCCCTCTCTCCCTCACTTCCTGTCTCCCTCTCTTCCTCTCTCCCTCTCTCCCTCTCTCTTCCTCTCTCCCTCTCTACCTCTCTACCTCTCTCCCTCTCTCCCTCTCTCCCTCTCTCCCTCTCTCTTCCTCTCTCTTCCTCTCTCCCTCTCTCCCTCACTTCCTGTCTCCCTCTCTTCCTCTCTCCCTCTCTCCCTCTCTCTTCCTCTCTCCCTCTCTACCTCTCTACCTCTCTCCCTCTCTCCCTCTCTCCCTCACTTCCTGTCTCCCTCTCTTCCTCTCTCCCTCTCTCCCTCTCTCCCTCTGCTCCTCTCTACCTCTCTCCCTCTCTCCCTCTCTCCCTCACTTCCTGTCTCCCTCTCTTCCTCTCTCCCTCTCTCCCTCTCTCCCTCTGCTCCTCTCTACCTCTCTCCCTCTCTCCCTCTCTCCCTCACTTCCTGTCTCCCTCTCTCCCTCTCTCCCTCTCTCCCTCACTTCCTGTCTCCCTCTCTTCCTCTCTCCCTCTCTCCCTCTCTCCCTCTGCTCCTCTCTACCTCTCTCCCTCTCTCCCTCTCTACCTCTCCCCCCCTATTCCTCTCTCCATCTCTTCCTCTCTTCCTCTCTTCCTCCCTTCCTCTCTCCCTCTCTCCCTCTCTCCCTCTGCTCCTCTCTACCTCTCTCCCTCTCTCCCTCTCTCCCTCTCTCCCTCTGCTCCTCTCTACCTCTCTTCCTCTCTCCCTCTCTCCCTCTCTCCCTCTGCTCCTCTCTACCTCTCTCCCTCTCTCCCTCTCTACCTCTCCCCCCCTATTCCTCTCTCCATCTCTTCCTCTCTTCCTCTCTTCCTCCCTTCCTCTCTCCCTCTCTCCCTCTCTCCCTCTCTACCTCTCCCCCCCTATTCCTCTCTCCATCTCTTCCTCTCTTCCTCTCTTCCTCCCTTCCTCTCTCCCTCTCTCCCTCTCTCCCTCTCTCCCTCTCCACCTCTCTCCCTCTCTCCCTCTCTTCCTCTCTCCCCCTATTCCTCTCTCCCTCTGCCCCTCTCTTCCTCTCTCCCTCTCTCTCTCCCTCTCTCCCTCTCTCTCAGGCCAGCACCGGCGTCTCGTACGACCGAGTCAGTGCCACGGAGTTGAGTGAGTATGGATTGAGTTGCGGGGCGCTGTCGAATTGATTACGATATGTTGAGATTGAAAGCTGGATTTGAACAAGCGCCTATAGCCTAATGGCTAGAGCGCTAGGCTAGACTCTACTGATGAGCTCCAATAAGAGCGAAACGCGTCTGGAGTTGCCTTGGTTCGAATCCTGATGTCAATTTTTTCGATACATATCGGAATTGATTCCAACATTAGAATTTTGAAATTCAATGGGCAGTGTCCTCTCTCCTCTCTCTCCCTCTCTCTCTCCCTCTCTCCCTCTCTCTTCCTCTCTCCCCCTATTCCTCTCTCCCTCTGCCCCTCTCTCTCCCCCTCTCTTCCTCTCTCCCTCTTTTCCTCTCTCCCACTGCCCCTCTCTCTCTCCTCTCTTCCTCCTTTCCTCTGCCCCTCTCTTCTTCTTTCTACTCTCATTTCTTCCGCCTCATTAATAGCCTTTCTTTTTTTCTTCCCCCACCTTGCTCCTTTGCCTTCTCGCTTCACCTTTATTAGTTTTATTTCATTCTCAGCCCCGCAGCAGTCTTTACCACCCCTTTCTTGTTGCTGCTTTGGAATGAGGGTAATTCAATAGAGAGCCCTTATCTAGCATGCTGAAATCTACTGTTAGGTGACCACAACCACTGCTGCTGCTGCTGCTGCTGCTGCTGCTGCTGCTACAGTCACGAATTCAGTCTATTATATAAAATACTTCAATTGATGCGCGGGCCTAGCCTGGAGGCAGTTAGTCTTTGTCTTAGAATTCTTTGCCAATTCTTTGCCATCATCTTTCGAAAAAAATGAGACTAAAAATAAAAAAATGATTTCTCTGCCAAACAGATTTCGCTTCTTCATCCCAGCTTCATTTGCCAGATTTTTTTAAAGCGCCATCTCGTGCGCTTTGTCATCATCAAGGATAAAAAAATCGCCAGATAACTCTAACAAAGGCCAGTTGGCCAGCCCTAGGGGCCACTTAAGACTGCATTTAATTGAAATTCATTTTTGTCCACATCTCTTCTCCTCCCAATGCCATCTGTTTTCTGAGGCCTGATTTCAGCAAAAAATCCGAAACATTCAGAAATGGAATGATTCTGAACACCATGGACTTCTATACATAGCATCTATAGCTTATAGCTTCTATGCTAGCGATAGAAGTCCATGTGGAGCACAAACGAGTGTGTCATTGGCAAGACGAGTGCTTTTTGCCATAGAAATTAATTTTGCCCAATTGGGCCAGATGTGCAGCCGACAGCACAGCCGCATCTATTGCGCGGCGCAGCTGAAGGCTGCTTACGGCTGTTCAGTCCATGGACTGGGTGGGTGCCACACCCACCTTCGATTATCCCAGCTAATGCTGCTACCAAGTTAACAGCTGGTTGAACTGAAGCAATGCAGAGTTAAGTGTCCTGCTAAAGGACGCAAATTGTTCCAGTGGCGTCGAGACTCAAACCCCCGACCTTCAAGTCATGAATTCAGGACTTTCCTCAGTCAGATTTTATAAATGTACATCAAATAGCAATGAACATGGAAAACTGTCTATGGCATTCAACAGCCAATGGAATTGAACGAGGTCAAAATGGGTGCCAAGACATTGAAAACCACTCGCGCTTCAGCTCTTCATTCTATAAGTCCGTACACCAGACAGGCTTGTAAAACATCAAATGTAAAAATTAAACCACTTCAGTTCCACAGTAGAAATCATTCATCTATCTCCTATAACTTAAGGCTTGAGTAAGTTTAAAAAAGCTGAAATTTAACAGTCTCTACAGCCCGATTTGACTGACTCGCGAGATGCTTGACAGTGGCGTGTGAAAGAATCGGATGCATTACTATGGGCAAAAGCGACTGGTTCCTTGTCTGGTTCTTGAAGCGTGTTGTGTAGGGCAGGTGACACAGGGGGGTTGGTTAGAGAAGGTAGGACAGATAGACCTGGCATGCTCATTAATTGTAAATTCAGTCAGTCATACCGGCTGGCATAACAGAGGTGAGCAGGAGATATATATATAGTGTGTAGGCGTAGAAGTAAAATAAAATCCTTAGCAAAACGTTTCCAGCTACATAGGTAGGAGATATATATAGCGAATAAGAGATGGTTCCTCCTGGTTAGCGAAGCAACGGCTTATTGTTTAGCCAGCGCGCTGCGCTATTTCCATTAGGGTGTTAAATTAAGCCAACGGAACACTCGATCGGGACCTCTCCTGATATCCTCTTTGCGTTGGATGCATGCCTGAATGGGGAGGGTTAAATCCCAGATTCTGCTGAGCTATAGCTTACGAATGTAGATTTAATACGATCATAGTAAATAATACATATGGATAGAAGAGTTCTTCAACGAGAGAATGCGAATCGAACGGTTTTAGTTAGGACTCAATACGGCTTAGTTATTGTACCAGTGAGATCTTGTACCAGTGAGATTTTATTCTGGTAAGATCTTATTCTGGTAAGATCTTGTACCAGTGAGATCTTATTCTGGTAAGATCTTGTACCAGTGAGATATTATTCTGGTAAGATCTTGTACCAGTGAGATCTTATTCTGGTAAGATCTTGTACCAGTGAGATCTTATTCTGGTAAGATCTTATTCTGGTAAGATCTTGTACCAGTGAGATCTTATTCTGGTAAGATCTTGTACCAGTGAGATCTTATTCTGGTAAGATCTTATTCTGGTAAGATCTTGTACCAGTGAGATCTTATTCTGGTAAGATCTTGTACCAGTGAGATCTTGTACCAGTGAGATCTTGTACCAGTGAGATCTTGTACCAGTGAGATTTTATTCTGGTAAGATCTTATTCTGGTAAGATCTTGTACCAGTGAGATCTTATTCTGGTAAGATCTTGTACCAGTGAGATCTTATTCTGGTAAGATCTTGTACCAGTGAGATCTTGTACCAGTGAGATCTTGTACCAGTGAGATCTTGTACCAGTGAGATCTTGTACCAGTGAGATCTTGTACCAGTGAGATCTTGTACCAGTGAGATCTTGTACCAGTGAGATCTTGTACCAGTGAGATCTTGTACCAGTGAGATCTTGTACCAGTGAGATCTTGTACCAGTGAGATCTTGTACCAGTGAGATCTTGTACCAGTGAGATCTTGTACCAGTGAGATCTTGTACCAGTGAGATCTTGTACCAGTGAGATCTTGTACCGGTGAGATCTTATTCTGGTAAGATCTTGTACCAGTGAGATCTTGTACCGGTGAGATCTTGTACCGGTGAGATCTTGTACCGGTGAGATCTTGTACCGGTGAGATCTTGTACCGGTGAGATCTTATTCTGGTAAGATCTTGTACCAGTGAGATGTTGTTGTTGTACCAGTGAGATCTTGTACCAGTGAGATCTTGTACCAGTGATATTTTGTTGTTGTACCAGTGAGATGTTGTTGTTGTACCAGTGAGATCTTGTACCAGTGATATTTTGTTGTTGTACCAGTGAGATGTTGTTGTTGTACCAGTGAGATCTTGTACCAGTGATATTTTGTTGTTGTACCAGTGAGATCTTGTACCGGTTTGATTTTTTCGAGGTAGGCTCTTTTACAAGCGATCTCATGAGCCCAAACTTTTGACAGCGACAGCAACAGCCGTTGAATCTGCCTAATTAGTCTATGGCTGAAGTAGGAAATTTTCTGTCGCGATAGACGCATTGCGGAGTGCAACAAACGGTGAGTAGAAAGGGTAGCCTGCAGACACTTCAGCTATGGTGAGTGGCGGGCAGGATCGAGAGGGTGAGAAACAAGGCGCAGGAACTATAGGAAGGCCTCCTAGCACGGAAAGTGGATGGATCTCAGAGCTGAAGAGTTTGGGGTGGCTATAGGTTGTGTGGCTCAAGTGTCTGCCAAGGTGGGTTGCGAATCTCTCAGTCACTTAACGCGACATCCTTCAGCATCGCATCCGCCGTTTCGCATGCGTTGAATTACCTGACTGTCTTACTGTCTGATGCGGAGCGGGTCCCGCTTGAGGTATGGAAGAAGCAGAAAAAGTAGAAGTAGAGATGAAGAAGAGCTTAAAGACTTCAAATTTTAACGTCACATTGATTTCTGCAGACAGGTCACAATGTGGCGGTGGGCTAGAGATTCATCCTATTGTGTTGTCGTCCCGGTGAGAGAGAGACAGACGGAGGAGGCACAGAGGAACAGGATGAAGGCTAAGACCTGCCTGTCTATGTCCACCTCGTTGTGGATCGCCCGGAAACTCAAGCCAGGCCAGCTTAACCCTGTCACCATTATTTCCTCGCCATCAGTCACTCAACTCGGGCTGGCTGCTCCAAAATCATACGCGCCGACCTCTGAGCCGATGAGTCTTGAAGACGCTGAATATTCAGGGTCGGGGGCAGGCCAAGGATAGACAGAGATGGAGAGGCAGAGGGGCGCAGATAGTAGCGAGAAGAATTTGTTGAAAACAAAAGGAAAGCTCCTCTACCCTCCAATTCTTGTTCCTAAGCTTCAATCCTTCACTTTGGCCTCTTACGAGTATTATGCAGCGCCGGGGCCTGGCGCCGGGGCCCGGGGGGGCAGTATCAGTGAGGAGCGACTGACGCGTTTCTATCCGCTTTGAGGAAATGAAACAGGGGCGTCTCAGGAATTGAGGCAGGAGTGTCTTTAGCAGCAGCCGCGACTTGCCGGACAAGCCAGACCAGGTGCGGATCAATTTTTAGTGGCGCCAACGTGTCGCAGAAACTTTGCAGCTTTGCGGCTTCCTCTGCGCTCAAAACCTGATCCTAAATTGGCGCACATTTTGTTATTCTGTCATTATGTTGTGTTTTTTTGCATATCTGGACACTATTAGTGCTTGAATTGTAGAACAAATACATTCGTGTTCTATTAGTAATTTTATTGAGAAGTTAATCGCAATTTAAAATACTGGAATTAACCCAATTAAACGAGCTAAGGGTAATCAGAAAAAAGAGCGAAAATATCCCACCGAAGGTAAGGAGGTTAATCCCTCAGAAGGAGCGGAGGGTAATCCCACAGAAGGACAGGAGGTAAATCCCACTGAAGGAAAGGAGGGTAATCCCACAGAAGGAAAGGAGGGTAATCCCACAGAAGGAGCGGAGGGTAATCCCACAGAAAGAAAAGAGGGTAATCCCACAGAAGGACAGGAGGGTAATCCCACTGAAGGAAAGGAGGGTAATCCCACAGAAAGAAAAGAGGGTAATCCCACAGAAGGACAGGAGGGTAATCCCACTGAAGGAAAGGAGGGTAATCCCACAGAAGGAAAGGAGGGTAATCCCACAGAAGGAGCGGAGGGTAATCCCACAGAAAGAAAAGAGGGTAATCCCACAGAAAGAAAAGAAAGTAATTCCACAGAAGGACAGGAGGGTAATCCCACTGAAGGAAAGGAGGGTAATCCCACAGAAGGAAAGGAGGGTAATCCCACTGAAAGAAAAAAGGGTAATCCCACAGAAAGAAAAGAAGGTAATTCCACAGAAGGACCGGAGGGTAATCCCACTGAAGGAAAGGAGGGTAATCCCACTGAAGGAAAGGAGGGTAATCCCACAGAAAGAAAAGAGGGTAATCCCACAGAAGGAAAGGAGGGAAATCCCACAGAAGGAAAGGAGGGTAATCCCACTGAAGGAAAGGAGGGTAATCCCACAGAAGGAGCGGAGGGTAATCCCACAGAAAGAAAAGAAGGTAATTCCACAGAAGGACAGGAGGGTAATCCCACTGAAGGAAAGGAGGGTAATCCCACTGAAGGAAAGGAGGGTAATCCCACTGAAGGAAAGGAGGGTAATCCCACAGAAAGAAAAGAGGGTAATCCCACAGAAGGAGCGGAGGGTAATCCCACAGAAAGAAAAAAGGGTAATCCCACGGAAAGAAAATAGGGCAATCCCACAGAAGGAAAGGAGGGTAATCCCACAGAAGGAAAGGAGGGTAATCCCACAGAAGGAGCGGAGGGTAATCCCACAGAAAGAAAAAAGGGTAATCCCACAGAAAGAAAAGAAGGTAATTCCACAGAAGGACAGGAGGGTAATCCCACTGAAGGAAAGGAGGGTAATCCCACTGAAGGAAAGGAGGGTAATCCCACAGAAAGAAAAGAGGGTAATCCCACAGAAGGAAAGGAGGGTAATCCCACTGAAGGAAAGGAGGGTAATCCCACAGAAAGAAAAGAGGGTAATCCCACAGAAGGAGCGGAGGGTAATCCCACAGAAAGAAAAAAGGGTAATCCCACGGAAAGAAAATAGGGCAATCCCACAGAAAGAAAGGAGGGTAATCCCACAGAAGGAAAGGAGGGTAATCCCACAGAAGGAGCGGAGGGTAATTCCACAGAAAGAAAAGAGGGTAATCCCACAGAAGGACAGGAGGGTAATCCCACTGAAGGAAAGGAGGGTAATCCCACAGAAGGAAAGGAGGGTAATCCCACAGAAGGAGCGGAGGGTAATCCCACAGAAAGAAAAAAGGGTAATCCCACAGAAAGAAAAGAAGGTAATTCCACAGAAGGACAGGAGGGTAATCCCACTGAAGGAAAGGAGGGTAATCCCACTGAAGGAAAGGAGGGTAATCCCACAGAAAGAAAAGAGGGTAATCCCACAGAAGGAAAGGAGGGAAATCCCACAGAAGGAAAGGAGGGTAATCCCACTGAAGGAAAGGAGGGTAATCCCACAGAAGGAGCGGAGGGTAATCCCACAGAAAGAAAAAAGGGTAATCCCACAGAAAGAAAATAGGGCAATCCCACAGAAAGAAAGGAGGGTAATCCCACAGAAGGAAAGGAGGGTAATCCCACTGAAGGAGCGGAGGGTAATCCCACAGAAAGAAAAAAGGGTAATCCCACGGAAAGAAAATAGGGCAATCCCACAGAAAGAAAGGAGGGTAATCCCACAGAAGGAGCAGAGGGTAATCCCACAGAAGGAAAGGAGGGAAATCCCACAGAAAGAAAGAGGATAATCCCACAGAAGGAAAGGAGGGTAATCCCACAGAAGGAGCGGAGGGTAATCCCACAGAAGGAAAGGAGGGAAATCCCACTGAAGGAAAGGAGGGTAATCCCACAGAAGGAGCGGAGGGTAATCCCACAGAAAGAAAAAAGGGTAATCCACGGAAAGAAAATAGGGCAATCCCACAGAAAGAAAGGAGGGTAATCCCACAGAAGGAAAGGAGGGTAATCCCACTGAAGGAGCGGAGGGTAATCCCACAGAAAGAAAAGAGGGTAATCCCACGGAAAGAAAATAGGGCAATCCCACAGAAAGAAAGGAGGGTAATCCCACAGAAGGAGCAGAGGGTAATCCCACAGAAGGAAAGGAGGGAAATCCCACAGAAAGAAAGAGGATAATCCCACAGAAGGAAAGGAGGGTAATCCCACAGAAAGAAAAGAGGGTAATCCCACAGAAAGAAAGAGGATAATCCCACTGAAGGAGCGGAATCAACGGTAATTGATGTGTCAATCAACAAGTTTCCTGTTAAAGTGACTTCCAATAAATATAAATAGGCCTACAATGCGAGCGTTAAAGCTATTGTGAATTGATATGCCATGCATAGTGACTAATTAATGTTGAATAGCTTGTCTATGATGATTTTTTGTATATTTAGCATTGAAAAATAAATATAAGGATAATTTAGCATGAGCGGCATTGGACATTGTGTCTACTAGTCGATAAATAATGATAAAAACTTTGATATTAAACTGGGCAGTTAACACTATTCAAAATTTAGGTGCAAAAAGACAACACAGAATTTGAGAAAGGGAAACTTAATATAAAAATGAAAAGATAAAATAATATGTTTATAAAACTCTTAACTAAGTAAATAAAATTAAAAAAGGAAATATTATTGTAACTCTAATGTCGCGTTTAGTATAGTGACTACAAACAGAGTAACTTTTGCGTCGTTTATGTGCGTTTCTATGGTAACAGGACTAACTTTTAACACAACCCCAATTCATTTAAAATGATTAATTAGTAAGCTATTATAAATATGATTAATATTATTTAACATATGCTATCCATGCAAGCAGAAAATGGAACAAACAGGTCAGTCAAGAACCCGCATATTATGCATAAGATTTCATTGGATGATATAAAATAAAAATAAAATAATTCGGAATACAAACTTAGATTTAGTACAACTGCAGTCAAATGTTGTAGCTTCTGACACGAGCTCCGCTTTCAGAAGTTGTAGCTACTGACACGAGCTCTGCTGT
The DNA here is from genome assembly GCA_950097015.1 of Macrostomum hystrix. Classification (NCBI taxonomy): domain Eukaryota; kingdom Metazoa; phylum Platyhelminthes; family Macrostomidae; genus Macrostomum; species Macrostomum hystrix. The sequence continues at coordinate 6,398,418 of CATNEN010000025.1, read as the reverse complement.
CAGTTATTAAAGCTACTGACACGAGCTCTGCTGTCAGTTATTAAAGCTACTGACACGAGCTCCGCTGTCAGAAGTTGTAGCTACTGACACGAGCTCTGCTGCCAGACATTTTAGCTTCTGACACGAGCTCCGCTGTCAGAAGTTGTAGCTACTGACACGAGCTCTGCTGTCAGTTATTAAAGCTTCTGACACGAGCTCTGCTGTCAGTTATTAAAGCTACTGACACGAGCTCCTCTGTCAGAAGTTGTAGCTACTGACACGAGCTCTGCTGTCAGACATTTTAGCTTCTGACACGAGCTCTGCTGTCAGTTATTCAAGCTACTGACACGAGCTCTGCTGTCAGACATTGTAGCTACTGACACGAGCTCTGCTGTCAGACATTGTAGCTACTGACACGAGCTCTGCTGTCAGATATTGAAGCTTCTGACACGAGCTCTGCTGTCAGAAGTTGTAGCTACTGACATGAGCTCTGCTGTCAGACATTGTAGCTACTGACACGAGCTCTGCCGTCAGAAGTTGTAGCTACTGACACGAGCTCTGCTGTCAGAAGTTGTAGCTACTGACACGAGCTCTGCTGTCAGTTATTAAAGCTACTGACACGAGCTCTGCTGTCAGAAGTTGTAGCTACTGACACGAGCTCTGCTGTCAGAAGTTGTAGCTACTGACACGAGCTCTGCTGTCAGTTATTAAAGCTACTGACATGAGCTCTGCTGTCAGATTTTGAAGCTTCTGACACGAGCTCTGCCATCAAAAGTTTGTAATAACGAGTGACACAAATCGAATGGTGAAGATGAAATTTAAACTCTACTAGTGAACAAAAAATTGTGTTTGCAGGATATGAGGAGAAAGTGGATTAACAATGTCTGTTATTAAAGTCATTTTTCACAAAAAGTACTTAACGTTTTTTGAGAGTCAAAAGCGTCTAATTAAAAATCCTGAACTTTGTGTTTGAATTAATCTTAAAATTAACGTTTTCACTGACTGACCCGCTACTTTTTTAGCATGATTGTTAACCAAACTAACTTGAAAATTTAATCGCAGCTAAAGTACCTGAATGTAGAGCAGCTTCACATGAGAAGGAAAATGATAGTACAATTTTTTCTCTAGTTTTTTCTTTCATTCCTATAAAAATTAAATCAGTTTTTTCAGTGTAACTGTTTATGAGCTTAAGCAGTTGGTCACATTCTCTGCTGCTGCTGCTGCTGCTGCTGCTGCTGCTCCAAATATTCGCGATCAGCCGCCTGTAGCAGAGCTTCTTGTTGGTCTGCAACAAGAAGCAACAAGGCATCAGTCGGTGGTGAGTCGGGAAATCGTTTTGAGTAAGGTTGGGGGGGAGTGAAGAGATGCAAAAAACTGTTGAGAAATTGCAGCGCTCGGCTACAATTCAACAATGGCAAGCCTTTGCTGGAGTCGGGCATTAGGCAGTTCTGGATGAAGTGCCTCTCTCTCTCTCTTTGTCGCGACACCGGCAAAGCGTAACGGATACGGGAACCGGAACGGACTCCGAATAGAATGGCTTCAAGGCCTTCCCTCCCCGGCCACAGTCTCTGCAAGCGTGGCTTTTGAGGCTCCCGCACCGAGCTGCAACGGCCGAGAGGCAGCAGAAAAAAGCGACTCACCCGGAGGTAGGCCGAGCAGGTCGCCCTGTTTCCGAGCGAACTCAGCCAGCAGGTCGCGCCTCAGCTCAAAGGCGCGCATCTTGCCCAGGTAAGCCCTGTGAGAAGGTGGAACGGAATTTTTAACAAAAGGCAACGCGAAATGCTCCGTCAAAAAATATTATTTTTATTGCTCATCGGAGGGTATAGAGGAAACGAAAATCATGCCATTAGGCTGGGTTTCAATTCAATGAGATAATTTTTTCACCGACTGTCTTTTATGACAGCGTCGGCGAGTTTGTTCTGTGTTCCGACGAATCTGTCTTCTTGGCTGCTTTATTTTTCATTCTACTCATTCTCCGGCCGCGCCTAGAAAACTTGGTCCTGCTTCTAGGAGAGAATTTCTGGGAAAACTTTCTTCCGGGCGCCCCGCCGGGTAGGTGGCGCCGCCGCTGCAGTCAGAGGCATCCTGACCAGGCAACAATGAGATTCACCAACCCCCAGCCCAGATCCTCAGAGTGAGAACGGGCTTGATGGCGAGGAGCAGGAAGAGTTAAAAGAATTTTTTAAGGAGAATATTAGAGCCGCCAGACTGTTTGACGCCCCTATTAAGAGCTGCTTAAGTCTCCGCTCCCACTTCGCTTCAATTTTATCCCCCATTTTCCAATGCCCAACTTTCACGTTAATTGTCTACCAGAAGAAGAAAAAAAAACATTTCTGTCTAAGAAATTTCACAAGACTAAGCTGAAATAGACGCGGGGATCTATTTCAGCTTATTTGGTCAACGGATACAATTGCACTAGCTGGCTTTTGTGTCTAGTCCAGCTGGTTACACAGTAACACTCGAGCCTTGCATCCACTGCGGGACCAAAGCTTTAGGCCGGTTGGCTACTCAACAGCAAAATCAACAGACGCCACCACATCCAGCTCTCCGCGGGACAAGAGGACAAGATCCGGTGTCACGGGAGAATATGGTCGAGCCATTGTTTCACGAGTCTCAAGGTGCATCCGGCTCTTACACCTGAGAGGGTTGAGAGAGAGGAAACTTATCACCCCAAAAAACTGCGTCTTTTTCTTTGGAAGAGAAAAAAGTTTGAAAAAAAATTTGTGTTGTGACAAAAAACTAAATCTGAGGTTTCGTCGAAGAACAATTGGCTGTCCTTTCTGTATTTTTTAAAAATGTGGGTCACTTGCAGAGCCTAGTTAAAAATGTTCTCAAAGTCACCACGAAGCTTCAAAGGTTGACTGAAATAAATTATCGGCTCCAACTTCTTTTGATGGTAGAAATTATAATTTCAATCTCTTTGATTGCTTCTACCTTGATAGTAGTGAGCATCAGCATCAGTGTAGCACGGGCACTTCATTTGGTGACAGTAGTTAGTGATTTGGTGACAGTGACTGGTGATTTGGTGACAGTGACTGGTGATTCGGTGACAGTAGTTAGTGATTTGGTGACAGTGATTGGTGACAGTAGTTAGTGATTTGGTGACAGTGATTGACGATTTGGTGACAGTGATTGACGATTTGAAGACACTAGTTTACGATTTGAAGACACTAGTTTACGATTTGGTGACAGCGATTGACGATTTGGTGACAGTGATTGACGATTTGAAGACACTAGTTTACGATTTGGTGACAGTGATTGACGATTTGAAGAAACTAGTTTACGATTTGGTGACAGTGATTGACGATTTGGTGACAGTGATTGACGATTTGGTGACAGTGATTGACGATTTGGTGACAGTGATTGACGATTTGGTGACAGTGATTGACGACTTGGTGACAGTGATTGACGATTTGGTGACAGTGATTGACGATTTGAAGACACTAGTTTACGATTTGAAGACACTAGTTTACGATTTGGTGACAGCGATTGACGATTTGGTGACAGTGATTGACGATTTGAAGACACTAGTTTACGATTTGAAGACACTAGTTTACGATTTGGTGACAGTGATTGACGATTTGGTGACAGTGATTGACGACTTGGTGACAGTGATTGACGATTTGGTGACAGTGATTGACGACTTGGTGACAGTGATTGACGATTTGGTGACAGTGATTGACGATTTGAAGACACTAGTTTACGATTTGAAGACACTAGTTTACGATTTGAAGACACTAGTTTACGATTTGGTGACAGCGATTGACGATTTGGTGACAGTGATTGACGATTTGAAGACACTAGTTTACGATTTGAAGACACTAGTTTACGATTTGGTGACAGTGATTGACGATTTGGTGACAGTGATTGACGATTTGGTGACAGTGATTGACGATTTGGTCACAGTGATTGACGACTTGGTGACAGTGATTGACGATTTGAAGACACTAGTTTACGATTTGGTGACAGTGATTGGTGATTTGGTGACAGTGATTGGTGATTTGGTCTCATGAACACACACGCACACAGATACTCTACGCAGGCACACAGGTGTGTAAATTGCGCGACAAGCACGATAAAATTTTTACGGCCTCGCCTCGAAATCGAGCTCAGGGATCTTAGTGCGAGAGGCAAACGCGTTGGACCACTCGGCCACTCACCTCCAAGAAGATTGTCCACACAAGGAGAAAAAAACTTCACAAACTGGAAACACTCACTTCAACAGAGCCACCGGATCCTGCGCCGTGGCGGCTGCATCGTTGTACACATAGCCCCAGAACTGCAGCGACTGCCAGACCACCTGGTCCTTCAGGAAGCTGTACAGGTAGCTCCGGCTGCCGGCTCCGCCACCAAATTGCTGCTGAGACTGAGGCACTGAATTTGAGCACATTTCTTAGTAACTTGATTGTCAGTCCATGGACTGGAGGGACGCCACACCCACCCTCAATTACCCCAAGTAATGACGGTTACCCATTTAACAGCTGTATGAACTGAAGCAATGCAGAATTAACTGTCTTGCCAAAGGACACAAATTGTTCCTATGAAGTCGCGGGAATCGAACCCCCGACCCTCAACTCGTTAGTCCGACGCCCTAATCGCTAAGCCGACAGTCCCCCATGCGTTCTCACGTGTATAATAGATAAAGGCGGCCTCCATAAGTCGGCCGGCTGTTCGCCAGTCCTCAGCCTCGTTGCACTCGAACAATGCTAGAGTGAGGCTCTGCACAATGGCAAAGAATGAAGTCTCCTCTAGATTCGCCTGGCGACCTCGAATTGAGTCCAGACTCTTAGCGAACCAGTGCCGACCCGTCAGGCTCTGTGGTTGGGAAATTTTTTCGCGTCGGAGGTCGCGAGTTGAATTATTATTATTTTTTGTGACAAGAAAATGTTTTCCTTTGCAAATCACTCTACTGTCCGTAAGTAGTCAGTAGGGAGAAGTTTTGTATCAAAGGTAGATTAGATAAATTTGCCAACATGACACCATAATTATGTCAACGAAAAAATACTCACCTGGCACATCTGACCAAAGTTGGCCTTCTCCTGCTGAGCGATCACGTGACTGCAGGTATGATGTGTGGAATTCCGAATCGGTTAATGGATTATCCCTGATCCTTAATTATCCCTGACCCTTCATTATCACTGATTCTTCATTATCCCTGATTCTTCATTATCCCTGATTCTTCATTATCCCTGACCCTTCATTATCCCTGATTCTTCATTATCCCTGATCCTTCATTATCCCTGATTCTTCATCATCACTGATTCTTCATTATCCCTGATTCTTCATTATCCCTGATCCTTTATTATTCCTGACCCTTCATTATCCCTGATCCTTTATTATTCCTGACCCTTCATTATCCCTGACCCTTCATTATCACTGATTCTTCATTATCCCTGATCCTTCATTATCCCTGATCCTTCATTATCCCTGATTCTTCATTATCCCTGATCCTTCATTATCCCTGATCCTAGATTATCCCTGATCCTTAATTATCCCTGATTCTTCATTATCCCTGATCCTTCATTATCTCTGATCCTTCATTATCCCTGATTCTTCATTATCCCTGATCCTTCATTATCCCTGACCCTTCATTATCCCTGATCCTTCATTATCCCTGATCCTAGATTATCCCTGATCCTTAATTATCCCTGATTCTTCATTATCCCTGATCCTTCATTATCTCTGATCCTTCATTATCCCTGATTCTTCATTATCCCTGATCCTTCATTATCCCTGACCCTTCATTATCCCTGATCCTTCATTATCCCTGATCCTAGATTATCCCTGATCCTTAATTATCCCTGACCCTTCATTATCCCTGATCCTTCATTATCCCTGATTCTTCATTATCCCTGATTCTTCATTATCCCTGACCCTTCATTTTCCCTGATAATTCATTATCTCGGATTTATTATCCCTATGGGTTCAAGGGATTATAACTTAGAAAAGCTGGGATATTTCTAAATAGATCGGTTGAGATATCTCGAATCGAATTTCATCGACGGGGTTGGGATAGATGGTATAGACTGGGTGAGATAGATGTCATAGACTGGGTGAGATAGTTGTCATAGACTGGGTGAGATAGATGTCATAGACTGGGTGAGATAGTTGTCATACACTGGGTGAGATAGATGTCATAGACTGGGTGAGATAGATGTCATACACTGGGTGAGATAGATGGTTTAGACTGGGTGAGATAGATGTCATTGACAAGGTGAGAGGTTGAGACAGGGTGAGACATGGTGAGACAGACATAGCGAGTGACGTAGACATCGAGATAGATAACATAGACAAGACGAAATAGATTGGATAGACATGTTGAGATTAATGCTATAACTCTGAGCCACATTCTGATCATTGTGAGTCAGATAAGATTTTCTCACCTATTGTTAAACAGCAGGTCAACGTAGCGAGTCATGAAGTCGCGACACATCAGCACATTGGCATCTGCGAGATCCTCTGCCTTCTGCAGCTCAACCAGCTGCTGCTGCTGTTTTTGCTCGTTAGTGCCGCCATAGGCTTGATTTACCTCCTGACCGTCCCAGGCCATTGTGGTCGAGGACGCATTGGTGTAATACGGATCCACCGGCTGATGCTGCTGCTGCTGCTGCTGACTGCCAGTCTGGTAGCTGCCGTCTGAGGCGTATCCGGAGAACTGATCTACCCGGCTGCCGAACCCGCCCTCATAGCCGCTGTCAAATGCCGTGTCTTGGCTGTAGGCTGCCACAATTTCTCTAGTCAGGCTTGACATATTCATGCTGTCCTGCTGTGGATGCTGCTGCTGCTGCTGCTGCTGATAGCCGCTACCGTATCCGCCTCCGGGACTCTGAGAGAATTCAGCCTGCTGACCAGTCGGGTATTGACCCTGCAACAAGGGCTGCTGCTGCTGCTGCTGATGAGGATGATTTTGATAATAGTCCTGGTGCTGCTGGTCGTGACCCGATGAAAGACGTCGCCGACCAACATTCTCTTCAGGGCGACTCTCGTTGTAGCGACTCCAATTGCCAGTGTAACCAGGTGTAGCCTGCTGCTGCTGCTGCTGCTGCTGATGGTCATAGGACTGGTCATAGTAGCGACCGAATCCGTAGCCGTATGACCCATCGTACTGAGAGTCATAGTCGTACTGACGATGCCCGTACTGATCGTACTGCTGATCGTATAGGCCATAGCTGTCTATTGGCTGCCCGTACTGATCGTACTGCTGTTGCTGCTGCTGGTTGTAGCCGCCATACTGACCAGACTCGTATTGGTTGTATTGGTTGTCATAGTAACCACCGCCTCCAGAGTGCAGCTGGTCCTCCCCATACTGACCATAGGCGTAATTGGTCTCACTTTGGGCTTGTGGATCTATCTGACCTTGCTGACCCAGCTGGCTTGGCTGACCCAGCTGGCCTTGCTGACCCAGCTGGCTTGGCTGACCCAGCTGGCTTGGCTGACCCAGCTGGCCTTGCTGACCCAGCTGGCCTTGCTGACCCAACTGACCTTGCTGACCCAGCTGACCTTGCTGACCCAGCTGACATTGCTGACCCAACTTATTATGCTGACCCAGCTGGCCTTGCTGACCCAGCTGACCTTGCTGACCCAGCTGACCTTGCTGACCCAGCTGGCTTGGCTGACCCAGCTGACCTTGCTGACCCAGCTGACCTTGCTGACCCAGCTGACTTTGCTGACCCAACTTATTATGCTGACCCAGCTGGCCTTGCTGACCCAGCTGACCTTGCTGACCCAGCTGGCCTTGCTGACCCAGCTGGCTTGGCTGACCCAAATGACCTTGCTGACCCAACTGACCTTGCTGACCCAACTGACCTTGCTGAGCCAGCTGACCTTGCTGACCCAGCTGACCTTGCTGACCCAGCTGACTTTGCTGACCCAGCTGACCTTGCTGACCCAGCTGGCCTTGCTGACCCAGCTGGCTTGGCTGACCCAAATGACCTTGCTGACCCAACTGACCTTGCTGACCCAACTGACCTTGCTGAGCCAGCTGACCTTGCTGACCCAGCTGACTTTGCTGACCCAGCTGACCTTGCTGACCCAGCTGGCATGGCTGACCCAACTGACCTTGCTGACCCAGCTGACCTTGCTGACCCAGCTGACCTTGCTGACCCAACTGTCCTTGCTGACCCAGCTGACCCGGCTGACCCAACTGACCTTGCTGACCCAGCTGGCTTTGCTGACCCAGCTGACCGTGTTGACCAAGCTGACCGTGCTGACCCAGCTGGCTTGGCTGACCCAGCTGACCTTGCTGACCCAGCTGACCTTGCTGACCTAACTGTCCTTGCTGACCCAGCTGACCTTGCTGACCCAACTGACCTTGCTGACCCAGCTGGCTTTGCTGACCCAGCTGACCGTGTTGACCAAGCTGACCGTGCTGACCCAGCTGGCTTGGCTGACCCAGCTGACCTTGCTGACCCAACTGTCCTTCCTGACCCAGCTGACCGTGCTGACCCAGCTGGCTTGGCTGACCCAGCTGACCTTGCTGACCCAGCTGGCCTTGCTGACCCAACTGTCCTTGCTGACCCAGCTGGCCTTGCTGACCCAACTGACCTTGCTGACCCAGCTGGCTTGGCTGACCCAACTGACCTTGCTGACCCAGCTGACCGCGCTGACCCAACTGGCCTTGCTGACCCAGCTGACCTTGCTGACCCAGCTGACCTTGCTGACCCCGCTGACCGTGCTGACCCAACTGACCTTGCTGACCCAACTGACCTTGCTGACCCAACTGACCTTGCTGACCTTGCTGACCTTGCTGACCTTGCTGACCCATCTGACCTAACTGACCCATCTGGCCTGGCTGACCTATCCGGCCTACTTGACCCATCTGGCTTTGCTGACCTACTTGGCCTATTTGCTGCTGCCCTCCTTGTTGCCCAATTCTATTGGCTGGTGACTGTGGCTGCTGTTGCTGCTGCTGCTGCTGGAATCCAGGCCTTGCCTGGCCAGCCAGCATGGAACCCTGGGCCTGCATGCCCGGAGCTGAAGGCACAGCGGACTGTTGAACTCCGCCGCGACCTCTTCCACGGCCTGCGGCTGCCGCTGCAGCCGCCGCAGCCTGCTGCTTAGCCTGCGGAGTTTGCTGCTGCTGCTGCTGAACCAGCGTCTCGCCAGTGACAGTAGCGGTGACCTGGTCAGCCACGGAGCCAAGAAACTTGCTTGCTTCACCGAAAAAGCCTCCGCCGCCGCCCCCGCCCCCGCCGCCGCTTCCGCCAGACTGAGTTTTGCTGCCACCGCCGAACAGGCTACCGAAATTCATTGCCTGCGGGTGACCGATTTGACACGAAAATTCACTTGACTCTGAATTCAGATTTAAAAAGCCCATTATTAAGAAGCTTGTGACTCAGGATTTTCTTATTTAATTTGGGATTCGCGATTGGATTTTTTAGGATGAGATTATGACAATTTAGTTCACGAAATGGATTTCTAGAAGTTCAGGGATTCAGGGATCCTAGGGATTCAGGAATGGGATTCAGGAATGGGGTTCAGGAATGGGGTTCAGGAATGGGGTTCAGGAAACGAGATTCAGGGAATGAGATTCAGGGAATTAGATTCAGGGAATGAAATTGAGGGAATGAGATTCAGGAACGAGATTCAGGGAATGAGATTCAGGGAATGGGATTCAGGGAATGAGATTCAGGGGATGAGATTCAGGAATGGGATTCAGGGAATGAGATTCAGGGAATGAGATTCAGGGAATGAGATTCAAGAATGGGATTCAGGGAATGAGATTCAGGGGATGAGATTCAGGGGATGAGATTCAGGGAATGAGATTCAAGAATGGGATTCAGGGAATGAGATTCAGGGAATGAGATTCAGGGAATGAGATTCAGGGAATGGGATTCAGGGAATGAGATTCAAGAATGGGATTCAGGGAATGAGATTCAGGGAATGAGATTCAGGAAATGAGATTCAGGAATGGGGTTCAGGAAACGAGATTCAGGAAATGGGATTCAGGAATGGGGTTCAGGTAATGAGATTCAGGAAACGAGATTCAGGGAATGAGATTCAAGGATTGGATTCAGGGAATGAGATTCAGGGAATGAGATTCAGGGAATGGGATTCAGGGAATGAGATTCAGGAAAGGAGATTCAGGAAATGGGATTCAGGAATGGGATTCGGGGAATGAGATTCAGGAAACGAGATTCAGGGAATGAGATTCAAGGATTGGATTCAGGGAATGAGATTCAGGGAATGAGATTCAAGGATTGGATTCAGGGAATGAGATTCAGGGAATAAGATTCAAGGATTGAATTCAGGGAATGAGATTCAGGTAATGAGATTCAGGAAATGGGATTCAGGAATGGGGTTCAGGAAACGAGATTCAGGGAATGAGATTCAAGGATTGGATTCAGGGAAGGGATCATGAAATGGGATTCAGTAGATGGGATTTACCGAATGGTGTTTAGGTAATGAGATTCCGGGAATGGAGTATAGGGATGAGGATGGGATCTTTAGGACGGGGTTCAGGAAGCGAGATTTAGGAAAGGGAAAACGGAAAGGGATTCAGAAATCAGTGATGAGATGGCGATTGTGTTGGATGGCGATTGCAAATGTAGAAAAGCAATGGGACGATGCTACGGTTGAATTTATAAACCGTAGCTATAAAAGTTAAAAGCTATAAGCTATAAAATACAACTAAGAATTACATATTGTATAGCAAAGCGTTTAATAAGTCAGTTAACGGTACAATCCAAACAAGTACTAAAAAAGCAGTTTCTCACCACTGGATTTGACGAAGCTTCTCAAGTTAGACGATTAAAAAAAATCTTAAATTTTCTCTAACAAAAGTTCCCTGAAAGTCTAGAGAAGGTAATGCTTCCTTGAACTCGGAGCTGCGGTAAAGTGAGAAGGTCCCGCTGTTCCGACGCGAATAGGAAAAGTTCCTCACTGTGTTAGGGCCGCGATAGGAGGCTGGGGAGAAGAGAGAAGAGAGGGAGAGAGAGGGGCTGGCTGCTCTGACCATGGAGAGAGGCGAGAGGCCATTGGGAGGCAGGTGAGCAGGGCGTACTTGGGATCCAAGGGAGACACGTCTCCCCAACTCTTGCTGTTCTGCACTTCTCCCCCATCGCCGGAGCGACTGCAGAGTGTGAGAAGAAAGAAGGAAGGCGCGGGGGGATTGTGAGTAGAGGAGCGGGAGCGAGTTCATCTGCAGCTGAGCACTAGCTGCTCAAACCATCCCCATGGCCGGGTCGATATCCAACCCCATTCCACTTCTGCAGCTGTGCTTTCTCCTGACGTTCCTCTCGCTCCCTCTGCCCTGTTACTCGCTCTCTCAGGCAATCCGCACTTCTGCAAGAGACAGGGGAGAGAGTTAAGACGAGAGGAGGGGAGGAAAATAGTAGGGGATTAGAATAGATTTTGGTCCGCTTGAAACTCCGACCTCTCCTTGGGCTTGCGAGCAAATCCGGCCATGAGCGGAACTCGTTTGCGAGGGTTGCTTTCGGTTCGGTTTGTTAGCAATTCGTCCTAGTCAGAGCTGGGACGGCTACTTCATCATCTTCAACTATAAGGGGCCGCCCTGTTAATGCGGCGAAATTTCTATTTTCATAAAATTGAAATTTTATGACAACCGCCGCGCTACACGTCGTCAACTGCTTAGCTTAAAGGGATTTAAAATTCGCTATTTAGTATGCGTGCGGTATTTTTTCAAAAGCCTGATCAAGTACAATCCATCTTGCCTAGCAACAAATTTCCTAGAAATTAAAGATAAATGCAGAAGAAAATTTCTTGCATTTTTTTAAAAGAAGCTGGACCAAAAAGCCAGATGGTTTAAGAAAAAATGAGAACGAAGCAGCCGCACAAGGCCTCTCTTTCTCGCCTCTCATGCATTAATTATCCGGCCCAAGTGTGAGCAACTGGCCATCGAAAACCTATTGGCTAGCTCTATAGTGTCCTATACGCCTGCAACCTTACACTTTCTTCTTCTTGGTCTTTGAGGGGAAGCGACCAGGCGAATAATGCAATACGGCGGCTCCGGCCACTAGCAAGCCATAATACGAATATTACCAATGTAAAGCTTGTATTGGTGGATAATAAATGAGCAGTCGATTGGCGACATGTGCTCACAGCTCAAACTGAAGAATCGATCAAAGGGGAGAGAAGAGCTCCTAGCAACATGTAGCTGCAGTTGGTAATTTCAGTCACATATCGATGTAAATGGATCGCCTTTTGAGTAAAAAGCTGACAGATCGTAAAAATAAAAGCTGAGTAAGACTGACTTAATCACATAGCTGTTAAAATGTTGTAACTCTGATTAAAAAAAGAACTTTATTTACGGCGCGTTATATGCGAGGTATATTCATTTGCGAATTTGCGGCTTCCGAAACATAAGAGTTGGATTGATCGGAGCGAAAATGAAAGCCGCTGAGTAAACCATACACTTCTCTGATCTATCCAAAAAAGTGTAGCAGTTTTTTTGTTTAAAAGTGCTTTTAGCGTTTCAGCTCTTTTTCTACAAACTCGTACATAAAAATTATATGTGCTTTAGTATCACAGCAACTAAACTGAAGCAAAACTTTATTGAAAACCCTAGCTTACTTAGTTTATTATTATTTCTGGTTAATGTTACACTACAATACTAATATTTGTAAATATGTAAAATATCCAATCCGTAATTAGTTGAAATAAAGCAATAAAACAAATAAAATAAAGCGGATCAAATAAAAATTTTATTTTAATACAAAACTATACATATCTGAAAACTAGTTAATAAATTAAATACTAAATTATAGCAGCATTGGTTTTTTAATAATAGCAATTGGTTGACAAGTGCAACACTGTCTTTTTGAAAGCCTTTCGAAATGTTAAATTAGTATGTTTAAAAAACGACTCGAACATGTTTGCTTGAAGTTTTAATTACTTAAGTATTCATAACGAAACAAAAACCTGTCATAGAAGTAAACCTTTATAGTATCTTCGGTATATTTTATTAGATTTCTAAGCTTTTGACTCTTCTCAGCAAGTGATAAAATCCAGTATATTTATAAAGTCTTTCGGTATTTTTTGTTGCAACTTCACAATAAAAGTGTCATTATGTAAGAATAGACCGGTAATGTATTTAACACATAGAATATATCAAAGCAAGCAAAAGCATGTCATTTTTCATGCATTTGCAAGAGACAGGAAATTAAAAGCAGTAATTATCACTTTGAAGTGGATTTAAGTAGAAATTAACAACATAACTATTAGTGATGGATTGTATACTTGAATATATAAATTTAGAAAGTTTGACTTTTACTCTGAATTTTAGTATAACTAAATGAGTTGAAAGGGGGTAATCAAATAGTATATCAGCTAAGCTTTTAATTTCACAAAAATAAATATGGATGTAAGCATTAGCCAAGGGGCAGTATCTTATATGGTAGTTGTCTTTTGAAAGTGTATAAAAATTAGTTAATCTTTATATTTTACAAAAAAAATTATTGACTTAAATTATGCATCATATAGATTATGCATTGGTCTGAAACAGTAAATTTATATTAAAACAAGGCTTATGGCTAATGAATTATAATAATTTTGATTAAATTGGCAATTCATGCAAGAAAAAATCCTGACTTTCAGATACCACTTAGTGGCGTCTATTGAAGAAAAAGTTATTAAGCCAAAACAATAAGCAGCATGGCCCAGGCTGTCCAGGCTAACAAAGGCAAGGGGACAAACGATGTGCGGAACATGCTGCCAGCCATGCCGGACACTCGCTCCAAGCCGTCCTGGAGCGCCAACCAGCCGGCGTTTGTGCTGAAGAGCGGTGGCGCGGCCAAGGAGGAAGAGGACAATTTCGATCTGGTCTTCGAGCTGACTGCCAGTAAGTTTGCAAGCTTCTGATTCGATTTTCTACAATTTATTGGGAAATACGAAATCAGACAGTATTTATTTTATTTCAGTGAATTAAAAGAAATTTCGATTTGCAGCCTATGGTGTAAGATGCAGATATTGTTTTAGGATTTACTTCTCTGATATTTTGCGGTCAATCGCGGCTCAATTACAAATCATTTAGTTAGATAAAGCACCAATTGTGTTTTGGCATGTTTCGGTCAATTTAAGGTTTACGATTTTAATTCACAAGCGTCGGCACCTTGTTTGTTTGCTAGGGAATTTATGATTACGAGATAGGTGTGCATACTTTCACGGTTATTCAGCGCATTGTATGTAGTACGCATTATCTCGACTTTCTTATTCATTTTTTTCAAATGAAAATGTTCCACACTAAAATATTGATAAAATAATATTAACGCAGAGGACAGCAAGAAAGCAAAGAAAGTTGAACAGGCCAACGCGCAGAGGACCAAGATCAAGAAGGATCGGGAAAAGTTCCGCAAGGCTCTCGTCGATATCATTCTGTGAGTGGAGCACTTTACAATTTTCTACTTTGAGTAGCTGAATGAGCAACAAAAATGAATGTAATTTTCGCTTTACCAATCATCTCCGTCCTCTTTCAAACCGTGCGAGCAGGCAAGGCGAAGACAAGCCGTTCAACGAGTCCCTGGAGGGCGACAAAGTCGTCGGGCTCGAGCAGCAGCAGAAAAACTTCGGCCTCACAGGGGCCGAGAAAGATGTACTGGTAAGGCTGCGAAATGGATTCAAATGGATTCAAATGGATTCAAATGGATTCAAATGGATTCATTAAAATGAATTAAAATGGGCTTAACAAAACAGACGCACCACAATATCCACCCAGAGGTACTACTACTACATCCATCACGGCATCGACACGGAACACGTCGCTCCGATGGAGGACGCCTGGATGGGCAATATCATGTCCTTCGTCGGCAAGGCACAGCGCGGCAATCACACCGTGCTGCTGGAGGACCTAGAAGACGAAATCAAGGAGGACTACCTGCTCAGCGTGAAGAAGGCGATCGTGGACTTTGTGCTGAAGGAGCCGCGCGAGAAGGAGGAGGAGCCGGAGGAGCTGCCGGAGCACCGGCAAGAGGTGGCCGTGGTGCCCAAGCCCTGGGAGAAGGGATTCTACGCGTGCCGGCGCCAAATTGACCGCAGTCTGCACATCACAAACCCGTGCATTAACCAGGTGCTGGAGCTCTGGCACAAGACATTCACGTGAGTCTGCACCATAAATCACAACTGAAGATAGCATAAACCTAACCGTTTGTCAAAGTCTAACAATGGGCCACCAAATATAACGTAGCTGTCCAATGTGTTGTTGCACCAAGCAGTCTAACTTAAGAGAAGCAAATTATTAACAATTCAATTTTGTAATTAAATCTCAGTTCTGAGCCAGACGGTCAAGTGACCGCTGCATCAGCAGACCCATCCAAGGCTCTAAGGTAAACTCGACCCAACTTCAGACACATTTTTCATGCGGCACTTTGCTCAATTAGCAACTTTTTAGCACATCGAACCCCGCCAATGCACGGTAAAACGCATTCTTAGGAGGCTGAACTTCTTTGATTTTGCTTACTTATTTGCTTCTCTTCCAGCTTTTCATGGAAAAAATTGCAATTTTCTTCCGCCTCGATTTTCCTAGATTTTATTCGCTTCGAGTTACACTCTGGAGGCCAACAAATTGAAGAACAGAATTATAGCGTGCTGTAATCGAACTTGTGGCTCATTGTAACAAAGAAAATAATGCTTTTTCAGTCAACTTCGACTGGTGGACATTCACGAGTTTCAAACGAAACTGGAGCCACTGGAGCTGAAGGAGTTCCAAACCTGCTGCATGAAGCACATTGATGCAGCCAGAGACAAGCTGATCAAACGGTGAGTGCCGAGCGTTCAATTCATCTCCTGAACGTGTAATTAACGATTTGAAATCCTCGCCATTTGGGAGTCGGTGGCAGAGCGGTTAACGCGTTATTCGCCAGTACTCAAAGCTCACTTATAATTATTGTTATTATTAGTATTGAGGGCCAACCTTCCAAGGCAAAGTGAAAGTTGACACTGCCTGACGATGAGAAAGTCAGGGCATGGTAGAGAGTGTGCCTGCGTACAGTATCTGTGTGTGTGTGCTTAGGAGTCAGCGGAATGGGCAGAATCGCCTTCTAGCTGGCTGTTGGTCTAGTGTCACCAAATGATGTGCCATTGCCCGCAGCCCTCCTGCAAATATTATTCTATTGTTTTTAACCTCGTCATTATAACAAATACTCTCAGGTGGCTATCAGAGATTCAGCACATTTTCTACAAGGGCCACAAGCAGAAGCTTATTCCCAGCGAGCACGAAGCCGATCAGCTGGCCGCCTTCTATAACTGCGCCGCCAACCTCATGACCACCCAGCTGCAGAGCCTCGGCCTGCTCTCCATGGACGACTACACAGACCTGCTGGTGCAGCCGCCGGTAAGTCTGCGGCTCTGGCTAGCTGGCTTTGGAAAAGCGTTTCAGTTTCCAATCGTTGCAATTTTATACGCTCGTTGAAGCGTATTAGGAGCTGCCAATTACAAACTTTCGGTTAATTCGTCAGCTCGAGTTGATAACTTGCTACCTGGGTGGTATTTAGCTACCTGGGTGGTATTTAGCTACCTGGGTGGTATTCAGCTACCTGGGTGGTATTCAGCTACCTGGGTGATAATTAGCTACCTGGGTGATAATTAGCTACCTGGGTGATAATTAGCTACCTGGGTGGTATTTAGCTACCTGGGTGGCAATTAGCTACCTGGGTGATAATTAGCTACCTGGGTGATAATTAGCTACCTGGGTGATAATTAGCTACCTGGGTGGTATTTAGCTACCTGGGTGGCAATTAGCTACCTGGGTGGTATTTAGCTACCTGGGTGGTATTTAGCTACTTTGGGTGATAATTAGCTACCTTGGGTGATAATTAGCTACCTGGGTGGTATTTAGCTACCTGGGTGATAATTAGCTACCTGGGTGATAATTAGCTACCTGGGTGATAATTAGCTACCTGGGTGGTATTTATCTACCTTGGGTGATAATTAGCTACCTGGGTGATAATTAGCTACCTGGGTGATAATTAGCTACCTGGGTGATAATTAGCTACCTGGGTGGTATTTATCTACCTTGGGTGATAATTAGCTACCTGGGTGATAATTAGCTACCTGGGTGATAATTAGCTACCTGGGTGATAATTAGCTACCTGGATGATAATTAGCTACCTGGGTGATAATTAGCTACCTGGGTGATAATTAGCTACCTGGGTGATAATTAGCTACCTGGGTGATAATTAGCTACCTGGGTGATAATTAGCTACCTGGGTGATAATTAGCTACCTGGGTGATAATTAGCTACCTGGGTGATAATTAGCACATCGAAACGCGCCAATGAAAAATGAAACGCATTCTTAGGAGGCTGACCTTATTTGATTATGCTACCAGGGTGATAATTTGTAACCTGGGTGATAATTCGCTTACTGTGGGATAACTAGCTACCTGGATGATTATTTTCTATCTAGGAGGGGTAATTTACTAGCTTGAGGGAATTTGTCAACTTAATCGGGACAATTTGCTGACTGGGTGAATGTTTTACCAATCTGGTGAATGATTGGCCGTTTTTTTCTCATTTTCTCACTATTTTTTAATAGTTGGTCAGATTTGGAAATGTTTCAACTCAAGGCGGATAAATTTCAAATTAAGGTTAAAATATATTTCTTCAATTTTCCTCCCAATGCACTTGGTAGGGTTTATAACACTACACTACAGATAAAGTAAGCTTTAAAAAACCATGAGGAATTTCCAATGAATCGCCTGAGCTCCCCAAAGAGGGGCTAACATTGCCAGTTTAGCGGTAATACATGATGCTTCGAATTGCAGACATCCGTGCGTGCCTACGAGCACTCGGGCTTCATTTTGCGCTTCGTCCTTGACGACGATCGCATCAAGTTCGAGCCTAACTTTGACGACTTCGAAACCGTCTTCCTGAACATCTACGACGTGATGCTGAAGGTGATTGGCGCTATCCCGCGCATCGAGACCAAGCTGTACTCGACCTACGAAGGCGAGTCGCTGCTGAAGCCGTGCATTCTGCCAGAGATCCTGGCTGCCCACAAGAGCAAAGTCTCCGAGGTGGTGAAGAATGAGGGCGAGGGCCCGCTGAAGCACCTGAAACAGTTTGAGAAGTACACCCTGATTGTGTCCAAGCAGGCCGAGCAGGATATTGACATCTTCCTGCAGGAGGAGCACACATTCGACGAGTATGCTCGCGAGCTTAAGAAGTTCAAGCAGATCGCCGAGCAGATTCAGTTCAAATCGGTGCGCAGCCTGCGCCTGGGCATGTTCCAGATCCACTGCGACGACCTCATCCGCGCGCTCACCAAGCGTACAGAGGCCATCTGCGAGCGCATCCTCACCCGCATGATGGACAACCACCGATCAGGCAATCAGGAGCTTATAAACGACTACAAAAACATCGCCGAGAAGGCGCTGACACTCCCCTCAAACACCGAGCAGCTGATGGAGCTGCGCGCCTTCGTTGAAAAGGTTGAGAACGAGACGATGCTGACTCTTCGGAACCGCCTGGAGCAGAGCCGCGATCGGCTAGTCTTCCTTGTCGAGCAGACTTCCTTCACCAATCACGACATGGAGCTGAACGCGGAGGTTTTCACCTGGGAGACGCGCATGCCGAACATATTCGAGGAGCATCGGCACAACTTCAACGAGAAGCGCGACCAGTTCCAGGACAACCTCAAGTTCAAGAAGGAGCAGTTCCTGCAGGAGCTTGAAGGCTATGCAAAACGCGTTGAGGAGTTCCAGCAATTCGGCGACATGAGCGAAGTTCCACGCTATCTTTCCAAGGCGCAGAAGTTGAACAGTAACCTGGAGGCGGCCGCCGACAAGGTTGAGGCCCTCAACAATGAAGAGGAGGCGTTCGGCTGGCCGGCCACGCCTTATCCGCAGCGGCAGCAGGTCTTGGCCACACTGCGGCCTTACAAGCAACTGTATGAGCAGACTGTAGACTTCCACCGCAAGTACAAGGAATGGATGGACGGCCCGATGGCCAACGTCGTTCCCGATGTAGTTGTCGAGGACGTTAACGGACTTTGGCGCCTGCTATACAAGCTGGAGAAGACGTTCGATGACGTGCCGGCTGCAAAGAAGATTGCCGGCAAGATCAAGGAGAAGGTCGAGGAGTTCAAGGAGCACCTGCCGCTAATCTCATGCCTGTTCAACCCGGGCCTGAGGGAGCGCCACTGGAAGCATATCTCCGACATTGTCGGCTACCCGCTGCAGCCAGACGAGGAGATGTGCCTCTCCAAGCTGATCGACATGAATCTGGAGCCATACGTACAAAAGTTTGAGAGCATCTCAGAGGCGGCCACGAAGGAGCACAACCTGGAGAAGACAATGAACAAGATGAAAAGCGAGTGGGAGAGCATCGAATTTAACATCATTCCCTACCGCGAGAGTGGTACACACATTCTGTCGTCAATTGACGACATTCAGCTTCTACTCGACGATCACATTGTCAAGACGCAGACAATGCGAGGCTCGCCTTTTATCAAGCCATTTGAGAACGAGATCAAGGACTGGGAGCACAAGCTGATCCTGCTGCAGGATGTGCTGGACGAATGGCTCAAAGTGCAGGCTACGTGGCTCTACCTGGAGCCCATCTTCAGCTCACCAGACATCATGGCCCAGATGCCAGAAGAGGGCCGCCGGTTCACCACGGTAGACAAGAACTGGCGCGAGATCATGAAGGCAGCAATCACTGACAAGCGAGTCATGCAGGTCATCTTGATTGACAAGCTGCTGGAGAAGCTTCGCAAGTCGAACGAGCTGCTGGAGCTGATCCAGAAGGGCCTGAACGACTATCTGGAAAAGAAGCGACTGTACTTCCCGCGCTTCTTCTTCCTGTCCAACGACGAGCTGCTGGAGATCCTGTCTGAGACAAAGGACCCGACCAGAGTACAGCCTCATCTGAAGAAGTGCTTTGAGGGCATTGCCAGCCTGGAGTTTACCGATGTACTGGATATCACTCACATGAAGAGCTCTGAAGGCGAGGTTGTGCAGCTCAAGGAAGTCATTTCAACGGCTAAGGCTCGTGGCCAAGTGGAGAAGTGGCTGCTGGAGCTTGAAGGCGACATGATCCAGTCCGTGCGCATGGCCACGAAGATGGCCATGGAGGACTATGACAAGACGCCACGGGCTCAGTGGGTCCGAGCCTGGCCCGGACAGGCCGTGCTGGCCATTGACTGCCTGTTCTGGACGACTAACGTGCACCGTTCGCTGCGCGAGGGACCGGATGCCATGGACGCCTACCTGAAGCAAAACAACAGCCAGATAGACGAGATTGTGACACTTGTGCGCGGCAAGCTGTCCAAGCAGAATCGCACTACACTGCAGGCGCTCATTGTGCTGGACGTTCACGCCAGGGACGTGTTAGCGAACCTCATTCAGCTGAAGGTGCGCGAAGAGAACGACTTTAACTGGTTGAGCCAGCTGCGCTACTATTGGACAGATGACAACTTGCTGACGCGAATGATCAACTCCATGCTCAGGTACGGCTATGAGTACCTCGGCAACAGCGGTCGCCTGGTTATCACACCACTCACTGACCGCTGCTATCGCACCCTGTTTGGCGCGCTGCATCTTCACCTTGGCGGCGCCCCCGAAGGTCCAGCCGGAACAGGCAAGACAGAGACGACTAAGGATCTGGCCAAGGCTGTGGCCAAGCAGTGCGTGGTGTTCAACTGCTCAGATGGTCTGGACTACCTAGCCCTGGGCAAGTTCTTCAAGGGACTGGCCTCCTGCGGTGCCTGGTCCTGCTTCGACGAGTTCAACCGCATCGACCTCGAGGTGCTGTCCGTGGTGGCCCAGCAGATCCTCACTATTCAGAAGGCCGTCAACGCTGCTGCAGATACTCTAGAGTTCGAAGGCACCCAGATTAAGCTGGATCCTACATGCGCTGTGTTCATCACAATGAACCCCGGGTAAGCGATCGTGACTTTAACGAAAACGAATTTACTAATTTTGTTGTTGTTTTGTTTGTTATTGGGAGAAAAATCTAACATCCCATCCGCAGCTACGCCGGCCGGTCCGAGCTGCCGGACAACCTAAAGGCTCTGTTCCGCTCAGTGGCCATGATGGTGCCTGACTATGCGCTGATCTCCGAGATCTCGCTCTACTCCTGCGGCTTCATACACGCCAGGCCGCTCAGTGTAAAGATTGTGGCCACCTACCGACTCTGCTCTGAGCAGCTGTCCTCGCAGCCTCACTACGACTACGGCATGCGAGCCGTGAAGTCCGTGCTGACTGCCGCCGGAAATCTGAAGCTAAAGTATCCGGATGAGGACGAGGACATCCTCATGCTACGCTCCATCATCGATGTCAACCTGCCGAAGTTCCTGAACCACGACCTGCCTCTGTTTGAAGGCATCGCGTCCGACTTGTTTCCTGGAGTGCAGAGGCCGACCCCGGACTACGACCTGTTCAACATTGCAGTGAAGGAGAACTGCGAGAAGATGAATCTGCAGTGCACGCCGTTCTTCCTGGAGAAGATTCAGCAGATTTACGAGATGATGATTGTGCGCCACGGCTTCATGATTGTCGGAGAGCCGTTCGGTGGAAAGACTTCAGCCTACAGGGTAAGGGTTTTAGCGAATCGATCAGATAGCATTCCGATATTTCCCTGGAATCGACTATCTTAAAAACACTCATCTATGATTTCTTAATTGCAGGTGTTGGCCAAGGCTCTTGGCGATCTGCACGATCGTGAGCAGATGGAGGAGAATCGAGCCCAGTACACTGTGCTCAACCCGAAGGCCATTACCATGGGCCAACTGTATGGCCAGTTTGACCCAGTGTCGCACGAATGGTCCGACGGCATCCTGGCCGTGTCCTACCGCGCCTTCGCCACATCGACTACGCCCGATCGCAAGTGGCTGATCTTCGACGGCCCAGTCGACGCCGTGTGGATTGAGAACATGAACACTGTGCTGGATGACAATAAGAAGCTTTGCTTGATGAGCGGTGAGATCATCCAGCTGGCGCCGACAACCAACCTGATCTTCGAGCCCATGGACCTGGAGGCGGCCAGTCCCGCCACTGTGAGCCGCTGCGGCATGATCTACATGGAGCCGGCCAGTCTGGGCTGGCGCCCGATCGTCCGATCCTGGCTGTACAACGCTTCAGACGCGCCTGACGATCCAATGAAGGAGCCCAACTATGTGAAGAACACAACAAAGTTCCTCAAGAAGGAGCACAAGGAGGGCCTGGACGAGATGTTCGAGCGCTTCATTGACGCTGGCATCGCGATGGTGCGCAAAGGCGGCGGCAAAGAGCTGTCAAAAACGTCAGACATCAACCTAGTCAAGTCGCTAATGAACCTCATCGACTGCCAGCTGGACGAGTTCCAAGATGAGGCCAAGGTTAACCAGATGGACCAGCGCCAGGTGCGAGCCTGGCTTGAGGGGATCTTCCTATTTGCCTACGTCTGGTCTGTTGGGGCATCCACAGACGAAAATGGTCGCCGCCGATTTGACAAGCTAACCAGGGAGCTGGTGAACGGTGGCATGCTGGAGGAGACGCGGTCAAAGATTGCCCTGGTTGAGCTGGTACCACCGCCGCTGCAGGACTACTCCTGCCCCTTCCCGAACAAGGGATCTGTCTATGACTACCGGTTCGTGAAGGAAGGCTTCGGCAAGTGGGAGCCCTGGGCTGCCGCGTTGCAGGACATGCCGCCAATTCCAAAGGACGCTGAGTTCAACCAGATCATCGTACCGACTGTCGACACCGTGCGATACACGCACATCATGAAGCTGCTATTGACGCACGAGAAGGCCTGCCTGTTTGTAGGTCCCACTGGTACCGGCAAGTCTTCGTACATCTCTGACTTCCTATACTCAGTCCTAGACAAGGACACTTACAAGCCGAACACGCTGAACTTCTCGGCCCAGACTTCGGCAAACATGACGCAGAACATCATCATGTCAAAGCTGGATCGACGCCGCAAAGGTGTCTTCGGCCCGCCGATGGGCAAGAAAGTGGTGATTTTTGTCGATGATCTGAACATGCCCATCAAGGAGACATACGGTGCCCAGCCGCCGATCGAGCTGCTGCGCCAGTGGCTAGACCACTGGAACTGGTACGACCTGAAGGACACGTCAACAATCAACCTTGTCGACCTGATCTTCATCGGCGCCATGGGCCCACCTGGCGGAGGTCGCAGTGCCATCACGCCGAGATTCCTGCGTCATCTCAACACCGTCACGATCAACGAGTTCCACGATGAGACCATGATCACGATCTTCAGCAGCATTGTGAAGTGGCACATGGAGTCCAAGGGCTTTGCGCATGACTTCCAGCCATGCATCGAGCAGATCGTGAACGGCACTCTGTCTGTGTACAAGAGCGCTATGGAGAATCTCCTGCCAACACCAGCCAAGTCCCATTACCTGTTCAACTTGCGAGACTTCAGTCGTGTTATTCAGGGCGTCCTGCTGTCGACGCCAGACACCACCGAGGAGCCCGGCTATCTGAAGCGCCTCTGGCTGCATGAAGTCATGCGGGTCTACTATGACCGTCTGGTCGATGATGGCGATCGCAAGTGGTTGTTTGACTATCTCAAGGAGGTGCTACAGAAGGAATTCAAAGAAGAGTTTAATCAACTCTTTGGACATCTTGACTTTGATGAAGACGGCCAGGTGACAGAGGACGACCTGCGCTCGCTAATCTACTGTGACTTCTCTGATCCCAAATCAGCCAAAGGAAACTACGTCGAAGTGAACGACATGGAGAAGTTGCGAGTCGTGGTTGAGGGCCACCTCGAGGAGTTCAACAACATGAGCAAGAAGCCGATGAATCTTGTGCTCTTCCGTTTCGCCATCGAGCACGTGTCGCGTATCTCGCGTATCCTCAAGCACCCGCGGAGCCATGCTTTGTTGGTCGGCGTCGGCGGCTCTGGTCGACAGTCGCTCACTCGGCTCGCTGCGCACATGGCAGACTACGACCTCTTCCAAGTCGAGATCAGCAAGTCCTACACTAGCACTGAGTGGCGTGAGGACCTCAAACGAATTCTTCGTAAGGCTACCGAGACTGACAATCACGCCGTGTTCCTATTCTCAGACACTCAGATCAAACAGGAGTCTTTCTTAGAAGACATTAACAATTTGCTCAATGCTGGCGAGGTTCCGAACCTCTATGCCTCAGATGAGAAGGCTGAGATTACAGAGAAGATGCGCCAGATCGATAGGCAGAGGGACAAGGCTAAGCAGACGGACGGCAGCCTCGTGTCACTGTTCAACCTGTTCATCCAGCGCTGTCAGGAGCAACTGCATGTGGTGCTGGCCATGAGCCCCATTGGCAACGCCTTTAGGAACCGGCTCCGCAAGTTCCCGTCTCTGGTGAACTGCTGCACAATCGACTGGTTCCAGGCCTGGCCAGAGGACGCTTTGACTGCCGTGGCAACGCGATTCCTCGAGGATGTCGAACTCACGGACGAGCTGCGTGCCGGCTGCATCAAGTTCTGCAAGCACTTCCACCAGTCCACAATCTCACTGTCGGGGCGCTTCGGTTCCGAGCTTGGCAGGCACAACTATGTGACACCTACCAGCTACCTGGAGCTCATTAACACATACAAACAGCTGCTTGACGAGAAGCGAACCGAAATCCACAGGCAGAAACGGCGCTACGAGGTCGGTCTTGAGAAGCTGCAGTCGGCAGCCGAGGAAATCAGCGTGATGCAGCAGAACCTGACCGCGCTGCAGCCCCAGCTCGTGCAGGCCAGCAAAGAAGTTGACGAAACCATGATTGTGGTGGAGAAGGAGAGCCAGGAGGTAGCAAAGCAGGAGAAGGTTGTGAAGGCCGACGAGGCTGTGGCTAATGAGCAGAAGCAGGCTGCCCAGGCTATCAAGGACGAGTGCGACAGCGACCTGGCTGAGGCCATCCCCATTCTCAATGCTGCTCTGGCCGCTTTGAAGACACTGACGCAGCAGGACATCACCATCGTCAAGAGCATGAAATCGCCGCCAGCCGGTGTCAGGCTGGTGATGGAGTCCGTCTGTGTGCTCAAGGGAATCAAGCCAGACCGCATCCCAGATCCCAGCGGTTCGGGCAAGAAGATCGAAGACTACTGGGGCCCCTCAAAGAAGATCCTGGGCGACATGAAGTTCCTTGAGAGCCTGCAGAACTTTGACAAAGACGATATTCCAGCTCCGATCATGAAGGTGATCCGCGAGAAATTCATCGTAAACCCCGAGTTTGTGCCGGAGAGAATCGCGGTTGCTTCCACCGCCTGCGAGGGTCTGTGCAAGTGGGTGCGCGCCATGGACCAGTATGACAAGGTGGCAAAGATCGTGGCGCCAAAGAAGGAAGCCCTGCGCAAGGCTGAGGGCGAGCTGGCGGTGGCCCAGGAGGCTCTCGCCAAGAAGCAGGCAACGCTGAAGGCTGTTCAGGACCGGCTAGAGAAGCTGCGCAGCGATTTAGAGATGAACAAGAAGCGCAAGATCGAGCTGGAGAACGAGGTCGACCTTTGCACCAAGAAGCTGGACCGCGCCGAGCAGCTCATCGGTGGCCTCGGTGGCGAAAAGGACCGTTGGCGCGAGGCCGCCCACAACCTGGGCATCACCTACACAAACTTGACCGGCGACATTCTCATCAGCTCCGGCGTTGTCGCCTATCTCGGCGCCTTCACATCCGCATTCCGCCAGGACCAGACGCAGGAGTGGGTGGGAGAGGTGCGCGAGCAGAACATCCCCGTGTCTGAGCGGTTCAGCCTCGTGCAGACCCTGGGCAACCCGGTGGAGATCCGGTCGTGGAACATCAACGGTCTGCCCACCGACGACTTTTCAGTTGAGAACGGCATCATCATCAAGAACGCCAGGCGCTGGCCACTGATGATTGACCCTCAGGGCCAGGCCAACAAGTGGATCAAGAACAATGAGAAGGCCAATAACCTGAAGGTGTGCAAGTTCAGCGACTCAGATTTCGTGCGCAATCTCGAGAACGCCATCCAGTTCGGCACGCCGGTGCTGCTGGAGAATGTGGGTGAGGAGTTGGATCCTCTGCTCGAGCCCCTACTGCTCAAGCAGACATTCAAACAGGGCGGAGCAGTCTGCATCAAGCTCGGCGACTCGATCATCGAGTACTCGAACGACTTCCGTCTATACATCACAACCAAGCTGAGGAACCCGCACTATTTACCTGAAGTGGCTGTGAAGGTGACACTGCTGAACTTCATGATCACTCCGGAGGGTCTGCAGGACCAGCTGCTGGGCATTGTTGTGGCACGGGAGAAGCCAGAGCTGGAGGAGGAAAAGAATCAGCTAATCGTTCAGGGAGCCGAGAACAAGCGCCAGCTGAAGGAGATTGAGGACAAGATCCTCTATGTGCTGTCCGCTTCTGAGGGCAACATCCTGGAGGACGAGTCCGCCATCAAGGTACTCAACTCATCCAAGACGCTAAGTAATGAAATCTCGGAGAAGCAGGATATCGCCGAGATCACAGAGAAGAAAATCGACGAGGCCCGAGCCGGCTACGTCCCAATCGCCGTGCATTCGACCATTCTGTTCTTCACAGTCGCCGATCTGGGCAACATCGACCCAATGTACCAGTATTCACTCACCTGGTTCATTAACCTGTTCGTCATGTCGATCGACAACTCTCCGAAGTCGGATAACCTGACGCAGCGTTTGGAGAACCTTCGACTGCACTTCACCTACTCTCTGTACTGCAACGTCTGCAGATCTCTTTTCGAGAAGGACAAGCTGCTGTTCTCCTTCCTGCTCTGCATCAACCTGCAGAAGCACGAGAAGCTTGTGAACGAGGATGAGTGGCGCTTCCTCCTCACTGGCGGTGTGGGACTCGACAATCCCAATCCCAACCCCACTGCCTGGCTGCCGCCCAAGTCCTGGGACGAGATCTGCCGCCTGGACGACCTGCCGCGCTTTAAGTCCATCAGGCAGAAGTTCATGGCCCAGAAGGACCAGTGGAAGGTCATCTACGACAGCGCCGAGCCGCAGAACGAGAAGCCTCCTGGCGAGTGGGCGGAGAAGCTGGCCGAAGACTTCCCCAGACTGTGCGTGCTGCGCTGCCTCCGGCCGGACAAGATTGTGCCCGCAGTGCAGGACTTTGTCGAGAAGAAGCTAGGCAAGAAGTACATCGAGCCGCCGTCCTTCGATCTGCCAGGCTCGTTCAACGACTCCAACTGCTGCTCTCCGTTGCTGTTCGTGCTGTCCCCGGGAGCCGACCCGATGGCCAGCCTGTTGAAGTTCGCCGACGATATGGGCTTCGGCGGCTCCAAGTTCGACTTCCTGTCACTAGGCCAGGGCCAAGGACCAATTGCCATTGGCAAAATGGAGCGCGGAACCAAGGACGGCATGTGGATCCTGCTGCAGAACTGCCACTTGGCGCCGAGCTGGATGCCAACGCTGGAAAAGATCGTCGAGGACTTCAGCCCGGAGAAGACCCATCCGGACTTCCGTCTGTGGCTCACCAGCTACCCCTCCGACAGTTTCCCGGTGTCCATCTTGCAGAACGGCGTCAAGATGACCAACGAGCCGCCCAAGGGGCTGCGCTTCAACATCGCCCGCTCCTACCGCACCGATCCAATCAGCAATCCGGAGTTCTTCAACGAGTCGCACAACCCGCGCGCCTGGAAGAAGATGCTCTTCGGACTGTGCTTCTTCCACGCCATCGTGCAGGAGCGACGCAAATTCGGGCCCATGGGCTGGAACATCCCCTACGAGTTCAACGAAACCGACCTGCGAATCTCCGTGCAGCAGCTGCACATGTTCCTTAACGAGTACGAGGACGTGCAGTTTGACGCGTTGAGATACCTGACTGGCGAGTGCAACTACGGCGGCCGAGTCACCGAGGAGTGGGACCGGCGCACCCTCAAGACCATTCTGAACAAGTTCTACTGCAAGGAGATCATCGCCGACGACTCTTACAAGTTCGACGAGACTGGACTGTACTATGCACCAGCCGACGGAGAGGTGAGTTCGTGTAGTCCGCCCCGTTACTACCTGAAAACCTACCGCCATGCTAAACCCAGAAACCTAATTATTAAAACCCGCAACCATTCTACCTTGCAGTACGACAGCTACCTGGAGTACATCAAGAGTCTGCCGTTGAATCCGCAGCCGCAGGTGTTCGGCATGCATCCGAATGCTGACATCACCAAGGACCAGCAGGAGACCAACCTGTTATTCAATAGCATCCTGCTTACACAGGTAATTCAGAAGCTAATAGAGCTCTGCAAAGCAAAGCGAACACCACGCATTCTGCATCTTCGTTTAAGTTGCAACTCTTTCTGTTTAGCAAATTAACTAACTGAACTCTTGGCGCCTTCATCTACTAAGCCATATTTTTTCATTCGCCTTAACTAACTGGTACCTTTAACGAAAAATTAATAACTTTTCGTGATAATATAAATCCATGTGTTAACAAATGCGACACCTTGAAGCCAGGAAATCAGACCTTAACAATGGCCCAGGACAGTGCTAAACTGCACGAGCAGGTGATGAAGAAAAAGTAATAGAATACGCTTTTCTAAGCAACCAAATCCTTGATAACATGCTCGATGGTTTAGCATTCTGCATTTTTCTCGTAGTTTTATTTTTTTATGAAATTCAAACTTTCTGTTGCCATGCACTCGATTCCGTAGCGCGCTGGCTTTCGCCCAAGAATTTAAGACACGGATTTAACACATGCCCGCTGTTGAAAAAACTACATCGCGTTCCAGAACAACTGTCTCCACCTTATTTGGCACATAGCTGAGCGCGAAGCTTTGCTGAAACTTTTTGCTAGTGTGCCAACTCTAGTAAGTAATCGGTTCCGTCCAAGGGACTTTCAATTGTGCCCGAACCAGAAGTCTGCGATAATATTTGTTCGTCAACGTTTTCCAAACCCAAAATAGGCAACCATAATCTCCTCTGTAAATGTGCGTGCCTTTTCCCGAACTTGATGCTCCGAAATTCAGCTGTAAAGTGACTGGCGTAGTGAGTGAAAGTGTCAAGACTTCTAGCATGTGCTGGCAGCCAATCAGGGTCGACCTTACGAACTTAAAGGATAGAGCGGGGCGTGAGGTTGTTGTCGGAAGTATAAAATGATGTAAATTTGTATAGCTCTAATTGAACCCAGAAAGTGAGACATGTAATTGATTACACCTGCCAGATGTTTAGTCGATAGCACAGCCGAAGCTGATGCGCGGGGCATCAGAAGGCTGCGTACGGCTGTTCAGTTCATGGACAGGGGAGAACGCCACACCCACCCAGCTAATGCTGGTACCCATTTAACAGCTGGGTGAACTGAAACAATTAAGTGTCTTGCTAAAGGACACAGGTTGTTCCAGTGGAGACGTGAATCGAACCCTTCACCTTCAAGTCATGAGTCGATGAAGCTTCTATCATGATGATTTTTAAGTGTTGTAATCTGGAAATATTGTTTTACTGATAGATAAAGTTCATCGGAACAAAATTATCACCCCATTCGCTGTCAGTTTCCAACGTAAATATCCGGAGCAGTCGCTTAACGTGTAAGATAAAATAGGAAATTATTTTTGGACTCTTTGTGCGCCTTTGAAAATCACAGTTGAGAAGGTATTTCACATTGCCTCCGTTTAAATTAATTTACATGCATTCAGCATTTGCTTCACGGGGATATGCCAAAGTAGTATTAGAATCAAAATTTTACATGAATTTCAGAATTTACCATATTATTGTTGTTGTCGGTTATCATCAATGTACACCTGATCACTTTTATACCAATAATGCACATTCAAGACCGTCGGTAAATTGTGAAAAGATTGACTCGTGAATTCCTGGCAAAATAATTTATTATTTTGTGTTCCCTCACCTCAGCTTTCTCTGAATACCTTAATGATAAATTGCTCAGCATGAGAATTACACGCTCTTTATCGTCCACCACTCTCCAGTCTCGCTCCGGCAGCGACGGTGGCAAAGGCACCGACGACATCATCGACAGTGTCGCTGCCGACATTTTGGAGCGTCTGCCGAAGGACTTCGACATTGAGATCTCGCTAAGGAAGTACCCGACCAGCTACAAGCAGAGCATGAACACTGTCCTCGTCCAGGAGATGGTTCGATTCAACGCCCTGCTGACTGTCATCAGAAGCTCGCTGGCCAACATCCGCAAGGCTATCAAGGGCCTGGTGGTGATGTCGCCAGATCTCGAGGAGGTGACGTCCAGTCTATTGAAGTCCAAGATTCCCGGCATGTGGATGAAGAAGAGCTATCCATCGCTGAAGCCAGTCGGTTCGTATATCAACGATTTCTTGGCCCGACTGAAATTCTTGCAGGTGAGCAACTGTGCACAGGTGTTAGTTGAAACGCTAGGTATAAGACTCTAAACTTTTAATCTTTAACCGACCCAACAATGCGTTCGACCAGGACTGGTTCGATAATGGACCGCCGCCGGTGTTCTGGGTCTCCGGTTTCTACTTCACACAGGCCTTCCTAACTGGCGTGCAGCAGAACTACGCCAGAAAGTACACTATCCCGATTGACCTGCTGGCATTCGATTTTGAAATCCTGGAGGACAAGCACTATGATAAAGAGCCGGATGATGGTAAGTTAGCTAACTTAGTAAGTGACACATAGTGCAGCCAAATGATTAATCCTTTTTCGCCAATGCCGCAGGCGCCCTCGTCCAAGGCCTGTTTGTGGTCGGAGCCAGGTGGGACAGGCAGCGCAAGCAGCTAGCCGAGTCGACGCCCAAGGTGCTGCACGACAGTGTGCCAACGGTGAGTCGCGTAACAAGCTAAATGGTGGGCTCTCTTCCCTTTAGAGCAATAAAAATAATAATTACAGGAGGGCTGCGGGCAATTCCTGAGCACACACGCATATTTCACTATAACGTACGCAGGCATACGCTCACAAATTTGCCCTGACTTTCTCATCGTCAGACAGTTTACAACTTCACTGTGTCTCGGAGGTTGGTCCTCAAGGGCGTAAATTGCACGACAAGCCCCCAAACCTTCTCTTCGCGGCTGCGCCCTAAATGAATGTGGCCTCGCCGCGGAATCGAGCTTAGTGGCCTTGGTGCGAGAGGCAAACGCGTTAACCGCTCTCCCACCCACCCCCTCATTGGAGCAATGTGCGCATGTAGATCAAACTGTCACATTTCGAACCATTATTTGCAGGTGTGGCTGAAGCCAGCCAAGAGAGCCGACATCGATCCGGGCAGCAGCTACAACTGTCCGATCTACAAGACCTCCGAGCGGCGCGGTGTCCTGTCCACCACGGGCCACTCAACCAACTACGTGATGGCCATGACCATCCCGACTGACAAGCCTCAGTCGCACTGGGTTATGCGCGGCGTTGCCCTCATCTGCCAACTGGACGAGTGAAAACTCCTGTAGATTTCCTGTTACTGAGCCTTTCCTGAGCCTGCATGTGTACCCTATTGTGAGATGCATACCATTTATCCGTTGAAATCCTCGCGAATTCCCACTAAGTTTGAACTTCATAGTTTAGCCTGTTGCCGCGCTAATTGCTTATTTTTTTAGAGAAATACCTGGACTCAGTTTTTTTAAGTTCTCAAAGCTGCTTGTTTTTCACGCCCGTCTCCTCCCTCCACTCCTCCGTCAAGAATCCCAATTCACAGTTTTTTTGGCCCGATTTGAATTCTCTTCCGTCTCAATTTTACTGGTTCGTATGTGCACTTCGCTTTTTTCTATCGTTTTTTATTTTAAAAAACTATCGAATGCTCTCTACAGACTACTTATAGTATATTGCCGAGAATTTCGCGGTCTAAAGACGTGTTTCATCAAGTGAAGTGCAACCGCTTATTAATAATAGAAAGGCTACGTAGAAACGAAGAAAATCGATAATAAATAATATATTCTTGACGTTGAAACGTACTCCTAGCTGAAACAAAATTTGTTAGCACGAAATTAAGCGGAATGCACCAGCAACCAATGATCGCTGGAAGCGAAACTACCTTTTTGGCAAAAAACGTGTTGACAACCAGGCAGATATGAAGGAATATGAAGGCAGATATGTAGCTACATTGACTGACAGAAAGTTTTGCTGTTGATTTTCGATTTCCTATTTTTGTTATGCCGCTATCAACCTGTATCGAAATATAGTTTGTTAAAATAACCTGAGGCTCCCTATATTGTCGGCTTGTTTAAAACTTTTACAACAGATTTTTTCAACATCAGTGAAATGCCACTTCTTTGCTCTGAGCTAGACTTGCAAAAACTAATTTCGATGGCTGATGTGAAATATAAATAGATTGATGTGTACTAAGGCGGTGTACAACTATTCAGTCCATGGACTGGAGAGGCAGACAAACCCAACAAAATTTCTACCCCAGCTGACGGCTGAGATTCGAACACCCGACCGATTATTCAGAAGTACACACCACTAGGCTACAAGGTTGCTCAACCTGTAATAAAAAAAACAAAAATGATTTGGGATAGGAGAATGAGGATCAGAGATGGGACTGACAGCTCAACAATGAGGATCTGTGATGTGACTGACAGCTCAACAATGAGGATCTGTGATGTGACTGACAGCTCAACAATGAGGATCTGTGATGTGACTGACAGCTCAACAATGAGGATCTGTGATGGGACTGACAGCTCAACAATGAGAATCTGTGATGGAACTGACAACTCAACAATGAGAATCTGTGATGGAACTGACAACTCAACAATGAGAATCTGTGATGGAACTGACAACTCAACAATGAGAATCTGTGATGGAACTGACAACTCAACAATGAGAATCTGTGATGGAACTGACAACTCAACAATGAGAATCTGTGATGGAACTGACAGCTCAACAATGAGAATCTGTGATGGAACTGACAGCTCAACAATGAGAATCTGTGATGGAACTGACAACTCAACAATGAGAATCTGTGATGGAACTGACAACTCAACAATGAGAATCTGTGATGGAACTGACAACTCAACAATGAGAATCTGTGATGGAACTGACAACTCAACAATGAGAATCTGTGATGGAACTGACAGCTCAACAATGAGAATCTGTGATGGAACTGACAGCTCAACAATGAGAATCTGTGATGGAACTGACAACTCAACAATGAGAATCTGTGATGGAACTGACAACTCAACAATGAGAATCTGTCACATGAGAATCTGGGATGTGACAGACACTCCGACAGCCTAAATTAGGATTTGGAATGAGATATTACATTTTAGAGCACATCAGTAATAACGATAATAAAAAACGATACGAAAGTTTAAAAGCATGCAAGGCAGATAATTAAAATTCAGCCAATGCCTGGAACTAAAATTTATGTATATTTAAAAAGTACTGCCATTCGAATTATTTTAGAATTCAAAATCAGTTAAGGATAACGCTTTTTAATAATTTTTAACAGTTTAACAAAAATAGACACACCAGCTTTGCAACCGTACGCGTGTACTGCTGTAGCTATGATTGGGATAGTGATTAAGTCATAGGCCAAGCAATCTTTCACTGTACAGAAAGTGACTCACAGAAAGGACAAGGGCAATGATCCAAGAGTTACAAAAGGGATTAAACAGGTTGAATAGATGTGAAAGCATTAATTCAATGCTACCTGTTATAGAAATTTAGGAATTTGTAGCTACCGACGTCTATAAAATGAAGGTGTCGTGCAATTAAATTACTTCAGTTAAAAAAGTTAGAAAACACAAAAACAAACACACAGGCTGACAGACATACAAAACAGCAACAAAATGCAAGCATAAAACCCTACAACTATGATCTGGGCTAACTTGTAGCTAAATAAATATATTTACATGCTTAGATACTACTTACATGTAAGTAGCTGGCAGTAGCACGATGGTATTAAATTAGGAGGCATAAAATTAAACGCAACATTATAACAAAATTTTGCCAGTGTTTGCTTTCATTTGTTACAAACCGACAAAATGCGAATCGCAAGAAATTTTAATCCACATCGCAATTCAGCAGCTCGTCTTCCTCCGCGTCGCCGATTTCGCTCGTCACAATGACGGCCGCTGATTCAGCTGCGACGGAGTGGACTGGCTTTGCTGATTCGATCGGCGCTAAGGAACTTGCCGAGACCAACAAAGGCGACACTTTCCGGCTTGTAGACTCTGCGCCCTGATCTGATGAGCCACTTGAGTTTTCTTCTTCTACAACTTCCACAACGTCGTCTTCCTCAGCTTCATTCTCTTCTTCTGAGCTGACCAAATTCACGACAACTTGCTGCTGGGAACGCTCAACTGTATCGTCGTAGTCGCTTAACTCTTCGTCGTCATATTCACTTTCTTCATCGTCATCATAATCTTCATCTTCATCTTCTTCATCGTCGCCTTCCTCGTCCTGCTCCTCCTCATCGGAGCAGATCTCGTCGGGGTGGGCCTCGGCTCCCGGGAACACGTATTTGTTGGGCCCGAATCTGGCGAATGTGCCAGGCGGTAGGTAGGCAGACAGGTTGCAGTCGTCTTCGTGCGGCGTTGCCGAAGACGACTTCGCCGCCTCGTCGTTATCGTTGTCATCGTCCGCGTCCGCCCGGCCGGCGTCAGCTGCAGCGGCAGAGGACGAAGGAGCCGACCCTGATGCGGCTGCAGCATCGTCAGCGGGTTTCTCAGCGTCCTTGGCAGCGTAGGCTTGCTGTCGCCTATCCAGCAGTTCTTCACCGGGAATCTCTCGCAGACCGGCGCCATCCGGCTCGTCAACCGCGCCCTCCCAGCCTAGACGTCGGCACAGTTCGGCAACAATTCTATCGCAATCGCCCAATAGGCAGACATCGAAATTGTGCTGATGCAGCGGCTCCCTGTTGATGAGGATCTGAGGCACGCGGCCTGGCAGGCTGCTGGGAATTAGACTGACTGGTTGCACTTTAAGCGATGAGCCAATAACAATGAGGAGATCGGCCTGGCCCTCGTCCTGACTGATGCTGTCATAGAATTCCGCCGGCAGCGACTCGCCAAAGAAGACTATATCTGGCTTCAACACTGAGGGGGGCCGCGCCTCCGATTCTGATTGAGACTGCTCCTCGACTTTGCCAGCGTCAGCTGATGTCGACGCGCTGGCATCGGCGGCTGCCGCAGACGAGGAAGTGGAAGCCGGCTCCGAGGCGCACTTCGGGCACATCGGTACGCGCTCGTCCATGATGTCAGCCTTGATGGTGTCCGAGTCAACGCTGAATTTGCAGCGCATACAAGAAGCCGTAGCAAACGAGCCGTGACAATTCAGCACGCGCTCAATACCCGCCGCCCGCTCCAGAGTGTCGATATTCTGCGAA
Source organism: Macrostomum hystrix (assembly GCA_950097015.1). Taxonomy (NCBI): domain Eukaryota; kingdom Metazoa; phylum Platyhelminthes; family Macrostomidae; genus Macrostomum; species Macrostomum hystrix. The sequence goes on along the minus strand of CATNEN010000025.1, from coordinate 6,363,345 downwards.
TAATTGCGCAACAGCTGTCCCCGCTCCTCCAAGGCTTTAATGAACCGATGCGACGGGCTAGGCTTAAACTGGCCCGGATAAATCTCTTTAGCGAATTTGAAAAATGGTCGCTGATCCTGCTTGAAGTAGTGTATGTCGAACATCGACTGTGGATCTGGCAGCTCCGGGTATTCGCTAGCCAGCCTGGCGTAAATACCGTCGCGCGAACGAAAGTCCGGAATGCCGCAGGAAACGGAGACACCGGCGCCAGTTAGCACCAGGATGCGCTGGCAGGTGGACAGCAGGACAACGACATCGTCTAGAGTGGACACATTTTCTAGCCTCCTCCTGCGAGCCGGCTCCGAGACCAGGCGAGCCAGGAGCTGCCACAGGGCCTCCTCGGGCGCCTGGAAGCCGGACATGTTGGTGCCCAGCAATGATGATAATAGGTCGCGCGGATTAAGGCCCCGGTCGCGCAGGTGCTGAACGTATTCAATGTCGCTGCGAGGCATCGCTGGAACACGATGACTGACGCCAACTATTTGACAGTCATCGTCATCATCGTCACCATTGTTGGCGTCTTCGTCGCCCTCGCTAATGACGACCACGGAGACCTGTAGTGGCGAACAAGAGCTAAGGGATAAGATGTGACAGTGGGATAGCAAGGAATAGTATTTGAATAGGAAGAAAAAATGAAGTAAAACGGACAGAGAAGTGTGCATGCTTTTAAAATGTAAATAATATGACACTAATACTTAAAACTCGCCTCAGACTGTGCCCCAGGCAGGGACGCCTTGCTAGATGATTCAGTATTGGCTAGGCTGGCCTCTGGCTCCACCACATTGGATGATTTCGTTGGCTCGCTAGTTTCAGCTGCTGTAGCACTGTTGCTTTGATCTTTGTGAACAGTTGACGCTGCAACTGAGGCAGCTTCATCACTAGTTGTTGGCTCCTCGCCATTGGCACCATTGTCCCCGCTGTCACCACTGCCGTTAACTAGTTTCAGTCGTTTACCTGAGAATTATATGTTAATATAGATATTATATCGAATTTTATATTCGACAACATTTGTACTTGTAGTATAGTTGATGGAGGACATGCCATAGCCCATCTTCAAATTTTAGTGCAAGAAAAACAAAAACTAATTTAAATATATACACAATGATGGCTCTAGTCAGATGGTTACAACAAGAACACTTCAAGCTGAACATCGGCAAATGATTGGCAGTAACAATAACGCCAGCAGTGTTCAGAAACTTTTCTCTTTATTTATCTTCAAAAGTTTTATTGTTGTGCTTTGATCACGATTTTCATATTTCATCCTTTTATCTAACTATGTAAAATTGTAGCTCGTATGCAAAAAATATAAACACGAATTCATGTAGAGTAGCTCGCATGACAACAATTAAATAGAGAAAACTCAGAATCAACATTGAAATTTTTTATTTTCTTAGAATTTTGCCAATGCATTTCGACCACAATCGGTCATCTTCAGGGCAGACACATCAATTAAACACACATAACCAAGTTATATATATTTTTAAGAAATGAAAAGTTTACAATTCAATGTGCGAATCAATTTCGGTCCAGTCCGGTTAACAACAGAAAAACTAACCAAAAACAAATTTCAAAGACGCTTCTAACATAGCTAAAACACATTGAGTTGGCGGCTTGCACCCCCCATGGCTAACTGACTGTTCAAATTTGTTTTCTGAGCCTTAATGTAGATAGCCTCGAGAATTTTCAATTTTTTTCTTGGCTTTTTTTTCAGGAATCAATCACTTTAAACATATTGCAACAGGAGTTACACGAGAGAAAGTGCTCATTGATGGCAGAATTTCTAATCCAATGCTCCTTAATCCTTGTGTACAAGTGTCGCTTAGTTTTACCTATGTAGGAGATGTTCTGATCCACAGAACAATGAAATTTATACATGACACCTGCAACAAGTGGTCTAGGAACATGGGACTTCAACCTGCAGACAAACTGAGCAATCTTTTCCGTGTGGAACAAAACCCGGAGCTGGGAATCAATGTGACTTCTAAATAATTTTTTTCAACTTTCTTCCCAAACTCCATGGAGCAGAGGCCCAAAGAAGGAACCACAATCACGGGGCTACGATCATTATTGAGATCTTTATTGTGAGTATGATTTTGACCAGAGAACTTCTTGCAGAGAAACCTATTAATGATGTTGGAAATATGACCACGAGGGTATCCATTCATCATGAACAGCCGAGTAAGCTGCTCCAGCTCATCATGAAAAAGCTTCCAGGAACTGCAAATCGAAAAAGCTCTTTGGAGAAAGTACTGCACCAAGCCGTCTTTCCATTGCCTAGGGCAGAGGGCATCAAATCTTAGCACGAGACCAGTGAAGCTAGCTTTTCTAAACACGCTAGTTTCAATCAAGCCTTTACTCACATCGACGTCAATGTCCAGAAAGGGAAGTTTTTTTTCACCACCCTCAAAAGTAAACTTGATGTTCTTATGGGTAGCATTGATTGTATTGAAGAACTCTTCCTTTTTGGCCTCATTGTCGAAAATGGCAAAAGTATCATCCACATAACGTTAGTAAAAATGAGGAGCACACGGGAGGGCCATCAACTCTTTTTTCACAGTAAGCCATGCAGAGATTGGCAAGAGTAGGAGCCAGAGGACTGCCCATAGCGCATCCATCAATCTGCCTGTAGTATTTGTCTTTACAGGCCAAATGCCGAATCGCATCAGATGCCTGACACACTCACAGTCCCTCCTGCGCTCCCTCAATCAAGGCTCTGCACCATCTGGGAGCTCCTCCTGACAATCTAGGCCGCGACTCATAAAGACCTACAATGGGTACCAGGCCACGCCGGGCTTCTGCTCAACGAATACGCAGACTCAACCGCCAAAGCCGGTTCTGCCCTGGACCACTCCGATGCTAACATCAGCCTTTTCGCGGCCAGTGCAGCCATCACCCGCGTCATCAAAACTCGTTTTCACAACCGGTGTAACAATGAACCCGCTGCACCTCCCACCGTCTCGCTGACAGCGACAGCAGATTCGAACCTCTCGCCAGAAGAGAAAGAATCACTCTCGCACAGCTCCGCACCGGCCAATCGCCTCTGCTCCGGAAATATTGGCACCGCATTGACCAAGCCAACAGCCCAACATGCCCACACTGCAGTAAAGCCAACAAGGACCTGGAGCACATGATCGTAACATGCCGCACTCACAAGCAAGCCAGAGCCCATCACCTCGGCAACCACCAAAGTCTCTGAATGCTCCATGACAACAGCAGGTGCATATTGAACTATCTCAAGGAGGTCGAGGCACAGACCAACCCCCAGTCTGGCTGAAATTAACAACAACAACCACCTCATCCTACATTAATGATTACATGATAAAATAGTGTGGAACTGATTAAAAATACACAGGAATGGCAGACAATGTAATGCAGTCTGTCCTTTATACAATAAGTTTACATACATTTCTAGATGCCAAGGATGAGACAATCGCCCTTACTGACATCTTGATTGTGTTGACTAAGATGAAATTAGAGAATGTATGACCAGCCATTGTCAGACCAAAATGGATGTGATTGTCATTACTGTTGCACTTGACAATTTGAATCATCTAAAGGCAACTGGAACATAGTTGCATATAAAATAGAAATTTTCTTAACCAGAATTGATCTCTTACTGGCTGTAACAACTTTTCCTGTCAATTTTTTGTAGTAATTTTTGTAGTAAGCATGTTATTGTTAATTATTTATTTGTCCATATGTTAAAACACTTGTATTGAGGCACAATATACATTTCTTGAATATGTACTTTCTGAACAACTAGTATGTCAAAAAGGCAGCAAGCAATACTTTTTCATTATATTATTTATCTTACTTTTGATTGACAAAAAAAATTCATTTCAGTGGCATGGAATGATTTGATTGATTGATAGGGATTGTGAGCACTTACTATATGTACTGCACTTTAAATATTTAAAGTGTATCTTTGCATAGCAAACACCTGCACTTAATGTTTCAATTGCATCTATTTTGTATTTTTCTGCACTGTAAATTTACACTTATGATGCAGGTTTGATTCTTTGTGTATACCACACTCAGCATACACCAATAAATATATGAGCCTGTAATATAATGCTTGTATATATTGCTAAGTTAAGGCTTAAGTGCTAAACTTTACACTTCCAATGTAGGAGCCTCAGTGGCTGTTGGTTTATACTTGACTTAAATGTACACAAGTAAATCAAGTTGGCATTCAAACCAGTTTCAACCTGGCATATAAACATATAATAGAGGAAACCTGTGCTGAGTTGCAAATGAACTAACTTAAAGTTAATAAGTCTTGCTTAATATATAAATATAATACATCTGTAAATAAATCTGTATAATAATTATTTTAGATGTAATTTAAAATGTTAGACTCTTTCTAATTGTGTGCAAACAAAGTTGTTTTACATGTTTAATTTTTTATTTAGATTTTTTGGAATCGGCATATATTTAGTAAAAAAATTATGAAGTTGGCATACAAAGAGTAGCTTTTAGTGTGCAATAAAAATAGGAACTTGTAGTTTGGCACGTATGCCATGCAATGATCTAGACTATGGATGTCACTAGACCAAAAAAAGATTAGGAAAGGATAGGTTGCAAGTCAAAAACAGTAGAATAACTTGCTATTCCTTGATACCTTGCATGTATATTACTTACATAGCTACATGGTATGGACCATAGTCCAGATCATGTAGTTTAGCATAAAACTTGGTTGCAAAAATAATGTTGGTGCTGGTATATATGGCATAAAATGTTAATGTAAAAACTGCCATATATTTTAGCATAAATTTAATGCTGCAAAAGTTTGGATGGAAACAGAACCAAGTCATTTATTAGCACAACTTTGGTTGCAAATTGTGCAATATTGTTGTATAGTAAAGTAAATCTAGGAACTTATATAAGTTTTTGTTGTTTTTTTCAACAATTTCTTTGATATATATATTTTTATTTATTCATTGTTTACACTTTCTGCATTTCATCACTATTTAAAATGTTTTTAATCACAAAGGTAAGGAATTGTAAGATTATTATTTTAATCTTTCATGTTTTTTAAATAACATTTTAAATGTCTATTTAAAACACTATTCAACACAAACACTATTCTAAATTCTTGGTGTCCTATTCTAGTGGGTATAATTTGGCCTTAAATAAAGAATACATGTCTAATTTCTTCTGGTGTGTCTGTATGGACAGCATGATATGGACTAAGGGGTATATGGTATGTTTACAAAATTTTAGTATATATATAAACAATAAATAAAGCTAGTTATTGTGGAAGCAGTGAGGTCTAAGCTTTTAGTTTTATAGCTAGTTAAATTTTACTGACTACTTAGCTATATAAATAAAGAAACAACTTGCTCTGAAGTATCTGCTATAATATTTGATGAGGTGGTAAAGAAGTAAGTTATAGGCCCTACAATATAAATAACTAAAGCTTACTTTCGACTGAGGTATGTTCCTCTACTGCAGCTCGCTTCGATGATTCAGAATCCATTGATGTAACAACTTCATGCGTGTCGACATTGGACTGCATTTTGCAATTTTTTTAATCAGATTATCGTATACTTGACACACTATATGCAACGAAATCAAACACTTGAAGGCGATTCTAGGCCGATTATTCTATATTTTAGATCGACTTTCTAGGTCTAGATAACTTTACTATTCTATAGATTATACGAAAAATCTAGACTTGGGACATTACAGACAAATATAAGAACAGATAAAATGCTTTATAATTGACGCTTTGATCAACTTATTTTCGCACTTTTGCAACTTAATTGCTTTCGCTGAAAATTCAGTGGAGGAGAAAGCGTGTTGCGTCGTGTTTTCTCTGTTTGTTCCTAGAATTTTTTTTGAGGTTTAGAAAATCTGTAAACATACTAGTTTATACATTTAGTAAAAAAAGAAAGACCTGAGATTCATTTATAGTTCTTTAATCTTCTTTTTTGGCAGTTTGCCTTGAAAATTTGTTACTGCGCTTTCTCGAAATTTGATTTTGTCAGATTTTTGATTGCATGACTTTCTAGGAAGGCCAAAGAACGATATGGCCGCACTGGCCATGTCCACCGTCGCTAAATGATGTTCAAATGCGAAAGGCCCTCCTGCGAATATTAACTATATTTGTTATAATACCAAATATGTTTAGTTCCCTAAATATATTAGGTATATACTTTACCATTTATTCAATGTATCTTAGACACTTGTCTGTCACATAAGTGACATTACTTCGCACATTGATGGCTTGTAAATTAATTGTGTATAAGACACACAGGCAAAAAAATCAGTTGTACATTGAATGAAAATGTCTACTAATGCTTGTTTACTAACATTTTTTTATTTACATGAATTAACAGATTCATTTAAGAATTTAAGTTCAATGTTCAAATTCTACATATATTTCTATTTTCCTTAAGTTCAATTAATCAATTTATAAAAATGTGGTTAAGGAACAAAATATTAGTTACTGTAAAAAGAAAGCTAACTTTTGATATTATATATTGCAACATATAACAAGTTCAAATTATTTTGGTTGTTTCATTTCAGCTTTGAATCTGCAATGGATCAGGATTTATATGACATCCTTGGAGTTGTTCCATCATCAACAGTCAGTAAAATTTGCATTTTTTTTGTTAGTATGGTTGTCTGCTCTATAAAAGAAATTTTTTTGTTTTAGATGGAACAAATCATGGCTGAATATAGGGCAAAGGCTCTACAGTTTCATCCTGACAAAAATGAAGATGGTAATGAATGTAAGTTTTTCTATATTCTCTTGTTTATTTCAAGTAAATTTTTCACTACGAACTATTTTGTCATTGTGTTTAGTTACTAAATATACAATTTAGTAGTTAGTAAAAAGGCGTACAGAAGGCCTAGTATGCATTAGATTTAGATTTTTTAGTTTTTTTTACTAAATTAATTAGGCCTATAACTTTTGTTGTCTATTTTTTCAGCTGAAAAATTCAAGATATTGTCCATGGCTAAGAAAGTGCTGACAGATCCACAGGAGCGCAGAATCTATGATCAATGGCGCAACTCCGGCAAACTGATGGGTGTCTCATTTGATCAGTGGAAGAATTTGAAAATGTACACTAGCATGCACTGGGCGACCACTGTGGACCAGACGCCCATGGTTGAACAGCCGACTCGCAACCAGACTGGACAGTCCACTAGTAACGGTACAATAAGAGCGTTTTTAATTAGTAAATGCATAGAAGGAAGGGGTTGGCTGCAGCTAGATAAGAGATGAGGAGAGGAGTGGGGTGGCTGCAGCTGAAGGAGGCAAATAAGAGATGAGGAGACGAATGGGGTGGCTGCAGCTGAAGGAGGCAGATAAGAGATGAGGAGAGGAATGGGGATGGCTGCAGCTAAAGGAGGCAGATAAGAGATGAGGAGAGGAATGGGGTGGCTGCAGCTGAAGGAGGCAGATAAGAGATGAGGAGAGGAATGGGGTGGCTGCAGCTGAAGGAGGCAGATAAGAGATGAGGAGAGGAATGGGGTGGCTGCAGCTGAAGGAGGCAGATAAGAGATGACGAGAGGAATGGGGGTGGCTGCAGCTGAAGGAGGGGAGTAATAAGAGTTTAGAAGTAACGCTTCTAAACGTTAACTTTCAGTGCAAGCAGTCGCCGATGTGACAGCTTATTGGCGTCGCACACAGCCATCAGAAGCTCCTGCTGGTTCTCTGTTGAGCAAATTTCGCAATTATGAAATCTGAGCTGCAGCATTTTATCAATCTGTTTACAGTTCTGGTGTTCAAGTGGGCAATAAAAATTCAATATGAAAATACATTTTTCAACTTCCTTTGAATATTTTTTCATGATTACTAATCATGTCTACTACTCTGATTATTTTGTCATGAGTATACATCGTATAGCATTTTATGTTGCCTAACATTTTTAATACAGCTATTTTTATTTATTTTTATTTGCAGGAGAGCTGCGGGCAATGGCACATCATTTGGTGACACTAGACCCGCAGCCAGCGAGGAGGCAATTCTGCCCATTCCGCTGACTCCCGAGCACACACGCACACAGATACTGTACACAGGCACACGCTCACACAGGTGTGTCACAGGTCTCTCATCGTCAGGCAGTGTACATTTCACTGGCCCTCAAGGGCATAAATTGCACGACCAGCCCCCAAGCCTACCAAATGAATGTGGCCTCGCCGCAGAATCGAACTTAGGGGCATTAGTGCGAGAGGCAAACGCGTTAACCGCTATGTCACCGAACCCCTTCAATCAATACAGCTAAGCATAGTAACATTTTTTTCGAAGTTAGATTCCATTTTTTAGTAAAAGCATGCGTTAGTTGCTGATTATCATAACCATTGGCTAATTTAGGTGACATAATAATGTGTAGTGATATAAAATCATACATTGAACTTTCCTAAAATGTAGCTAAATATGCGCTAACCTTCTCCAAGATGTTATACTTTGTCATAACCATTTAAATATAATTTCTGCATATAATTTCCAACACGTCTGTATTTTTTTTCGCGATTTTCCATGATAAACCAGTGATTGACAAAAATTATTAGAAATTTGCAGTTTCCACAGCCAAACTTTACAGGACGACAGTAACTATTAGTCAGCTACCTTCCGCCTGGGTAAAATACGTAAAAACTTATGACACCTGGACACTTCTGATTGGCAAAGGAACGAAATGAAACATCACGTGACTCGGGCACAGAATATGTCAAACACGAGTAACAAACAAAATAAAACTAAAAAATGATATGTTAAACATCAGGATAAATTTTACTAAGGGTTTTGCCAACATGCAATGCAGCATGACTTCGGATTCATGAAGAATGAATGGAATGAAACATGAATGAAGCTGGCCGAAATGTTCAGAAAATAGGGATTTTCCATTTATCAAAGTGAAAATTACATGTTATCGAGAGATTTCCGCGAAATTCGCCGAATTAATCTATCAATAAAATCAATAAAATGTCAGTTCGATGAATGAAGATGAATTAAAAAAGTATTTTGCGATTCAAGCAATCAATGCAACAAGTCACCCAACTAACTCAGTGTATCACCCAAGCAGCTTAGTCAATCCAAGAAACTTACAAGTAAATTAAGAATCAATCAATTAACTAATTGAACCAATCAATCAAATCATTGAATCAAGCAATCAACTCATTGAATCAATCAATCAACTCATTGAATCAATCAATCAACTCATTGAACCAATCAATCAACTCATTGAATCAATCAATCAACTCATTGAATCAATCAATCAACTCATTGAATCAATCAATCAACTCATTGAATCAATCAATCAACTCATTGAATCAATCAATCAACTCATTGAATCAATCAATCAACTAATTGAATCAATCAATCAACTAATTGAATCAATCAATCAAATCATTGAATCAATCAATCAACTCATTGAACCAAACAATCAACAAATTGAATCAAACAATTAACTAATTGAATCAAACAATCAACTTATTGAATCAATCAATCAACTCATTGAATCAATCAATCAACTCATTGAATCAATCAATCAACTCATTGAACCAATCAATCAACTCATTGAATCAATCAATCAACTCATTGAATCAATCAATCAACTCATTGAATCAATCAATCAACTCATTGAATCAATCAATCAACTCATTGAATCAATCAATCAACTAATTGAATCAATCAATCAACTAATTGAATCAATCAATCAAATCATTGAATCAATCAATCAACTCATTGAACCAAACAATCAACAAATTGAATCAAACAATTAACTAATTGAATCAAACAATCAACTTATTGAATCAATCAATCAACTCATTGAATCAATCAATTAACTCATTGAATCAATCAATCAACTCATTGAATCAATCAATTAACTCATTGAATCAAGCAATCAACTCATTGAATCAATCAATCAACTAATTGGATCAATCAATCAACTCATTGAATCAATCAATCAACTCATTGAATCAATCAATCAACTCATTGAATCAATCAATCAACTAATTGAATCAATCAATCAACTAATTGAATCAATCAATCAAATCATTGAATCAATCAATCAACTCATTGAACCAAACAATCAACAAATTGAATCAAACAATTAACTAATTGAATCAAACAATCAACTTATTGAATCAAACAATCAAATCATTGAATCAATCAAACAACTCAGTGAGTCAGCTCGGTGCATTGATAATTCAGCGGACCAAGAAATTTAGTTTTTGCTAATTTAGACAGATCACAAGAAATTGTGGGTGGTGAAATTTTTGTTTCGAAGAAGCCGAAGATATCAGTACGGTCGCTCAATAAATCAACAGGTAGAAAAAAACAGGACAAATTAATCGTCAGTTGATTTGGAAGACGACGGTGACACTGAACGGCACGCTGTCAGCAGCTGCAGCCGCGCCATCAGCGGTATGTGGTCGGATGGCACGTATGCGTTTGGGCAGCCCAGGACGGCCTCGGAGCGCAGCCAATCTGTCAAGCCGTCCAGACAGTCCAGCACCCGGAAGTGGTCCCTGGCGGCGAAGATGTAGTCGATGACACCTTTGAAGTCGTGCCTGACGATTCCAGAGTTGTTTTATCGTGAAAGAACATCATCGACACTTTATTATCAATATTTTCACTTTAGATTTGTTTTACTCACGTGTAATTAGTAAAAGTTGTGTCCACGCCGCTGTAGCAGGACTGCAGACCAAGTTGATGCGAAAATCTCTTCTGGTCCCTAACTTCCGGCTGAGTTTCTGCGCTCGGTGGTATCGACATCGCCGTGGCTGCGGCCGCGGCGGCGGCGGCTGCGGCGGCTGCGGCGGCTGCGGCTGCTGCCGCGGCGGCTTCCTGAAGGCCGTCAAGCGAGGGGTCTTCGCCGAGTCGGCGAAAGTCCGGATGACTGCGCGGCACCGAGCCGAGTGTGAGGAACTCTATCACGCCTGGCAGAGCGTTGTGGTTCGGTTCGGTAGTGAGATAGGGAACAACGATTTTATGGGATGTTAAAAAGATCGATAATGCACTGACGCATCACTAGGCTATAGTAAATCCACAATCAGCGAGATCTAGAGGCAATTCTGCCGATTCCGCTGACTCCTCAGCACACGCAGGTGTGTACATCTGCCTAGGCGTCCATTTCTCATCGTCAGGCAGTGTACACTCTCACTGTGCCTTGTAGGTTGGACCTCAACGGCTTAAAGTGCACAAGCACGCCAAACCTATTTGCGTCTGTCCCGTTAATGAATGGTGGCCTGCATGGTCGCGGATTCGAAGTCAGGGACTAAGGACTCAAATACATTCGTAGAAATTAAGTCTACGATGTTTTATGCTTCTTTTCATGTGATATCCATCGCTTTTTTTAATAAATACGAGCTAACAATGATAAAAACGATAAATAGATGTTCAAAAATTCTTTATTATACTATAGTAGCTGGAGAACTAAAAACAGGACAAAATGATTATTAAATTTTAGCAATGATCAAAGGCCTAAAGGAAAAGTAATTGCGATTTAATCGAATTGACGGCGATGAAAATCTAATTAAGCTTATTTACAGTCAATCAGAAAAAATTAATTTTCAAAAAGCAAAATGGTTTGTGTTGTACATTTGATCAATCACATTGTGAGCAGGGACTGCATCATCGCCAAATATTGATTCAATGTTTCTTTTGCAGGAAATGCTAAATGCCATTTGACGGCAAATATTCAGGGTAATCAGGGCTTCGGTGATTGGCTGCCTTACTGAATCGTTGAAAGCAGTCAGCGAGGAGGCAATTCTGCCCATTTCGCTGACTCCTGAGCACACACGCACACAGATACCGTACTCAGGCACACGCTCACACAGGTGTGTACATCTGCCCTGACTTTCTCATCGTCAGTCAGTGTACACTTCACTGTGCCTTGGAGGTTGGCCCTCAAGGGCGTAAATTGCACGACAAGCCCCCAAGCCTTCTCTCCGCGGCTGCGCCCTAAATGAATGTGGCCTCGCCGCGGAGTCGAGCTCAGGGACGTTGGTGCGAGAGCCAAACGCGTTAGACCGCTCTGCGCCACTCACCCGCCATGTATTTTTTTATGCATTTAGTATTCGCCTCCTTCGAAGGAGGAGTTCAAATTCTCCTAGCAACCGAAGAACAATGCTGACAATTAGACTCATAGTTGACTTACCCGACTGCGGCAGAGAGTTAAAGTCGCCGCACAGCAGCAGTGGCAAGCAGCCTTTGTATCGGTTAACAATGGCCGCCAGAGCCCCAGCTAGCAGCAAAGTCTGGATTAGCTTCACATCCGGGTGCTGGGGGTCCCAGTGCACGTGCGAATTGCATACTAGAAGGGAGGTACAATGAGACGTCTTAGTTGACGTCGAGTCGTTGCTAGGCGATGCTTGTAAAGATTCTGAGGCTCCCGTTGGCGTCAGCACAGCCGCCAGGGCGATGTTGTCGCGCGGCGAGACTCGGCTGAAAATCTCGGAGGATGCCGCCGTGTCGGCTGACGGATGCTGCGAAGTCCAGCACTGCTCCAGGTAAAGCTGGTTTAGCTCGATCACCTGCTGCTCTACTAGACGAAATCTGGCAAATTGTTAATTTGTGCGATTCAAGCATTGTGGATCTGTTGGGAGTTTTCTTACTCTGAGCTAGATAAAAAGTAGACTTCATTAAAAGAAATGAAAAAGCAAAACAAGAACGGAAGCCTCTAGATCAGGGGTCGGCAAACTCCGGCCCGCGGGCCAGATGCGGCCCTCGAAGCTCCCAAATCCGGCTTTGGCCCTTCCAACACCTATAGTATCCTGTCTCATCTCTCCCGTGTCTCATCCCTCCCGTGTCTCATCTCTCCCGTGTCTCATCTCTCCCGTGTCTCATCTCTCCCGTGTCTCATCTCTCCCGTGTCTCATCTCTCCCGTGTCTCATCTCTCCCGTGTCTCATCTATCCCGTGTCTCATCTATCCCGTGTCTCATCTATCCCGTGTCTCATCTCTCCCATGTCTCATCTATCCCGTGTCTCATCTATCCCGTGTCTCGTCTCTCCCGTGTCTCATCTATCCCGTGTCTCATCTCTCCCGTGTCTCATCTCATCCGTGTCTCGTCTCTCCCGTGTCTCGTCTCTCCCGTGTCTCATCTATCCCGTGTCTCATCTCTCCCGTGTCTCATCTCTCCCGTGTCTCATCTCTCCTGTGTCTTATCTCGCCCTTATATAATATTTCTATAATCAAAGCGGCCCGCTGTCGTCTTTTAGATTCTCTCTTTGGCCCGCCAGCTAATAAGTTTGCCGACCCCTGCTCTAGATGTTTTTTTCCACACGTTTGTTATTCTGCACTGTTCCTACTGGCCCCCATTGCTCTTTTAGCTTTTGCCCTGCATTTGCTTCTTAATGCAATTGCTTCTCGTCACCTATCCCCATGCCACCCCCACAAAGCTGCTGCTGGTGCAGCTGCTGCTGCTGCTTTTGCTTAAGAAAGAAAGCAAACTCGTTCTGTGTCTGTGTGTGTGTGTGTGTCTGTGTGTGTGTGTGTGTCTGTGTGTGTGTGTGTGTCTGTGTGTGTGTAAGTTCACGAGACTCAGATCAAATTCTTACTCGTTGCGCTTCCAAAAAATGGCGCAACCGTCAACTCGCTGACGCACGCGCGAGTCGGGAATAATTCTGGCGCGAGATTTTGGCGAGAAAATTCCTTCGTAGCCTCTGGCCTCCAGGCTGGGCAGGAAGAACGAGTAGAACTGTTCCGTTTCTAATTCCTGGGCATGGCAGGTTAAGTAATTATCGATCAGTTTTATATTATTAACAAAAAACAGACACCGGTCAGACTTGCCTGCAGGCAGAGCACAGATGGAAGGTGGTCGCAGATGATTTCCATTAAGCCTTGTCGTCTGTAGGGCCAGGCCAGGGCCCAGTCGGGACAGTACCAGTAGGTTTTGGCTGAGGCGTACTGATCGCTGAGGATGTTGTAGCTCATTAGAGTGAATATCAAGGCATTAGCTGGCGAACTCGGCGGAGACAGGTGACGCCATCGCTGACGCGGCGGCTTCATGAATGCAACTGGAGATCAGGAATCGATTAGGGGAAGAATTATTGTCGGCTTGGGAGCGCCGAAGAAGATTGTTGAGTGTGTACAGCAGCAGTGCAGGTCAGAGCAGGTCTGGATGGGTCAGAGCGGGTCAGGGTGGGTCAGCGTGGGCCAGAGCGGGTCGAGAAGGCCAGAGCGGGTCAGGGAGGGCCAGCGTTGGCCAGAGCGGGTCGAGAGGGCCAGAGCGGATCAGAGAGGGCCAGATCGGGCCGCAAGAGATCAGGGTCGGCCAGAGTCAGGGTCAGGGTCGGCCAGAGCGGGTCAGGGTCGGCCAGAGCGGGTCAGGGTCGGCCAGAGCGGGTCAGAGAGGGCCAGAGCGGGTCAGGGTCGGCCAGAGCGGGTCAGGGTCGGCCATAGCGGGTCAGAGAGGGCCAGAGCAGGTCAGAGAGGGCCAGAGCGGGTCAGGGTCGGCCAGAGCGGGTCAGGGTCGGCCAGAGCGGGTCAGAGAGGGCCAGAGCGGGTCAGAGAGGGCCAGAGCGGGTCAGAGAGGGCCAGAGCGGGTCAGGGTCGGTCAGAGCGGGTCAGAGAGGGCCAGAGCGGGTCAGAGAGGGCCAGAGCGGGTCAGGGTCGGTCAGAGCGGGTCAGAGAGGGCCAGAGCGGGTCAGAGAGGGCCAGAGCGGGTCAGAGAGGGCCAGAGCGGGTCAGGGTCGGTCAGAGCGGGTCAGTGTCGGCCAGAGCGGGTCAGAGAGGGCCATAGCGGGTCAGGGTGGGCCAGAGCGGGTCAGAGAGGGTCATGGTCGGCCGGAGCGGGTCAGTGGTACATACAAAAGCCTAGCATAGTATCTTATGCTTTAGCATCAGAAGTAATTTTAATGGATGGCAACTCTAAAACTCCAGTAGCGACTATGCGAGATGTTTGTAAATTAATTTAGCGTGCGGAATTTCATGTAGGCACCGCGTGCGACACATGCAGTGTTACAGCCGATGCGAAACTCGAGACCGAGAATAACTGACAGTGATAGGCCGAAATGGCTAAAATTCTCTACGTTTGTTATTGCTTCAAAGCAGTAGGCTCGCATCTCTTGGCCAAGAATCAGATCGTGACAATTTTAGCGCGATCATTCTTATTTTGAGTCGAATGCTTGAATTGCTGCGAATAATCTGACTGGGCAGATCGCCTGCAGTTACCTAGTTGGCACGCGTGAAAGTTATTAAAATTCTTTTTCCTTCAAATTATCGTTCAATTTTGCATTTAGAACTATGAGCAATAGTCTATAGTACGGGAAGTATAGGACTCAGAAAAGAGAGTGAGAAGGAGAGAGAGGGAGAAGGACAGGGTGAGAGAGAGAGTGAGAAGGATAGAGGGTGAGAAGGAGAGATAGTGAGAAGGAGAGGGTGAGAGAGATAGTGAGAAGGAGAGGGTGAGAAGGAGAGATAGTGAGAAGGAGAGGGTGAGAGAGATAGTGAGAAGGAGAGGGTGAGAAGGAGAGAGGGTGAGAAGGAGAGAGGGTGGGAAGGAGAGAGGGTGAGATGAGAGGGTGAGAAAGAGAGAATGAAAAGGAGAGAGGGTGAGAAAGAGAGAATGAAAAGGGGAGTGGGTGAGAAGGAGAGGGGAAAATAGTGAGAGAGGGTTAGAAGGATAGAGGGTGAGATGGAGAGAGAATCTGGACCGACAGCATTCAATATTTAATCAAATTAATTTGGAAAGAGGAGATCTGGAATCGACAGACAGTCAAGACTAAGATTATTTTGCCCTATATAATTAGAAATCATATTTCAGATTCTTATTTGAGTGCAACCGCATCGATAATTGATTGGTCGTAATCTTAGCGCAATTTTAAAAGCATTTTTCTAAAGATTCAAAGATTTCGAATTTATCTATGTATAGAAGCCGTGCCCATTGTGCCGGTTACGTACACTATCTGCTTATCTATCGTCTAATTAGTTTCACCTGATAAATAACTAATTATACTCAGTTAGAGTCTAATTAGATTTTCTGACGAGGAAAGAATCAGACGATAATTATATACAATTATAAAATCGAAAAATCTACAGCCCGACCGCCTATTTAGGCCTCTCTAAAATGGATGAGTTTTTTAGGGATTGGGTATTGGGAGGACTGACTGGTCAGGGCGAGATGTTCCCCACCCCATAATAGTATAGGGCCTATCCGGAAACATTATTATTAAGCATTATCATTTTTTGATTATCCGATTACAATAATTTCTCCAGGCCTGAGCTGGTCACCAACGCCTTATCCCTGTATCCCTGGATTTTTCTTATAATGCTGCATTTTTTGCTACTGGGTAACGTCGAAATGGTTTAAGGATTAAAGGAAAAAAGCTGAATTTGTTCGTGACTAGCAGCTTGAGGAAGCTCAGCTTTGAGGAAGCGAAATTAACTCTGAGACTCAGCAGTTTAACACAGTTTAAACTGGTCTCTGAAATATTAGAGAGTGTTACAGGGACAGGCTGAGAAGGAGAGGGAGAGAGGAGAGGGAGAGAAGGAGAGGGAGAGAAGGAGCGGGAGAGAAGGAGCAGAAGAGAAGGAGCAGAAGAGAAGGAGAGGGAGGGAGAGAAGGAGAGGGAGAGAAGGAGCGGGAGAGAAGGAGAGGGAGAGAAGGAGCGGGAGAGAAGGAGAGGGAGAGAAGGAGCGGGAGAGAAGGAGAGGGAGAGAAGGAGCGGGAGAGAAGGAGAGGGAGAGAAGGAGCGGGAGAGAAGGAGAGGGAGAGAAGGAGCAGAAGAGAAGGAGAGGGAGAGAAGGAGAGGAAGAGAAGGAGAGGAAGAGAAGGAGAGGGAGAGAAGGAGAGGGAGAGAAGGAGCGGGAGAGAAGGAGAGGGAGAGAAGGAGCAGAAGAGAAGGAGAGGGAGAGAAGGAGAGGAAGAGAAGGAGAGGGAGAGAAGGAGAGGGAGAGAAGGAGCAGAAGAGAAGGAGAGGGAGAGAAGGAGAGGGAGAGAAGGAGAGGGAGAGAAGGAGAGGGAGAGAAGGAGAGGGAGAGAAGGAGCGGGAGAGAAGGAGAGGGAGAGAAGGAGCGGGAGAGAAGGAGAGGGGGAGAAGGAGAGGGAGAGAAGCAGAGGGAGAGAAGGAGAGGGAGAGAAGGAGAGGGAGAGAAGGAGAGGGAGAGAAGGAGCGGGAGAGAAGGAGCAGAAGAGAAGGAGCAGAAGAGAAGGAGAGGGAGGGAGAGAAGGAGAGGGAGAGAAGGAGCGGGAGAGAAGGAGAGGGAGAGAAGGAGCGGGAGAGAAGGAGAGGGAGAGAAGGAGCGGGAGAGAAGGAGAGGGAGAGAAGGAGCGGGAGAGAAGGAGAGGGAGAGAAGGAGCGGGAGAGAAGGAGAGGGAGAGAAGGAGCAGAAGAGAAGGAGAGGGAGAGAAGGAGAGGAAGAGAAGGAGAGGAAGAGAAGGAGAGGGAGAGAAGGAGAGGGAGAGAAGGAGCGGGAGAGAAGGAGAGGGAGAGAAGGAGCAGAAGAGAAGGAGAGGGAGAGAAGGAGAGGAAGAGAAGGAGAGGGAGAGAAGGAGAGGGAGAGAAGGAGCAGAAGAGAAGGAGAGGGAGAGAAGGAGAGGGAGAGAAGGAGAGGGAGAGAAGGAGAGGGAGAGAAGGAGAGGGAGAGAAGGAGCGGGAGAGAAGGAGAGGGAGAGAAGGAGCGGGAGAGAAGGAGAGGGGGAGAAGGAGAGGGAGAGAAGCAGAGGGAGAGAAGGAGAGGGAGAGAAGGAGAGGGAGAGAAGGAGAGGGAGAGAAGGAGCGGGAGAGAAGGAGAGGGAGAGAAGGAGCGGGAGAGAAGGAGAGGGAGAGAAGTAGAGGGAGAGAAGGAGCGGGAGAGAAGGAGAGGGAGAGAAGGAGCAGAAGAGAAGGAGAGGGGGAGAAGGAGAGGGAGAGAAGGAGAGGGAGAGAAGGAGAGGAAGAGAAGGAGAGGGTGAGAAGGAGAGGTAGAGAAGGAGAATGTGAGAAGGAGAACGTGAGAAGGAGAATGTGAGAAGGAGAGAGGGTGAGAAAATGATACGGAATATGGTAGCGTGAATGTAAATGGTTCTCTACAGGTGACATGTGATGAATCGCCTGGAAGATTAATCAAGCTGCAGAAAAAGCGCAGACTAATGACGAAAGATGGCTCAAAGTGATTTGTTAGTCATTTGTGTTGATTATATGGGGATATGATTTAATCCAGTGCCTGTTTTCCTGCAAAGCAGGTTTAGTAAGCACTTTTGGTTTTTGCTCTATCGCGTGGCTATAGTAGATTCTCGCTCGTAAAAACGGTTTCTCTGTTGTCTAACGCAGCGTAAAAAGCTTCTCTAATTAAAGCGACGTTAACAAATTTTAGGTTCCTAGTTTGCTGAAGTTTTTTATACACAATTATAGTCCAATAGTTTTCATATGTTATTGTTATTTAATTCACTAAAATTTCCTGGATGCAATCAATGTATTTCTGTTTCTATGGGAAGACTGAGGAAGTACTCGTAATTTGTTAGGGAAAGAAATTATCCCATTCCAAGTCTGGTCCAGATGCACTGAAGCAATCCGACTGTCTGTCTCACAAGACTTAGGCCAGGCCAGAAAAAAACAGGGTATTATATTAAGCAAAAAAATTTTTTACTGACGTTACACCTTGTACATAATCCGCTTTATACGAATGCCCAACTCTTGGAATCGAGTCGACTACTCACATCTCTCCAGGTCGGCAATTGGCACCATGCAGGTCCGCCAGGTGCCAAGGTTGTCGCTGCAGCGCGGCACGCAGAGCGGATTTTGCACTTGAACGAATCGGCATCGGCCGGGGCCCCAGGAGGTCTGGCTGACTGATGCCGGTCCAGCCTTTTGTCGCTGTTCCTCGTCCCGTTTATCACCTGGCGATGTCGCACAGCTGGCGGCTGGCTGACCGTGGAAGGCGACCTCTGCTCGAACACCTGGAACGCCGGTGAGATCCAGCTGAACGGTAGCCAAGGCTGTTGATGCTTGGCACGGAGACCGAGCCGTCAGGCGTCGAACGGGCACCGCCCGAGGCCGTCGCGCCGACTGCTGCTGACAGGCAGCGTCCGAGGCAGTTCGACGAAGCTGATGACGCCGGCAGGACGTAGGCATTGAGCTGATGTCGACGGATGCTCCGTTGACACGCACATCGTCGGCATCAGCGGCTGCGTCGGCCATTTGATAAAAGTCGGCGAATGCCGGCAGTCGACCGACGCGAACTTTGGCGCGACGCCGCGAGGAGGAAGACATGAGCGGCGAGTCGCTTCGACGGCTGGGAGATCCGGCCGCCAGGACTGCCCGGAGATGCTTCTGCCGCTGCTTCTGCGGTTCTTTGACAATTTCTTAAAACGCCGCGCGTCGACCTTGACTCGATAGTGTTAGCTTCAATGTCACCAGGCCATTTAGGTCTGGACTGGCCTCTACAAGATCTGAGCCTCAAGCTAGAAGTGGTCTCCCCAACGGTCTAAACAGTTAGACAATTAAGTAGAAAAAAAACAGATCGAGTGAGCGGGAGGCTGCGGGAATGGCTGACAACGAATACCCGAAACCGCTCCGGGTATTCGTTCTCTCTCTTCGTCTCTCAGCCCCCTACCGTCCTCCCCTCCTCCCCCCAAGGAGGTAAACTGGTGAGGTGGGCCTTGTTGAATTGCTTCGGGTTGAGAGCGAATCGGGACAAGCCTTGCTTTTCGAGGAATGAACGCGTGGAGACGGAGAGACAGAGAGAGAAGAATGACGCATGAGAAAAAAGTGTGCCGTGCTGTGTTTTCCTCTATTACGACTACGAGAGTATTATTCTTGATCTTAGTTCTCTTCTTGCCCCACCCCGAGAAAGCAGCCTCTTTTCTCTAACCCCTCCATCGAGTTTTTGAGAGCTGTGCAGCGAACGGGCTCTCTAAAATACTCACTAGTAGCTACGAGCGTGAGCGTATATGCGAACGGAGCTGTCCCATCAATTCCTTCTCATTAGAAACTTTGCACAGCCGATTGAAACAGAGCGATATAGAGATAGAGAGAGAACAACAGGCTAAATATTAATTAGGCTGCTCAAAACGTCTTAATTTGCGCGTTCCATTTTGACGTTCGGGCACCTGTACCGAAGAAAAGATAACTGCTGCTGCTGCTACTAGTTCGCAGTTGCTTTTCTAATACATCGCTTTTCTAGGCCAACTCCGAAGTAATTTTATTTAGGAGTGGCAGGAAGAAGTTTTACAAAAAGATTTGCTCCGAACAGAGCATTTAATAATATGACATCACCAAGGCACACCTTTTTTATCTCCATAAATTTAATGTTTAATTTTTTACTTTTCCTATTTGATGAAGCGTGAGAACTTTCTTTAGAACTTTCAATACTTTTCTACGGTCGCATTTTTATTCACTCGTGGGAAAACCGAAACCGAAACAGAAACTATCGAGTTATAGAAGAACTTTCTTAGAAGTTCTTGTATAATTAATCTCAATCGGAAACTGAAAGTTAGGTGCCACGCAAGTCAATGCCTACATTTTTTATATGCACCTTTCCTACCTGTGGTAATTAAATGAATGCTATTCATTTGTGAAATGTTTTCAATTCTTTTCAATTTCTCTTTTCAAATTTTAATCTGTACCTCCTTACATTCTACTAATGAGTAGCACAATCTCCATGACCGATATGTATAGAAAAAAATGGATGGAGACGAGATTCAGCTTAAATGCTAAGTAACTGTGTAAAAAAATTGCTTAGGAAGACAGAAAATCTCAAGAAAATAGCATAAAAAATATTTCCAGGCTATATTTATTTATCGTGCATCGTGCTCATGTTTCTATACAAAATACAACGTAGAGGTTTTTTGGTAAAAAGTATTTAGCAGAGCGTGGTTTCGATCCACGGACCTCTGGGTTATGGGCCCAGCACGCTTCCACTGCGCCACTCTGCTTGAGGAAGACGAGAACCAGTTGGATATTTTAAAATGAGTTCACTCTTCTGAACATCTGAGTGTATAACATAGGTATTAAGACTCGTGTTTAGGTCATTCTTTAATTCTGCAACATACTATGCAATCTACCATTGTTAAATAGTCTAGCCAACAAGTGAGTCAAAATAATGGAGATTTTACCATAGACAATTGACAATCAGGGTGCAATAATGCGCCAAAAATGCACGCTGGCGGCTTTCAGCGTGCAATAATGGAACTTTAATTTTACCGGTTGGGTGCCGAGCAAGTTAATGGCGGTCGATCGAGGCGCGTAGCGCCGAGATCGTAATCGCCATTAACTGCGAGGCAGCCAACCGGTAAAAGCATTATAAGGCTTCAGGCCATAGACAAATCAACTCCCCCTATAACGCTATCTGGCGGCTGTCGGTCGACAAGCAACGGCGTTATAGGGGGAGTTGATTTGTCTATGGCCTGAAGCCTTATAATGCTTTTACCGGTTGGTAAAATACTTTAATTGATAATTAAAAGAAACAAATATAAGCGTCCAAATTTTGTCAGCTTCTGGCTCATGGCGGATTGGCGCAGTTTGTGCCATAGACATGCCATTATCGCTGAGTGATCGTTTATACCATATAATACGTTGCTGAAGCCTTATAATGCAACAACACAAACTTTATATTTTACGAAAAGCAAACGTAGCAAAGTTGAACATAAAGTTGAACACAAAGTTGAACTCGTTGAACATTTTCAACGAGCCAGTGTCTAGTAGTCAGTGCTCTAGTTGTAACTCGAAAACTCAGTAACTCACTCAGTGCTCATCAGTACTCACTGATCACCGAATTTGAAGTTGCAATTGCTGAAACTACCACTCAGATGAATATCTAGCTCCGGTCGAACAGTATCGGCCGAAGATGCTTGAACGTCAACCTTGACATTTCCACCGTAGTCAAGCCGGTTATGAAATTGTCCGGGAATTGAGACAGATGAATCATGTTTTCATATGAACGCGCGCACTGAGACGAAAAAATATCGCGCTGTAGGGAGAGAAAGATATTCCTTGCCTCCCTCAACCCTGTTCTTTGCAAATTGCCATAGACAAAAATTAATAGCCACTGTTGGCTAGTCAATATGACAATGCACATTAAACTACCGTGATCTTATATGAAATCCGAATTGCTTATTTTTGTTTTGTTTTGCTTACGAGCGTATTTTCCTCTTGAGCCGCGCCGAATGCGGTGCAGCCATCGGGAGTGTCGCGGCAAAGCCCCCACATTGGAACCATAGACAAATTTTCCATAAATTTAAGACAGTACTAGCTAGACGAAATCCGAATTACTTTGTTTTGTAGCTTTCACTTTAACCACACCGCGATGGAAGAAGAATTTGATAGCGACAATACTGTCTATTACTGACCACGGTGTCAAGTCTATCATCATTGATCGAGCGAAAATCGAAATTCTGTTTAAATGAGTTTGTGAAACGTTTAATGCACTGCCTATTATTGAAAGAAACTAAATATGTTTCCTATATAATCCTACTAATTGTCTATAGTTTTGCTAGAAAATTGTCTTTTTGTTGCTTCGTTAAACAGCATATAATTCCTGCTATTTTTGTTGCATTTAAATAGACTGTTTAGTTCTGTTTAGTCTATGGTTCAAACTGCTTTCATTTCGGGACCATCAAACGATTTGATGGTCCTGGAATTATAGCACTTTAAGCCATAGACTAGGCGTTCCTGGCAAAGAATGAGCCCAATAACTGTCAATAAAATAAGCAGTCGGATTTTATAGACTTGTCTTTCATTGTCTATGACCTGAAAGGGGTCTATGGAGCAATCAATTTGAGAATTTGGGCGCGCTATTAATCCTTTCCGTACAGTTGTGCAAGCCTTTGAAAATAACAGATTTCATTAGACAAACATATAGATATGGCAGACGAAGAAATTAGCGAGCAGAGCAGTGACGAATGTTTTGCTGCAGTGGATGAGCAGAATCCTGCAGGGCGAGAACCCTGTCGCAAGATAAGCAGAGAAAAGTAGGACCTGATTGTCGGCTGCCATCGAGAGAGGTGATAGTGCTGATCACATTTCGCGATGGCTATCCTATCAGGCGTCGCTATGAAATCACGGGAGATGGGAGAGCATCAAAACTGGAAGGGAAGAGCAACAATATTTATACATATTACCAATATTTCAAAAATAATATATAAAATTTTAAGCGCCTTAAAATGCAGCAAAAGAAATTATTTACAGTGCTGCTGATTTCTAATTATATATTCGGAAACTAATAAGAAAACAGCTAGTAACGGAAAGTGCACACTTCGTTTTCGTTAACAGCCAAGGTAACGGGAAAAAGTAACGCTGAAAAATTAACGATCAGTACCAAATTGGTAACTATAGCTTAACCAGTAACGCGCATGAAATCGAGCATCGAAGAATCGTCGTGATGGTCATTTTGACTAATCTCAGACAAAAAGTGTAGTTCGATCGTTAAGCTTAACTCCGTTGAGTGCATTGACTGCTAGCTGCATGTTTCCAGTTTATAAGCGGTGGAATCGGTGCCATTGAAATGCTTTCTTTTCCTTAATTTACGGATCCATCTTGTTCTATGTATAGCTCCTAGTTTAGTCTATTGGCTACAACCCTAACAACAGTAGGCCCCTAGCACAGACCACAACAATGGCATCTATGGCGGAAACCCAAGCATAAAAAGTGTGTTATAAAATCATAAAAGTCATTAGCGAAAGCGAGCCTTTCACTGTTAAAGAAAGGACTGTGATAAACGAAGTCATCATCAGGCATCATCATTCTCAAGCATAGGTCTCCCTATATGCTCCCCCGAAGGTCTCCCGAAGAAGCTGTGCCAGCTAGGCCTGTGAGGATCATAGTGAATGCCCGGATGTCTTTCCGAGTTTCTTCAGGAGGAATTTTCGGAGCCGGGTGGATGCAGAATCGGGACTGCATGCTGCTCTGGATTGGCAGCAGTTTGTGGTTCCTCCATCGGGTGTGTTTAAGGTTAGTGGCCCAGTTATTAATCTGGCCATTAATCACGGTATTTTTTTGGATAGGTCGGGACCCAACGCGGAGCTGGCACCTCCATGTTTTGCCAGATAGCCACCAGCTCGTTTCGAGGAAAACCAGCATTGCCTGGCCGGTATCCATTTGGAGTCTGACGGTGTTTTTACCAGCCAGGTTGTTGAGCTGTCGGACATAGTCGGAGACTGTCAGAGAGTGAGAGAGGTGGTAGTTGTATGACAGAGGTCCTGCAGGGCAGCCTGGCTGTCGGAATGGAAGATGATTGTCTTGTCTAAAAAACTTTTTTGGCTCAGTTCCGCGGCGCAGAAGCTGATGGCAAGGACTTTGTTCTGAAAAACACAATCAAATATTTTCCAGTGTGTTGGGTACGTTTAGCAATGACACGCGCGTTGAGACCATGAAGCCGACATTGCTGTCTTTCATGGATCCTTCTGCGTAGCAGTGGACCTCCTGGACTCTACAGGGGTTAATAGCTTGATCCCTGGTTGGAATGAGAACCTTAAAACGATGCAGAAGGTTGAGTGTGCGCGGTTCCACGTCCGTTAGGATCGACACAGTGATTCCATTGTACGTCGTCCCCACGTCTTTTAGGCAGAGTCCGTGTGTGGGTGAGAGTTTTCGCTTCGGTGCTGCAAGGTGCGGATTAAAGCGCACCCCAGCGTCGAGGAGGCGCCTGGTGTTTTTTGCAGCCTCACCTCAATTAGCGGGAGGATATTTTTTTAGATGGCGATTAGACCGTCAAAAGGTGCAGATGGCTGGGCGCTCATAATCGTGCGGCCATGCACTCTCCACAGCGTCCCATGGCAGGTCTTGAGCTGCAGGGTGCTGACCCAGGGCGCAGATGACGCAGGGCGCGTACGAGACAACCGGTCTAACTGCAGTTTAGTCTGTGTAGATCCACATCAAATGACTTACAAAATGATTTATGTCCCTATGAGAGCAAAATCATAGATTAGTGAAGGTAGTAAAAATTAAGCTAGACGAATTTCGGAATTCTATCGATTATTTATTCGATGGATTCTTAAAGGAACAAGGGAATTTGCTTTCACAAACTCTTATACATTTTACTACAACAGTTTACTCTGATCACGCACATTATATCGTTTTTTCATCCGATGCGCACCATTTCAATCTCGCGTCTTTCAATGATTTATTTTAGGTGCTATTATTGGGGTGGAGGTAACAGACAGTCGAATGCAGAATAAGTGCCATTAAGTGGCTATAAATTCAGTCCTCAGATAATTAATGGTATTAACAAAAAGTTTTTTTTCTGCACTAAAGATTTAATGGCATGCTACTTATCTAACTAATATGTATCAATTACTAGTAATCTATGGAAAAAATACTGCAGTATATCTCTTTTCAAATACTGTTGTTTCATTGTTTACAATACTTTCAGTTTAAGTTTAAGATTTTCTTCTGAAAGCAAAATTATCTGAAAAGTAAAACCGATGGAAAATATATCACACAGTTATCAAGCCAATTACCAGGATTTCAGAGTAGTATTAACAAATGTATAGCCATATTCTCGCCTTAGCCTAGGCTTAGGCTATCCATTTTCATGGCTTAAACTGTTAATGTATTTTAAATATGATGGGTATTGCCTTCGATTGTTTTTTGACCTGATTCCTTTTAGGGGCCTACTATTAATTACACATCATGTATAAGTTTATAGGCCTAGTTTAATATATAATGAAAAATATGATTTTGTTTGAAATTTTATGTGGCCCTAAACCTATTTTAATGTTTTATACATTGATATTAAGATTATGATAAGACATACAGTGAATACTCCTATGATGTAATAACTAGAAGTCTAGGTTTTACTGTATGTTTCACCTATAAATATAGCTTTGACAATTGTTAGGCCATTTCCAGAAGTGTCTAGGCACATATTGTTCTTAATATATTTTAGCTATAGCATCTATTATGATCATATCTTCCATAGTCTAGAAGGTAGCCTATATGTCACACTAGTTTAGGGTACATTTTGGGTCTTCAATGGTTGTTGGTGTACACTTGGAATACATTCAAACATGTAAATCAAGTTGGTAGGGGGCCTATACAAACTAGTTTCAATCTGTCAGGTATAGATGGATAATATTGCTATCTACTTGGCATATACAAGCACTAAGTTGCAAGTAAATGTGACTGTTCAATAAAAAGAAAAAATCTTGCTTTTAAATAAAATATGCTAGCATTAAGTAAAATAATATTTACTCAACATTTATTTATTTAAAAAAGTCTGTATACTTTTTTAAATCTTGAAAATGTAATTTTGCTTTTAAATAGGCTTTTATAAACATATTTTTTAATTTCTGAGCAAAATATTGTGTCAGTGACAATAGTATATTTAGACCGAAGATTAAGCAGTATGTTACTTTCTTCAGCAATCAAAGTAGCAAATATAAATAACTAGAGTTCCACTGTAGCTATTGATATGGCTCCGGGAAGTTGCAAATAAAGACATAGTTAAATATGGATCTGGAACTTCTGTTTCCTATATCTAGTTTCCTTGTCTTGAGTTTTCAAATTTATTGTACACTAGAGTCAGTAAAACAAACAGCACAGAGACAATAGAAATATATTAAGATCCCAAAATTAGTCTATGGGAAAAGTTTGTAGATATGGATATGGATACAGATGCTGTAAAATTTTGTTTTTCGTGGAACTCTAATAAAAACAAATGTAAATATACATTTTCTGTGTATTCTAAATTTTAATTATAAATCTAAATTTCTAACTTATAAATCTAATTACTTGTATTCTAAATTTTTGGACTCATCAAAATTGTGTATTGCTGTACATATTAGTTGAAATAGTCGAACATTTTAAATCTAGGCGATTAGGAATTTAGTTGGGGTTCATTTTTATGCACCCATGTTGCTTAACACATAGCTCCAATGTTCCAATAAGTAAGACTGGTCAAAGTTAAGACAGGTTTAATTATTATCATTATCATTATCATTGAGTGGGCTTGTAACCCTTAGACTTCTGACCAAGACTCAAGAAGTTAGGAGTTGGAATCTCAGCCCAACATGAACTAATTTTGTCATTTAGCAGGTCACCTAAATCTCACTTGCTCCATTTATCTATACTAAAAAATTATATTAGCATTAACTGGGATAGCAGTTAACAATGTGATTTTTTACTTCTAAGAAGTGAAATGATTGCATAATAATTATTCATAATGCGCTAGATTTTTGTAGTTTCTTAGTAGTCTCAAGAAAAAAAACTATTTAAAATAGAAATTAGCAACAAAAAATTATAGGAAAATTTTCTAGCAAATTTTTTAGCTTTCCTGTAACATTCATATTTGTTACCATCTACTGTCGACTTATAAAGTACTTAACAAGTTAGTCCAGTCTCTAAATTTTACTTCTTAACTAATTGCTAGTTAGAAACAAATATTGTGTATATTCATATGTTTTCTTTTGTCTGCCACTTAATTTACTTATCTTAAAAAAAATTCCAGCTATTTTCAAGGTAACGAAAAAAACATTAAAAAGATGATCGAGGAACACTCATTTGGCATTTTGCCCATCACCTGCCACTGCTTCAACAAAGACTGTAGCCAATTGGCCCTGTCGCCAAATTCTAACAATGTCGATATCTATACAAAGTCCGGCGGTAAGTGGCTAAAAGGCCAGACCCTTGAAGAGCACAGCGAACGTGTAACCAGTGTGGACTGGGCGCCAAGCACTGATAGGCTAGTCACCGCTAGCGCTGATCGCAATGCTCACGTGTGGACTCGCGACTCTGCCGGACTATTTCGTCCAACTCTGGTTCTGCTGCGCATAGACCGGGCTGCCACTGTGGTGAAATGGTCCCCATTGGAAAATAAGTTTGCTGTTGGCAGCGGTGCCAAACTGGTCTCCGTCTGCCATTTTGAGCCTGTAAGTTTGCCCCACTGTAACTGAACTGTAATTGTGGATTGCAGTCTGTAATCGACATGGCTGTAGTCTGTAATGTCCATGGTTGCAGTCTGTAATCGACATGGCTGTAGTCTGTAATTGACATGGTTGCAGTCTGTAATGTCCATGGTTGCAGTCTGTAATGTCCATTGTTGCAGTCTGTGACTCTGTATTGTCCATGGTTGCAGTCTGTATTGTCCATGTTTGCAGTCTGTAATGTCCATGGTTGCAGTCTGTAATGTCCATGGTTGCAGTCTGTAATCGACATGGTTGCAGTCTGTAATGTCCATGGTTGCAGTCTGTAATGTCCATGGTTGCAGTCTGTAATGTCCATGGTTGCAGTCTGTAATCGACGTGGTTGCAGTCTGTAATGTCCATGGTTGCAGTCTCTAATGTCCATGGTTGCAGTCTTTAATTGGCATGGCTGTAGTCTGTAATGTCCATGGTTTGCAGTCTGTAATGTCCATGGTTGCAGTCTTTAATTGGCATGGCTGTAGTCTGTAATGTCCATGGTTGCAGTCTTTAATCGGCATGGCTGTAGTCTGTAATGGTTGCAGTCTGTAATGTCTATGTTTGCAGTCTGTATTGTCCATGGTTTGCAGTCTGTAATGTCCATGGTTGCAGTCTGTATTGTCCATGTTTGCAGTCTGTAATTGACATGTTTGAAGTCTGTAATTGACATGGTTGCAGTCTGTAATGTCCATGGTTGCAGTCTGTATTGTCCATGTTTGCAGTCTGTAATGTCCATGGTTGCAGTCTGTAATGTCCATGGTTGCAGTCTGTAATGTCCATGGTTGCAGTCTGTAATGTCCATGGTTGCAGTCTGTATTGTCCATGTTTGCAGTCTGTAATGTCCATGGTTGCAGTCTGTAATGTCCATGGTTGCAGTCTGTAATGTCCATGGTTGCAGTCTGTAATGTCCATGGTTGCAGTCTGTAATGTCCATGGTTGCAGTCTGTATTGTCCATTGTTGCAGTCTGTAATGTCCATGGTTGCAGTCTGTAATGTCCATGGTTGCAGTCTGTAATGTCCATGGTTGCAGTCTGTAATTGACATGTTTGAAGTCTGTAATTGACATGGTTGCAGTCTGTAATGTCCATGGTTGCAGTCTGTAATGTCCATGGTTGCAGTCTGTAATGTCCATGCTTGCAGTCTGTAGTTTCTATGTCATTCTCGAAGGTTAAAAAAGTACAAAGTATTGATGCCTGCTCGATTGAACAGGAGCACAACTGGTGGGTCTGTAAGCAAATCAAGAAGCCATTCAAGTCCACCGTCACTTGCCTGGCCTGGCACCCGAACAACTGTCTCTTAGCTGTTGGCGCCACCGATTTCAAAGCTCGGGTGGTTAGCGCCTACCTCAAGGAGGCCGACGAGAAGCCGGCCACCACCTGCTGGGGCGGCAATATGAAATTTGGCAGCGTTATGGCCGAATACACCAACGGTGGCAGTGAGTGTTGTACCTAATTATGCACTAATATATACATAATAATTAGTGAATTGTGAATTTCTTCACTTTATTTGCATAACATATTATTCTTTCTATTATCTATCGCAGATTCAGACACATATCGCGGTAAGAAGCTAATTTACAAATGTCGAATTAATATGTGCAGCATATAGAATTTTATTATTTTTTATTTCTAGCTAACTGTGCTCAACTGTCCTTACCTCCAGTCCTTGAGTTGTATTTGATTTTAACCTCTGATAGCTGTATGATGCATCTTTTAGTGGTGTCGTGATGTAAACTTTTTGTGTTGAAACCATCCCCTTTCCCCTATTGCGGACATCTATTGAGGATCTGTGAGGATATCACAGCTGATGTAGTTAATTGGGGATCTGTGAGGATATCACAGCTGATGTAGTTAATTGGGGATCTGTGAGGATATCACAGCTGATGTAGTTAATTGGGGATCTGTGAGGATATCACAGCTGATGTAGTTAATTGGGGATCTGTGAGGATATCACAGCTGATGTAGTTAATTGGGGATCTGTGAGGATATCACAGCCGATGTAGTTAATTGAGGATCTGTGAGGATATCACAGCTGATGTAGTTAAGTGGGGATCTGTGAGGATATCACAGCTGATGTAGTTAATTGGGGATCTGTGAGGATATCACAGCTGATGTAGTTAATTGAGGATCTGTGAGGATATCACAGCAGATGTAGTTAATTGGGGATCTGTGAGGATATCACAGCTGATGTAGTTAATTGGGGATCTGTGAGGATATCACAGCTGATGTAGTTAATTGGGGATCTGTGAGGATATCACAGCCGATGTAGTTAATTGGGGATCTGTGAGGATATCACAGCTGATGTAGTTAATTGAGGATCTGTGAGGATATCACAGCCGATGTATTTAATTGAGGATCTGTGAGGATATCACAGCTGATGTAGTTAATTGGGGATCTGTGAGGATATCACAGCTGATGTAGTTAATTGGGGATCTGTGAGGATATCACAGCTGATGTAGTTAATTGGGGATCTGTGAGGATATCACAGCCGATGTAGTTAATTGGGGATCTGTGAGGATATCACAGCCCATGTAGTTAATTGAGGATCTGTGAGGATATCACAGCCGATGTAGTTAATTGGGGATCTGTGAGGATATCACAGCTGATGTAGTTAATTGGGGATCTGTGAGGATATCACAGCTGATGTAGTTAATTGGGGATCTGTGAGGATATCACAGCCGATGTAGTTAATTGGGGATCTGTGAGGATATCACAGCTGATGTAGTTAATTGGGGATCTGTGAGGATATCACAGCCGATGTTGTTAATTGGGGATCTGTGAGGATATCACAGCCGATGTAGTTAATTGAGGATCTGTGAGGATATCACAGCCGATGTAGTTAATTGGGGATCTGTGAGGATATCACAGCCGATGTAGTTAATTGGGGATCTGTGAGGATATCACAGCTGATGTAGTTAATTGGGGATCTGTGAGGATATCACAGCCGATGTTGTTAATTGGGGATCTGTGAGGATATCACAGCCGATGTAGTTAATTGGGGATCTGTGAGGATATCACAGCCGATGTTGTTAATTGGGGATCTGTGAGGATAATACAGCCGATATGATATCACTAAAATGTACAAGGTATTTTACATTTCTGACTCACACTCATTTGGCAATTGTCTCTCGGTGTTAATGGTGATAAGTAAAGTAAATTTATTTTACTCGTTCCTAGTTTCTTAAACCTTTTTGCCAGCTTGTGTTGCATGAAGAAGAAAAAAAATTTTAAACCTTGTTTTTACTGTAAAATGTGAGGATTTTGCGGAAAATCGTGGAGAATGGATTTTTTTCTTCTATATGTGATGTTGTGTTGCATAAATGAATGTTGTCTGTTACCGTTTTTCGCATATTCTTCTCTAATCGGTTCTGTCCTGTTTTTTACTATTAGAACTGGTGTCTAAAGTGCACATTTATCTGCTTCGATTCCCCACCCAACGAACTGATCTGGAATCTGCTGAATTCTTATTTAAGCAGGTTTTTTTAATAATAACAAAATCTAAAGCAATGAAATTTGCCACTTCTACCAGGCGGTTGGATTCGCGATGTCGCCTTCAATCGCGACGGCAGCCTCCTAGCCTGGGTGTCGCACGACTCCTCCGTGTCTGTTGCTAACGGCTCAACTCAGGCTGTAACGATTTTGCGCTTCCCCATGCTGCCAATGCTCACCTGCTGCTGGCTGAGCGACACCGCCCTAGTAGCGGCCGGGCACGACTGCTACCCGGTGCTATTCGGCTACAATGCCGCCGACGGACTATCCATTGTAGGCCAGTTGGACATGTCGGCTGATCAGTCTGGGGAATCCGCCAAGATGACCGCCAAGACTATGTTTGGCAATATGGATCGCATGGCTACGGAGGATAGCGTTGAAAAGCTAAGCACAGTTCATCAGAATTCCATCAAGTGAGTTGCGTCCTTCTAGACCGTGGGATTTAAGTCATAGTCATCCCAGATCCTCAGGTTGGAGTCATAGTCATCCCCAATCCTCAGGTGGGAGTCATAGTCATCCCAGATCCTCAGGTTGGAGTCATAATCATCCCTGATCCTCAGGTTGGAGTCATAATCATCCCCAATCCTCAGGTTGGAGTCATAATCATCCCAGATCCTCAGGTTGGAGTCATAATCATCCCTGATCCTCAGGTTGGAGTCATAATCATCCCAGATCCTCAGGTTGGAGTCATAATCATCCCCAATCCTCAGGTTGGAGTCATAGTCATCCCAGATCCTCAGGTTGGAGTCATAATCATCCCCAATCCTCAGGTTGGAGTGATAATCATCCCCAATCCTCAGGTTGGAGTCATAATCATCCCCAATCCTCAGGTTGGAGTGATAATCATCCCCAATCCTCAGGTTGGAGTCATAATCATCCCCAATCCTCAGGTTGGAGTGATAATCATCCCCAATCCTCAGGTTGGAGTGATAATCATCCCCAATCCTCAGGTTGGAGTCATAATCATCCCCAATCCTCAGGTTGGAGTGATAATCATCCCCAATCCTCAGGTTGGAGTGATAATCATCCCCAATCCTCAGGTTGGAGTGATAATCATCCCCAATCCTCAGGTTGGAGTCATAATCATCCCCAATCCTCAGGTTGGAGTCATAATCATCCCCAATCCTCAGGTTGGAGTCATAATCATCCCCAATCCTCAGGTTGGAGTGATAATCATCCCCAATCCTCAGGTTGGAGTCATAATCATCCCCAATCCTCAGGTTGGAGTGATAATCATCCCCAATCCTCAGGTTGGAGTCATAATCATCCCCAATCCTCAGGTTGGAGTGATAATCATCCCCAATCCTCAGGTTGGAGTCATAATCATCCCAGATCCTCAGGTTGGAGTCATAGTCATCCCAGATCCTCAGGTTGGAGTGATAATCATCCCCAATCCTCAGGTTGGAGTCATAATCATCCCTGATCCTCAGGTTGGAGTGATAATCATCCCCAATCCTCAGGTTGGAGTCATAATCATCCCCAATCCTCAGGTTGGAGTCATAATCATCCCAGATCCTCAGGTTGGAGTCATAATCATCCCCAATCCTCAGGTTGGAGTCATAATCATCCCTGATCCTCAGGTTGGAGTGATAATCATCCCCAATCCTCAGGTTGGAGTCATAATCATCCCCAATCCTCAGGTTGGAGTCATAATCATCCCAGATCCTCAGGTTGGAGTCATAATCATCCCCAATCCTCAGGTTGGAGTCATAATCATCTTCAATACTCAGGTTGGAGTCATAGTCATCTTCAATACTCAGGTTGGAGTCATAGTCATCTTCAATACTCAGGTTGGAGTCTGAGGATACTGAGGATCTAATCATCCCAGATCCTCAGGTTGGAGTCATAATCATCCCCAATCCTCAGGTTGGAGTCATAATCATCCCCAATCCTCAGGTTGGAGTGATAATCATCCCCAATCCTCAGGTTGGAGTCATAATCATCCCAGATCCTCAGGTTGGAGTGATAATCATCCCCAATGATTGGGGATGAGTCATAATCATCCCCAATCCTCAGGTTGGAGTCATAATCATCCCTGATCCTCAGGTTGGAGTGATAATCATCCCCAATCCTCAGGTTGGAGTGATAATCATCCCCAATCCTCAGGTTGGAGTCATAATCATCCCCAATCCTCAGGTTGGAGTCATAGTCATCCCAGATCCTCAGGTTGGAGTCATAATCATCCCAGATCCTCAGGTTGGAGTCATAATCATCCCCAATCCTCAGGTTGGAGTCATAATCATCCCTGATCCTCAGGTTGGAGTGATAATCATCCCCAATACTCAGGTTGGAGTGATAATCATCCCAGATCCTCAGGTTGGAGTCATAATCATCCCTGATCCTCAGGTTGGAGTCATAATCATCCCCAATCCTCAGGTTGGAGTGATAATCATCCCCAATCCTCAGGTTGGAGTGATAATCATCCCCAATCCTCAGGTTGGAGTCATAATCATCCCCAATCCTCAGGTTGGAGTCATAGTCATCCCAGATCCTCAGGTTGGAGTCATAATCATCCCAGATCCTCAGGTTGGAGTCATAATCATCCCCAATCCTCAGGTTGGAGTCATAATCATCCCTGATCCTCAGGTTGGAGTGATAATCATCCCCAATACTCAGGTTGGAGTGATAATCATCCCAGATCCTCAGGTTGGAGTCATAATCATCCCTGATCCTCAGGTTGGAGTCATAATCATCCCAGATCCTCAGGTTGGAGTCATAGTCATCCCAGATCCTCAGGTTGGAGTGATAATCATCCCCAATCCTCAGGTTGGAGTCATAATCATCCCCAATCCTCAGGTTCGAGTCATAATCATCCCCAATCCTCAGGTTGGAGTCATAATCATCCCCAATCCTCAGGTTGGAGTCATAATCATCCCCAATCCTCAGGTTGGAGTCATAATCATCCCAGATCCTCAGGTTGGAGTCATAATCATCCCCAATCCTCAGGTTGGAGTCATAATCATCCCTGATCCTCAGGTTGGAGTGATAATCATCCCCAATCCTCAGGTTGGAGTCATAATCATCCCCAATCCTCAGGTTGGAGTCATAATCATCCCAGATCCTCAGGTTGGAGTCATAATCATCCCCAATCCTCAGGTTGGAGTCATAATCATCTTCAATACTCAGGTTGGAGTCATAGTCATCTTCAATACTCAGGTTGGAGTCATAGTCATCTTCAATACTCAGGTTGGAGTCATAATCATCTTCAATACTCAGGTTGGAGTCATAATCATCTTCAATACTCAGGTTGGAGTCATAATCATCTTCAATACTCAGGTTGGAGTCATAATCATCTTCAATACTCAGGTTGGAGTCATAGTCATCTTCAATACTCAGGTTGGAGTCATAATCATCTTCAATACTCAGGTTGGAGTCAAATTCATCTTCAATACTCAGGTTGGAGTCATAGTCATCTTCAATACTCAGGTTGGAGTCATAATCATCCCCAATCCTCAGGTTGGAGTCATAATCATCCCCAATCCTCAGGTTGGAGTCATAGTCATCCCCAATCCTCAGGTTGGAGTCATAGTCATCCCCAATCCTTAGGTTGGAGTCATAGTCATCCCAGATCCTCAGGTTGGAGTCATAATCATCCCCAATCCTCAGGTTGGAGTGATAATCATCCCCAATCCTCAGGTTCGAGTCATAATCATCCCCAATACTCAGGTTGGAGTCATAATCATCCCCAATCCTCAGGTTCGAGTCATAATCATCCCTGATCCTCAGGTTGGAGTCATAATCATCCCTGATCCTCAGGTTGGAGTCATAATCATCCCTGATCCTCAGGTTGGAGTCATAATCATCCCCAATCCTCAGGTTCGAGTCATAATCATCCCCAATCCTCAGGTTCGAGTCATAATCATCCCCAATACTCAGGTTGGAGTCATAATCATCCCTGATCCTCAGGTTGGAGTGATAATCATCCCCAATCCTCAGGTTCGAGTCATAATCATCCCTGATCCTCAGGTTCGAGTCATAATCATCCCTGATCCTCAGGTTGGAGTCATAATCATCCCCAATCCTCAGGTTCGAGTCATAATCATCCCTGATCCTCAGGTTCGAGTCATAATCATCCCCAATCCTCAGGTTCGAGTCATAATCATCCCTGATCCTCAGGTTGGAGTCATAATCATCCCTGATCCTCAGGTTGGAGTCATAATCATCCCTGATCCTCAGGTTGGAGTCATAATCATCCCCAATCCTCAGGTTCGAGTCATAATCATCCCTGATCCTCAGGTTCGAGTCATAATCATCCCCAATCCTCAGGTTCGAGTCATAATCATCCCTGATCCTCAGGTTGGAGTCATAATCATCCCCAATCCTCAGGTTGGAGTCATAATCATCCCAGATCCTCAGGTTGGAGTCATAATCATCCCCAATCCTCAGGTTCGAGTCATAATCATCCCCAATACTCAGGTTGGAGTCATAATCATCCCCAATCCTCAGGTTGGAGTCATAATCATCCCCAGATCCTCAGGTTGGAGTCATAATCATCCCCAGATCCTCAGGATGGAGTCATAGTCATCCCAGATCCTCAGGTTGGAGTCATAATCATCCCCAGATCCTCAGGTTGGAGTCATAATCATCCCCAGATCCTCAGGTTGGAGTCATAATCATCCCCAATCCTCAGGTTGGAGTCATAATCATCCCCAATCCTCAGGTTGGAGTCATAATCATCCCCAATCCTCAGGTTGGAGTCATAATCATCCCCAATCCTCAGGTTGGAGTCATAATCATCCCCAATCCTCAGGTTGGAGTCATAATCATCCCCAGATCCTCAGGTTGGAGTCATAATCATCCCCAATCCTCAGGTTGGAGTCATAATCATCCCCAATCCTCAGGTTGGAGTCATAGTCATCCCAGATCCTCAGGTTGGAGTCATAATCATCCCCAATCCTCAGGTTCGAGTCATAATCAGTTTTGAGTAGCTTTCAGTAAGCTATTCAGTTGTAAAGATGTCATCTTACCCATAGTTTTCATCGAGGCTCTTATTTTTTTGTTTGTCTCGCCCCACTATAGCCAGCTGGCCGTCATTAAGCTCGATGGCAGTCGGGTTCGTCAGTTCTCCACTGTAGGCGTAGACGGCCGCCTCGTCATCTGGGACACCGACACCATCCAGAAGAAGATGGCCAATTTGCGCATCTAAGCCCGCTCCGGCTGAATCGTTTTTCTTTACTACTCACGAGCAGTAGTTTACGTGGAGATTTCTAATTGAGGACTGATTATCTACTGCTAAGTAATTATTTTATCATATGTTATTTCAGTATGGCATCATCATTTTTTGGTGCTTTAATTTACATTCACCCCAGTTTCCGATGAAACTTACCTAGAATTCACTGGCTAAAATAATCTAGTTTGAATTCGCCTGAAGCAGTAAAACAAAATCGACGTAATCTTCTTTTTGGCGCGCATTGAAATTAGAAAATAATAGAATATTAGAATCAGACGAATAACTCAAAAAATTGTTTATTTTAAAATCAATAAATTACTATTCTCAGTGTTTTAACTTTAAACTTTTTCCGGTAGAACTTGATTCATTATTCCATAAAATAATACTAAGTTTCGCTTTGTAAGAAAGGTTTTTATTGTGAAAATACTCTGGTACTGTCTGTTTCCTGTCTATTATCCAAGATTTACTGCCTTGGACTTTTAAATAGTTGATTGCGCCTACTGCAGTGTTTGTTATTCAGAATCTTCTTTCAATTAAACAGAATTTTTTCATATTGATTAGATCAAAGTGCACTCAAGAAAACAATGGAATAAACAAAGACTTGTTAATAGAATAGGGAATGCTGTTGAAAACCATTCAATTTTGTTAAATATTGTTTGTCATTTCGAGCTGTTATTACTATCGATTGTGCACTGTGACGAAAACACGTTTTTTTCTTCTAAAAGCACAATTCAATAAATGACTTCTGATTATATCTAAGTGCATACTTATTTATTCATAAACATGGTTATCATTTGTTGATTGGATGGCTACATTATAATTATTTACACTAAAAATATACTACACAATGCTACTAACTGCCAGGCTTTTAAAGTGGCTCATTTTTATTAGTAATATTCAGTAATCATGCGCTCTCTATACTACTTTCATTTTTTCCCTAACGGGTAAGACGATTGATGAAAGTTAAACTGCAAAGTAGTAGACTAGCATTCTACTGTGAATAGACTAGCATTCTACAGTGAATAGACTAGCATTCTACAGTGAATAGACTAGCATTCTACAGTGAATAGACTAGCATTCTACAGTGAATAGACTAGCATTCTACAGTGAATAGAC
Source organism: Macrostomum hystrix (assembly GCA_950097015.1). NCBI lineage: Eukaryota > Metazoa > Platyhelminthes > Macrostomidae > Macrostomum > Macrostomum hystrix. The sequence continues at coordinate 6,325,757 of CATNEN010000025.1, read as the reverse complement.
TAGCATTCTACAGTGAATAGACTAGCATTCTACAGTGAATAGACTAGCATTCTACAGTGAATAGACTAGCATTCTACAGTGAATAGACTAGCATTCTACAGTGAATAGACTAGCATTCTACAGTGAATAGACTAGCATTCTACAGTGAATAGACTAGCATTCTACAGTGAATAGACTAGCATTCTACAGTGAATAGACTAGCATTCTACAGTGAATAGACTAGCATTCTACAGTGAATAGACTAGCATTCTACAGTGAATAGACTAGCATTCTACAGTGAATAGACTAGCATTCTACAGTGAATAGACTAGCATTCTACAGTGAATAGACTAGCATTCTACAGTGAATAGACTAGCATTCTACAGTGAATAGACTAGCATTCTACAGTGAATAGACTAGCATTCTACAGTGAATAGACTAGCATTCTACAGTGAATAGACTAGCATTCTACAGTGAATAGACTAGCATTCTACAGTGAATAGACTAGCATTCTACAGTGAATAGACTAGCATTCTACAGTGAATAGACTAGCATTCTACAGTGAATAGACTAGCATTCTACAGTGAATAGACTAGCATTCTACAGTGAATAGACTAGCATTCTACAGTGAATAGACTAGCATTCTACAGTGAATAGGCCAAAGAGTACATTGCATAGAGCAGCGTGTTGACATGAGTCTATTAATATTAGATTTAATTTGCAGTATCGCCCAGCAGCGCTCACATCGGCCATCTGTCGCCGACTATCAAGCAGTCGGCAGCATCGTCCCCGGTCTCAAGCCAATCATTACCAGACGCTGGGTGTGCCACAAGACGCCACCAGTAAGGACATTCGGGACGCATTTATAAAACAGTCGAAGCTGTGCCATCCGGACTCGCCTGCCGCTTTTGAGTCCACCGATGCTCACGAGAAATTTGTGCGAGTGAACGAAGCCTACACTGTGTTGAGCAAGGCTGATAGCAGGGCAGATTATGACCAACAATTGGGATTAGGGAATAGCAGAGTAGGAGGTCAACACTACGGCGACCCGGCGAATGACCCAGCTTTTGGCTCTCAGCGGCACTACGACTATCATTATCAGCGTAGCAGGCGAGACCAGTTCAACCGGTTCTACTGGGAGGAGGCCATGCGGCGCGGCGAGGGTCCGTTTCCGTCTCGAGAGGAGTACGAGAGAATGGCCGATCGGGTCTATAATAGCTATAGAAGGCAGCAGCAACAGGTGCTTCTGTTGTCCTATTTGCTGACGCGCATGTGCCAGACTAACAGGTCGTAGCTTGGTGATTAGAAGGTCGGGGGTTCGATTCCAAGCAAGACAGTTATGACTCTGCATTGCTTCAGTTCATCCAGCTGTTATTATTTGATCATATATTATTTGGGATGAGGGCGGATAGCTCAGTCAGTAAGGTCTCGGACTCTGGATCAGATAGTCCTGGGTTTGACTCACGACCTAGTCTTGAACTATTCGTGCAGCCTTTGGCAAGCTGCTTTGCCCTGATGTGCACACAGTCTACTCAGCTGCAAATGAGTACCGACATTTCGTCGGGTAATAATACGAGCGTAATTCCAGCGCGTGGAATAAAGCAGTTCTGTGCGGCAATTCTGTGGGGTTTGGATGCTGCCGATATGTTTGGAAAAATAAATTCCATGGCTGACACGCGGCTGTCAACCGGTGTCCGAGAGAGCCGGGAGTACAATAGGTGTGCAGTCCCCACCTGCTAGTGTGCCTGACACACAACACCTGCACTGGCCCTTGGGTCTAGTGTCAATTATTATTATATTATTATTATTTGGGATTAATGTTTGAGGTCGTGTATATAAATCCTAGTTCATTCTAAGAATGCGAGCTTGTAGCCCATTGGTTAAAGATTTGGACTTCTAACTTTGATGCCGGGAGTTCGAATCTCAGCCTAAGGGATGCAAATTGTGTCCTTCAGCAACACACTTAATTCCCCATTTCTTTAGTTCACCGAGCTGAAAAATGGCCACCACAATTAGCTGGGGTAGAAATTTCAGTCCATTGACTGAACAACCATTGAAAGTGCCACGCTATATTATACTTCGTATCAACCAGTTTTTCTCAGATACGACCATGAGTAGTTCGTCAAGACGCCGAAAATCGCTTTCCAAATTTGTAGGCGTCCTCTAAAGGCGCTGGCGGTAGCGAAGACAGCTTCGCGGAGTGGCGCCGTCGAACAGCAGCGCAGGACGAGCAGTTCGCTGAGCAGTTGCGCCAGATTCGCCTGATGCGATTTCGGCGGAGTCGCTTCGGCGATTCGCCGCTGCGATCCACGTCGCCTGCGTCGAATGAATTAGACTTTCTATTTCGAAGGATAACCCCGATTGCACTACTCTTAGTAGTGTTGATTCTCACTAGTAGTTCTTCCGTATAGATTTAATAAATAAGACTACGAGTACCTTTTACGATCGAAGAACTTGTCAGTTTCTGTGTCATTTTTATTCTTTAAACTAGACCTTTACTAATAACCAATTTGGGAGTTGTAGCCAAGTGGTTAGAGCGTCGGACTAACGAATTGAAGGTCAGGGGTTCGATTCCCGACTCCACGGGAACATTTTCTGTTCTTAAGTAAGACACCTAACTATGCGTGGCTTCATTTCACCTGGCTGTTTAATGGGTACCAGAATTAGCTGCGGCTGTTCTGTCGGCAGCACACCTGGTGTAACCAATTATCAAAACTATTTAAATAATCATTAATTTATCATTGCATTTACTGGCCCATTCAAGGGCCTAATATAGATTTCGCCTTCCTAACTTTCAATGTTGTAGTTTTGAAAATGAGATGTTTCTATGTAATTTAAATTTGTTTAACCGAAGAGTTTTCGCCGCTAATTGCATTAAACTGTTGATTAATTAATTATAAATGTCTAATAATAAGAGCGTATACAGTAGTCTGCTACAGTGAACGAAATTAAAATTTTGTTAATGACTTTTTTTTTCTAAAAATGTAACAAAGAGATAAGATCTATCACAAAACAGCCCACCCCCACCTCATCACTGGAGACCACCTCATCACTGGGCACACAACACGTCATCACTGGGCACCCACCACCTCATAACTGGGCACCCACCACCTCATAACTGGGCACCCACCACCTCATAACTGGGCACCCACCACCTCATAACTGGGCACCCACCACCTCATCACTGGAGACCCACCACCTCATCACTGGGCACCCACCACCTCATCACTGGAGACCCACCACCTCATAACTGGGCACCCACCACCTCATAACTGGAGACCCACCACCTCATCACTGGGCACCCACCACCTCATCACTGGAGACCCACCACCTCATAACTGGGCACCCACCACCTCATAACTGGGCACCCACCACCTCATAACTGGGCACCCACCACCTCATAACTGGGCACCCACCACCTCATCACTGGGCACCCACCACCTCATCACTGGAGACCCACCACCTCATCACTGGAGACCCACCACCTCATAACTGGGCACCCACCACCTCATAACTGGGCACCCACCACCTCATAACTGGGCACCCACCACCTCATCACTGGAGACCCACCACCTCATCACTGGAGACCCACCACCTCATAACTGGGCACCCACCACCTCATAACTGGGCACCCACCACCTCATAACTGGGCACCCACCACCTCATCACTGGAGACCCACCACCTCATCACTGGAGACCCACCACCTCATAACTGGAGACCCACCACCTCATCACTGGGCACCCACCACCTCATCACTGGAGACCCACCACCTCATAACTGGAGACCCACCACCTCATCACTGGGCACCAACCACCTCATCACTGGAGACCCACCACCTCATCACTGGAGACCCACCACCTCATCACTGGAGACCCACCACCTCATCACTGGAGACCCACCACCTCATCACTGGAGACCCACCACCTCATCACTGGACACCCACCACCTCATCACTGGGCACCCACCACCTCATAACTGGGCACCCACCACCTCATCACTGGGCACCCACCACCTCATCACTGGAGACCCACCACCTCATAACTGGAGACCCACCACCTCATCACTGGGCACCCACCACCTCATCACTGGGCACCCACCACCTCATCACTGGAGACCCACCACCTCATAACTGGAGACCCGGCCGATGCAGGGTTGTCTATTAAATGTTAAATACTATTATATTTATATAAGAGCGACTGAAAAAACAATATTAACTATTTCTTCATTGCTCTTCAACGCCAACAAAGCGATTATGTCGGCAGCAGCGGCAACAGCAATCGCCGATTGTTCCTCCTCCGAGGAAGCCAGGCTTGAGCGAGTTCGTCGTCAACTGACTGAAGCCGGACAGCTGCACGTGCTGAATAGCTGGACTAGCCTCAAAGGCGAACAGCGCCAGCGGCTTCTACGTCAGCTGGAGCACATCGACTGGCCTGGACTGGCAGTCGCGGTTCGTGACGTCATGTCCGGCCAATCTCCGCGCCTTGGCGAAGGCTACGCCGCACCTCCGGCCTCGGTGTGCGCCGGTCCTGATGGCGGCCTCCGCGACTCCGAGCTGCGCGCCGCCGGATTGGCTGCCGTGGCCGAGGGCCGTGTCGGACTGGTGCTGGTTGCCGGTGGACAGGTGAGACACCAGTTTGGGGACAGGTGAGACACCAGTTAGGGGGCAGGTGAGGCACCAGTTAGGGGACAGGTGAGACACCAGTTAGGGGACAGGTGAGACACCAGTTAGGGGGCAGGTGAGGCACCAGTTAGGGGACAGGTGAGACACCAGTTAGGGGACAGGTGAGACACCAGTTAGGGGGCAGGTGAGACACCAGTCGGTGATAGATTATTTAGAATCGTGGCGTACCATGTGTTCGAATCGTTGCAGGCCACCCGCCTGGGAGCCAGCGGTCCCAAAGGTGCCTACAATGTCGGGCTGCCCAGCGGCAAGTCGCTATTCCAATTGCACGCCGAGAAGGCGCTACGCATTGAAGCCATCGCCGGAGGCGGGCCTGGCCGCTTAGCCTGGTACGTGATGACGTCAGACAGCACGGGCCCTGCTACGGAAGCTGTGTTCCGCAGCGCCGGCTGCTTCGGCCTTCGGCCAGACTGCGTTAGATTCTTTGAGCAAGGCTCCGTGCCATGCGTAGACGCAAAAGGCCTTGCGCTGATGTCCGGTCCAGACTCGGTGCAGACTAGTCCGGATGGCAACGGAGGCCTGTACAGGGCGCTGCGCGACTCAGGCGCTCTGGCCGATATGAGGCGCCGCGGATTGGCCTGCGTGCAGGTTTGTTTTTACTTTTTATCAATCCCCTTATCTATGTTCTCCCTGCGCGTCTAACCTTTCTTCGGTCTACTCGTATATTCCCTGTCTTATCTATTTCACTCTTATCTATTCACTGTCTTATCTATTCCCTGTCTTATCTATTCCCTGTCTTATCTATTCCCTGTCTTATCTATTCCCTGTCTTATCTATTCCCTGTCTTATCTATTCCCTGTCTTATCTATTCCCTGTCTTATCTATTCCCTGTCTTATCCATTCCCTCTCTTATCTATTCCCTCTCTTATCTATTCCCTGTCTTATCTATTCCCTGTCTTATCTATTCCCTGTCTTATCTATTCCCTGTCTTATCTATTCCCTCTCTTATCTATTCCCTGTCTTATCTATTCCCTGTCTTATCTATTCCCTGTCTTATCTATTCCCTGTCTTATCTATTCCCTCTCTTATCCATCGTTTGTCTTATCTATTCCCTCTCTTATCTATTCCCTGTCTTATCTATTCCCTGTCTTATCTATTCCCTGTCTTATCTATTCCCTGTCTTATCCATTCCCTCTCTTATCTATTCCCTCTCTTATCTATTCCCTGTCTTATCTATTCCCTGTCTTATCTATTCCCTCTCTTATCCATCGTTTGTCTTATCTATTCCCTCTCTTATCTATTCCCTGTCTTATCTATTCCCTGTCTTATCTATTCCCTGTCTTATCTATTCCCTGTCTTATCTATTCCCTGTCTTATCTATTCCCTGTCTTATCCATTCCCTCTCTTATCTATTCCCTGTCTTATCTATTCCCTCTCTTATCTATTCCCTGTCTTATCTATTCCCTGTCTTATCTATTCCCTGTCTTATCCATTCCCTCTCTTATCTATTCCCTGTCTTATCTATTCCCTCTCTTATCTATTCCCTCTCTTATCTATTCCCTGTCTTATCTATTCCCTGTCTTATCCATTCCCTCTCTTATCTATTCCCTCTCTTATCTATTCCCTCTCTTATCTATTCCCTGTCTTATATATTCCCTGTCTTATCCATACCCTCTCTTATCTATTCCCTCTCTTATCTATTCCCTGTCTTATCTATTCCCTGTCTTATCTATTCCCTGTCTTATCTATTCCCTGTCTTATCTATTCCCTGTCTTATCTATTCCATGTCTTATCTATTCCCTGTCTTACTTATCCCTCATTATATATCATATCTATCTTAATTCCCGCTGGGACCCAACTCCGACTTTCCTCTTTAAATGGTCCGACACTAAGAAACAGAAAATCGGGTCGATTTATTCCCGATTTTCATCTTCTCGGAACGTTGGTATCGTCGGGTCGATTTTGGTCGGTAGAAAGTAGCAAGAAAAGATGAAAAACAGTGGAAAATGCATCATCGTCTAATTTTAATCGTTTTTTGTCAGACAGAAATTGAAAAATCGGTCCGTAAATGTCGACCACTTATCGATTTTGTAAAAAACCGTAACGACAACTCCGACTTTGACCCGAAATAACTTGGACTTTCATTTGTGGAGAAATGAGCCGGTGTATATCCATCCGATTCTCATCGACATTCAACTGTGTCAATCGGACCAACTTCTTCACGACCTCCGCACGAAATTGCCAGCCCGACTTTCGCCGAAATTCAACTGCATCTATCGGACCAATATGTTCACGACTGTCGCACGGAATTTGACAACAGCGAAAGTCATAAGAATGAGCGTGTCATAAGGAATGAGCGTGTCATAAGAAAGCCTGCACGTATTGAGAAAGAAGTAACTAAGTAAAGACGCTGCCATGGCTGCTTAACAGATCGCAGAACAAAATTCGACCAAGTGCAGGGGTCCAAATTTATTATTATCCCATTGAGAGCGAGAACTGATGAACGTAGAACACGAGTAGAAGAGCATTATAAGTAGTACACAAGAGCATTATAAGTAGAAATCGTAATAACTAAGGGGTATAGAATTGAAATATACAGAATCGACTTAATAGACAGACCATTATTCGAGGTGCGAATTTTTCATATATGTAGATAATTGACAATGTCGCTTGAGTAAAGAGCAATTTGAAAATATATATGGGCCAACTGTGCTTCAACCATTAAAATAGACTTTGTCTAGTAACTGGTGCACGTCTAATTAAGGTGTAGCCGATCTCCCGCCCGTAATTCGGCGCCACCACTTTGCTCCGAACACCGAATGTCTAGGCACACACACCACATAAACGGAAACATCAGTTATTGGATGGCACAAAATCGATTTATGCATCGTCGGCGTCTTCCCTGGCTTCACTAGTGGCCAGACTGGCTGCACTAGTTCCGCTTGTGCTTGCTGATGTCTTTTTCAGAGAGAAAATAAATACATAAGGTCCTTGACAGAAAGCTGTCTAGAGTCTAGACAGACAGTCCGACGGACAGACACAATTATAATGGTTTCGCTGGCCAAGCAGGTCACACAGTGGATGCTTGCGGCGAGGTAGAGGTCGCATGGCCTCGACAGGCGCTTCCGGAGGAGTTTCTCGCATACTGATTGCCCAGAAAGCGCGATCGACCGCGCGATCGACCGGTTTAGGCTGATTGCTCCGATGTTTTCCAGCCACCTGAAGTCGTCTTACAGCTCTCGGGGGATAAGTCCGCAAACCACGCCTCGCAGTCTGGACAGCAGTGCGCGTCCAACTGCAGTCTGTCGGCCTTGGGACAGACATTCAGTCGACTTTCAGCTACCAAGCAGTCTGGCGAAATTCGTGTTAAAGTTGTAGAAATTCGGTTCGAAACTTCAAGTCTAATGAAATTCGGCCAGAAAATGGACCAACAACCTTTAAAATGTCGGACTTAGGTCCCAGCGGGAAAGATTTAAGTTCTATTTTTGGATACATATAGGCTAGTTGTCGACCCTAGCCCCAGTTAAGCTCCTTTTTATTAGTCGATTATTCCAAAATCCCAATTTTTTCAGATTTTCGGCGTCGACAACATCCTGACTCGTGTAGCCGATCCCCTATTCATCGGACATTGCCTGTTGACTCGCGTTGCCATGGCAGCAAAAGTTGTCGAACGCACCCGACCAGAGGAGCGAGTCGGGGTTGTGGCTGCCGATACAGTGTCGGGCGGCTATCGGGTTGTTGAGTACTCGGAGATGCGACCAGAGGATGCGGCCGCCATGGAACCCGACGGTCGGCGTCTGCTGATGCGGGCCGCCAACATCTGCCAGCACTATCTGACGTTGGACGCATTGGAGACTGTCTGTCAGGCTGAGAATGAGTCCAGATTGTTGCCCTATCATGCAGCTAGGAAGAAAGTGCCCTACTGGGACCCAGAGACTGGCCGAATGGTGAGCGGGATTCGAAAATTGCTTGTTTCTAAAAGTGCAATAAAATTGCGTTTTTTCAGTTAACAATGTTTTCTTTTGTCAGCAAAGATTGTAGCTATGGACAATACAGATCGTTATCATGGTCAGTAGTGATGGTTGCTATGGATAATACAGATCGTTGCCATAGTCAGTGATTATGGTTGCTATGGACAATACAGATCGTAGCCATAGTCAGTAGTGATGGTTGCTATGGACAATACAGATCGTTGCCATAGTCAGTGATTATGGTTGCTATGGACAATACAGATCGTAGCCATAGTCAGTAGTGATGGTTGCTATGGACAATACAGATCGTTGTCATGGTCAGTAGTGATGGTTGCTATGGACAATACAGATCGTTGCCATAGTCAGTGATTATGGTTGCTATGGACAATACAGATCGTAGCCATAGTCAGTAGTGATGGTTGCTATGGACAATACAGATCGTTGTCATGGTCAGTAGTGATGGTTGCTATGGACAATACAGATCGTTGCCATAGTCAGTGATTATGGTTGCTATGGACAATACAGATCGTAGCCATAGTCAGTAGTGATGGTTGCTATGGACAATACAGATCGTTGTCATGGTCAGTAGTGATGGTTGCTATGGACAATACAGATCGTTGCCATAGTCAGTGATTATGGTTGCTATGGACAATACAGATCGTAGCCATAGTCAGTAGTGATGGTTGCTATGGGCAATACAGATCGTAGCCATAGTCAGTGATTATGGTTGCTATGGACAATACAGATCGTAGCCATAGTCAGTAGTGATGGTTGCTATGGGCAATACAGATCGTTGTCATAGTCAGTGATGACAACCCCTGACCTACAAATCATTTGTCCGACGCTCTAACCACTAGGCCACAACCCCTATGATAAATAAAAAACTGCCCTGGTCCAGGAATCGGTTGCTATGGACTCAATATTCGAATCCCATTCCGCCAGGTGGACAATCCTCCAACTGAGAATGGCATAAAATTTGAGAAGTTCGTATTCGACGTATTCCCAGCGGCCGGGCCCAGCTTCGCCCTGTGGGAAGCCAGCCGCTCCGAGGAGTTCTCGCCGTTGAAAAATGCGCCAGGCGCCGGGTCGGACTGTCCGGAGACCTGCCGGCGTCACGTGCTGGAGCTGCACGCCTCCTGGCTACGCCGTATGACCGGCGAATCTCTTCAAAATAGGCCTCGCCTCGCCGAAGTGTCGCCGTTGATAAGCTACGCCGGCGAAGGCCTCGACGATATTAACTTGGCTAATCCGCCGGAAGGCGTTCTGCTGGTTGATGAGTAACTAATAATGCACATTTGTCAAGCGAATATAGGTGCGAAAATGCTAATTAGCCTACTTACAGTAGAATCACCGAATTCTACCTTCCAAGCCTCTTTATGTATTCTTTACTTACAATTTTATTGGAAAGAAGGTTCACGTGTATTTGCTTGATAGTACACTCGCTATTAGTCTCTATGCGGATATGGTTGTGCCTATTTTCAGATTTCTTTTTCATTAATTATTGTTGCAAAGTTTACAATTTTTGGTTTCTTAAGTGCCACAGCTAAGTTTGTTATGTACTGTTATTTTTGTGCCCTTGAATTGCTTTTAATTTGCTAAATTTTACAGGTGTCATAGGTGTAATATGTACTTACTTTTTACTCAAAGATCTTCCTTTCTCATCAAAGTTTTCATTTGACTTTTGTTTTTGGATTTTTACAAAAAAATTTTACACTGTGTGTGTAATGACAGAAGCACTGAATGACCCAGTGTGTGTAATGACAGAAGCACTGAATGACCCAGGGTGTGTAATGACAGAAGCACTGAATGACCCTGTGTGTGTAATGACAGAAGCACTGAATGACCCTGTGTGTGTAATGACAGAAGCACTGAATGACCCTGTGTGTGTAATGACAGAAGCACTGAATGACCCAGGGTGTGTAATGACAGAAGCACTGAATGACCCTGTGTGTGTAATGACAGAAGCACTGAATGACCCAGGGTGTGTAATGACAGAAGCACTGAATGACCCAGTGTGTGTAATGACAGAAGCACTGAATGACCCAGGGTGTGTAATGACAGAAGCACTGAATGACCCAGGGTGTGTAATGACAGAAGCACTGAATGACCCAGGGTGTGTAATGACAGAAGCACTGAATGACCCAGGGTGTGTAATGACAGAAGCACTGAATGACCCAGTGTGTGTAATGACAGAAGCACTGAATGACCCAGTGTGTGTAATGACAGAAGCACTGAATGACCCAGGGTGTGTAATGACAGAAGCACTGAATGACCCAGTGTGTAATGACAGAAGCACTAAATGACCCAGTGTGTGTAATGACAGAAGCACTGAATGACCCAGTGTGTGTAATGACAGAAGCACTAAATGACCCAGTGTGTGTAATGACAGAAGCACTGAATGACCCTGTGTGTGTAATGACAGAAGCACTGAATGACCCTGTGTGTGTAATGACAGAAGCACTGAATGACCCAGGGTGTGTAATGACAGAAGCACTGAATGACCCAGTGTGTGTAATGACAGAAGCACTGAATGACCCAGGGTGTGTAATGACAGAAGCACTGAATGACCCTGTGTGTGTAATGACAGAAGCACTGAATGACCCTGTGTGTGTAATTACAGAAGCACTGAATGACCCTGTGTGTGTAATTACAGAAGCACTGAATGACCCTGTGTGTGTAATTACAGAAGCACTGAATGACCCAGAGTGTGTAATGATCTTACTATTGTGGTTTGGTGTTTCAGGTGACATATGACATCATAGGATGCAGTCATTTGTTGCTTGCTCATCGCTTAGTTTTCTTAGAATGACCTATTCTGTTCCTGCCTTTTTATTTGCGCCGAGCTTTTTTGGAAGCAAACAGTCAGAACAAAAGCAGCTGTTGTTTTGTTAACAGCTTTTCTACTTTTTGAATAATTGTTAATCTACCTGCATAGAAGCAGAAATTTTCCTTTTTGATTTTAATCATGAGATTTTGTTAAAATCCTGTTATTCTAATTGAATATTTAACAAAAAGAATTTCTCACAAATGTAGTTCTTAGTCGAAATAAATTATATTAAAGGTTTCTATTTAAATATTCTATTGTTTTCTTATTTTAAACCAACAATTTATTAAGCTAGAGCGTGCCTGCATAGATAAATTATAAGTTGCATGGGCTGGCTCGCTTTGAAAGAGGGATGAGCGAGGGAGATGAGGGAGCAGGGGAGATGAGGTGGGCAGGGACAGAAGAAGGGGGGGCAGGGACAGAAGAAGGGGGGCAGGTATAGAAGAAGGGAGGCAGGTAGAGAAGAAGGGAGGCAGGTAGAGAAGAAGGGAGACAGGGAGATAAGAAGGGAGGCAGGAGTAGAAAGATCAAGGGAGACAGGGAGAGAAGAAGGGAGGCAGGTAGAGAAGAAGGGAGACAGGGAGATAAGAAGGGAGGCAGGGAGAGAAGAAGGGAGGCAGGAGTAGAAAGATCAAGGGAGACAGGGAGAGAAGAAGGGAGGCAGGTAGAGAAGAAGGGAGGCAGGGAGAGAAGAAGGGAGGCAGGGAGAGAAGAAGGGAGGCAGGAGTAGAAAGATCAAGGGAGACAGGGAGAGAAGAAGGGAGGCAGGTAGAGAAGAAGGGAGACAGGGAGATAAGAAGGGAGGCAGGTAGAGAAGAAGGGAGGCAGGAGTAGAAAGATCAAGGGAGACAGGGAGAGAAGAAGGGAGGCAGGTAGAGAAGAAGGGAGGCAGGGAGAGAAGAAGGGAGGCAGGGAGAGAAGAAGGGAGACAGGGAGATAAGAAGGGAGGCAGGTAGAGAAGAAGGGAGGCAGGGAGAGAAGAAGGGAGGCAGGGAGAGAAGAAGGGAGGCAGGGAGAGAAGAAGGGAGGCAGGGAGAGAAGAAGGGAGGCAGGGAGAGAAGAAGGGAGGCAGGTAGAGAAGAAGGGAGGCAGGTAGAGAAGAAGGGAGGCAGGTAGAGATGAGGGAGGCTGAGGGAAGATGAGGCAGAGGTAGATGATGGAGATGAGAAAGGCAGAGGGAGATGAGGAAGGCTGAGAGAGATGAGGGAGGCAGAGGGAGATGGTGAAGATCTCAGAAGCAGATGAGGAGGATGGCAGAGGCAGTCGAAGGCAGCAGTCAGTTCTTGTTCAAACAGCTACTTCATAAACTTTCCGGGACCTCGTCGTACACCCCCAACGGACAGAGGAAAGTGAAGGGTGAAGGGTGGGTGGTTAGGTTGGACAGACAAAGCGCATGCATTCAATGCTTGATAGGGCGGCCACAGAGCGGGAATTGGTCTTAACTGGTTGCTGGGCAAAGATAGCAGCACACTGTTCGGGTGGCGTTTCTGCGCCAGTCCTGTATCACGAACTGGTTCGTACGTGCTAAGGGTGTATAATAGTGTACGCTCTGGGACACTTTACTATAGGGCTGTACATTCTCTATACATTCTGTATGCATGCCCTCGCATATATATAGATATAGATAGATATAAATAGCTGCCCTCCATTGCTATCTATTGCTACCCTGCATCTATTTAGGGCTGTTGTCAATAACAAGTAACTTTTTTTTGACTAATTTCGATTGCCAGAATAATATCCGATTACGATTTTTGAGATCTGTTTACTTCGGGTAAGTGTTCATTGTTTTCTGAACTGTAGTCGGTAGTACTAATTATAAAATAGCTGAAAACATTTGAAATAAATAAGATTCGTGTGAAACTAATGGTACTGATGTGAGATGTCCGGCCGACAGCACAGCCGCAGCTATTTAAAGGCTGCGTACGGCTGTTCAGTCCATGGACAGGGGAGATCATCTCTCTATCAGCCCAGCTAATGCTGATACCCATTTAATAGCTGGGTGAACTGAAGCAATCCATGGTTTTTAATTGTCTTGCTTAAGGCCATAAATAGTTCCAGTAGTGTCGGAAATCGAACCCCCGACCTACAAATCTTTTGTGAGTTGTTTTAAAAAAAAACTGGAAAAAAATCAAGAAAAATGTAAGAAAAATGAAAGCAAAATCGTGAAGAAATTAACGAGATACCTGGCAAATAAACAAGAGGCATAAGTAAAAGATTGAAAAAACTTTTTAAAGATAATTTCTATACTTGAGAAATACTAATTTCATAGTTCTGTCAGCTGCAAATACGAAAACGAATTTACGAATTTTCACAAGAAAAATTCTTCTTTTATCTAAAGCGTTGCCAAAGTAGCCGGATTTTTTATACACGTGTGGCATGAGACTTTCTTGAAGCTTGAAAAAGCCAGTCTGAGCAAAACTGTGATAAGGCGATAAGGCCAGTCACCAGACTGTTAGCTTAAGCAGACCTATCTGTATGCCAGTCAGCGTTTCAAAAACCTCACGGATCTATGAGATTTTCATTTGCTAATAGTCTAACATTTAAAATATGGACAGCTATAGTAGCCTATAGTAGACTAGCGTGACATAGCTTTCTAGAAAATTATGGCGACGAATTAAGAGACCTAGCAGAGACGAAGGCAGACAAAGAGAGAAGAAGGGAGACAGGGAGAGAAGAAGGGAGACAGGGAGAGAAGAAGGGAGACAGGGAGAGAAGAAGGGAGACAGGGAGAGAAGAAGGGAGACAGGGAGAGAAGAAGGGAGACGGAGAGAAGAAGGGAGACAGGGAGAAAAGAAGGGAGACAGGGAGATAAGAAGGGAGACGGGGAGAGAAGAAGGGAGACAGAGAGAAGAAGGGAGACAGAGAGAAGAAGGGAGACAGGGAGAAAAGAAGGGAGACAGGGAGAGAAGAAGGGAGACAGGGAGAGAAGAAGGGAGGCAGGGAGAGAGGAAGGGAGACAGGGAGAGAAGAAGGGAGACAGGGAGATAAGAAGGGAGGCAGGTAGAGAAAAAGGGAGACAGGGAGAGAAGAAGGGAGGCAGGAGAAGATGAGGGGAGGCAGGGAGAGATAACTGATAGCTTCATCATAAACATTTGCAGCCGACCTGAGTCCCAACTCAAGCAGCTAGTTACTGGCTAGCGAATCCAAAGGGGCAGGCAGTCGGCTTCCCGCTCACTCAATTTGATTCAAATGGAGGCCCTGTCGCCTGACTATGCGTCTCCAGAGGACGCGGGTTCGAGTCCGCTCACCCAGCAAGAGCACCTGGACGAGACGATGCTGTCGGCTTTGCCGGGCCAGTCGGATAGGAAATTTCTCAATTCGCTCAGCGTGCGACTGAAACGGCGCGACCGGCGTCGGCTGCAGGACCTGCTGGACGCTGACGCTGCACGAGGCGGCGACGAAGGAGGACCTCGAACTGCGTCCGCCGCTGTCGATGGCGCGTCGACCTCGGCCTCTCCCCTGCTGTCGGTGTCGGCCACAGCCGCCGAGCTGGAGGACGGCCGGGGAGCGCCGCCGCCGCCAGCGGAATTCGGCAGCGGCGACGGCGGCGACGCGATTGGCGTCCAGCAGGGCGCGGCGGAGCTGGTGCAGGAGCAACTGGAGGCGCTGCCTGCCATGGTGGCTCACATGGAGGGCCGGCGGACTGAGAGGTATGGCCGGGAGTTCGAATCCTTGAGAATCTGTTGGATAATTACGGAATGGGATCATTTGTGAAGATTGTATTCGTAGGTAAAATTTCAGGCGGATGATTTGGGAAATTTAGGATAATTATCCCCTTATGGCACAATTAGGGAACGAATAACATTCTGTGAAGATTGTATTAGTAGGTGAAGGTAAGTGGCAGAGTGGTTAAGGCGCTTGCCTCTCGCACCCCTTTCCATTCCACTCCACTCCACCCCGTTCCACTCCACCCAATTCCATCTCATCCACTCGCGGGGAGGGTCGGTGGCAGAGCGGTTAACGCGTTTGCCTCTCCCGCCAAGGTACCTGAGCTCGATTCCGCGGCGAGGCCACATTCATTTTGGGCGCAGCCGCGGAGAGAAGGCTTGGGGGCTTGTCGTGCAATTTACGCCCTTGAGGGCCAACCTCCGAGGCACTGTGAGAGTGTACACTGCCTGGCGATGAGAAAGTCAGGGGAGATGTACACACCTGTGTGAGTGTGTGCTCAGGAGTCAGCGAAATGGGCAGAATTGCCTACTCGCTTCCTGCGGGTCTAGTGTCACCAAGTAATGTGCCATTGCCTGCAGCCCTCCTGCAGTTATCATTATTATTAGAAGTTAGCAGGTCAAATGGGATTTCGCGTGTATAATTTGGGACAATTTAGTGACATCAAACGGGATTTGGGTTGACATGTTCATAGGGATTACAGTAGGATAATAGGATATTTCCAGTGAGACAGGGTCTGATCAGAGATCCTCACAGCCGAACCCTGGCCGCCTCAGGCAGAACCTGCAGTACCGGATGCGCACAATAGCCGTGAAGCTGCCTGCCCGTAAGCGAGCCCGCCAGTCTATCAACAAATTTCGTGCCAGCTTATCCGACCTATTCGTCAGTGCATTTGACGGCTTCACACTGGGCCTGTACCGGACCAGCTTCGGCGTCATTGAAGGCAACTTTGGCGCCGGCTGCGCCTCTTATTTCTCATTCATTCGCTGGCTGTTCGTGTTCAACCTGGCGCTGTCCTGCATTGTGTTCGCCGGTTTTGTGTTTCCCTATCTTGCCATTGAGTCCAGGCTCAATTTTGAGTCCACCCTGCCGCCTGAGATTGTCGCCCTGGATCCAGCCGCGTCGGCTGCTCAGCCAGACATGGCCCTGGCTGTTGAATGCTCCCGAATGGTTCAAGACCGAGTGGCGAACCTCAGCCAACAGTCCGCGCTGGCTGCTGTCACCGAAGTCTTCACTGGCGGAGTGAGTCTTCGAGTTCTACATAGAATGTCTTTTAGCGCGTCTACAGTCCTTGGTTGTCACTCTTTAAAGATACTTGTAACTGTCTTTAGAGATTTGTCTTAGATGTGTGTCTTTAGATGTGTGTCTTTAGATGTGTCTTTAGATGTGTCTTTACATGTGTCTTTAGATGTGTCTTTAGATGTGTCTTTAGATGTGTCTTTAGATGTGTCTTTACATGTGTCTTTACATGTGTCTTTAGATGTGTCTTTAGATGTGTCTTTACATGTGTCTTTAGATGTGTCTTTAGATGTGTCTTTAGATGTGTCTTTAGATGTGTCTTTAGATGTGTCTTTACATGTGTCTTTAGATGTGTCTTTACATGTGTCTTTAGATGTGTCTTTAGATGTGTCTTTACATGTGTCTTTAGATGTGTCTTTACATGTGTCTTTAGATGTGTCTTTAGATGTGTCTTTAGATGTGTCTTTAGATGTGTCTTTAGATGTGTCTTTACATGTGTCTTTACATGTGTCTTTAGATGTGTCTTTACATGTGTCTTTACATGTGTCTTTAGATGTGTCTTTACATGTGTCTTTAGATGTGTCTTTAGATGTGTCTTTAGATGTGTCTTTACATGTGTCTTTAGATGTGTCTTTAGATGTGTCTTTAGATGTGTCTTTAGATGTGTCTTTACATGTGTCTTTACATGTGTCTTTAGATGTGTCTTTAGATGTGTCTTTAGATGTGTCTTTAGATGTGTCTTTAGATGTGTCTTTACATGTGTCTTTACATGTGTCTTTAGATGTGTCTTTACATGTGTCTTTAGATGTGTCTTTACATGTGTCTTTACATGTGTCTTTAGATGTGTCTTTACATGTGTCTTTACATGTGTCTTTAGATGTGTCTTTACATGTGTCTTTAGATGTGTCTTTACATGTGTCTTTAGATGTGTCTTTAGATGTGTCTTTACATGTGTCTTTAGATGTGTCTTTACATGTGTCTTTACATGTGTCTTTAGATGTGTCTTTAGATGTGTCTTTACATGTGTCTTTAGATGTGTCTTTACATGTGTCTTTACATGTGTCTTTAGATGTGTCTTTACATGTGTCTTTAGATGTGTCTTTACATGTGTCTTTACATGTGTCTTTAGATGTGTCTTTACATGTGTCTTTACATGTGTCTTTAGATGTGTCTTTACATGTGTCTTTAGATGTGTCTTTACATGTGTCTTTAGATGTGTCTTTAGATGTGTCTTTACATGTGTCTTTAGATGTGTCTTTACATGTGTCTTTACATGTGTCTTTAGATGTGTCTTTAGATGTGTCTTTACATGTGTCTTTAGATGTGTCTTTACATGTGTCTTTACATGTGTCTTTAGATGTGTCTTTACATGTGTCTTTAGATGTGTCTTTACATGTGTCTTTACATGTGTCTTTAGATGTGTCTTTACATGTGTCTTTACATGTGTCTTTAGATGTGTCTTTACATGTGTCCTTAGATGTGTCTTTAGATGTGTCTTTACATGTGTCTTTAGATGTGTCTTTAGATGTGTCTTTACATGTGTCTTTAGATGTGTCTTTAGATGTGTCTTTAGATGTGTCTTTAGATGTGTCTTTAGATGTGTCTTTAGATGTGTCTTTAGATGTGTCTTTACATGTGTCTTTAGATGTGTCTTTACATGTGTCTTTAGATGTGTCTTTACATGTGTCTTTACATGTGTCTTTAGATGTGTCTTTACATGTGTCTTTAGATGTGTCTTTACATGTGTCTTTAGATGTGTCTTTAGATGTGTCTTTACATGTGTCTTTAGATGTGTCTTTACACGTGTCTTTAGATGTGTCTTTACATGTGTCTTTAGATGTGTCTTTAGATGTGTCTTTAGATGTGTCTTTAGATGTCTTTCTGTAGATGTATGCCTTTATTTATGTATCTTTAGCGGTATTACATTACTTAGAGGTGTATTTTTAAAATGTATCCTTTGAGTTGTGAGTCTCTTGAATTGCGTCTTTGGTCGAGTTTTATTAGTGTTATTTGTGTTGTGACACTTTTAGTGGAGTGCAATCGAATCTTTCTCGATTGCATTTAGTCGAGAAGGTGTGACTTTTAACGATTGTTAGAGTGTGTAGCTTCAGGATGTGGCATTGGGTGGGTTGTCTTTAGATTCTTCTTTTAGATTCTGTTTCCTTTGTTCTCTGTGCTATTTTTTTATAAAATGTAGATTTGCCGGTTTAATGACTGATCCAATTTGGTCGGGCTAATGAACAACATTGCCTCGATTATTTAACAGGGCTGGATGCTGACCGTGCCCATATTCCTGGGCTCCTTCATCAACAAGACCAGGACCAGATTTGTATTTCCCATCAATTCCACGGACCCGTCCGCTGCTTCAATTAGCTATGAGCAGCACTTCAACACCCCAGTGGCTATGCTCATCTGCCTCATTGTGCTCATCGGCTGCGGTGTGGGCGCCGCTTTGAGCACCTCCAACTCGCTCTACCGCAAAATACTCAAGGTGCGTGTTCCCTGATTTGTGAAACCGATGTGCATAATACCAGTTACACCTGCGATACCCTGTTACACCCTGAAACACCTACTTACCTATTGTAACACCCTACTCATCTACTGTAACACCCTACTCATCTGCTGTAACACCCTATTAACCAACTGTAACACCCTACTCATCTACTGTAACACCCTACTCACCTACCGTAATACCCTACTCATCTACTGCAACACCCTACTCATCTACTGTAACACCCTACTCATCTACTGCAACACCCTACTCATCTGCTGTAACACCCTATTAACCAACTGTAACACCCTACTCATCTACTGTAACACCCTACTCACCTACCGTAATACCCTACTCATCTACTGCAACACCCTACTCATCTACTGTAACACCCTACTCATCTACCGTAATACCCTACTCATCTACTGTAACACCCTACTCATCTACTGTAACACCCTACTCATCTACTGTAACACCCTACTCTTCAACTAAAACACCCTACTTATCTACTGTAACCCCCTCCTCACCTACTGTAACACCCTACTCATATACTGTAACACCCTACTCATCAACTAAAACACCCTACTCATCTACTGTAACACCCAACTGTAACACGCGACGAACAGGTCTCATCAACTAGCGGCAGTTCCCGCAGCGCAGCCAAGCTGTCTGCCGAACTCTTCACCGCCTGGGACTGCGGCCTGCGGGCCGTAAAGGCCGGTCGGCTGAGGCGGCGGACCATCGGCATGCGGCTGCACAGCCTGGTGCTGCACCTGCGACTGAAGGCCCGGTCCAGGTCTGCCGGCACCCTGGCAGCCAGGATCCTGGCGAATTTTGCCACAGTCGGGCTGTTCAGCGCGGCCGCCTATTTGATCTACTTCGCCACCGAGTCGCAGAGTCGGCTTAATCGATAGTCAGTGGCTGGAATTTGAGATTTCAGACTGGGATTTTAGATTCGGGGGTGGGATTTAGATTCGGGGGTGGGATTTAGATTCTGGGCTGGGATTTAGATTCTGGGCTGGGATTTTAGATTCTGGGCTGGGATTTAGATTCTGGGCTGGGATTTTGATTCTCGTCAGGAATTTTTAGGCCGGTATTTTTATTTAGGATTTTTAATTTTTGGGCTGGGACTTTATTTCGGATCAGAATGGGGATTTTAAATTTTAATATCTGGATGGGAATCAAATTTCAGCGTCAGAATAGGATTTTATATTTCAGGATCATAATAGGGATTTTGGATTTCAGGATCATAATAGGGATTTTAGATTTTAGTATCATAATGGGGATTTTAGATTTCAGGATCATAATGGGGACTTCATTTAGATTTACTCGCGAAATGTCTCTGGCAGTTTCTCCGAAGACCGCGTCCAGTTGTCCGCCTCGCTGCGCCTCCTAATCGACCTGATGCCCCAGCTCACGATCAGCTTCATCAATGTCCTGGTGCCGCTGGTGCTGGGCAAGCTAATCCCGTTTGAGTATTACTCAGCCTCAGTTGAGATCCTAATACAGTTGGGCCGGGTCGTGTTCCTCAAGCTGCTGTCCTTCGCCACCCTGATCGTCACCATCGGCAGTGTGGTGATGTCCTGCTCAATTCAACAGCAGGACAGCTGCGGCAACTGTCCGGGCATTGAGAGCCTCTGCTGGGAGACCTACATTGGCCAGCAGCTCTACAGAACTCTGGTCATCGATGTGATCATCTGCCTGCTAGTCACCCCGGCGCTTGACGTGCTGCGATGGGCGCTCAGCGTCAAGATTGGCGGCAGACTGTGCAGCAAGGTGAGCTCCTTGCTCAGCTCCCTGCCTCTCCCTGCGTCTCTTCGTCTGTCCCTGCCTTCCCTGCATCTCACCTAGCTTCACTCTCTGCCTTCCCTGCATCTCACTTTGCGTCTCTCACCTGTTTTCCCTGCATCTCACGGTGCGTCTCCCTGCATCTCACCTATCTTCCCTGCATCTCACCTGTTTTCCCTGCATCTCACCTGTTTTCCCTGCATCTCACCTGTTTTCCCTGCATCTCACCTGTCTTCCCTGCAACTCACCTGTCTTCCCTGCATCTCGCCTGTTTTCCCTGCATCTCACCTGTCTTCCCTGCATCTCACCTGTTTTCCCTGCATCTCACGGTGCGTCTCCCTGCATCTCACCTATCTTCCCTGCATCTCACCTGTTTTCCCTGCATCTCACCTGTTTTCCCTGCATCTCACCTGTTTTCCCTGCAACACACCTGTCTTCCCTGCATCTCACCTGTTTTCCCAGCATCTCACCTGTTTTCCCTGCATCTCACCTGTTTTCCCTGCATCTCACCTGTTTTCCCTGCATCTCACCTGTCTTCCCTGCATCTCACCTGTCTTCCCTGCATCTCACCTGTCTTCCCTGCATCTCACCTATCTTCCCTGTATCTCACCTGTCTTCCCTGTATCTCACCTGTTTTCCCTGCATCTCACCTGTCTTCCCTGCATCTCACCTGTCTTCCCTGCATCTCACCTATCTTCCCTGTATCTCACCTGTCTTCCCTGTATCTCACCTGTCTTCCCTGCATCTCACCTTGCATTCTTACTCTGGCTTCTTTGCATCCCATCAAGGAGCAACTCACCTTGTGTCTCTCCCTACATCTAACCGCGTTTCTTCCTCTCGGCCCTCCTCCTTCTCATCCCGACCCTACGTTGCCAGCTTTGTGCCAGATCCATCCCCTCCTTTCCATTTCACCCAAACGCCGAAAACGAACCGCAGGTTCCCCAATCCGAGCTACTAATCAGCAACGAAGTCCTGGGCCTGGTCTATCGACAGTCCATCTGCTTCATTGGCGCCTTCTTCTGCCCCGTCGTACTGCCCATCGCCTGCCTGTCCTACGGCTGCCTGTTCCAGGTCAAGCGGGTGAGTGCTGGCCACCGTCATGCTTAATATTTGAGGGCCAATCGGATAACTGCATGGGGATCTTCCCCTATCCACCTTTCACTCTCTTTGATCCTCACCTATCTCACCTGTCACTCTCATTGATCCTCACCTATCTCACCTGTCACTCTCATTGATCCTCACCTATCTCACCTGTCCTTCTCATTGATCCTCACCTATCCCACCTTTCACTCTCTTTGATCCTCACCTATCTCACCTGTCACTCTCATTGATCCTCACCTATCTCACCTGTCACTCTCATTGATCCTCACCTATCTCACCTGTCACTCTCATTGATCCTCACCTATCTCACCTGTCACTCTCATTGATCCTCACCTATCCCACCTGTCCCTCTCATTGATCCTCACCTATCCCACCTGTCCCTCTCATTGATCTTCACCTATCTCACCTGTCACTCTCTTTAATACTCACCTATCTCATGCGGCTTGGTCCAGTTTATTGACATGCCTGCCTATCGATCAAGAATGGGATATTTTAGTCCTTACTGCATTCCATTCCTCACTCCCACAGTTCACCCTTCGCTTTGTTCGCGTCAGCAGCAAATCATTTCGCGCCTCCCGCCTCGAGCGCTTCTTCCTGGACGTCCTGCTGCTGTTCCTGTTTGTCCTCCTGTTCCCCCTGTGCGTCTGCCTGCTGCACTTTCATCCCTCGCGTGGCTGCGGCCCGTTTCGAGTGCACCAGACGCCGAAAAACTATCACATGGCCAACGTGATCACCAACTGGGTGCTGTGGAGCCGCTTGGACGCTGTCAAACTAATTTACACCTACACTGTGCTCAATCCGACCACACATATTCTCACACTGCTGCTGCTGCTGTGAGTGGCCAAGCTAATAGAATAATCACTTAAAATAGACTACAGACTATCTACTGATAGAATTAGGACTGTTATGCTATTTCTGATCTAGTGACTCATCTACACAAGTTCTGACCTAGTGACTCATCTACACAAGTTCTGATCTAGTGACTGATCTACAAAGGTTCTGATCTAGTGACTCATCTACACAAGTTCTGATCTAGTGACTCATCTACAGAAGTTCTGATCTAGTGACTGATCTACAAAGGTTCTGATCTAGTGACTCATCTACACAAGTTCTGATCTAGTGACTGATCTACACAAGTTCTGATCTAGTGACTGATCTACAAAGGTTCTGATCTAGTGACTGATCTACACAAGTTCTGATCTAGTGACTCATCTACACAAGTTCTGACCTAGTGACTGATCTACACAAGTTCTGATCTAGTGACTGATCTACAAAGGTTCTGATCTAGTGACTCATCTACACAAGTTCTGATCTAGTGACTCATCTACAGAAGTTCTGATCTAGTGACTGATCTACAAAGGTTCTGATCTAGTGACTCATCTACACAAGTTCTGATCTAGTGACTGATCTACACAAGTTCTGATCTAGTGACTGATCTACAAAGGTTCTGATCTAGTGACTGATCTACACAAGTTCTGATCTAGTGACTCATCTACACAAGTTCTGATCTAGTGACTGATCTACACAAGTTCTGATCTAGTGACTCATCTACACAAGTTCTGATCTAGTGACTCATCTACACAAGTTCTGATCTAGTGACTGATCTACACAAGTTCTGATCTAGTGACTGATCTACACAAGTTCTGATCTAGTGACTCATCTACACAAGTTCTGATCTTGTGACTCATCTACACAAGTTCTGATCTAGTGACTCATCTACACAAGTTCTGATCTTGTGACTCATCTACACAAGTTCTGATCTAGTGACTGATCTACACAAGTTCTGATATAGTGACTGATCTACACAAGTTCTGATCTAGTGACTGATCTAGTGACTCATCTACACAAGTTCTGATCTAGTGACTCATCTACAGATTTGAAAGCAGTATTTATGATTTTAGAAACTGGTTTCATTATATTCCGAATTTGATGGTCAATTTGCGCAATATTTCAGAGTTTTCACCTACTTCTTCTTCTCTGTTGTAAAGGCCAGAGACACTCTCATAGACTTTCTGGAGTGTAAACTGCAAAGTGTAAGTGAGAATTATTTTTGTGCTGACAATTATTGTTTTTGTGTTTAAAAAAATTTAATTATCAATCTCCAAACACAAACTCAGGAGTCGAAAATCAAACTGGAATTGGCGAATCGCGAGCTGCAGCTGCAGAAGATGAAGCACTGATGCTGGGGTTGTAATCAACGAATAAAACTACAATTACCCTACTTTTTACAATTACACTAATCATATGACTAGTCATTTGTTACATTGTATGTTTTTCATTGTCTTGTCTATTAAAGAACTACTGTGCTAAACTAAATCAAATATCTCTGGGACCCTACTAAGCATTGCCCTTTAAATGAAGATTGAATTTTATCCATTCTACTGATAGTAGTATTGAAGGAAATAAAAAACTTCTAAATCATTTTTTCTTTTTTTTCAACTTTGAAGATAAAAATATATGGTAGAAATTGTGTTTTAACAGCACCAAGCAATGTAATTGTTTATTAATTATCACTTGATAAGGTAGCCTTCGAGTTTTCGCAGGGGCTTTTACAAAAAATACACGCAAACACTCGCACTCGGGATATGGGATAAATGAAATGGGTAAACTGAGTAACATTGTACGCAATATCTGATTACAAATTACGAGAGAAAAATTATTCTTAGCACACGCAGCAGGGGCTGGAATGCAGGCGGGGAGAGCTGTGATTTTTGTGTAGATTGACATTGAACGATAGTACACAAAGAAATTCTGAGTGCACATACATTATTTACGAGTATGCAATAATTAAAAGCAAGTAGAGTTGATTGGTCACAGAAAAATAACTCGCTCAGTTCATGTATAGGATAGGAAATGCGACAGGAAAAAAATTAATCATGCAGATGAAACTTCACCCTGTAAGCTGTAATAATACAGCTACAAATATGTAATCCCAATGTCACTCGTATCTGTCTACTTGGCAGTAGTATTGGCAATCTTTAACTGAATTAAAAACAAAGACAGAAAAACCTGATGCATGTTACTCATAGTAGTAGCAATGTAAAGAAATGTTGCGCTTTGATTCAGACATTGCTAGAAACAAGCGGAGAACTCTTTGACGCGGACATTCTGACTGGACGAGGCGCGCCGGCTCCGCCACCGCCACCGGGTCGGCTGCCGGCGGCTCCGGCAACTTCGCTGTTGGCGCCGCCGCTGCTGGAGCCGCTGGCACCGCTAAAAGTGCGCCGATGCTGCTGCTGCTGTTGCTGCTTATTCTTGAGTTTGGCAGGCCGGTCGGACGGGGCCTGGCGCGAATAATGGCCGTTGAAGTCGATGCGGGTACTGAGGAAGCGCAGGCTGTAGTCTGCGTGGGAGTCAAGCCTTCTCAGGAAGCTGGTGACCAGATCCCAGTAGGACTGCTGGATCACCTTCAGCTGCGAGTCGAATTTCGACAGCGACTTGTCGTCGAAGACGCGTCGGCGTGCTCGTTCGGCTTCTTCGCGCTCGGCGCCGAGGCCCCAGTTGCCTGCGGGGCATGGAGATGCGCCTTGATCATTGGGACTTTTTTCCCTTACCATATCAATTTCCAGTCAGATTTCTAATCCCCTATCACATAGGATTCTAGTCAGATTTCTAATCCCCAATTCTATGGGATTTTTGTCAGATTTCTAATCCCCAAATCAACGGGATTTTAGTTAGATTTCTAATCCCCAATCAAATACGAGCGCAGAATTATAGTCGGATTTATAATCAAACGCACTTATTTTACTTAGGATTTTAACCCATAGACTTTTCAGACTTATTCTTAATCAATTGTAATTGATTACACCTGCCCCAATAGGGCTAGATGTGCAGCCGACAGCACAGCCGCAGCTAATACGCGGCGCATCTGAAGGCTGCGTACAGCTGTTCAATCCCTGGACTGTGGGGACGCCACACCCACCTTCAATTATCCCAGCTGAGGCTGGTACCCATTTAACAGCTGGGTGAACTGAAGCAATGCAGAGTTAAGTGTCTTGCTAAAGGACACAAGTTGTTTCTGTGGAGTCGGGAATCGAACCCCTGACCTTCAAGTCGTGAGTCTTTATCTTAACACGTAATCAGCAACAGCAATAAATCTCAACCGAGTGAGCCCAAATGCCTCACCAGCCTTAGTCGCTCGCTCAGTCTCATCTTCGAACCGGTCCCTGATGGCGGCCTCCTCGCTCAACGCATCGAACATGCCCGTGAGGGCATGCTCATACTGAATGATGAGGTCGAACACAGCCCGCAGTTGAGTCAGGATGTCCCTGGATCGTTCGTCTAGCAGGCAGCGGGTGACCACGGTGGCCAGGAAGCGCTGATGGGCTCCAATGACAGCATCAAGATCGCAGGCGCCGCGTACAGCAGCCAGGAGGTCCTGCCAGGCGCATTCAAGAGTTTCAAAGCTGACATAATACTGAAACTGTTGCACAAAGTGGGCCATCTCGTGCCCGATGAGCTGGCAGCGGTGCAGCAGGCCGGCTGCCCGCGGCATTCTGGCAGCGAGGCGGCGACCCTCCGAGACGCCTTTGCGCGACAGGCCCGCCAGAATGTGCTCCATGCGTTTGGAGCGCCACAGAAAGTTGAATGCGCGCAGATACGAGGTCAGGCATTCGTCTGTGAGCACTGTGCTCAACGGCCCATCAACGTTGTAATAGAGCGAGAACACGTCCCAGCCTGTGTCGCCTGGAGACACGTCCAGCTTGCGAACATCCAGCCTGCAGTGCAGAAGGTTCACAAATTGTGTCAGATTCCACACAAGATTCACAAATTGTGTCAGATTCCACACAAGATTCACAAATTGTGTCAGATTCCACACAAGATTCACAAATTGTGTCAGATTCCACACAAGATTCACAAATTGTGTCAGATTCCACACAAGATTCACAAATTGTGTCAGATTCCACACAAGATTCACAAATTGTGTCAGATTCCACACAAGGTTCACAAATTGTGTCAGATTCCACACAAGGTTCACAAATTGTGTCAGATTCCACACAAGATTCACAAATTGTGTCAGATTCCACACAAGATTCACAAATTGTGTCAGATTCCACACAAGATTCACAGATGTTGTCAGATTCCACACAAGATTCACAAATTGTGTCAGATTCCACACAAGATTCACAGATGTTGTCAGATTCCACACAAGATTCACAAATTGTGTCAGATTCCACACAAGATTCATAGATGAAAAGTGCATACGAACCTTTCAATAATGTAGCTGGGCTCAAACTGGGCGTTAGTGGCCCGCTTGGCAGTCTCCAATATACCGAACAGGTTGTGCGTGTACAGCTGACCAGCTGGCTGGGACAAGTCGGCCTCCAGCAAGTCCATGAGGTGGCAGATGAAATCGCCCTGGCCAAGTAGTAGGTAGCGCCTTAGCGCCTTTAAATGATCAATGAAGTGATACTTGGTGAATAGGATGCGAAGCAGGTGCTGGCTAGCATCCCTATAGGTGTCAGACACCATGCGATCGAAGCTGGGGTCCAAAGTCTGGCTGAGCATGGCGTGAGCTGACGGCAGGGCGACAGTTGTTGTTGTTGCCCCAGTTGAACTCGAGCGTAGACTCTGCGGCCGGCGTTCGCCGCAGACCAGGCGGAGAAAGTTAATAGCCTTGCCGGTTAGGAGAATCTTTCTGGCCTGTTCGGCTGTCACGAATCTGCGGTAAATTTTTGCGACAACAAGCTTGACTACTTGCAGTAGAAATGGCAACATTCAACTGGTACTTAGAAAACCATTCTGGAAAAAAAAATTCTGAACGAAGATCCGGATACTCAAACTGAGGATCTGGGATGCTGGTGAATGCTCCAACTGGGGATCTGGGATGATAGAGAATGCTCAAACTGAGGATCTTGGATGCTTGTGAATGCTTAAACTGGGGATCTGGGATGATGGGTAATGCTCAAACTGGGCATCTGGGATAATGGTGAATGCTTAAACTGGGGATCTGCGATGATGGTGAATGCTCAAACTGAGGATCTGGGATGCTGGTGAATGCTTAAACTGGGGATCTAGGATGATGGTGAATGCTCAAACTGGTGATCTAGGATGATGGTGAATGCTCAAACTGGGGATCTGGGATGATGGTGAATGTTCAAACTGAGGATCTAGGATGATAGTGAATGCTCAAACTGGGGATCTGGGATGGGGTTCTGGGATAATCTGGGATGCTGATCGCTGACACTCGGGACTGGAGAATGTACATCAAAACAAACAGCCAAGCGACTCACTTAGGTATCATGTTCTTCCTAAGCGTGTACTTGCTCTGCCATAGACGATCGGCGCCCACAGTGGGATTGGCGGCCACAAAGAATTCTTGGCAGGTGTCTTCTAGCTCGCCGTCTAGTATCCAACGGCAGATGGTGTGAAACAGCGGCTTAGCAACCTCGGTTAGCAGATGAGCAACAGTGGCCTCAATCTCCGGATTGCCGTGAAATCTCCAGGCGTAGATCTCTGACACAAGGGCGCCGCCTTTCTTAGTCCGACAGGCGTCGACTAGACCGGCTAGTACGCGAAGCCGCTGATGAGGCTCGGCTACCCACACGGCCAGGCGTCTCAGCGTCATGCCGGAGGGCTCGCAGACGGCCGGATCGGCCGAATCCTCCAGCCCGGCTAGCTGGGACTCGATGGCGGCCAACAGTTCGCAGAATCTGCGCAGCTGGGCGTGCAGAGCGGCGCAGAAGCTCTGGCCGAGGCAGCCGAATGTGCGCTCTGATTTTTTCGCTTCAACAAACAGCTTGACCTTGCGGTGCAGCCAGCCGCACTCGGCTATCCACATCGCCGACTTCAGAGTGGACGGCTGCAGGCGGACCTGCATTAGGGAGGAAGGTTTGAGGATTCGAATTGGGGATCTGGGATAGGGAAATCTTGGGGAAAGGGATTTCATACGAGTCGCAGGAGGGCTGTGGGCAATGGCACATCATTTGGTGACAGTAGACCCACTGCCAGCGAGGAGGTAAATCTACCAATTCCGCTGACTATTGAGCACACCCCACGCACACAGATACCGTGAATGAGTGTGGCCTCGCCGCCGATCGAGCTCAGGGACCTTGGCGCGAGAGGCAAACGCATTAACCGCTCCGTTACTCACCCCCCCATATGCCCTGTAAAAAAATCGGCTGCTTCTTCGGCGGGTTTTTGTGCAAAATAGGAGTGGAATCTACCAAAATCCCCCCTATCTCGCAAGAGTTAGAGAAACCACCCAGGAAGCAGCCGATGTAACCGTAAATTGTGCGGAAACCGCCGAAGAATCACCCGAACCAGTGGCCCATGGGACAACCAGAGAATTATTTACGGGCGATTCCTCGGCGGTTTCTGAGCATGGAATCTTCCGAACTGGAGGATTCTTTGGGTGATTCCATTTCGCCACCAAGAAGCACCGAGAAAACGCCCAGTTGGGTAGATTCTAAGCATGGAATCATCCGATTGGTATGTTTCCAGCGTTCGGCTGTTTCTTTTTCTGGAAACACCGCAGATTCCAACTGGAATCACCCAAAGAAACATCCCTATTTTTAGCGGGTGGTGAGTAGAATTTTAGGATTGGTGTAGAGTTTGAGTAATTTTTTTCGATTATTTTTTGGGGTATCTTTGGAATCGGAATCAAAGAATTTGGGGAAAGTTATTTTTGGAGTTTAACAACCTTAGCTTCTTAAATCCCTAAATCTAGATATGAGATTTAGGGAAATTTATATGGAGTTTGATTTGCAGTGTTCCAAGAAGGGATTTTTATATTTTTTATCGAAGAATCTGCAGATGGGATTTGGGGGATCTGTATCATTAGGAATCCAACAATTACTCTAATGGGATTCTGGGATATTCTAGGAGAATTAAACATATTACAGCTCAACAGGGGGGTGTAGAGTGGCAGACGCGTTTCCCTTTCGCACCATGGTATCTGAGCTCGATTCCGCGGTGGAGCCACATTTATTTAGGGCGCAGCCGCGGAGAGAAGGCTTGGGGCTTGTCGTGCAATTTACGCCCTTGTGGGCCAACCTCCAAGGCACACCGAGGACGACGAGAAAGTCAGGGCAGATGTACACACCTGTGTGAGTGTGTGCTCAGGAGGGAAGAATTGCCTCCTCGCTGGCTGCAGGTCTAGTATCACCAAATAATGTGCCATTGCCCGCAGCCCTCATATTAATATTATAATCGCTCACCAGCTGAGTAGGCTGAAAGGCCTGCAAATTGGGATCGTATCGAAACGCCCCGCCATCGATGCCCTGCAGACAGTAGAGCAGCTCGCGCAGTAGATCCAGTTCGGACAGGTCGCCAGCCCCGACGGTGCAACTCGCCGGCTGTCGCAGCTGGGCAGCACTGCTGTTGTTATTCAACTGTCGAGCGCTGACACTCCTGACCAGGCCGGCATCGTTTGGCGCGGCGGCGGCGGCGGCGGCGGCGGTGGCGGCTAGAGACAGCCCCGGGCCAGGAGATCTCGATCGGGCGGCTGCGGCGGCGGCTGAAGTCGCAGACCTGTTAGCCGCAGTCGGCATCAGCTGGGTGGCGCTGCGCTGAAGTTGTCGATGCTGCTGCTGCTGCTGAGCTACGGCTGACGGTGGCGGCGGCACAGGTGGCGGCTGACGCCTAGTGAATAGCCGCATCGGCTGCTGCTGCTGAGAACCGTTGTTAGCCTCGCAAGCCATGCGATATAGGAACTGTTGCAATTCAACCGGCCTGCGAAAATAACGAGCCTCTCGCAGACACCGGCGCAGATTTCTATAAGCGGCAACGTCCAGTTCGCGATGCTCCTCGCGAAATCGCCGCCCCAGCTGGTCGTCAATGTCGGCCTCGGTGAACACTTCGCCGGTGTCGTGAGCGTCGATGACTCGACAGCAGAACTGAATTTGGCGCCGCAGTTCCGGAGAGTCCGGCGCCAGTTGGCAGGATTCGAGAATTTTCAGACACAATCGCTGCACATTGCTGGCTATGGAATGTCCGCCGTAGCTTCTCGGAGCAGAGGCACCGCTGCTGCCGCTGCCGCTGCCTCCGTTAGTGACGACCGCAGCAGTGTAGCCAGCATCGCTGCTGGCAAGCATCTCGGAACTGATATTATTTCAACTATCACGCCGAGTCTTTGTCTCCAGTTATTTCTATTTGAGCAGTCGTTTTAGTGCACAAAAAGGCTGCAAATGATAATATCGTCTGTTCAAATTAGAAAAGATAAGAAGAGTGCTAATAGAGATTTACTGCATAGCAGAATAAAAGCGGTCCCACTAATAATAGCTCACTCTGGCAATGAATGAAAAAGCCTTCGCAGCTTTAGACGAAGAAAAAAGCGGCGCGTGTACAATAGGGCTCTGAATGTTGGGGTTGTAGTGCAGGGTTCTCAAATCTGTTCGCTTTTCTACTCAAAGCTGAGCCTCTCTTTCCAGGTTAGCATGCTCTGTTATCTGAAATTGTGACTACACAAGCCTCGATTGTACAATGCTTGGAGAGGGACAGACTCACGATGGAGAGATGGGGGGCAGTTTGTGCCAATTTATTATTGCTTTGCTACTCAACTTTCTGTATAAAAGTTATGTTTAAAAATGCATTGGAGCATACGACCAATAGTTAAACGTGTAGTACTATATTTAATAGCATATGGACTTTACAATGTTTAATACATACAAAGAAGGGGTTGTAGCTTAATGGTTAGAGCGTCGGCATCACAACTTGAAGGTCGGGGTTCGATTCTTGACTCCATGGGAAAAACTTATGTCCTTAAGAAAGACACTCAACTCAGCCTTGCTTTAGTTCACCCAGCTATTAGATTGGTAATTGAGGGTGGGTGTAGCATACCCTCTAGTCCATGGACTGAACAGCTGTACACAACCCTCAGATGCACCAAGCAATAACTGTGCTTGATGTTCTTGATGATGAACAGGATCAAAATTAGGTAGTTATAATTTTTTTTCTCAATCTTATCTGCTTAGATATAAGCTGTTTCAGATATTTAATTAGTTAATTACTCATCATAAATCAATAAACTCAAAGCTATGGATTTAAAGTCATAGACAAGCCAGAGAAATAAAAAATATGCTAATAATGATGGCACCATTTAGTAACAGCAGTGATTGTGAAGAACAGTAGTTCTGTTTCTAGTGCCATCGAAAATGACTATTTTAATTCCAGGGCACTAGTCAAGCCTCCGCAACTTAAAGAAGCATATGCAGTCTAATAATCTAATAGTAGCTGATGCTATATATTATTTTTCATTCATTTACATTAGGTGCTTTCTCTATTGAATGTTTTTTTTTTAAAATGCTAAGTATCATTTGTTTGCCTTAAAAATCTAAAAGGTCTGGGACCCTTACATTATGCATGTAGATTTTTTAAACTTCCCTTTTTGCAAATCAAAGATGTTATTATTATTATTATTATTATTATTATTATTATTATTATTATTATTATTATTATTATTATTATTATTGAGGTGCGCATGCCGATTGGGTGCAGATTTTTTTGTTTATTTTATGTTTGAGGTTAAACAAATCGATTTTTTAAAGAGAAGGCGATAGGAAAACAGTAGCATGCGTAATTTTAGGTTATTAAAATATTTGAAAAAAAAACAAATTTTTGAAATAAACAAAGGCATTAAAACAAGAAATGAAATATTGAAATTTAAAGGGGGTAATGAAGTATAGGAGTTAGGATGGCTGTGATGTTATTCAATGGACTCTTGAATGTTATTCAATGCGTTC
The DNA here is from genome assembly GCA_950097015.1 of Macrostomum hystrix. NCBI lineage: Eukaryota > Metazoa > Platyhelminthes > Macrostomidae > Macrostomum > Macrostomum hystrix. The sequence continues at coordinate 6,293,394 of CATNEN010000025.1, read as the reverse complement.
ACTCTGCACCACTTTGTATTATGGCTTTGCTACCATCGATTGTTTATGTCTGTCGGTTCTTAGTGCAAGCTGAGTTGTTTACCAGTGTCACGCGTGGCTTGCGTGCTGGTTGAGGTGGCTGGCCCGCGGGGCCCAGCCGTGCCCTAAGCCCTAGGGTCAAATAGAACAGAGCGATAATATAACGAGCCGCAACTTCCAACTGGCTCGCTACGATCTTGTGAATCAATTCTTGGCCAGCCTTCAGTCTTAAGTCATTACAAATGGCGACGAGTTCCGCGCTAGGTGGAATCCCCGTGCTCTCCGCTAACACAGATATCGATGTATATCTGGAGAGACTAGATCACTACTTCACATGCAAAGATGTGAAAGAGGAGGCGAAGGTGGCCACACTTGTTACAGCAATCGGCGCGGAGGCCTACACGGTGCTAAGCAATCTGTGCCAGCCTGACAAGGTAGCGGACAAGACGCTGGACCAGCTGTCTGAGATTCTGCGCGACCACTATGCACCGAAGCCTTCAGTGCTGGCAGCTCGATTTCGTTTCCAGCGGCGCGTGCAGCAACCCGGCGAGAGTTTCACGGACTTTGTCGCTGGCTTGAAGGCCTTGTCCGCTCATTGCGCCTTCCAGAACTCATTGGAGGAGCGGCTGCGCGACCAGCTTGTCTTCGGACTGTACAGCGACGCCTTCCGTGCGAAGCTCCTGGAGGAGGTGAATCCCACATTCAAATCGCTGCAGGAGAAAATGCTCCTCCTTGAGTCAACCGAGCGATCCTCGCAGGAGATGGCAAGTAAGCCGACGGCGGCCGTCGCCCAGTTGCGCACGCATGGAGGCAAGCGGAGCCAGCGCCGAGGTGCCACTCCAGCTGCACTCGGCGGCGACTCTCCACATCAACGAAGCGTCAAGGGCGGAAATAGCGGCAACTCCGGCAAAGGCGGAGACAACGGCCGAAATGGTGGAACCTGCGCAAGCTGTGGTGGCGCCCACAGCCGTCAACTCTGCAAGCTGCGAGACGCCAAATGCCATTCATGCGGCAAGACGGGCCACATCCGCAAGGTCTGCCGCTCGCCCAAGCTGCAGCTTCTGCAGGAAACCTCGCCTTCGTCACCGGATGCCTCGTCGCAGATGCCGATTTTCACCGTCCAGCCGCCCTGTGGCAGCTTAGGACCGACGGTGCAGCTACAAGTGAACGGGCGCCAGTGCCAGTTCATCATCGACACCGGCTCCGCTGTCACTCTATTGCCGCAGAATTTGCAGCGGAGGCTTCTGCCGCAGCTCCCACTGAAGCCATCAACCGCCGTCCTGCGCACCTTCACCGACGAACGATTTCGCCCCATCGGCCAGGCGGTGGTCACCGTCAACCACAATAGCCAGCAGCTGCAGCTCCCGCTGCTTGTCGTCACGCAGGGCGAATCGGCGCTGCTCGGACGGGACTGGCTGGCTAAGCTGCGGCTGGACTGGCCGAGCATCATGGCGCAGGTCCACGCCGTCTCCGCGGACGAGAGCATCGGTGACCTCATCAAGGAGTTCGCGCCAGTCTTCGAAGACGGCCTCGGTGAGTTTCGGCACGGTCAGGTGCGGTTGCAAGTCTCCGATGACGCGCAGCCGAAGTTCTTCAAGGCCCGCCCGGTCCCCTACGCTCTTCGGGAGCGTGTTGACGCCGAGCTTCAGCGCATGGAGGCCAGCGGGATCATCACGGCCGTCAAGCACAGCTACTGGGCAGCGCCGATCGTACCGGTTGTTAAGAAGGATGGCAGCGTCCGGATCTGCGGCGACTACAAGCTGACCTACAACCAGGCGAGCCGGCCGGAGCACTATCCACTGCCGCGGATCGAGGATCTCTTTGCGAAGCTCGGCGGCGGCTGCAAATGGTCCAAGCTGGACCTGTCCAACGCCTTCTTGCAGCTTCCGCTGGCCGAAGACAGCAAGGCGTTCCTCACCATTAACACGCCGCGAGGTCTTTTCCAAGTCAACCGCCTGCCTTTCGGTATCTCGAGCGCCAGCGCAATCTTCCAGCGGACGCTAGACACCCTGCTGGGAAACCTGAACGCCGTCCAAGTGTTCGTCGACGACATACTGGTCACCGGCCGCACTCTGCAGCAGCACAAGAAGAATCTCGCGCTGGCTCTGCAACGCCTGCAGGGCGCCGGCCTTCGCCTGAACAAGAGCAAGTGCCAGTTCTTCAAGGACTCGGTCGAGTATCTTGGGCATCGCATCGACGCAAACGGCCTCAGCCCGCTGCCTGACCGAGTCGCCGCAGTCCAGGACGCACCTGCCCCGACGGACGTCAGCCAGCTGCGCTCGTTTCTTGGAATGCTGGCGCAGTACGGCAAATTCCTGCCGAATCTATCCACCGTGCTGGCGCCGCTGAATCAGCTCCTGGTCAAGAACACGCGCTGGTCCTGGGAACGGCCGCAGCAGCAAGCGTTCGCCGAGGCAAAGCGGCTGCTGCTTCGGTCCCCGGTGCTCGTGCACTACAGCCCGGACCTGCCGCTGCGATTGGAGTGCGACGCCTCTCCCTACGGCCTTGGCGTAGTGCTGACGCACCGCATCGGCGACAAGGACTGCGCGGTCGCCTTCGCTAGCCGGAGCCTGACCACGGCACAGCGCGGCTACTCGCAACTGGACAAGGAGGCGCTGGCCATCATGTTCGGCCTGGACCGCTTCCACCAGTTCCTCTATGGCCGCCGCTTCACCATCGTCACTGACCATCTGCCGCTGCTGGGGCTGCTAGGCGAGCGCAAGGGCATCCCGGCGCATGCGGCCGCCCGCATGCAGCGCTGGGCCATCCGCCTGGCGAGCTACGACTATGCGCTCGAGTTCCGGCCGACGGAGAAGCACGCTAACTGCGACTCGCTCTCGCGACTGCCGCTGCCGCAGCTGTTCGAGGAGGAGGCGGCCGTCAACTCGCTGCTACTCGACGAGGGGGCCGGATCGGCCGTCACGGCGCAGACGGTGGCGCGACACACGCGGACAGACGCATCGCTGGGCCGCGTGCTACGCTGCCTGCAGACTGGGGCGCCCATCGGCGCCGAGTTGAGCGACTACGCCCGGCGGCAGACGGAGCTGTCGGTTGACCAAGGCTGCGTGTTGTGGGGCGCCAGAGTCGTAGTACCAGCGGCGCTGCGCGATCACGTGATCCAAGAGCTCCACCAGGCGCATCCAGGCACCAGCAGAATGCGCGCCCTAGCTCGCAGCTACGTCTGGTGGCCAGGAATCGACGGCGATTTGGAGGCTGCTACTAAGACCTGCAGGACCTGTCAGCTCAACCAGCCCGACCCGCCAAAGGCGCCCGTGCAGCCGTGGGAGCGCCTGCATGTCGACTTCGCCGGGCCTGTCGACGGTCATGTGTACCTGGTGGTGGTGGACGCCCACAGCAAGTGGCCGGAGGTCGTGCGGATGCGCTGCACCACAGCGGCAGCCACAATCGTGAGTCTGCGGGAGATCTTCGCCCGCCAAGGCATCCCGCGCACGCTGGTGTCCGACAACGGGCCGCAGTTCGCCTCCGCCGAGTTCGCCGAATTCACCCGAGCCAATGGCATTCGTCATGTGTTCTCGGCACCTTTCCATCCTGCCACGAATGGCCAAGCCGAGCGCTTCGTCCAAGTTCTAAAGCGGCATCTGCTCAAGAGCGGTCATTCTGATGCCGAGCTCCAGCGACTGCTGCTCGGCTACCGCAACACGCCGCACAGCGTCAGTGGCGTCGCTCCCAGCCAACTACTCATCGGCCGGCGGCTCCGATGCCGCCTGGATCTACTGGCACCGTCACTGGCCGACGACGTGCGACAGCGACAGGAGCAGCTGCTACCGAGCAGGAAGGCGGCGCGTGAGTTCCAAACCGGTGATCGTGTGCTCTTCCGCGACTTCAGCGCCGGTGCGAGAGCCGGCGACACGCCGCGCTGGGCGGAGGGCGTCATCAAGGGCGCTGGCAGCCGCAACTGCATCGTCGACTCACAGCGCGGTCAGCACATGCGGCATGCGGATCAGCTGGTTGCGGCCCGCGCTGACGGCTTCGACCTCGACATCGCTGATGCCGGCCAGCCGCTGACTGATGGCGGCGGTGACGCGACCCTGGGAACTGGCGGTGCGCGCGCCACTCCTGATACTGTCGCCAGCGGCGCCACCAGCGGTGAGGCGGCACCTGAACCCGCCGACGGACCAGAGAGCAACGCGCGTCGGGATGCCACGAATCCCCGGCGGTACCCTCAGAGAGCTCGTGGCCCACCTGAGAGACTGCAGCTGTGATGGGAGAAAACTGACTCAGAGGGGAGATGTGATGTTATTCAATGGACTCTTGAATGTTATTCAATGCGTTCACTCTGCACCACTTTGTATTATGGCTTTGCTACCATCGATTGTTTATGTCTGTCGGTTCTTAGTGCAAGCTGAGTTGTTTACCAGTGTCACGCGTGGCTTGCGTGCTGGTTGAGGTGGCTGGCCCGCGGGGCCCAGCCATGCCCTAAGCCCTAGGGTCAAATAGAACAGAGTGATAATATAACGAGCCGCAACTTCCAACTGGCTCGCTACGATCTTGTGAATCAATTCTTGGCCAGCCTTCAGTCTTAAGTCATTACAATGGCTATAGATAATTCTGAAACTTTAGGATCATGAAAAATGTATTTAATAAATAAATGTTATAGTACTAGAAAAAAATTGTGGATATCATAAAATAAAGGCCCTATAAAATAGATGCAATATAAATAGATATACATTGAAATAATGATTGTTTATAAACTTAAATACAATAAGAGATTGAGAAGAATTTAAATTTTCAAGAAATTTCTTATCAACAATTACAGAAAGCCAATATTAAGGTTATTGGATCAAAATGCTAACTTAAAATTATAGAATGTATGTAAGTTGGTCTTTTTGTACCACCCTATATGATTTGGTCCTAGAAATATATCAGTTGAATGCTGCTTGGCACATTGCATGTTTTATACTTAGGCTCAGTTTGGAGCCTATCAAACTGACTTTTCTATTATTAGTTTATTAAAAGAATGTCTCATGGTGGCAGTGGTATGGGCTCCAATCAACTATACAACCTATACTCTAAAGATAGAATGAATGGTGAAGACTCAAAAGACACGAAGGAAAAAACTAAAGGAGTCTAGGATCTCGTGTCAATTCAAACAATGAAGTTTAAGTCCTAATTCAAGTCAGAAAAAAGTCAAAAGAGTACCAGAGTCAACAACTTTAGGAAATGACTTACATGCAAGAAAGACCTAGATCAACTGGCAGAGTTGATTTTCAACAGAAAAATGTTGCATAGTAGTGTTACAAACTAAAATCTTGAAATCAATTCAAAATAAGTTGCTTCACCAAAAAATTATGAATGTTAAACAATACAATAGCTAATTAGCCTACTTATTGTCATTGTATTAATTAATAACATTGTTTTAATATTCACTATATCCATTAATTATTTTACAAATTATGGATTATTTTTTACTTTTACTTTGCAAAATTAAAACTGAGAGATTGAGATTGAGCCCACACTGATAAATTTCAAGAATCTAAGATTTGAGGATCTGGACCCTGATTTATGTCAGCTAGGATCCTATCTTTTCAGGGTCCCAGCTCCCATGTTATTTCAGTGATAAGATATCTCAGTGACAGTCATTTCAGTGACAATATTGACAATGACAGTGACAATTTCGATGTGAAAACGCTCTATTCACTATTTTTTGTCCCTAAATCGGAAAAATAAAATATGCGATATACATCATTAGCCAGCTACAAAAAGCTAGGCCCCCGCCCTACTTATCATAGGCCTAGGCCAAAGAAAATGGAAATTTTGGTGTAGAATCTAGATAATCCTTATCGGGTCAGGTGTAGACTAACCATATAAGTTTACACAAATTTGCATATATTATATTTTTATATGTATTAAATTATGCTAGCTACCTAAGCCAATTATGCATCATGAATAGGTCCGTTCTGTTAAAAATTTATCTATTTCAAAGAAACGCTGCACACCGGAAAACTATGTTACAAATGTTGGCTAAAACAAACAGTCATGGTAAACTATGTATGTATTAAGGTTGTGAAGTTACATATTTTTATTAAATATATAACTTTAACGTTTGTAATGAACGTTGCAATAAGTGTTTTAGTAAACCTTTTGCGTTTACTAATTGTAAAGCGAATTTTATGTCTGCTTCTAAGGTTGCTAAATTGTGTTCATGATAAATAAACGAAAATAAAAGAAGATCAATTAGTGATTCCTGAATAAAGCTTTCTAAAATTCGTTGAAGCAATATATTTTGCAAGTTATATTAAAAGAACAGAATTTGGTCTGCTTCCAATAGAAAGTTATTAACATTTTAATGCGAAGTTTCTATTTCGCTTGTGTTATTTACTTGTTTGTGAAAATCTGCAATTATTACATTTTCTAAGAAACCAAGTGTCCAGTCCTTCTTCTTCTAGTGCTCCTTGTTATAATGGCGGCTCTTCAATCCAACGTTACAATATCCTTTATCTAGCTAGCGAGTAAAGCGGAAAACTGGGGAGATATTTATCCTCCAAGTGAATGATGAAATTAGTGCCAACTTAAATGTCAAAGCTCATACCTTTTTGTATAAATTAAACCAAGCAGCTCCCTAAAAGTGGCAAGTGGCCAAGTGGGTGTTTCTGAAACAGTGAAATATCTTAAGTTGAGACCGAAGAATTTATTACAAGATTCTGTAACTTTCTGAGGTTGAGACAGTCGCTATTGTGCAATTTAATGAAAATCAACAGATGCTGCATATCTTTCGAATTTTGGCATGTTCGTTAAAAATAATAACTGTCAAAGTATATAGATCTGACGAATATATAAATGTAAAATTTTTTGGATATATATATTTGTCAATCAAGAAAATATCACAGAGTCAAAGGTTATTTCAGGCAGGCAGATAATTCTTTCAAGCTTCACGTGCGGTTTAGATTTGTAGAGTTTGTAGAGCAAGAAGGCGACTTTCATCTCTAAAAGTTACTACAAGGCACTACTGGTGCAAAAAATAAGAAAATTCTTTTGGTCTAAGACCTTAGTCACTAAAAACAATTAAATTGAGGTGGCCATGTTAGAATAGAACAACAGTTGTACTAAAACAGACTTCGGACGGAGAGGTATTAAAAAATGAAACTGTAGAAATTTTCCGTAGCAAAAAGGTGTTACTGATCAGTTGCAAAGTAAAACACAATGTTCACTACTTTATATAGTAACACGAAACGACTTAAAATCACCAAATAAACTATCGATGACGTAAAAGATGGTCAGTTTATGGTCAGATAAAAAAATAAATCTACGGTAAATTACTTAAGAAACGTTAGCTCGAATGTCATTATCAGTCTCATAATATCTCATAAATATTTATGATCAGCTACTACCACTTTCTTGATATATCGATATTAATGTAAAGATAAAAAATGACAGCCCAGGCCTAATCCATATCCCAAGCTAAAGCCCATGGTAATTAAGGACACAATTTGTTTTTACTGGACTGAGAATCGAACTCCCGACCTCTCGGTCAGGTTCAGAAGCTCCAATGGGCTACAAGCTCTGCAATGAGTATCTCTGCACGATCAGTAATATGTAGTTTCATCAGCGCCTTTCACAGATCATCCAAAGCGTTGGCAAACTTAGCCAAATCGCTCAACGACTCGAAGGTCAGGTACTTGTCCAGCAGCCTGTAGAATGCCTCCGGGGCGGAGCGCTTGCAGCCAATCAGGAAGTGCAGCTCCTCGCCAGCCAGCTTGCCGAGGCAGGCCGCAGTCGCCGCAGCCAGTCCGCGCTCCTCTGCCCAACGCTGCGCATCGGCCTGCGACCAGGCGCGGATTCCCGGATTCTTCGTTGACACCGTCGACACGGACGAAATCGGCGGCAGAGTCGGATAGGCCGACGGAAAATGATGCTCCCGCCCGGCGCTGGTCACGGAGGCAGCCGACGAGGGCCGGCTGGCGCCAACCGGCTGCGCCGACACCGCCTTGACTGACGCCTCGCCTGGCGCGTGCACGGAGCGGGCATCTGACCTGGCCTCGGACAGAACCCGCATCAGCTCGCCCAGCTTAATATCGAAGTGATATTTGCCGCTGAAGTCGTAATAGATGTTGGCGCCCAGCATGATGCCCAGCCAGCCGGTTGGTTTGTACCTCTGCTCAAGCATCAGGGGCACAACTTTCTTGCCTAGGCGCCAGGCGTATTCAGCTTCAACGCGGCAATTGTTGGACTCTTTATATTTGCGACTCATGCAGATTAGGACGGCGTACGAGCATTCGACAGCGTCGGCCATGGCGCTTAGGGTGGAGCCTTCGCCCATGCGCTCGTAGTCTATCCACACCTGACAGTTTGGTAATGCGACTTGGTGGTCCCGATGACTGTTGAATTAGCAGTAGAAACACCACGGGGTATTTCAAATGCCCCCAGTTAATATGGAACCTTAGCCAGGGCAAACGCAATTAAACTTGAAACAGGCAGTTGTAATTAACTTCTAGGCAAGGGCACGTGCAATTTTTTTTCTAATGGCAGGTGTAATTTGCTTTTAGATAAGGGCAGGTGTAATTAGTTTTTAGATAAGGGCAGGTGTAATTAGTTTTTAGATAAGGGCAGGTGTAATTAGTTTTTAGATAAGGGCAGGTGTAATTAGTTCTTAGATAAGGGCAGGTGTAATTAGTTTTTAGATAAGGGCAGGTGTAATTAGTTTTTAGATAAGGGCAGGTGTAATTAGTTCTTAGATAAGGGCAGGTGTAATTAGTTTTTAGATAAGGGCAGGTGTAGTTAGTTTTTAGATAATGGCAGGTGTAACTAGTTTTTAGATAAGGGCAGGTGTAATTCGTTTTTAGATAAGGGCAGGTGTAACTCGTTTTTAGATAAGGGCAGGTGTAATTAGTTTTTAGATAAGGGCAGGTGTAATTAGTTTTTAGATAAGGGCAGGTGTAACTCGTTTTTAGATAAGGGCAGGTGTAATTAGTTTTTAGATAAGGGCAGGTGTAATTAGTTTTTAGATAAGGGCAGGTGTAATTAGTTTTTAGATAAGGGCAGGTGTAATTAGTTTTTAGATAAGGGCAGGTGTAATTAGTTTTTAGATAAGGGCAGGTGTAATTAGTTTTTAGATAAGGGCAGGTGTAATTAGTTTTTCGATAATGGCAAGTGTAACTCGTTTTTAGATAAGGGCAGGTGTAATTAGTTTTTAGATAAGGGCAGGTGTAATTAACTTTAAGCCACGACAGGGCAGGTGTAATAAATTTAAGCCATTGAGGCAAGTATCATGGCAGCCTAATGCAAGTATAAAACTCACCTTAATGCCAGCCTTTGTCAGGGCATCTTTAATCCGCACAACCGTAGCCTTGCACTCGTGCTGGTAGCTGATCATAACATGCTCGCCCTGAAGCACACACTCGGGCACAGTCTCGGGATCAATAGAGGTCGCCTTTCGTCTCAACTGGCGCGCCGTCTGGGGTCGGGCCGACTGCGCCTGACTGGCGCCGCCGGGTGCGCGCGAGGCGCCCGTAGTCGGATTGGTTAGCTGCTCGTCTAGGTTGAAGTCCAGGCCCTGCATTGTTGCGAACTCAACTTGATGAGCCTATTAGTATATTCAGCAACCTGACAACAGCAAATAATCTAGCAAACTTCTCAGATTGGTCACTTACTTGATTACCACGTAATCAATACGGCTAGTTTACCTGACTATTACCTACAGTCTAGCTACCTGATAATAACTTCTAGCTGTACCTTATCACCCTATCTAGTTACCTGATTACCATATCCAGCTGTACCTTTTAATCCTATCTAGCCATCTAATTACTATATATAATCTAGCTTTCTGACTGCAATATATAATATATAGCTACGTGATTACCATATCTAGCTACCTAATTACCACATCTAGCTACCTAATTACCACATCTAGCTACCTAATTACCACATCTAGCTACCTAATTACCACATCTAGCTACCTAATTACCACATCTAGCTACCTAATTACCACATCTAGCTACCTGATTACCACATCTAGCTACCTGATTACCACATCTAGCTACCTGATTACCACATCTAGCTACTCACTGAGCGCTGCTTACCTGCAAAGACTTGGACTCGCGCCACAGTCCACGCCCATCCTGCCGCTTGGTGTCGCTGCTCATTAACTTGCGCAGGTCGTCACCAAACACTGCCAGAATTCGCTCCCTATTGGACGGCAGGAAACTGAGTGTGAACAAAGTGTCCAAGGCGGCTGAGATTTCGTCTTCACGATTACCACGGCACATCCTTAGCAGGGCCGGCAGGAGTTGAGTCTCCATCAGTAGCTTCTTGTTGACATCGTTCAGTGCTAGGCGATTGACACATGTAGCTAGCTCAATGGTGTGGTAGCCCTTCGATCGGCGGTCCGGACGATCGATGGATTCAGCCAGATGGTTGACAAGAAATTCCATCACCTCCTTGGCGCCCATGTAGAGGTCCGCCTGGATTTCAAGGACAGTGTAAAAAAGAGAATTACCAGGTTCTGATTACCATAGACGATTGGGATGGTGGTGGGAACAAGGAGGTGATGGATGCAGTGAGGTGGTGGGTGCAGTGAGGTGGGTGCAGTGAGGTGGGTGCAGTGAGGTGGTGGTTGCAGTGAGGTGGTGGTTGCAGTGAGGTGGTGGGTGCAGTGAGGTTGTGGGTGCAGTGAGGTTGTAAGTGTAGTGAGGTGGTGGGTGCAGTGAGGTGGTGGGTGCAGTGAGGTGGTGGGTGCAGTGAGGTGGTGGTTGCAGTGAGGTTGTGGGTGCAGTGAGGTTGTGGGTGCAGTGAGGTGGTGGGTGCAGTGAGGTGGTGGGTGCAGTGAGGTGGTGGGTGCAGTGAGGTTGTGGGTGCAGTGAGGTGGTGGGTGCAGTGAGGTGGTGGGTGCAGTGAGGTGGTGGTTGCAGTGAGGTGGTGGGTGCAGTGAGGTGGTGGGTGCAGTGAGGTTGTGGGTGCAGTGAGGTGGTGGGTGCAGTGAGGTGGTGGGTGCAGTGAGGTGGTGGTTGCAGTGAGGTTGTGGGTGCAGTGAGGTGGTGGGTGCAGTGAGGTGGTGGTTGCAGTGAGGTGGTGGGTGCAGTGAGGTGGTGGTTGCAGTGAGGTGGTAGGTGCAGTCAGGTAGGTGCAGAGCTTACCTGACTCTCATCCAGTGCAAAAGCTATCAGGATGAGGGCATGAACTTGAAGCTCAACGTCCTTGCTCTTCAAATATGGCTTCACAGAGTCCACCACGGCCGCGCGTGACAGATTGTCGTAGATCTCCGAGTTATTCTTAAAGAACATATTGTAGGTGATACCGAGGAAGCTGTTAATCACCCTCTTGCACAGTTCTTTCTCCTGATAATCATACCAGGCAACTAGCAGGGGGGAGACCAACTCGGTAAAGAAGAACTCAGCTTTGGACAAGACAACGCAGAATTCCAGGCTGCAGTCTGAGTAGTTGTGAAAGTTGGCCAGGATGAATGTCGCATAGATGTTCTCATGCTCAAAGCGAGTCTCATCCTCTTCGGCGCTGCTTTCGAACAGGTCCTCCTTGTGCAGCTGGAACAAGTACACGACACACTTGCACAGGGCGTCAATTAGGGCGGGGAATTGTGCTAACCTGGCTCCAGCCTTGATCCTGTAGCCCGATAGCTGCCTCTCTGTCATCTTGAATTTGCCCATCTGGCCATAGAATTCGTTCACCCATGACAGGTACTCAATTAACGGCCTCGGTTGAGCTGTAGCCTGCTCGGGCGTGTTTGACGTCATGTACTTTTCAAAATTGGTTAACAGGTTGCCGAAATTGCTCATGACTTTAGTGAGGAAATTCTGATATTCTTCGTCTGTCTGCACGCGAGCTTTCTCTGGTGCCTCAGATTTCTGCGCCTCTTCCCCAGTCTTCTGCTCCTCTGGCGCCTGCTTGGACTCGCTCGCCTCGTCCTCGGGCTTCTTCGCCTCGTCCTCCGGCTTCTTCGCCTCGTCCTCGGGCTTCTTCGCCTCGTCCTCGGGCTTCTTCGCCTCGTCCTCGGGCTTCTTCGCCTCGCCTGTAGAGGCCATTGTGCCTCTGGTGCTGCGGAAGAAACGTAAATATCATGTGTCAGACATTATTGGTGTTCTAGTGTGGGAAATCAGTGTTCTAGTGTGGGAAATCAGTGTTCTAATGTGGGAAATCAGTGTTCTAGTGTGGGAAATCAGTGTTCTAGTGTGGGAAATCAGTGTTCTAGTGTGGGAAATCAGTGTTCTAGTGTGGGAAATCTGTGTTCTAGTGTGGGAAATCAGTGTTCTAGTGTGGGAAATCAGTGTTCTAGTGTGGGAAATCAGTGTTCTAATGTGGGAAATGACTTTTATAATTTAGGATATGACTGTTCTAATATGGGAAATGACTGTTCTAATGTGCCCTAGTGTAGGAAATGACTTTTGACTCTGAGATATCCGTTATCTAGTGTGGTAAATCGGTGTTCTAGTGTGGGATATCTGTATTCTAGTGTGGGATATCTGTATTCTAGTGTGGGATATCTGTGTTCTAGTTTGGGATATCTGTGTTCTTGTGTGGGAAGTGACGCTTCTGGTGTGGGAAATGACTTTTGATTCTGGGAAATCTATTATCTAGTGTGGGAAATCTGTGTTCGTGTGTGTGAAGTCAGTCTTTAGGTGTGGGAAATGGCTTTTCTAGTGCTGGAAAACTTTGCTGAACTGTGTAAATTATAAGTGATATTGAGTTGGACCAGTGCTTAAAGTGAATAACGTGTTAAAAAGTTAAAACTTAGTTATTGTAAAAAACAAATGAAAACAGATTAAAATATATAAACTGGCGTTCCTTAAGCTACAACAACCAATAATCGTATCAATTGTATTATAATCATAATTCATACTAGCACATGACACCGAAAAATAACAGCGGTGAAATCAACTCAATCCTTGTAGCTGAACCTGACAGAAAAATACGAATACTACTCTAAATTGAAACAGAAAAGCAACAGAAAACCAGTTTAAAAACGAAGTAAAAGCAAAACCAAAAATATCGCTGAAAAAAACACAAGTCGCTGTGCAAAGCCAAGCGTCGGTGTGAGGATGTCGTAAGCATGAGAAAACGGTGCATTAAAAAATAGCAGAAATTTGACAGTTGCGATGAAGCAATTGCAGGCATCTTTAAATAAAAAAAGACTCGTTTGACGAAAGCTTCAGTGCAAGTGGCAGAAACGGAATAGCGAGCTTTGATTACGTCAAGTAGGCGGCCTTCTCAAAGTATTGTCATAAGTAAAAATTTTTCGATGATGGTATTAAATACAATAACAAAAAAGCAAGGATTGGCGCGTGAGGATTTTCCATTTTGTGAGGACTGGGATTTCTGAGAATCGGGATTTTTAGAGATTAGGATTTTCGAAGATTGGGATTTGCGAATACAGAGATATTTATATGAAAGGGATTTGCAAAGATTGGGATTTGTGAGGATCGGGATATTATAAGGATTGCGATTTGTCAATATTGGGCTTTGTGGGCATTGGGATTTGTGAGGATCGGGCTTTGTGAGGATTGTGATTCGTCAGAATTGAGATTTGTTAGGATTGGGATTTGTGAGGATTGGGATTTGTGAGGATCGGGCTTTCTGAGGATTGGGATTTGTGAGGATTGGGATTCGTGAGGATTAGGATTTGTGAGGATTGGGATTCTTCAGGATTGCGATTTGTTAGGATAGGGATTTGTGAGGATTGGGATTTTTGAGGATTGTGATTCGTCAGGATTGAGATTTGTTAGGATTGGGATTCGTCAGGATTGGGATTCGTCAGGATTGGGATTCGTCAGGATTGCGATTTGTTAGGATTGGGATCCGTCAGGATTGGGATTCGTCAGGTTTGGGATTTGTGAGGATCGGGCTTTGTGAGGATTGTGATTCGTCAGGATTGGGATTTGTGAGGATTGGGATTTGTGAGGATTGGGATTCGTCAGGATTGGGATTCGTCAGGATTGGGATTCGTCAGGATTGGGATTCGTCAGGATTGGGATTCGTCAGGATTGGGATTCGTCAGGATTGGGATTCGTTAGGATTGGGATTTGTGAGGATTGGGATTCGTCAGGATTGGGATTCGTCAGGATTGGGATTCGTCAGGATTGGAATTTGTGAGGATTGGGATTTGTGAGGATTGGGATTTGTGAGGATTGGGATTCGTGAGGATTTATGAGGATCGGGAATTTCGAGAATGGGGATTCATGAGAGTTTTGATATGTGTAGAGTGCTATTGACGCATGGAAGTTGTGATTCAAGGCTAGGCAAAAAGCAAGCACTGTTATATTAAATACATGAATGAAAAATTCAAATTAGAATTCGAAAAATCACCAGATAACGATATTTTATTCAGTACTGCTACTACAACAAGTAATAATGACATAGAGATGGCGTTTGTGACAAAACAGTTTTATCCAGCGGGCAAGGAATTCACGAAAATATTAAGCTATTTCAGCAAGCACTTGGTCACATCAACTTGTTTAATAAATTATTACCGTCATAATTGTTAATTAAGATAAAACAATAATGATATTGCACTATAATTCATAATTAGTGTTTATAGTTCAGAATAACTAATATATAACCGCGTCTAGAAAACTAAGCACCTGTAGTATCATGATCTCAGATTATAGGTCTTCGGGAATCGAGGATTTGGAAATATGGGGAAACGGAGATCTGGGACTTATCTTTTCAGAAGGGCTGCGGGCCCTTCTGCACATGCACGTGCCCCGACACATGCCCCGACTTTCTCATTATTAAGTAGAATACACTCTCTATCACACTCTATCATCATTTAAGAGAAATGATGATCTGGGAGTTGATGACTTGGGTTTTTATGGAAATTGAGGATTTTAGATTTGAGAATCTGATAATTGAGTCTGTGAATTTAGGGTTTATGGTTTTGAGGATTATGGGATTTGAGTATTAAGGATTCGAAAATTTGGGAATTAAGGATTTGGGATTTGAAGATTTTGGATTTGAAGATTTCGGATTTAAGGATTTCGGATTTGAGGATTTCGGATTTGAGGATTTCGGATTTGAGGATTTCGGGTTTGAGGATTTCGGATTTGAGAATAAGTGGTTTAGGATATAAAGATCTGGGAGATCCAGAACTAGTTGTGCAACCCAGTCGCCCAGCTCGCCAGTCACACAAGACGCAGCCCAGCAGAACCGACACCCTCTCTGAGCCGGTAGCACAGCTCCTTAACTCGGCGCTGCCTATCGCCGTGAAGGTTGAACCTGGTCCACAGCAACAGCTGGAAGCAGCCGCAGACGAGCGGCACCCAGCCCAGTACGCGCAAGCAGCCAAGCCGAGCCTCTGAGTCCAGCGGGGTGGCGCCAGCTGCCAGAGGCCGATCAGCGCCAAGGAGGTCGCGGCCAACAAAGTGTGAGAACAGCGCGGTGCCCAGCAGGGGAGCCAGGGTCTGGCCAGGCTTGCTGATGAGCGCGGTGGAACCGAATATAAGCGCGCTGATTGGCTCCGCGCGGCGATGCATTGCGTAGTCTTCGTCTACTAGGTCTGACACCTGGGCCGAGTCGCAGAGTTCAAGTGTGGGAAATGACTGTTCTAATGTGGAAATGACTGTTCAAGTGTGGGAAATCAGTGTTCTAGTGTGGGAAATGACTGTTCTAGTGTGGGAAATGACTGTTCAAGTGTGGGAAATCAGTGTTCAAGTGTGGGAAATGACTGTTCTAATGTGGAAATGACTGTTCAAGTGTGGGAAATCAGTGTTCAAGTGTGGGAAATGACTGTTCTAATGTGGAAATGACTGTTCTAGTGTGGGAAATCAGTGTTCTAGTGTGGGAAATGACTGTTCTAGTGTGGGAAATGACTGTTCAAGTGTGGGAAATCAGTGTTCTAGTGTGGGAAATGACTGTTCAAGTGTGGGAAATCAGTGTTCTAGTGTGGGAAATGACTGTTCAAGTGTGGGAAATCAGTGTTCTAGTGTGGGAAATGACTGTTCAAGTGTGAGAAATGACTGCTCTAGTGTGGGAAATGACTGTTCAAGTGTGGGAAATGACTGTTCTAGTGTGGGAAATGACTGTTCAAGTGTGGGAAATCACTGTTCCAGTGTGGGAAATCACTGTTCTAGTGTGGGAAATGACTGTTCTAGTGTGGGAAATCACTGTTCTAGTGTGGGAAATCAGCTTTTAAATGTGGGAAATCTGTGTTCCAATATATGAATAGGCGGTGTTTCAGTGGAGCCCACACAAAGCACTCACCACCAGATTTAACAGTTTGCAGACGCCCTCGGTGAACACCCTGTTGCTAAGCAACAGGCAGGCCAGCGGCAAGACGCCAGTGGGCTGTGCCATCAGCACCAGCAGGCCAGACAGGGCCTTAGCCAATAGGAGGCCGCGAACAACGGCGTAGGCGCCGTGCGAGTCGCAGAGTCGCAGGAAGGCGACATTGTTTAGATGCGGCATAATAAACGAGGCCGCCAATACCGCCGAGCCAATCAGAGACGCGCTGGTAGCAGCGGAAGCGTTTGCCTGCGGTTCGCTATTCAACAGCACCAGAAATAATGGAAAGAAGTTGGAATTGAAATGGCAATGAAACACCTGCAATAGTTGGGTGCCGCAGAAGTAGACAAAGTTTTTGTGGGCCAATAACTGGCCAGAGAATGCGCGCAGCTGTGTGCAGAGTGGCTTGAATGGCGCAGTCTGCTGTTCATTGAGCTCCAGATGCTCGGCGGAGTCGGGCTCAGCTGGTGCGCAGGCAGCGTAGGCTAATCGAATGCCGCGGCTAAACAGTAGATAGCCGGCTAAGGCTAGGCAGGCTAAGGTAGTTGTGAATAGGCGAAATGGAAGCAGGTGAACACGGTCCCACACCAGGTAGCTGGCGAATACGGACACCGCGGCTGCTCCGCTGCCCAGACTGGCGCCAAGGCTCAGTCGGTGCCGCTCCGACTGGCGCAGAGTCAGGTCCGCTTGCAGGGCGGTGAAGTGCACCTACGGTTAGAGGGGCGGAGGGCACCACCCGATATGTATCAAAACATTAGATTGAAAGACACAGAAACTATATGTCTAAACATAGGGAAATTATAAGAGGAACAATAATATAGAAGAGAGCCAGAGAGGAACGACTAGTCGATCCCACAGGGCGAGCGGGAGCTGAGGGCCACTACCCGATATGTATCGAAATCACATTGGATAAGAGGGTCACTGGAAAAGCAAAACGATAAGGAGATGGTGGAGAGAGAAATGAAAAGCAGTGATAAGAGCGAATGGATAATTCTTTGGAAAAAAGCTTTAACATAAGTGATATACCCCTACCCGATATGTATCGAACTTAGATTAAAAAAGGCAAACAAAGACCTAAAAGTTTAGTATCGTCTGCCAAGTTTGATGCAACAATATTGCGAAGGGTGTTAGTGACAGTGAAGAAAGAAGCTGGTAAAAACGACAGGCCCATTCTGAGAAAGTGTCACCTCACTTTGAGCGGAAGGCTACTACCCGATATGTATCGAAATCATGTTTGAAGATGCAGAGGCAATGCTGAGACGAAAAGGTAGTGCAGAAAGAAAAATAGTCTATATATAGAGAAGAGCAAGATGCCGCTCACAGATGAACGTGACTCACTACCTGATATGTATAGAAAAAAGAATAGTTGGATCACAGTTACAAAAAATGGGAAAATAGAGGGAGGAAATGGAAGAAACGAGAATCTGAGAAAAACTATTTATCGATGACTAGGAAGTGTGCATTCTTCAAAAGCGCAATAAGCGACAAGTCGCCACCCGATATGTATCAAAATCAGGTCGCAAGACTAGTTGTAAAGTGATGGTAGCCTTGTTGTTAGAGCATTGGACTCACGACTTGAAAGTCCTGGGTTCGATTCCCAACTCCACTTAAAGAATTTGTGTCCTTTAGCAAGACACTTAACTCTGCATTACTTCAGTTCACCCAGCTGTGCTAAATGGGTATCAACATTAGCTGGGGTAATTTAGAATGGTTGTGGGGTCTCCCCAGTCCATGGACTGAACAGCCGTACGCAGCCTTCAGATGCGCTGCGCAATAGGTGCGGCTGTGCTGACGGCTGCACATCTGGCCCAATTGGGGCAGGTGTAATCAGTTATTATTAAGATCAGATACAATTAGATAGCAAAGGGACTGGAGAGGTAAGAGACGAGACCCATTAAAGAGTGCCGACTCTATAAAAAATTTAAGCCGATATGTATCGAAAAATAATCGGTCAAAAAGCGAACGTACCTCAACTGCAGTAAGGCACGCATCGTACAAGCAGAGGCAGATGAGAAACTGCAGGGCAGGCCAGCCGGGCAGCCAGCGCAGCCACATGATGGCGAAGCTGACAGCCATCAGCGGGCCGAACCTGCCCAGCAGACGGAGCCGGCGTTCAACAATGCGACCGGAACGCCGGCCGGCGAGTGTCCCGCCGTCGCTTAGCCAGCCGAATACGTAGTCGTTGACGGAGTTCCACACGAGGAAGAGCAACTCGGCTAGCCAGAATGAGGCCTGGATTGGTTGGGGGGAGTGGGGTTCGATTGGATTCTGCATCTCGCCGATTAATCGAGACCATGCTGTTCAATCGAATATTCGAGGTTTAATCTGACAATCAACCTTACTTAAATCTGCCTTTAATCTGCAGTCAAATCTGCCTTAAATCTGCTGTTTAATCTGCTTTAGATCTGCGGCTTAATCTCCCTAAAATCTGCAGTTTAATCTGCCCTAAATCTGCAGTTTAATCTGCTTTAAATCGGCAGTCTAATCTGCCTTAAATCTGCAGTTTAATCTGCTTTAGATCTTTAGTTTAATCTGACTAAAATCTGCAGTTTAATCTGCTTTAAATCTGCAGTCTAATCTGCCTTAAATCTACAGTTTAATCTGCTTTAGATCTTTAGTTTAATCTGACTAAAATCTGCAGTTTTATCTGCCGTTTAATCTGCTTTATATCTGTAGTTTAATCTGACTAAAATCTGCAGTTTTATCTGCCGTTTAATCTGCCTTTTATCTGCGGCTTAATGTCCCTAAAATCTGCAGCTTAATCTGTTTAAAATCTGCAATTTAATCTGCCTTAAATCTGCGGATTAATCTATTTTAAATCTTAATCTGCTTTAAATATGCCGTTTGATCAGCCTTTAATCTACCAATGAATCTAAATCGGGCTGTGTTCAATCGACAACTCAAAAATCAATATACAAACTAATTTATCTGAATGCGGCTCACCTTATCCACCTGAAAGACATTCACATAGGCGTCAACGTGATAGAGAAGGAAGACATTTTGCAGCAGGGAAGTGCAGAAGGCGAGTCCGCCATAATTCAGCCACACGGGCCTGAAAGCAGCCGCAATTTTCGGGCTGTCTAAACCGGACAGGTGCGCCGGCGACATCGCCCTGCCGACCGTCGAACTGGTCGACGAAACTACGTCAGTGACAACGACTGAGCGCGAGGGACTTGATCGCCTGGTACGGCTAGAATTTTTGTTTGTTGTTGATTTTCGCGATTTTATAGAATGCGTATAAATTTTTATAAACTGTGAGTACAAATTTTACTGGGTTCTGAATTCTGTGCTCTTCAGGAGATAACGACTTTATCGCGCATAGTAAGTGGAATATAGTTAAAGTGCCACATTCTACTCCCTCTTATAGCAGGAAGTAAAAAAAACACAAATTATAAATTAAATTCTTAAGGAGCACCAAACAGGTCATCATGATCACGATTATCCTGATTATTCTGTTCTTTTTTATTTTGATCCATAAATTCAATAATTCTATTAGAAAACGCTACGATTCTATTGGGAAATCCTACGATTCTATTGGGAAATCCTACGATTCTATTGGGAAATCCTACGATTCTATTGGGAAATCCTACGATTCTATTGGGAAATCCTACGATTCTATTAGAAAATCCTACGATTCTACTGGGAAATCCTACGATTCTATCGGGAAATCCTACGATTCTACTGGGAAATCCTACGATTCTATTAGGAAATCCTACAATTCTATTAGGAAATCCTACGATTTTACTGGGAAATCCTACGATTCTATTGGGAAATCCTACGATTCTACTGGGAAATCCTACGATTCTATTAGGAAATCCTACGATTCTATAAGGAAATCCTGCAATTCTATTGGGAAATCCTACGATTCTATTAGAAAATCCTACGATTCTATTTGGAAATCCAATGATTGTATTAGGAAATCCTACGATTCTATTGGGAAATCCTACAATTCTATTGGGAAATCCTACCATTCTATTGGGAATTCCTACGATTCTATTAGGAAATCCTACGATTCTATAAGTAAATCCTACAATTCTATTAGGAAATCCTACGATTCTACTGGGAAATCCTACGATTCTATCGGGAAATCCTACGATTCTACTGGGAAATCCTACGATTCTATTAGGAAATCCTACAATTCTATTAGGAAATCCTACGATTCTACTGGGAAATCCTACGATTCTATTAGGAAATCCTACGATTCTACTGGGAAATCCTACGATTCTATTGGGAAATCCTACGATTCTACTGGGAAATCCTACGATTCTATTAGGAAATCCTACGATTCTATTGGGAAATCCTACGATTCTATTGGGGAATCTTTCGATTGCATTGTGGAGTCCTAAAATGATATTAGGAAACCCGATGGTCGATTGGGAAATCCTAGCTTCTATTGGGGAATCTTCCGATTCTATTGTGGAATCCTCCGATTCTATTGGGGAAATATTTGGGAATCCGATTCTATTGGGAAATCCTAAATTTTGTTTAAAAGTTTTCTGACTCTCCTGGCATATCTTATTATTCCATTAAATCTATGAACCAATTAAAATAAATAAAAATAAAGAATTCAACAACAAAATAGTTAAGCACGATATTAATTAGAAATCCTATTTTTCGACCGGAAAATACTGCAATCAACTTTCTAAATATCTAGAGCGAAGAAAAAAGCTACTCACAGAAGGTCGCGACTTCCAAAAAGTATCACTTCTTTTCTTGGACAGTGGGCGCCCAACCAAACGCGAACTGGATATCCGTATTTTTCTACCTAGCATTATCGAAACAATTGATCTAGAAATCCTTAGGTCTCGGATGTTTTTAAAGTATGGAACAATTTGTCTACCTATAGACGCATTACTTAGTATTGGTTTTGTCAGCCTAACTGAGAATAAAGCCACCCAAAATGAGAATCCTGCCTACGCTGAGTGCGAAGGGCCCGGCTGCGTGCAGCCATAGTCTATGGGCCATAGACAATAAAGGACAAGCAAAGTGATAAAAAGGCATCCAATGTGAGAATCGATCGCTTTTTCTCTTCCCCCCCCAGCTCTCTCCACTCCTCCAAGCGCAACTCCTCCATCACTGCTTCTCCATCACCCACAGTCTCGTTGCTTTCTTGCCTAATTATCCAACACTTAGAATTAACAGAGTTCAGTCTTCACCACTGCAATAAAATCACCACTTCACCCGCCTCATCTGTGGACCGCCAGCGACTCATCGCGGCCATTGAAAATGGAAGCTCACTAAGGGAAGCAGCAGCCGTCCTGCAACTGCCTGTCCCAACTGCGTATAGAATTGCCCGTCAGCATCGCCAAGAAGGAAGAACTGAGGCGCTTCCTCGAGGTGGTCAACGACTTCTTAAAGTTGATGATGAAATGCGGCAATTTCTGAACACCAGAGCGAGCTGCAATCTGCCTGAAAACATCGAGGCCCGGAGAGAACATGCCAACTTCATGCTGCACCTTGACGCCTCCGTACACATCGTCTATTTGGACGAAACTGGATTCAACTTGTGGCTACGGCGATCGCAAGGCCTATCAGGGGTCGCCCTGTTAAGCGGACTGTGACGACACAAAGAGACGACTCTTTGGGCAGTGCATTGAGGATTCTCATTTTGGGTGGCTTTATTCTCAGTTAGGCTGACAAAACCAATACTAAAATAACAGTCAAGGCTTTTTATTTTTATCGTGCTTGACGTGAGTCAATGCACTTATTATGAATAGTCTGTCTATGGTAATATCTTTTCCCTAAAGAGCTGCGACAACAGTAGAGCTAGGAAGCGAAGTCGCAGACGCGGGGCAAATATAAAAGCAGCACTACACCTTTTCACGTTCAATTTTGATCAAATTCCAGTTCTAAAAAAACTAGCGGAAATCCCATTTTCCGTAAGCTATCGTCAGTGCTTGCGAAAAATCAATATAAACAGGCACCCTTTCAAAAGCAACAGAGCCCGTTCAATTTAAACTCGTTTTTTTCTATGGCCAAATCTCGCCAGCTAGAAGGTTAGCAGAAAATCAACAAGAACGAACTGTCTTTTAAATGAAACACGGTTATTTCAATAAAAACTTCTGCAATGCTCTATGGTCAAAATGTTTTGCAATAAGTGACTGGCTTGTTTTGCAAGAAGTTCGAAAAACACATGCTTCCTTTCAAAAAAAGTTTTAAAAATCTGAAACATGTTTGCTAACATCAACGAAGAAGATGGACGGACGATCTGATGGAGGAGGATGGCGAAGACGATGCGGATGACTTTCAAAATGACGAGCCAAATGTCAACAACACCAAACAAACGACAGGATCACCAACGCTGACAGAGCTCGGATTATTGGAGGTTTTGAGCGAGAAGAATATTTAGTTGAATACGTCTGGCATTTAGGTGTAAAGCGGACCTAACTTCTGCTGGACGAAACGCCCCAAGGGTTATTGAAGAGCGCGTGGAGTTCTGCGACTGGCTTTGTCCAACAGAGGTTGTTGCTACCCACAAAGTCTACATTTTTGAGTTCGGCTTTGACACGTGGCTTCGACGATCGCAAGGGAGGGCTCGTCGTGGTGAGCGTGTTTACCGACACCCCTGCGATTGGAGTAGTCCACTTCAAGACCTACGACAGGGGCATGAGAAAAGAAAGGTTCGGAGAGTTTTTGCACATCACCATCGGCAACTTTCAAACTGCATTTCCCGGGCTGAATTTTAAGTTGGTCATCGACAATGTTTAATCCCATAATGATGCCGAATACTACGAGATTCCAGGCAATGTCGAAATCCAACGCCTGCCGCCATACAGCCCCTTCCTCACGCCTGTAGAGAACTCGATCGCTTGCAGGAAGGCTACTTTGAAGCGCGAGTTAGTACAACTGCAGCAGCTGTTTATCGAACAGCTCGGAGGCCGGACGCTGACTGCCCACCGGCGAGACACATTAGTGACCAAAATTAATCAAACTTCTGACTGCATTACTGCTGAAAAGTGCACGGCTTGGTTTAACCACGTGTTCACTTACGTGCCACGGTGCCTGGCTCGGCAAGCCATTGATGGGTATCCGGTTTAGTTCATACAACTCGACGGTTGCGGCAAGTCGAAGCGATTCAACTCTTCTAAACGTGAAAGGTCCAGCAAGACGCACTATACGCAACAGTTCGAGAGTTCATCAGACAGTGGTGATCCAGAAGTGCATTCGGAAATCAGAACCGTGTTTTCTACAGAAATTACTGGCTATATTAGCTCACCACCGAATGTGTGCGACCTGAGGGTAAATGGCTACATTGTAAATTTCCATCTGGATACTGGCGAGGAAAAGACTCATTAGCGAGAATACCAGCAAGAGAATTGGCTTGAAGTGGTCTAAATCAAATGCAAGGCAATCCAGCGATACAGACCACCTCATTCCAGTTCTGGGCGAAGTTTCAGTTAAAGTTTCAAATAATGAGAACAGACAATATCAACTGATAGCATTAGTTGTCAAGGGAGACCGAGTAAATCTTCTTGGTCGGGACTGCAGCTCTCTTCAATGAAAATGGATTGGACCAAAATTGCCGGAGTGAAGGCGACAACGCTAGTCCCACCGATTGAAGCACTGGTTTGGAAGTACGAGCAAGTCTTTGCTGAAAACCTCGGAACTATCAAAGAGTTGAAAGCCAGAGTGGTCTTGAATTAAAACTTCGTTCCAAAGTTTTATAAGAGTCGACCAGTGCCGTTTGCGATCAAAGGCCTAATTGAGGACGAACTGAAGAATTGGCAAGCCCAAAGGATCATCACGAAAGTGAACACATCAGATGATCGCCCGTATGATCGCCCTTGTCCTACAGACTGCAACTGTAAGAGCGATGCAACTGCCTAAACGTTTTCAGAATTGACAAAGGGGGGAATGTTGTCTTTGTTGTGCTTGACGCGAGTCAATGCACTGAATATGATCAAAGCTCATGTCTATGGTAATATCTATATTTTTCCTAATGAGCTGCGACAAAAGTTCAACTTTTATTTCAAATGAGTCTGGAGATTTTATAGGGCCTTGTAGCTGCAGAACAAGAAATAGAATACATAACAAGGCTCAAGCCTATATTCGGCCTATGTGGCGCGTGCTTATAACTGTACCAGTTTTCAACCAGTTCATTCGAAACAAATTTTAAACAACTTCCTGTAGTATTTTTCAAGCAGAAAAAATCTAACTGGATACATTGGTAGCATTGCCTTAATATAGGCAGTTTGTCCAAGCACTGGTCCAGTCCTAATTTATGTAGTCTAATATCGAGTACTTATTTTTAAGTCATTCTAATTTAATCTACTTTCAGCCTTTCTATTTTTAGGCCCCTAATATTCTTTATATTGATGAGATAATATTGTTCTAGGTAAACTAACTTCTTAAGTTCTCAGGACAGCTTTAAAAACAAAGGTAAAAATGAATGTATCGATCCTGCACATATGTGTGGCACTAAATGTGAACTAGCAAATGCACTCCTTGAAACATGAGTACTTTTTGAGCAGTATTGGCTAGGAATGAAAAATGATAGAAAGCTCATTTAGGCATTTAGATAGAATGATGTGCTTAATGCTAATAGTTTATCTAGACTAGACTAGACCATTTAAGAGCATATTAATGTTGACTGACTTGTCAGTTGAAAGAATTATTTTTTAGGTGATACCATATAGATTAGCTGCAATCTAGCAATGTTAATTTTTTGTTGACTTAAAAAGAAATACCAACAGATCAATTTTTTATTAAAAAACAAAAGCAGGGGTTCTACTAATTGTAAATTAAAATATTTTATTTTTTACTGAATGAAACAATAAAACTTCTACATTTTTAGCTAGGATAAAATCAGGATTACCAAGCTGGGTTATACAAATCAGGTACAGCTATCTTTGTCATTGCTATTTTGAAAGATAATTGTGATAATTTTATAACTACTCGTCATTGACATAGGTACCACAATCAGATTTTTGCACTTTTCTAAAACCGAAGAAAGCTAAATCGCATATTAGAATAGATTTATCTACCAATCAATTAAGCAGAAAGAGTATCACAGTTCCCTCTTCTGTTCTCACATGAAAAATATTTTAGTATAGCACTGTAAGACATAATGCCATACGGAATATTTTAATATCTTTCCTATTTTAAATGCGATGATTAAATATAAAACATGATTCGTGTCGACCAGACTTGCGGTCGTGAACTGTTTCTGAGTAAAAATATGACAAAATATATATTGACGATCCCTAGAACCCCTAAGCTGAAACTAAGCAATTCTGTCCTCTGTTTTTTTAAACTACATAAATATTTTTAGATATACATATGCAAATAGTGATATAAGTAGTTGAAGCTGACAACCGCTCTTTATATGCCCTTATACATGCACTAAGAACAAACCGTGTGCGCAAAAAATAAGTAACCACGAAGTTGAAAATGCTAACGAAGCGCATCACTGCGACAATAAACACGTTTTAACGATTCCGGAAATATTTTAAACGTGGAAAATGGTTCAATTCGCGCAAAGGGATTTCACAATTTTGATTTTGAGGATCGATTTTGATTCACATTGAAAATGTTTAATATTGGGGTACAGACGCGCAAAAACATTATGAAATAACGAAATATTTGCATTGAAGCATAAAAATGAAGTTAAGCGATCTAATCTCTCTGGTCTGATCTCATTTATGTGCACTCTGTTTTGTTTAGCATGCGACTTATCAGATTATTTTTGTTAGGATTTTTTCGCCGGTTTGCGGTCATCTGTTACAAATTTCACAAATAATGACTCGAATTACGGCCGTTGTCATAAGCTAAATTCAGGCTGCAGTTGCTAGTAATGTAACTACTAGGATTTCGCAGCCGTATTAGCCAGTAACACCAGACCAGTCCAGTGCTTCGACAACTGGTGTAGATACTATACTGCTCAATATCATATAGTTGGCCTAACTTGTGGTTATTCTATTACTCGGTGCAGTGGCAGATGCATGGATCACCTATATATATTCTGTTGAATCGATGTCTAAGTTACTCTCGTATATCAGCCCTTATACTTGTGTATTCTCAATTAATTTCCAAGTGCATTTTCATATCTCTGAACATCGATCGATCCTTTGTAAATGGATTCGAGCTAACACAATAGCATGTATGTTTAAATTCAGATTTAAAAAATATTGAATCTGCATCATTGTGTCAGCTTAATTCAGTATTGCTGATGCAGAGATGCTTTCAGCAAAATATATTACTTTGATCTGCGTACGGGGGTTACAGCCCGGCCTCACTACCATGGTAACTCAAAACCAAATTGTGGGAAAACTGTATAGTATTTGTTTTATTCTATCAAACTTCTCCGATCTCCTTCACTATACGAGCTATACACTATGCATATATATAGATACATATATCCCTATCACTATACTACAAAAGAATGAAAACAGTCATCGTATTGCAGGATGTTTGGCTATAGCTGATATTTGAGCTACTCTGCTATTCCCAGGTACTTCCCCTAATTTTGAAAGCCTTCAAATCCCTAAATAAAGATGCTTTGTTTAAATACTCTTTTCGCTTAATTTAATTGTAATTATTTTTGTATTTATAATTGTAATTAATATGTCTTACTTTACTTACTTACTTACTTACTTACTTACTTACTATAAAGAGAGGAAAGCGAATAAACTTCTGTTTCCATGGAAACGATAAACAGCTGGAACTTTTTATATGGCATTTGGTGTGGGAATATGCACCAGTGTATACATGCTTGGGCTAAGCAAACACAGAGAAACTATTGTCTGCTGGTGTACTACCCAATCCAACTTTGGTTTTCAAGTGCTTAAGTTTCCTGTCGGTAAAGATAAAAGACGCATAAATTATTCCAAAAGTGTACTTTAGTGAATAATAATAATAAAATAAGTGTGTATATTAGCAAAGCTTTACAGCCGATTAACATCCCAGAAAATTGTTGAATTTTTTTACTTTTTCGAAATTTAGTAACTAATTGCTGAGTAAGTTACATTGTAATCTGAAAATGTTATACTTCGTATTACGAGTACAATAGCAAACTAAAAGTAGAATACATGAAACAAAAAATAAACGGAAAATTATTTTCCTTATATAACCTTTCATTCATTGTTATATTGTAACGATTTCCTTTCATCTCCCTTCTTTTCTATTTTACCACCATCATCTATTTCTCCTGTCTTTTCATCTGTACCCACTCTCCCTTTATCTCTACACCCTCTCCCCTCATCTTTACATCCTCTCCCTTCATCTCTACATCCTCTCCCTTCATCTCTACATCCTCTCCCTTCATCTCTACCTTCCATCCCTTCATCTCTACCTTCCATCCCTTCTTCTCTACCTTCCATCCCTTCTTCTCTACCTTCCATCCCTTCATCTCTACCTTCCATCCCTTCATCTCTACCTTCCATCCCTTCATCCCTACCTTCCATCCCTTCATCTCTACCTTCCATCCCTTCATCTCTACCTTCCATCCCTTCATCTCTACCTTCCATCCCTTCATCTCTACCTTCCATCCCTTCATCTCTACCTTCCATCCCTTCATCTCTACCTTCCATCCCTTCATCTCTACCTTCCATCCCTTCATCTCTACCTTCCATCCCTTTATCTTTTCTTTCCCGTCAAATCAGTGCAGCCAATCAGCACAGCTCGTCAAGCTGCTGCATGTCAGCCTCGCTTAGGGCCACCCCAGCGATAGCGTAACAGATGACGTAACCAGCCAGAGCATCCACTGTGTTGTAGCCGATGCGCAATCTGGCGTCTCCAGCTTCGCCGCCATCCGGCGCGACGACTACAGCGGCTGGCGAAGTGGCTCGAATCGGGCCACCAGCGCTGCCGCCGCCGGCGAAGAACTTATAAGAGGTGGTCAGCGGTTCGAAGGCCACTCCAAGGCTAATTTGGTTCGGAGAAGCTGGGTTTAAACTGACGCTGAGTCCAGCCAGGCCAGCAGCAGAGACAGACTCCATTCGGACAGTTCGCTGCAAAAGGTCGGTGCCGTTGCTTCGCAGCTTCCAGAAGCCGGTTGGCGCATCCGGCGTTGTGTTGTACACAATGTGCAGGCTGGACGGCAGCACCGCTGACAGCGGGAACGCGGCTCGAAGCTTGGCAAAGTAGGCGAATCCGCCCGCGCTGCCATTCAGGTTCAGCGGTCCGGGCACGTCAATGTAGGAGGCCATATCGCCGGGGAAAAAGGCGCCCTCGCGACTGCGATTGACTTTCACTGGCACAGCCGACGATAGCCAAGGCGGGTTGGGCGACGGCGAGGTAGATTCGCCCACGGCGAAGTTTTCAAAAGAGAATCGAAAATTGTAAAACGCGCGTAGCTTGATGGCTAGCGCTGCTGGCAAACGCGGCCGCTTCACCTGAGTCTGGCAAGTTGAGTCCGGGCTCGATGCGGGTACCTGTGACACCGCATAGCAACGAGAGTTATTTAAATTACGTTTAAAGTCTTTAAAGTATTATTTTATGGCTTAGCCAATTCAGTGGAGCATGGGTGTTTAATGGATCATTGGGGTTGGATTCTTGATTGAGTCATTGGAGTTCGGTTCTAGTAGGGTCATTGAGTTGGATTTTTCTCAGGTCATTGGGGTTGTGTTCTACTTGGGTCATTGGGGCTGTGTTCTACTTGGGTCATTGGGGTTGTGTTCTACTTGGGTCATTGGGGCTGTGTTCTACTTGGGTCATTGGGGTTGTGTTCTACTTGGGTCATTGGGGTTGTGTTCTACTTGGGTCATTGGGGTTGTGTTCTACTTGGGTCATTGGGGTTGTGTTGTACTTGGGTCATTGGGGTTGTGTTCTACTTGGGTCATTGGGGTTGTGTTCTACTTGGGTCATTGGGGTTGTGTTCTACTTGGGTCATTGGGGCTGTGTTCTACTTGGGTCATTGGGGTTGTGTTCTACTTGGGTGATTGGGGTTGTGTTCTACTTGGGTCATTGGGGTTGTGTTCTACTTGGGTCATTGGGGTTGTGTTCTACTTGGGTCATTGGGGTTGTGTTGTACTTGGGTCATTGGGGTTGTGTTGTACTTGGGTCATTGGGGTTGTGTTGTACTTGGGTCATTAGGGTTGTGTTCTACTTGGGTCACTGGGGTTGGGTTCTAGTTAGGTCATTGGGGTTGGGATCTAATCGGGTCATTGGGGTTGGGTTCTAATCGGGTCATTGGGGTTGGGTTCTAGTTGGGTCATTCGGTTGGGTCACTTAGGTCATTAGGTGGGTCATGGCTCACCTGCCAAGCACCAGCTGAGGTCCAGTTGGCATAGCTGCCCAGATAGCACACAGCCGTTGTCGAGTCCACATTGACGGCAGCGCAGTCGGCTCTGGAGGCGCACTCTACATAGCAGCTTCGTCGATCTGCGGCCCCGACGATGCGTGGCAGAGCGGCTCGAACCCACACCGTCGGGCAGGAGGCGTCGGACTGGAAGCTGACAGCCATCGCCGTGACGGTTGAAACAGCGGCAACTGCAAGAAACGGCTTGAAGAACATCGGCAAAGGTTGCAGCAACAATGCCTAATGATTGTTGAGCTGTGAGAATATTTTTGGCCAAGCCTTCTGAAAGTTGGCTTGCTCTGAAAACACTGCGGATCTGCAGTACCGTTGAAAGCAGATGTTTTATGCGCGGGAAGCAAGAGGAGCTGATTGGTTGGGATAAATTATTAATGATAAATACTTGCGCTTCTCTTCCCGCCTACCAGTTCACAGTTTTTCCGGTTCGCCTGGTCTTATGAAAAATAATCCATGGAATCTGGAAGTGTTTTGAACTTTTTTTGATGCTGAAAAATCCCATAAATGGATGGATGAGCTACAGTAGGGCTTCATTGTCATCGTGCCATGGTAGCTCTGAGGATTGACAAAGGATTTGCCTCATTCCACTTTTTCTTTCCATTATCTCAGGCTGCAAGTTAACAGGCGTAACCCTTTTGTATGCTACAACGCACTCAAATTCTTCATTTTTAACGACGCGTCTTCTAATAAAAATCTTCTGCTAAATTTCCTGATTTGCTTTTTCCTATTCCTCTCCTATGCTTCTTCTCTCCCCCTCCATATGAGTCGCCTACCATCGCTTTTATTTTTAGCCACATTCTACTCTTCTTTTTCTCTCCCCTCTTCTTCTCCCCCCTCTTCTTCTCCCCCTCTTCTTCTCCCCCTCTTCTCCTCCCCCTCTTCTTCTCTCCCCTCTTCTTCTCTCCACTTCTTCTTCTCCCCCCTCTTCTTCTCTCCCCTCTTCTTCTCCCCCCTCTTCTTCTCTCCCCTCTTTTTCTCTCCCCTCTTCTCCTCCCCCCTCTTCTTCTCCCACTCTTCTTCTTTCCCTCTTCTTCTCCCCCCTCTTCTTCTCTCCCCTCTTCTTCTCCACCCTCTTTTTCTCTCCCCTCTTCCTCTCTTCACTTCTTCTTCTCTCCCCTCTTCTTCTCCCCCCTCTTCTTCTCTCCCCTCTTCTTCTCTCCCCTCTTCTTCTCTCCCCTCTTCTTCTCTCCCCTCTTTTTCTCTCCCCTCTTCTTCTCTCCCCTCTTCTTCTCTCCCCTCTTCTTCTCTCCCCTCTTCTTCTCTCCCCTCTTCTTCTCTCCCCTCTTCTTCTCTCCCCTCTTCTTCTCTCCCCTCTTCTTCTCTCCCCTCTTTTTCTCTCCCCTCTTCTTCTCTCCCCTCTTCTTTTCTCCCCTCTTCTTCTCTCCCCTCTTCTTCTCTCCCCTCTTTTTCTCTTACCTCTTCTTTTCTCCACTTCTTCTTCTCCCCCCTCTTCTTCTCTCCCCTCTTCTTCTCCCCCCTCTTCTTCTCTCCCCTCTTTTTCTCTCCCCTCTTCTTCTCTCCCCTCTTCTTCTCTCCCCTCTTCTTCTCTCCCCTCTTCTTCTCTCCCCTCTTTTTCTCTCCCCTCTTCTTCTCTCCCCTCTTCTTCTCCCCCCTCTTCTTCTCTCCCCTCTTCTTCTCCACCCTCTTTTTCTCTCCCCTCTTCCTCTCTTCACTTCTTCTTCTCTCCCCTCTTCTTCTCCCCCCTCTTCTTTTCTCCCCTCTTCTTCTCTCCCCTCTTCTTCTCTCCCCTCTTCTTCTCTCCCCTCTTCTTCTCTCCCCTCTTCTTCTCTCCCCTCTTCTTCTCTCCCCTCTTCTTCTCTCCCCTCTTCTTCTCTCCCCTCTTCTTCTCTCCCCTCTTCTTTTCTCCCCTCTTCTTCTCTCCCCTCTTCTTCTCCCCCCTCTTCTTCTCTCCCCTCTTCTTCTCCCCCCTCTTCTTCTCTCCCCTCTTCCTCTCTTCACTTCTTCTTCTCTCCCCTCTTCTTCTCCCCCCTCTTCTTCTCTCCCCTCTTCTTCTCCCCCCTCTTCTTCTCTCCCCTCTTTTTCTCTCCCCTCTTCTTCTCCCCCCTCTTCTTCTCCCACTCTTCTTCTTTCCCTCTTCTTCTCCCCCCTCTTCTTCTCTCCCCTCTTCTTCTCCACCCTCTTTTTCTCTCCCCTCTTCCTCTCTTCACTTCTTCTTCTCTCCCCTCTTCTTCTCCCCCCTCTTCTTCTCTCCCCTCTTCTTCTCCCCCCTCTTCTTCTCTCCCCTCTTCTTTTCTCCCCTCTTCTTTTCTCCCCTCTTCTTCTCTCCCCTCTTCTTTTCTCCCCTCTTCTTCTCTCCCCTCTTTTTCTCTTACCTCTTCTTTTCTCCACTTCTGCTTCTGCTCTTCTGTTCCTCTTTTTCTCTGCCCTTTTTCTTCCGTCTCCTCTTCTTTTTCCAATATCCTCTTATCCTTGTTACTATCACTTTCACCTTCGTTGCTCAATTATGCCTAAGCTAACAAAACACATTGGAAGGCTAAAATTTTATCGATTGCCTGCAAAGAACCGCAATATAGTTTATTAAGAGCGCCATTTAGACACAAAACCTGCGTAAACAGTTAACAAGCGGGGCGAGAAACTGAAGATACTCAACTTAAAGAATGGATTGAACTGAATGGAGCTTCTCGGCTTTTCGCGTTGCCATGGAAGATGTTGTCAATGACGCTTAGAGCTCTCAACACTGTTTCACTTGTCTCGTTGGCACAATAGGAAAGTTCAAAAAAGCAACTGTAGGCATTGTTGTTGCGTTGTGCGTTACCTTGTTGCCAAACATGGCCATTCTATGTTGTTTTTTTATCCTATGGGTGATAGGATGTAATGGATTGCTAATCTATTCCATGGGTGATAGAATGTAATGGATTGCTAATCTATTCCATGGGTGATAGGATGTAATGGATTGCTAATCTATTCCATGGGTGATAGGATGTAATGGATTGCTAATCTATTCCATGGGTGATAGAATGCAATGGATTGCTAATCTATTCCATGGGTGGTAGAATGTAATGGATTGCTAATCTATTCCATGGGTGATAGAATGCAATGGATTGCTAATCTATTCCATGGGTGGTAGAATGTAATGGATTGCTAATCTATTCCATGGGTGGTAGAATGTAATGGATTGCTAATCTATTCCATGGGTGGTAGAATGTAATGGATTGCTAATCTATTCCATGGGTGGTAGAATGTAATGGATTGCTAATCTATTCCATGGGTGATAGAATGTAATGGATTGCTAATCTATTCCATGGGTGATAGAATGTAATGGATTGCTAATCTATTCCATGGGTGATAGAATGTAATGGATTGCTAATCTATTCCATGGGTGGTAGAATGTAATGGATTGCTAATCTATTCCATGGGTGATAGAATGTAATGGATTGCTAATCTATTCCATGGGTGATAGAATGTAATGGATTGCTAATCTATTCCATGGGTGATAGAATGTAATGGATTGCTAATCTATTCCATGGGTGATAGAATGTAATGGATTGCTAATCTATTCCATGGGTGATAGAATGTAATGGATTGCTAATCTATTCCATGGGTGATAGAATGTAATGGATTGCTAATCTATCCCATGGGTGATAGAATGTAATGGATTAGTAATGGATTGCTAATCTATCCCATGGGTGATAGGATGTAATGGATTGCTAATCTATCCCATGGGTGATAGGATGTAATGGATTGCTAATCTATTCCATGGGTGATAGGATGTAATGGATTGCTAATCTATCCCATGGGTGATAGGATGTAATGGATTACTAATCTATCCCATGGGTGATAGAATGTAATAGATTGCTAATCTATTCCATGGGTGATAGAATGTAATGGATTGCTAATCTATCCCAAGGGTGATAGAATGTAATGGATTGCTAATCTATCCCATGGGTGATAGAATGTAATGGATTGCTAATCTATCCCATGGGTGATAGGATGTAATGGATTGCTAATCTATCCCATGGGTGATAGGATGTAATGGATTGCTAATCTATCCCATGGGTGACAGAATGTAATGTAGGGTGGTAATGTAATGTAATGAAATGTAATAATGTAATGTAATCCATCTTATGGGTGATAGAATGTAATGTATTCCAATTATTTTTATAATTATATTCTCTCTTAATCTACTTGGCTAATGCGTCAATGACGCTACTGCAAGTAGATAAGAATGCTTTTTTTCAATCGGCAAAGTGGGCAGAAAATTCATAATAATTTTCATTTGTATTTGCATTTGTTATGACGAAGGACTCTTCCTCTCACCCTCACACTTTTCTCACTTATCATCGCTTACTCTCGCCCAGGGACTACTAAATGCTAAAAGTACTAAAAATACTAAAAATACTACCAAATACTTTTTCAATTGGAGTATTTAGTAGTACCTGCTCTCGCCCTCCCTCTATTCCCCTCATTTCCCCTGTATACCTAAATTCCCTCTATTCCTCTCACTCTCCATCTATTCCTCTCACTCTTTATCTATTACTCTCACTCTCCATCTATTCCTCTCACTCTCCATCTATTCCTCTCACTCTCCATCTATTCCTCTCACTCTTTATCTATTCCTCTCACTCTCCATCTATTCCTCTCACTCTTTATCTATTACTCTCACTCTCCATCTATTCCTCTCACTCTTTATATATTACTCTCACTCTCCATCTATTCCTCTCACTCTTTATCTATTACTCTCACTCTCCATCTATTCCCCTCACTCTCCCTCTATTCCTCTCACACTCCCTCTATTCCCCTCACTCTCCATCTATTCCTCGCCCTTTTATTTTTTTAATTTCCAGTAGCAACATTATGACAGTAGAAAACACAAAAATTTACCCTGGCTGGGAAGTGGGATGAAAACAATGGGCCGTATTAATTGAAGCACGTTGGTGTAAACACATCAGCGGCTAGATTACCATGGCAACTATAGTAACCTAAGTCCACCTCAATATTTCAGCTTGCTCTGACCAATGAACTTCTGCGGGCGTTGGCAACTGGCAAAATGTTTTCCCCACTTTGCATCCACCCATCCTCATTTTTCTCCAACACATACAGTTGCTCCACTTGTTCCATCGGCGCGAACAAAACTCAATTTGAGTTGGTCGAAAACTGTCTGCTAGACCATCGTCGCATTGCATCAAGTTTTCAGCATAAAAAAATGCTAGTTTTTTTTGCTACAAGTGAGTCTCATGTGAAAATACCTTTGATATCACAGAGTTCTTATCATTAAGAGAGGAATAATCGAGCCTGTGCCATAGAATCTAACCTGTCACATAGAATCTAACCTGTCCCATAGAATCTCACCTGTCACATAGAATCTCACCTGTCCCATAGAATCTCACCTGTCCCATAGAATCTCACCTGTCCCATAGAATCTAACCTGTCCCATAGAATCTCACCTGTCCCATAGAGTCTAACCTTTCTCATAGAATCTCACCTGTCCCATAGAATCTAACCTGTCCCATAGAATCTCACCTGTCCCATAGAATCTCATCTGTCCCATAGAGTCTAACCTGTCACATAGAATCTCACCTGTCCCATAGAATCTAACCTGTCCCATAGAATCTCACCTGTCACATAGAATCTCACCTGTCACATAGAATCTAACCTGTCCCATAGAATCTCACCTGTCACATAGAATCTCACCTGTCCCATAGAATCTCACCTGTCCCATAGAGTCTAACCTTTCTCATAGAATCTCACCTGTCCCATAGAGTCTAACCTTTCTCATAGAATCTCACCTGTCCCATAGAATCTAACCTGTCCCATAGAATCTCACCTGTCCTATAGAATCTAACCTGTCCCATAGAGTCTAACCTGTCACATAGAATCTCACCTGTCCCATAGAATCTAACCTGTCACATAGAATCTTCCCTACGCCATAGAATCTAACCTGTCACATAGAATCTA
Source organism: Macrostomum hystrix (assembly GCA_950097015.1). Taxonomy (NCBI): domain Eukaryota; kingdom Metazoa; phylum Platyhelminthes; family Macrostomidae; genus Macrostomum; species Macrostomum hystrix. The sequence continues at coordinate 6,258,023 of CATNEN010000025.1, read as the reverse complement.
ACCTGTCCCATAGAATCTAACCTGTCTCATAGAATCTCACCTGTCCCATAGAGTCTAACCTGTCCCATAGAATCTAACCTGTCCCATAGAATCTAACCTGTCCCATAAAATCTCCCCTTCGCCATAGAATCTCCCCTTTGCCATAGAATCTCACCAGTGCCATAGAATCTCCCCTTTGCCATAGAATCTCCCCTTTGCCATAGAATCTCACCAGTGCCATAGAATCTCACCTGTCCCATAGAATCTCCCATCTGCTATGGGATCTCACCTCTGCTATGGAATCTCACCTCTGCAATAGAATCTTACCTGTGCTATAGAGTCTCACTCACCTGTTTAATAAAATCTCTTTTTCTCATAGGATCTTACATTCCGTTTAGAATCCTAATTTTCCCGTAGAATTTCAACTAAACTTTTTTATCTCACTTTGTGAGCAATCTGCAATGAAATTGATGCTAAAGGGATTCGCGTGAAAGCAATTTATGAGGCCATCAAGTCGCTCACCTCATCATTCTTTAATTGAGTGAGTTGAGCCAGGTCATTTGAAGCCATGACAGTCGCCCGGGTTCAACTGGGGACAAGAGCGAGCATTTTAGGAGTTTTTTGACTGCTAAAATTCCAACGGTGTGTTTTCTGTGGGCAGAGCCCGTCTGTGTGCTTGTTTGCCTCCGTGCCAAGCCACACACAGACTAAACTGAATTTCTCCCAGTTGCCCCATCATACTCGCCATTGTTTTTATCCCAACTAAAACGGATTCCCATATTTGGGAGGAAAACAATTCAACGCATTTCACGCCTTCGTGTTTTGTCAAGTTTGAAAACATTGCCATTGATTTAATAGGAAATTATGTACAAGCATAATCAAGGTCAACTAGTTAGTTGGAAACGATTTATAAAATCGGCGACTCATGAAATTAACAACTCGTGAAATCGAACTCATGAAATCGACGACTCATGAAATCGACGACTCATGAAATAGACGACTCATGAAATAGACGACTCAATAGGTCGAGTATTTATAAAACTCATGATTTACAACATTTACAACAATGAATATATCATCTCGCCCACCCATTCTAAATGAACATGCACTGTAAGAACGTCAACCAAAAAGTGCCGTTAACGTCGCCCCGATCCTGGCGATCCTCGTCGTCGTCGTCATCTACAACGCAGCGTTCGTCGCCTCCGCCACGGTAACCTTCGTCCAGGACGCCTCCTGCCCGCAGGCGTCAGCCGGCCGGGTGGTCAGCGGTCTCCGGCATCGCCAGAGCTGCGCAGTCGAGTGCGCCGTCAGTCCTGGGTGCGCCGTCTTCCACGTCAACGCCAGCGTCGACTGTCGCTTGGGCAACCTGGCCGACCTAGTTGGAGCTTGGCAGCCGGGGGATTGTCGGAGCGAAGTTCGACGACCGTCGCTGCCACCGCAGCTGGCCGACCGGCTACTCGGCTTCTACTGCTTTCGCGTTGGCTACGAAAATCTTCTGCTTCAGCAGCTGGCGAACAATTCGAGCAGCGGTCGCAGGTTTTCTGCGGCAACGCCGTCCGGCAGCGTGGCGCGCAGCAAAGATGGCGCCAGGTTCGGCGGCGGCTTGGCTGATTTCTTGGAAATTCAAATTCCATATTCCGGCGACGTGGGTGGAGTTGGCAATAATTTTCGACAACTGCTGGGAACGGCTGGAGAGGTCACGTTCTACGCCAAGGTGGGTGACCATAGGAGTGAGAATGGGAGTGAGAATATGAGTGACGATAGGAGTGACAATTGGAGTGACAGTAGGAGTGATAATCAAAGTGACAAGAGGAGTCACAATAGGAGTGACAATATGAGTGACGATAGAGACGATAATAAAAGTGACAATTGGGATGTCAAAAGGAGAGACATTAGGGACGACAATAGAAGTGACATTAAGGAATGACAAAAGGAGTGACAATAGGAGTGACAATGGGAGTGACAATGGGAGTTGCCCTGGCCGACATCCAATGCAGGTGAGCCGGCGCTACGCCTACGAAAGCCCGGCCTTTCACAGCTTCTACAATCGCTCCGGGCCGTCAGGCGCCGCCCAGCCCACCGGGCACTGGCGCGACGCGATGGCGCGGCCGAGCCTGCTGCACCGCTCCCTATCGCCAACAGAGTTCGCCGCTTCCACAATTGTCTATCCGACTGGCACCGGAGCCGAGGCAACCTTCAGCGCTGCGATTGGATTCAATGGCACCGATTTGAAATTCTATTACAACGGCAGCTTCGTCGATGTCCCAACGATGACGTCGTCGGCTACAAGCGGCGGCGATGTTGGCGATAACGGCATGCGACTCGGCTTCGATGTCTATTATCCGTTCAAAGGCAGCTTCGTGGCCTACGCCATGGCAGCCAGCCGTCTCAGCTTGGACGAACTTCGACTGTTGGATTCGGTCTGCTGATTGTTGTCCGCGTTCGGCTCGCGTGAAATGCCAGTGCGAAGTGCGTCAAAACTGAAGAGCATCTACAATGCCTTAACAGATCTAGACGCACTGCTGGACCTTCAAGGGCTACAAAAGGTGGAACTAGGCCACTAGGCCACGCTGTTAGCATTCGGGCGCTGCCAAAAAAATTTCAGGAGCAGCTCGGTATAAAAACGGGCGGCAAAATGGCTTGGTAGTCCTACTTTTACACTCGTAATTAAATAGATACTTTTTTAGAGGAAAAGCGACGGGAGGCATTAATTAGGACACTAAACATGTTATAAATAAAATTTTTCCTCAATCAAGTCACAGCAGTCGTAAATATATACAAATTCAGCACAATTTTCTTGTACAATTGGTCATCAACTAGAAAAAAAATCGATCCTATTCGCACTAGCTCTTTGTACTTTTTTGCTTTCGTTTCTTTTCTGCTCAAATTACGCGAGTTCATGGCTACTGTAAGTAGCTTTTAAAGAAAATAATTATGTAGAATGAAATGCTGTAGGATGAGATGCTGTAGGATGAGATGCTGTAAGATGAGATGCTGTAGGATGAGATGCTGTAGGATGAGATGCTGTAAGATGAGATGCTGTAAGATGAGATGCTGTAGGATGAGATGCTGTAGGATGAGATGCTGTAAGATGAGATGCTGTAGGATGAGATGCTGTAAGATGAGATGCTGTAGGATGAGATGCTGTAGGATGAGATGCTGTAGGATGAGATGCTGTAGGATGAGATGCTGTAGGATGAGATGCTGTAAGATGAGATGCTGTAGGATGAGATGCTGTAGGATGAGATGCTGTAGGATGAGATGCTGTAGGATGAGATGCTTTAGGATGAGATGCTGTAGGATGAGATGCTGTAGGATGAGATGCTGTAGGATGAGATGCTGTAAGATGAAATGCTGTAAGATGAGATGCTGTAGGATGAGATGCTGTAAGATGAGATGCTGTAGGATGAGATGCTGTAAGATGAGATGCTGTAGGATGAGATGCTGTAGGATGAGATGCTGTAGGATGAGATGCTGTAGGATGAGATGCTGTAGGATGAGATGCTGTAGGATGAGATGCTGTAGGATGAGATGCTGTAGGATGAGATGCTGTAGGATGAGATGCTGTAGGATGAGATGCTGTAGGATGAGATGCTGTAGGATGAGATGCTGTAGGATGAGATGCTGTAGGATGAGATGCTGTAGGATGAGATGCTGTAGGATGAGATGCTGTAGGATGAGATGCTGTAGGATGAGATGCTGTAGGATGAGATGCTGTAGGATGAGATGCTGTAGGATGAGATGCTGTAGGATGAGATGCTGTAGGATGAGATGCTGTAGGATGAGATGCTGTAGGATGAGATGCTGTAGGATGAGACGCTGTAGGATGAGATGCTGTAGGATGAGATGCTGTAGGATGAGATGCTGTAGGATGAGATGCTGTAGGATGAGATGCTGTTGGATGAGATGCTGCTAGATCAGAATCTACGAGCTACATGAAATGGAAAGCTTCTAAAAGTAGAAAATACAATAAGTGTTGCTGCAGCTTCAGTCGCGGTGGATTTGAGCAATTTCAGAATCGCAGAAGTTTAAGCCGAAGCTAGACTAGAAGCAATCTGAAGAATTTCTCGGTCTCCTCCGTACAAGCAAGCTTCCATCTTCTACTAGGGGATGGAAACTTTCAGTAATCCCATCCGAATGCCGGTTATCCCATTTCTACTGTGGATTTTCTTGGATTCTAAGAATCCCTAGCTTGGCAGAAATTGAGTTCTGGATAATGTCACGCTGTGCGTTACAGTCACTTACAGAATGTTGTTTAGCATTGACAAGTTTCTGTTTAAGTGCTGTTTTAAAATATATTTCCCAAATATTTGTGAGCTTATCTATTAGACTGGGTGTTTATCTGTTAGACTGGGTGTTTATCTGTTAGACTGGGTGTTTATCGGCGAGAATTGGTGTTTATCTGTTAGACTGGGTGTTTATCGGCGAGAATGGGTGTTTATCTGTTAGACTAGGTGTTTATCTGTTAGACTGGGTGTTTATCTGTTAGACTGGGTGTTTATCGGCGAGAATTGGTGTTTATCTGTTAGACTGGGTGTTTATCGGCGAGAATGGGTGTTTAGCTGTTAGACTAGGTGTTTATCGGCGAGAATGGGTGTTTATCTGTTAGACCGGGTGTTTATCGGCTAGAATGGGTGTTTATCTGTTAGACTAGGTGTTTATCGGCGAGAATGGGTGTTTATCTGTTAGACCGGGTGTTTATCGGCTAGAATGGGTGTTTATCTGTTAGACCGGGTGTTTATCGGTTTGAATTGGTGTTTATTAGTTAGAATATGTGTTTATCTGTTTGACTGGGTGTTTATCTGTTAGACTGGGTGTTTATCTGTTGGATCGGGTGTTTATGTGTTAGACTGCGTGTTTATCTGTTGGACCGGGTGTTTATCTGTTAGACTGGATGTTTATCGGTTAGAATTGGTGTTTATCTGCTAGACTGGGTGTTTATCGGTTAGAATTGGTGTTTATCTGCTAGACTGGGTGTTTATCAGTTAGAATTGGTGTTTATCTGTTAGACTGGGTGTTTATCGGTTAAAATTGGTGTTTATCTGCTAGACTGGGTGTTTATCGGTTAGAATTGGTGTTTATCTGCTAGACTGGGTGTTTATCAGTTAGAATTGGTGTTTGTCTGTTAGACTGGGTGTTTATCGGTTAGAATTGGTGTTTATCTGCTAGACTGGGTGTTTATCGGCTAAAATGGGTGTTTATCTGTTAGACTGGGTGTTTATCTGTTAGACTGGGTGTTTATCGGTTAGACTGGGTGTTTATCGGTTAGAATTGGTGTTTATCTGTTAGACTGGGTGTTTATCGGTTAAAATTGGTGTTTATCTGCTAGACTGGGTGTTTATCGGTTAGAATTGGTGTTTATCTGCTAGACTGGGTGTTTATCGGTTAGAATTGGTGTTTATCTGCTAGACTGGGTGTTTATCGGCTAAAATGGGTGTTTATCTGTTAGACTGGGTGTTTATCTGTTAGACTGGGTGTTTATCGGTTAGACTGGGTGTTTATCGGTTAGAATTGGTGTTTAGCTGTTAGACTGGGTGTTTTTCGGCTAGAATAGGTGTCTATCGGCTAGACTGGGTGTTTATCTGTTAGACTGGGTGTTTATCGGTTAGAATGGGTGTTTATCGGTTTGAATTGGTGTTTATTAGTTAGAATATGTGTTTATCTGTTAGACTGGGTGTTTATCGGCGAGAATGGGTGTTTAGCTGTTAGACTAGGTGTTTATCGGCGAGAATGGGTGTTTATCTGTTAGACCGGGTGTTTATCGGCTAGAATGGGTGTTTATCTGTTAGACCGGGTGTTTATCGGTTTGAATTGGTGTTTATTAGTTAGAATATGTGTTTATCTGTTAGACTGGGTGTTTATCGGTTAGAATTGGTGTTTATCGGTTTGAATTGGTGTTTATTAGTTAGAATATGTGTTTATCTGTTAGACTGGGTGTTTATCTGTTAGACACTGGGTGTTTATCGTGGAGACATAGTTATTATCTAATAGAATGGGTGTTTATCTTTAGAATCATAGACTGTTAGACATGATTCAAGCCGTAAACCATTATTCTTGCTGTGAGTCAAGCTGATATATCCTACACTTTACCTTATAGTACAAGAAGGTTGTGTAGCGTTCCTGAAATGCCCCCAAGAAACTCCACTCCCCCTTGTGTCCAAGCCTTTATTTACAATACCACCTGGCAGCTAATACTCCTCCAGGGGAAAGACGGATTTACTCAGCTCGAATTTCAAAAGTTCTTTCAGAAATACGAAATACCCCACCGAAGGTGCTACGACTGTGCAGCCGCAAGTGTGAATCCTTTCCAATCACTTCAAGATTAAAAAATATCTTATCGATATTTCCCGATAAATAATGGAAATCCCATACCAAACTTTAAAGAAAGACAACTTAAGATCTCACACTGACAACATCACACACCGATGAGATCCCACACCGATGAGATACCACAGCGATGAGATCCCACACCGACGAGATTCCACTCCGATAATGTCACCTTCCGACGAGATTCCACTCCGATAATGTCACCTTCCGACGAGATTCCACTCCGATAATGTCACCTTCCGACGAGATCCCACTCCGATGAGATCCCACACCGATGAGATCCCACACCGATGAGATCCCACACCGATGAGATCCCACTCCGATCATATCACATTCCGATGAGATCCCACACCGATGAGATCCCACACCGATCATATCACATTCCGATGAGATCCCACACCGATGAGATCCCGCACCGATCATATCACATTCCGATGAGATCCCACTCCGATAATGTCACCTTCCGACGAGATCCCACTCCGATGAGATCCCTCTCCGATGAGATCCCACACCGATGAGATCCCACTCCGATCATATCACATTCCGATGAGATCCCACACCGATGAGATCCCACACCGATCATATCACATTCCGATGAGATCCCACACCGATGAGATCCCGCACCGATGAGATCCCACTCCGATCATATCACATTCCGATGAGATCCCACACCGATGAGATCCCACACCGATGAGATCCCACACCGATGAGATCCCACACATCATATCACATTCCGATGAGATCCCACACCGATGAGATCCCGCACCGATCATATCACATTCCGATGAGATCCCACTCCGATAATGTCACATTCCGACGAGATCCCACTCCGATGAGATCCCTCTCCGATGAGATCCCACACCGATGAGATCCCACTCCGATCATATCACATTCCGATGAGATCCCACACCGATGAGATCCCACACCGATCATATCACATTCCGATGAGATCCCACACCGATGAGATCCCGCACCGATGAGATCCCACTCCGATCATATCACATTCCGATGAGATCCCACACCGATGAGATCCCACACCGATGAGATCCCACTCCGATCATATCACATTCCGATGAGATCCCACACCGATGAGATCCCACACCGATCATATCACATTCCGATGAGATCCCACACCGATGAGATCCCGCACCGATGAGATCCCACTCCGATCATATCACATTCCGATGAGATCCCACACCGATGAGATCCCACACCGATGAGATCCCACACCGATGAGATCCCACACCGATCATATCACATTCCGATGAGATCCCACACCGATGAGATCCCACACCGATGAGATCCCACACCGATGAGATCCCACTTGTTGACAGGCCCAACAAATGGCAAGCGAATCGCCTATCCATAGTGCATGAAACACTCTGACAGAGAACTACTAAAGCTCGACTCACAGCATCTGGTTTGTCTGATTGCACTACAAAGCCTTGCCTATATCAATCGCATACCAATGATGACTGCAGCCGCCTAAAAGTTAGCTTTTCGCCCGAAGCTAGCCCTAGTTGCTGGCCGGGAATTCGGTGTCGTACACCCCCTAAGGCTATGATTGTGGGGATGTGGGACCAAAAATGCAAATTTTCCCCAACGCTAGCCTTGTATGAGAATCCACCCCTTTCTAGCACTCTCAGATTCTGCAACAGGCAGCTTCTCTGTGGCTGAAATAGTGAGGGGTGAAAAAGACAGGAAAATCAATTGATTTTTAATCACCGATTTCATCGATTGCTGCCTTTTGCTTTTGAGCTTCTATTGAAAAGAAACCTATTTTGTTTTCAAATTTGGTAGCCATCAGAAAACCACTGGGCCGACTCGGGGGGCTCATTTGTTATCTGCTTTTTGTCTCTTTTACAGGTTACTCTAACAGCATCTCTCAATCTCACAGCATCTCTCAATCTCACAGCATCTCTCAATCTCACAGCATCTATCAATCTCACAGCATCTCTCAATCTCACAGCATCTCTCAATCTCACAGCATCTCTCAATCTCACAGAATCTCTCAATCTCACAGCATCTCTCAATCTCACAGCATCTCTCAATCTCACAGCATCTCTCAATCTCACAGCATCTCTCAATCTCACAGCATCTCTCAATCTCACAGCATCTCTCAATCTCACAGAATCTCTCAATCTCACAGCATCTCTCAATCTCACAGAATCTCTCAATCTCACAGCATCGCAATAATCATGCTGGTCTCAATTTCGCCTACCGAGTGCATTCCTTCGTTGGGATGAAGTTCTGAGCAGTGCTCAGAACTTACGCCTAACTGATATATCCATTTCTCCTTATCTAACTTTGTGAGTGCAGCGATCTTAATTATGTTTTTTCTCTTAATCAATAAAATTGTTTGTGTAATGTGCACTTTTCTTAACGATATTTTGTACTTTTTAGCTACCTTCTACTTTGACTTCAATTAGTCTTCACTTATTGTTATTTCTTATCATACAACTTACGGCTCGTAGATGAGACACGGAGAGATGAGACACGGGAGAGATGAGACACGGAGAGATGAGACACGGGAGAGATGAGACACGGAGAGATGAGACACGGGAGAGATGAGACACGGGAGAGATGAGACATGGAAGAGATGAGACACGGGAGAGATGAGACACGGGAGAGATGAGACACGGGAGAGATGAGACACGGGAGAGATGAGACACGGGAGGGATGAGACACGGGAGAGAGGAGACATGGGAGAGATGAGACACGGGAGAGATGAGACACGGGAGAGATGAGACACGGAGAGATGAGACACGGATAGATGAGACACGGGAGAGATGAGACACGGAGAGATGAGACACGGGAGAGATGAGACATGGGAGAGATGAGACACGGGAGAGATGAGACACGGGAGAGATGAGACAGGGGAGAGATGAGACACGGGAGAGATGAGACACGGGAGAGATGAGACACGGGAGAAATGAGACAGGGGAGAGATGAGACAGGGGAGAGATGAGACAGGGGAGAGATGAGACAGGGGAAAGATGAGACACGGGAGAGATGAGACACGGGAGAGATGAGACACAGGAGAGATGAGACACGGGAGAGATGAGACACGGGAGAGATGAGACACGGGAGAGATGAGACACGGGAGAGATGAGACAGGGGAGAGATGAGACACGGGAGAGATGAGACACGGGAGAGATGAGACACGGGAGAAATGAGACAGGGGAGAGATGAGACAGGGGAGAGATGAGACAGGGGAGAGATGAGACAGGGGAAAGATGAGACACGGGAGAGATGAGACACGGGAGAGATGAGACACAGGAGAGATGAGACACGGGAGAGATGAGACACGGGAGAGATGAGACACGGGAGAGATGAGACACGGGAGAGATGAGACACGGGAGAGATGAGACACGGGAGAGATGAGACACGGGAGAGATGAGACATGGGAGAGATGAGACACGGGAGAGATGAGACAGGATACTGTAGGGTCGGACAACGGATTTGGAAACTTCGAAGGCCGCATCTGGCCCGCGGGCCGGAGTTTGCCAACCCCTGAAATATTTCATACTGCGGATATAGCAAGCATAACAAAACGCGGCATAATAATGAACTTATTAAAATATCCCTAGAAAGATATTAGTTAACAGCTCAAAATATTCCTTCCAGAATGTAAATTCAACATTTTAATGGCGACTCGCAGACTCACTTGAGGCAACAAATTTGAGAGCATGAAAAGTTTATAAGAGTGCAACAGCGGCGGAATGGCACTGTCGAGTAGAAAAGTTATTTGTATCTATCTCATTGCTCGATATGAAGCTCACTTTATTCTCCAAACTAGTTGCTAGATGCACTCCATATCTGCCTTAATTGGACGAACAGATTGGCTGGAAAATCAATGTCGGGCAAACACAGCCTCTGTTTGTGCTCAAGAAAGCATTGTCGATACAGTTAGATTCCGGACCTGGACTAGAGATACCCCTGTAATTATTTGGACAAATCAAGCTTGGCATGAAAAAATTTTTATTAGCTAAAATCGTTATTTAAGATCGTTAAAAGGGAAAGTAACGATTAACCGGATAAAATATGAAGTATTCGGATAAAAAAGAATTTAACAATTTTCCCCACAAATTTCCGGATTTCGTTAATTTTCGTTTCTAGACTTCGTTACTTAAATAATTAGTGATTGAATAACGTTTTAACGGAACAAGTTGAAATTTATTTTCAGCTCTACTTACTTACAAAATCGCGAGAGAGAATCTTTAACGCTTTAAAGAATCAATAATTAAAGTAGGTGAAAGCAGGCCTCAGCAGGTGCTCGAAATCTTGATTAATAAAATCTTGACGCTAAAAGTATCGCTTTAATTAGTCTGCGCTTTAACGACCCAAAACTTTAGCCAACCAAAAAATCGTTTAAAAAATTAACGGAAGCTGCTGCATTCGCCGCGATCATTTTCTTTTATTGGATTTAAAAACAAGCCTATTTAGCAAATTAATAACATTTGATCTATTCGCGTTTTTTCAAATCTACACAACTAAAAGTACAACAACAGAAAGTTAACTGAAGAAGAAATGCAAACAATTAACCGACGAAATTAAAAGTACATCGATTTCAAAAGATCTCCAGCGTTGTCCAACGATCTTAAGTAAAATAGTTTTTTTCTGTTTGAAACTAGTTTTATAGAATGCGACAGCGAGTTGTCTTTTTGAGCAGCAACGGTGGCCGGTTTCACATCTTTTATCCCCAGGGGCCACGGGCCACGTGTGGCCACGGTATGTGGGACCAAAATCGAACTCGGAGCCACAAATTGGGCCAGTGAAAGCTCTTCAAATGAGATCAAAGGCGAGTTTCCCTTGGGCTCTAACAGAAATGATAGACCAAGTGCTGCTGAGTACCAACTCTTGAGCATATGCGCGACAGCTCGTTCAGACGTCCGTCTCCACGCCGCTGACCCCACCGGCGCCGATGCTGGAGTACTTGGCGCACGGCGGAATGGCCACCAAGCCAGCTATTGGCAGCGGAGGCAGCGGGGGCGGCGGTGCTATTGTTAGCCTGGGCGGTGGCAGCGGAGGCGGTTGAGGCAACCGGGAGCCGATCAGTTGAAGACTTCTCCGTTGCTGCTGCTGATGCTGGCGCTGCCGTCCGTGCTTACGTCTATGCCGGTGCGGCCTATCAGTGAGCTGCTGCCGCTGATACGGCTGCTGCTGCAGTTCCGCCGTCTCGCGTGGCCCGATAGTTGGGCCGCAGGTCAGGTCACTGCTGAGATCGCTGCTGCTGCCGCCGCTGCTGCCGCTGTCACCGTAGGAAGCTTTAACGGCTGCCAGACTGTCGCGAGAGAATCGCTCAAAATCGACGTAGCGTGGCGTGTCGTAGGGCGACCCGGTGGACGGCACCAGATCCGGTGGGATGCCAACGCGGAGAGGGGCGGCACTGTCCGCTCGGTGCTGCAGCAGCCGATGCTGGAGCTGGTCTCGGCAGTGGTGACACTTTCCGCTGCCGGATGTGGAGCAAAGAACGCCGACTAACGGCGAAGCGGCCGAAGTGACGGTCGACGCTGCCGCAGCTGCCGCAGCCGAGGATTCCAGCGTGGGGTGTCGAGCTGCCGACGGTCGATGTTGTCGCCTGCGTCGTCTCGACACGTTGGTCGCAATGACAACGAGGGTGATGAGGAGCAGAACTGCCACTAACGCTCCGGACACAATGCCGACACCAATGACTACCGACTGATTGACCACGTGACGCTCCTTGTACACCACCGAGGTGGAGTTGTACCTGGCCGGGCAGTACCTGTGCCGGTACTCCAGCAGAGAGCGCATCCGCTCCCCAGTCTCGCTGTCGCACTGCACATCCCGGTAGTTGACCAGCGCCGCGCGCACCAGGCGCCACTTGGCCGGCTGAAAGAGGCCGCAGGAGCAAACGAATCCCTGGCCAGTGAAGAGAAGGCGAAGGCGAGCTCGATGCGCCGTCAGGTTCAGCAGAGAGTCGGGGAGGTCTCGCATGGGATTGCCAGTTAAGTTCAGCCAGCGAAGCGCCGTGAAGCGCTGCAACGGAGTGAAGTCAGTTTCCGCTGTCAGGGCGTTGTAGCTCAAATCAAGGCCCTGGACAAGAGGCCCCACCGAAGAGCTGCTACCATCTGCGGCGGTGTCCTGATCATTCAGGTCAGCGATTGCGTTGCCAGACAGACGCAAATCGTAGAGGCTGCCACCGTGGACGCTGACTGGGAGCCTGCGCGGCAGCCTGCGAAGACCGGCACCTTCGCAGTCGATGGTCAGTCCCGCCGGTCTGACGGTCTCCAGGCAGGCGCAGCCGGCGGGACACGCATCTGCGTGTCGACAGACCAGGTCGGATTCGTTAAGCGCTAGCAGCGTCCGCCTTGCCGGATCACCGGCGCAGGGCAGGCCGGTCCAATAGTCCAGCGACAGCGCGTTGCGCTTAGAGAACTCGCGCGGATCTGCATAGACGGCCCGGAAGAAGCGCCACGCGTGCAGGAGTCGACAGTCGCAGGCGACAGTGCTGCCAGAATTGTCAACATCGACAAACGACTGGAAGGCGTCGCGGAAGCGCTTTAAATGGTTAACAACGGCATCTGCCTGACGCTGCTCGGGCCCAATGTCGGGCACGAGAAGCCCCCACAGCCTGTTGGGGCCAAAAGCGCCGGCGCCGAATTTGTTGTGGAGCAGCAGCACGGAGAGGCGCACATAGTACGCCGGGTCCTCCAGCCGCATCCGATCTCGCTGCCTCTCTATGGCCCGGACATCCGACGTGGTCCATACCCAGCCAAGCCGGTTGGTGACCTCAGCGAGACGGTTGCCGCTCAGGCTGACGTCCTGCAGACTGACCAGCCGCACTAGGGACAGGTCCACCTGCTTCAGACCGCAGCGAGCAGCGGTGAGCGTCTTCAGTCTGAAATGGCGCTCAGGTGTGAGACGGCTGATATAGAGCGACTCCAGGCTGGGATTGTCGGACACGTCCAGCTTCTCCAGACTAGGCAGCAGCTCAAGGTAGTCAGCCAGATCCAGGTGCTTCAGTCGGTTGGCGCTGAGGTTAAGCCGGCGCAGCTGGGCCAGCTGACAGCTCTCGTGATCCACCCCAACTGTCGTCGCTGACAGGCCATCCTCGATGCTATTGTCCGTCAAGTCCAGCTCGGTTAGGTTTGGAAATCGTCGGCAGATTTGAGACAGCGGAGCGGCCGTCAGGTCGGCTCGGGTCAGTCTAAAACTGACAACCTGACCTGGCGAGGTCAGGCCGGTTGGCATGCTGCAGCTTGTCGAAGTCGGCGAATTCGGCAGCGAAGGCGGCGAAGGCGGCGGCCAGCAGCGGTGAACTGAGACGGCCACTGTACGGTAGATGGAGCTGATCACCGGGTATTCAGAGACGACCAAGTCTTGGCAATGACGCCACGGGCAGTCTGAGTCGGTTAGGCTTTTAGTAGCACTCGAAGCAGTCAGCCGAAGCAGCAGCAGCAACAGCAGCATGCATGTGCGGCCGGCAGCTGCTGCAGAGCAGAACTGCATGCTCCTCTTTCTGCCGAAATAAAAATTTAAAAGCAGAACTCACTAGGACAGCGCGACGGAAGAGGACAATTTAAAGCTAGAAAGTCCTGGTCCAAGAAATCGCGGCCAAAGAGTTATTGAGAACAGTAAAAGAGCTGCCTTATAGAACTGATTTAAGATCCTTTCTCCAGTCGCTTTTTCTTGTTTTCCTCTGGTATTCCGTTTTCTGTATTTCAATGGCCGCTTGTGGCAGTGGTCCTCAAATGTCGGCGTCTCTCTGTTCCGTCTCTCTCTCTCTCCTCTGTTTCCTTGTCTCTGGTTGGCTGTTCTGGGCCTCTCTCTCCACGCTGAGAATGGATAGAGGGGCCTGCTTCAAATGCCTTATTACGAGTTGTCGGGGCCTTTATCAGGTCTCTCTACTTTAGTATCAGGCAGCCCTGCAACCTGTGCACACATAGGCACAAACGAGCACACACTAGTCGCGTTGTACGTGGCGGCTGCTCGGACGGTTCTTCTCGAAAGTGGGGCTGTTGCACACTCGTACGAGGCAAGACAGCTCGAAACTCATAAGAGCGCAGAATGGAATGTAATTGTTGTCTACTGCGATTGACACTTGGGGTCACGAAGGGCAAGATCGGGGTTTTCGAGATACTAGCACAATGCAGTTACAATTGTCAATCAAACTCTCTAATTTAATCCAATTTTCAAAACGCATATAGCTCGTAAATATTTCATTTTAATAATTACAAATTTAGCCTATTTGTTGAAGTATTTTTTCTGCTATCTGACGCTTTTGTGACGCTTCTGGTTTGTGACGGTTCTGATCTGTGACGCTTCTGGTTTGTGACGGTTCTGGTTTGTGACGGTTCTAGTTTGTGACACTTCTGATTTGTGACGCTTCTGGTTTGTGACGGTTCTGGTTTGTGACGCTTCTGGTTTGTGACGGTTCTGGTTTGTGATGCTTCTGGTTTGTGACGCTTCTGGTTTGTGACGGTTCTGGTTTGTGACACTTCTGGTTTGTGACGGTTCTGGTTTGTGATGCTTCTGGTTTGTGACGCTTCTGGTTTGTGACGCTTCTGGTTTGTGACGGTTCTGGTTTGTGACACTTCTGGTTTGTGACGGTTCTGGTTTGTGATGCTTCTGGTTTGTGACGCTTCTGGTTTGTGACGCTTCTGGTTTGTGACGGTTCTGGTTTGTGATGCTTCTGGTTTGTGACGCTTCTGGTTTGTGACGGTTCTGGTTTGTGACGCTTCTGGTTTGTGACGCTTCTGGTTTGTGACGGTTCTGGTTTGTGACGCTTCTGGTTTGTGACGGTTCTGGTTTGTGATGCTTCTGGTTTGTGATGCTTCTGGTTTGTGATGCTTCTGGTTTGTGATGCTTCTGGTTTGTGACGCTTCTGGTTTGTGATGCTTCTGGTTGGTTTCAGTATTTTTACGTTTCTGGTTTTAAGGGTTTGTTGTAACTGTTGCTTCTGGTTTGTGGCTTTTGTTTGGTTGTGAAAGGCCATTATTTAAAGCGTCACAACAAGCCATAACTTCGGATCGACCAACGCCCTTGTCCTTTCTTTGAAGGCAGAAAGCTTTAAAAAACTTTTTTATTAGTCAAAGTGATGTTTGACCAACCCTCACTCAGAAAGAAGCAATGGGAAGCATGAATAGACTATTACCACTCTTTTAGCTCGTAAGTTGTCCGTTGTCCTGTCCATCAGTTCAGTAATTTGTTAGCTGAGTTCAATCACGCAACTGAAAGCGCAACTTCATTGCGCTAACACTTAGGACCATTTAGCAACACGGACATTAGCTAAAAAAGCACAATACAGAGAGACTGAGTTTTTGAACTGCAGCCGCACCCGAAATGGCAAGGAACACTCACCACACAAATTTATCCCCGCTCCACTGATCCTGTGAGCCGTTTCCCCCACTCCAATGTCTCTTCCATACTCGCCCAGCTATTAAGGGCTTGTATATATGAGGAGCCAGGAAACAAAAAACAGTGACACGCACAAGCAGCAGCAAATATCGAGGCGGACTTGTCTCCCCGTTAGCCCAATTCCCAGATGGGAGATTTGAAAGTCGGAGAGTGGAATGCCGAGAATTAAAGTAATGATCATGTGAGCTGTATGTTCTGCTGCTGCAAGATTAAACATTGATGGGGTTGGTCTTCGTGACTTTTGATTCCTTGCTAGGGAGTCATAAATGGAAAGCAACTGTAAGCTTCATTGTGATCTATTCTCTAAGCTGTATGCTGGTCTGATTCTATATTTGAATTTTTGTTGACATAAACGTTTCACTGTCTGACGTCCCCGACCGTTCCTTAACTGCCAACAACAAGGGTGTGAACAACATAACCCACAGTCTCTACTACACTCGTACCTAACCCACAGCCTCTACTACACTCGTACCTAACCCACAGCCTCTACTACACTCGTACCTAACCCACAGCCTCTACTACACTCGTACCTAACCCACAGCCTCTACTACACTCGTACCTAACCCACAGCCTCTACTACACTCGTACCTAACCCACAGCCTCTACTACACTCGTACCTAACCCACAGCCTCTATTACACTCGTACCTAACCCACAGCCTCTACTACACTCGTACCTAACCCACAGCCTCTACTACACTCGTACCTAACCCACAGCCTCTACTACACTCGTACCTAACCCACAGCCTCTACTACACTCGTACCTAACCCACAGCCTCTACTACACTCGTACCTAACCCACAGCCTCTACTACACTCGTACCTAACCCACAGCCTCTATTACACTCGTACCTAACCCACAGCCTCTACTACACTCGTACCTAACCCACAGCCTCTACTACACTCGTACCTAACCCAAGACTACCTCTCCCACATGCCTTGTGATTTCTAAGGACTCCGCACGCAATTATTGTGTCATTTATGGCTGAAAACTAATCGGAAATGTCTAGGATCGGGTGAATTCAGGAAAAATGAATTTCTTTAATTTTGCTATCATTCTTCTATTCGGCGAAGACATCCAAGTTCGACTAATAGACAAATCTGGTTTCCGTTTAATGTTCTCCCCTATTCTGGCATGATCTGTTGCAATTTCAAGGATTTTTGGGCGATTTCGCTCGTACAAGTTCATTTCCGATTAGGATTTTCTTCCGCTTCTATGAGCGATGATTTATGGAATTTTCCAGAATCCTGCAAGTCTTTAATTGCTTCCTATAATTTTAAGTCGCTGTCTCGACTCCACTAGCAACTAGATGTTGCTCCGTGACACTTGGGACTGAGGCTGCTGGTAGACACTCGGGACTGAGGCTGCTGGTAGACACTCGGGACTGAGGCTGCTGGTAGACACTCGGGACTGAGGCTGCTGGTAGACACTCGGGACTGAGGCTGCTGGTAGACACTCGGGACTGAGGCTGCTGGTAGACACTCGGGACTGAGGCTGCTGGTAGACACTCGGAACTGAGGCTGCTGGTAGACACTCGGGACTGAGGCTGCTGGTAGACACTCGGGACTGAGGCTGCTGGTAGACACTCGGAACTGAGGCTGCTGGTAGACACTCGGAACTGAGGCTGCTGGTAGACACTCGGAACTGAGGCTGCTGGTAGACACTCGGAACTGAGGCTGCTGGTAGACACTCGGGACTGAGGCTGCTGGTAGACACTCGGGACTGAGGCTGCTGGTAGACACTCGGGACTGAGGCTGCTGGGTGACACTCGGGACTGAGGCTGCTGGGTGACACTCGGGACTGAGGCTGCTGGTAGACACTCGGGACTGAGGCTGCTGGTAGACACTCGGGACTGAGGCTGCTGGTAGACACTCGGGACTGAGGCTGCTGGTAGACACTCGGGACTGAGGCTGCTGGTAGACACTCGGAACTGAGGCTGCTGGTAGACACTCGGGACTGAGGCTGCTGGTAGACACTCGGGACTGAGGCTGCTGGTAGACACTCGGAACTGAGGCTGCTGGTAGACACTCGGGACTGAGGCTGCTGGTAGACACTCGGAACTGAGGCTGCTGGTAGACACTCGGGACTGAGGCTGCTGGTAGACACTCGGAACTGAGGCTGCTGGTAGACACTCGGAACTGAGGCTGCTGGTAGACACTCGGGACTGAGGCTGCTGGTAGACACTCGGAACTGAGGCTGCTGGTAGACACTCGGGACTGAGGCTGCTGGTAGACACTCGGGACTGAGGCTGCTGGTAGACACTCGGGACTGAGGCTGCTGGTAGACACTCGGGACTGAGGCTGCTGGTAGACACTCGGGACTGAGGCTGCTGGTAGACACTCGGAACTGAGGCTGCTGGTAGACACTCGGAACTGAGGCTGCTGGTAGACACTCGGAACTGAGGCTGCTGGTAGACACTCGGAACTGAGGCTGCTGGTAGACACTCGGGACTGAGGCTGCTGGTAGACACTCGGAACTGAGGCTGCTGGTAGACACTCGGGACTGAGGCTGCTGGTAGACACTCGGGACTGAGGCTGCTGGTAGACACTCGGGACTGAGGCTGCTGGTAGACACTCGGGACTGAGGCTGCTGGTAGACACTCGGGACTGAGGCTGCTGGTAGACACTCGGAACTGAGGCTGCTGGTAGACACTCGGAACTGAGGCTGCTGGTAGACACTCGGAACTGAGGCTGCTGGTAGACACTCGGAACTGAGGCTGCTGGTAGACACTCGGAACTGAGGCTGCTGGTAGACACTCGGGACTGAGGCTGCTGGTAGACACTCGGGACTGAGGCTGCTGGTAGACACTCGGAACTGAGTCTGCTGTGTGACACCCGGAACTGAGTCTACATGATAGACTGCACCAGTCCATCGGTGTGACGACTCCAGTAGCTAAAAATGTTTTTTCAAATAGTTTTTTCGGTTCTTAGATTCTGAGCAATAAACCCGCTCGCGTGTGATTTTCAACTGTGAAAGCAGTCTAGTCAATGTTTGGTTCCTAATTCAAAGCACAGCTGATGGCGAACAAAACACAAAAATGCACTTATTTCTTAATTGGATTTCATAATTGTGCTTTGTTTTTTCTTAATAAAGTAAAGTTTCGTGGCAAATCTAATCGATAGAATCGATTTAGCCCACCATTGTACTAGATTATGAAATGCAGTTTGGTTCGATGATTGCTTTAGAGAGAAAAGTTTGTTGAATTCTTGTTCGATGGGGATCAGAGGATCTCTAGTCTGCACAAAAATATTGGATCGCTAATCCTCTTCAATCATCATCTTTGTCACGATTTCAAATCCGGCGTGTGTGCGCAAGAGCCAGGCTTGCAGCATTTTCTTTTAATTTTCCCGACTCTGACTGAAGGCAAAAGTGAAAGGGCTCAGAGAATGGTAGGCTGGTTATTGGGAGAGAGTAAAAAATTAATTTTTTCAGGAAACCCAAGCCCATTCTCTTTAATTCTCCATGAGCCCAGAGAAGTGTTTGCCCCGCTGCAGCGGCACAGGTGGCCTAGGCCGTCCGGAGGCCGAGTGTTGCTGAAAAACGGCCCGATCAATGCATCAATGCTGCCTTCGGCGGACGGACGAGGCTGGGGCCATTTTGTCAAGTGAGATTGCCAGATCTAAGACTCCGACTGCTCTCACTCACTCTCCGCCCCCCTCTCTCTCTGAGCAGCTTTCCGGCTCCCGCCACTCCAAAGTGAAGAGATTTGGATTAATGCATAATTCGTTTCCCGGCCGACTCGGCTCTACGCCCTATCTGAGATGGCCGGCTTTGGTAGACAAGTGTTAGGATTCCAGTGCCAGTCACTCATAGATTGGTTTGCTGCCAGTCATTCGGGACCTCTCTACCACCTGATCCTCTCTACCACCTGATCCTCTCTACCACCTGATCCTCTCTACCACCTGATCCTCTCTACCACCTGATCCTCTCTACCACCTGATCCTCTCTACCACCTGATCCTCTCTACCACCTGATCCTCTCTACCACCTGATCCTCTCTACCACCTGATCCTCTCTACCACCTGATCCTCTCTACCACCCGATCCTCTCTACCACCCGATCCTCTCTACCACCTGATCCTCTCTACCACCTGATCCTCTCTACCACCTGATCCTCTCTACCACCTGATCCTCTCTACCACCTGTCTTACCATCTTGGCTCTTAATGAGTCCTGTTCTGCTATGTCTTTGGTGTCTGTCTCTCTGACTGTCTGTCTGTCTGTCTGCCTGTCTGTCTGTCGGTCTGTCTCTCTGTCTGTCTGTCTGCTTGTCTGTCTGTCGGTCTGTCTCTCTGTCTGTCTGTCTGCCTGTCTGTCTGTCTCTCTGTCCGTCTGTCTGTCTGTCTGTCTGTCTGCCTGTCTGCCTGTCTGTCTGTCTGTCTGCCTGTCTGTCTGTCTGCCTGTCTGCCTGTCTGTCTGTCGGTCTGTCTGTCTGTCTGTCTGCCTGTCTGTCTGTCGGTCTGTCTGTCTGTCTGTCGGTCTGTCTGTCTGTCTGTCTGTCTGACTGTCTGTCTGTCTCACAGAATCGTCTCTCTCTTTTCCCATATTTTTTTTATTTAACTGATCTTCAATTTCTTTCGCTTTCTTCCCAATAAATCTCAATTTGTTCGGCTTGCTCGACACGCTGTGAACGCTGTGCTCTGTCGCCCAGAGAGGGGCGTGCAGCCCAGATCCCAGACTCGAGTCTCCGTCTCAATCGCCCAGTTCCCATGCTGGTCAGTGCAAGCGCAACTAATTGAAACAGCTTGTTTCTGGGATTACGACAAATTCATCCCATACCCCCGCGTGATCCCAACAGATCGCCCCAACTTCTCTTCCTCGAGAAATTCTTGAAGCGTACAAAAATTTCCGCCGTCTGGTCAGAGTGGGAACACAACCCTAGGAGTTGCTCATCTGCCCGCCAACCCTAGCTCTGATTTCCATCGCTGTTTTATTGATAGCCGTGGCAACTCGCCAGCAGACCAGGCCGGTTGGTGATATGTTTCCCTTTTCAGATTTCCATGCCGTAATCTGCCAGCATGACGACCGAATTCTGGATCCCAAATTATCTATTCATGCTATAATCACGCAAATAATCGAGTTTAAAGCGACTTAGCTACGGTGAGTGAGCTCGAATCAAAATATGAGAGAAAGACTACTCACCCCAGTAGAGGGTAATGAATATTTAACGTCCTTTTCATGAAGTTGCTAAAATTTGATGCAAAATGAATACTAGGTATACTTTCAAATTAAATCCCTGATTCAATCGCGTTCCATATCTTCATCGCGTTCCGTACCTCTCGCATACCTCCCTCCCATCCCCTCTCATCTCCTCTCCCACACCTCCCGCCCATCTCCTCTCATCTTTTCTCCCATACCTTCCGCCCATCTCCTCTCATCTCCTCTCCCATACCTTCCGCCCATCTCCTCTATCTCCTCTCCCATACCTCTCTCCCATCTCCTCTCATCTCTTCTCGCATACCTCCCTCCCATCTCCTCTATCTCCTCTCCCATACCTCCCTCCCATCTCCTCTATCTCCTCTCCCATACCTCCCTCCCATCTCCTCTATCTCCTCTCCCATACCTCCCATCTCCTCTATCTCCTCTCCCATACCTCCCTCCCATCTCCTCTCATCTCTTCTCCCATACCTTCCGCCCATCTCCTCTCATCTCCTCTACCACACCTCCCGCCCATCTCCTCTATCTCCTCTTCCATACCTCCCTCCCATCTCATCCCATCTCCTCTCCCACACCTCCCGCCCATCTCCTCTCATCTCTTCTCCCATACCTTCCGCCCATCTCTTCTCATCTCCTCTTCCATACCTCCCACCCATCTCCTCTCATCTCCTCTCCCATCCCTCCCTCCCATCTCCTCTCATCTCCTCTCCCATACCTCCCTCCCATCTCCTCTATCTCCTCTCTCATCCCTCCCTCCCATCTCCTCTATCTCCTCTCCCATACCTCCCTCCCATCTCCTCTCATCCTCTCTCCCATCCCTCCCTCCCATCTCCTCTCATCTCCTCTCCCATCCCTCCCTCCCATCTCCTCTCATCTCCTCTCCCATCCCTCCCTCCCATCTCCTCTCATCTCCTCTCCCATACCTCCCTCCCATCTCCTCTCATCCTCTCTCCCATCCCTCCCTCCCATCTCCTCTCATCTCCTCTCCCATCCCTCCCTCCCATCTCCTCTCATCTCCTCTCCCATACCTCCCTCCCATCTCCTCTCATCTCCTCTACCACACCTCCCGCCCATCTCCTCTATCTCCTCTTCCATACCTCCCTCCCATCTCATCCCATCTCCTCTCCCACACCTCCCGCCCATCTCCTCTCATCTCTTCTCCCATACCTTCCGCCCATCTCCTCTCATCTCCTCTCCCATCCCTCCCTCCCATCTCCTCTCATCTCCTCTCCCATCCCTCCCTCCCATCTCCTCTCATCTCCTCTCCCATCCCTCCCTCCCATCTCCTCTCATCTCCTCTCCCATACCTCCCTCCCATCTCCTCTCATCCTCTCTCCCATCCCTCCCTCCCATCTCCTCTCATCTCCTCTCCCATCCCTCCCTCCCATCTCCTCTCATCTCCTCTCCCATACCTCCCTCCCATCTCCTCTCATCTCCTCTACCACACCTCCCGCCCATCTCCTCTATCTCCTCTTCCATACCTCCCTCCCATCTCATCCCATCTCCTCTCCCACACCTCCCGCCCATCTCCTCTCATCTCTTCTCCCATACCTTCCGCCCATCTCCTCTCATCTCCTCTCCCATCCCTCCCTCCCATCTCCTCTCATCTCCTCTCCCATCCCTCCCTCCCATCTCCTCTCCCATACCTCCCTCCCATCTCCTCTCATCTCTTCTCCCACACCTCCCGCCCATCTCCTCTTCAACATCTTCCTCTCATCTCCTTTCCTGTATCTCTTTTGATTGCTACCTCACCCAAGTAATCTTTTTGATCCCTTCTCCCAAGCCCTTATCTCGTTTCCTCATTAACTCTGATTTCATCGTTCTCACCCTCTTTCTCATTCTGTTTCTGCCCCACTTGTACTCAAATTTGGGCTGCCTAACCAAAGCAACTCATTACCATCGCTGTCAGGCAGTCACGTTCACTTTTCTAAATCCCTTCACAAGCCGAAATCCGCGGCTTAATCCCCGCCTTTGAAGAAAAAATGTGAAAATTAATTCAGCATCGACTTCTTCAGGACAGAATGTGCCCAATCAAATTTCCTAATTATTGTTGCTCAGCAGTCGCGCTTACTCCTTTTTTCCTGAACAGTCGGATTGAGCCGCTGACTCAGTCGCCGAAACACTCCTGCCTGTCAGTGTTGCAGCTTCCCTTTAACTCGCGTTAGTTTTTTACTCCCTGAACGACCTCGAGTCATTACTAACACTGGCTATATTTGCTAATTTGACCGATCAGTCTTCATCAAGCCCATTATGGCAGCAGTCCAACCTTCGGAACGTATTTAACCGCCCAATACTAAACCAATAATAGCCAGTACGCGGGCGCACATTGTATCGCATGTTTCTCAATGCCATCCAACTCTGCCAACTAGGAATGGACAGTCAGGGTCTACGGTCACGCACACACAACGGACACGCGTGCATTCGTGTACGTACGCCTTCCCTTCAGCCCCGCCTCCGCCCCAGTGTCAGACCATCCCCTCTTTCCTTCCCACACTCTCGTCCCCACCTCTCGTCTGTCTCTCACTTTTCTCACTTCTTATTCCCAGACGCGGGCGGCCCTGTTCGGAGCGGGGCTGGCAGACGAGCGAGTTGAAGTGTGTCAGAGAGGGCAGAAAAAAAATTGGAGCGTATAAAACAACACCCGCGTGCTATCCAGCGCGCATTAGTGCTTTGACCTTCCTGCAAACCCAACCGGCTGGACTTGTTTCAACCAAAAACAATAACAGCAGCAGCAGCAGCAGCAGCCATAATGACCCTGAGCCGGGCTGAAATAGCTTGGCAATAAATCAAGCTGAACATCCGTCGCATCAACAATGGGCCACCTGTTCAGCTGTCACAAGGGCGTTGACTACAGGGGCAACAGGCGATTCTCGATTCACTCCAACAATGGCGCCAAGGTGGACCCTACTGTGGCAGCGTCGGCAACAGACTCGAAAGCGATGCCCGCATTGGTGGCCGCTGATGCAGACAGCTACGCCGAGAAGGCCAAGATCGACAGCGAGGAGCTGGTGCTGCGTTATCTCCATCTGATCCAGGACGAAGGCGGCCGTCGGCTGGGTCGCCACCACGACAGCTGCCGGGTGAGCTTCCGAGCCGACAGCTTCGACTCGCAGTCGTCAACGAAATCCGAGCGGCGTCAGTTTGTATTCGACCTGGTCGACAACCTGCCCGAGACCTTCGTTGACGACGCCCTGCCACCGGCTAGCGTGCGCGGCCCGCTGGTCAGTTGGAACTCAGAGCCGGATGTCCTTCTAGACGATGAAGACACAGTTAAAGACAGCGACTCTAGCAGGCTCAACGATGCAGTCTTTGACCCGGGCACCGACGAAGCAGATGGGCAAGGCTTGAAGCCGCCAAACCAGGGACAGAGTTTGACCCACTTGAAGCAGCAGATTCTGGCCTAAGTCCTGATTCAGTGAGTACTCCAGCTGAGTGGCCATTGTACTTATATCATCCAGATACTGTTATCGATGCAACAACGGTTTTGTAGGCTCATTCAACTTTGCTTACACATACGGTACGTGCACTTCGTTGAATCTCTTTTCGACGATGATTCTCAGCTCGCCGACATGCATTATACCCATGAGACTTTTCTACCCACGATTAATCACCCTATGTCGCGATGGTCTATGGCCAAAACTGTTTTGCTTCCTTAGCAGACAGGAAGATCATATGTTTTATAATCCAGATTGGCGAGATGGTTGAAACTGGCTTGTTTCGCTCTGAATTCTGTATATAGTCTATGGTCGAAACTGTAATTCTATCCTATTTCCTTCCCTATTCAAACTATTCTTTAGCTCATTCTCTCCAATTATCTCCCTCCTCGTGTGCAATATTTCCCATGCTGAGTGTTGTGTAGAACTGACAAAATACATACTAGGCAAAAGTACATCGATACAAGGTCTATCAAAGACGTCAGTCCCATCTGCAGTCTATGATTAAGCAGGGTGTAACCCCTAGTCGTACCCATTTAGTGAACAAGTTTCGATACGCTGAGGGGCCAATACTCCAGTTGCAACTGGCTACAGAAATTCTAATTTACTCATGCGCATTGTCCATTAATTAAATAGTTCCTCTTGTACCTCTTGTCTGTCTCAAATTTCTTATTTCCCACGTCTCTAGCTAAAGTTCTCTCGCTGTCTTAACCTAAAGGTCAGGGGAATGGCAGACCAGAGCCAGCCTGCAATTATTAATATTATTTTATTATTAAATTATTGATCTGCTTGCTGTCTTCCAGAAGTCGACGGCGCCTTCGACAAGGAATTTTCTACAACGATAATATCAATTGATTCAAGTCAGTTCCAGATGACAACTAATCACTGTTGTTACATTTAACCAAACGATTAAACAAAAATTCCATTGCAAAGTAATTCTACAAGCACTTCAAGATGATAACTGAAAGCATATGGCACTTGCTCTGCATGGACTGATGCAATTCTTGCCTTTTATAAAACCGTGTTCGTGTAACTAATGAGTGTTTCTATTAGTAGGAGCTATAATAGTTCTTTTTATAATTTGGATTTATGACTATTGACTGTTGTCATAGCCCATGTAAAACTATTTTTACAGCTCAGTAACTTGTAGGATTAATTAATTCATTCAGAATATCCAAGTGAAACTGATTATCCAGCAACTCGGATACTAAGCTACCACCAAACTGCCTAAAATAATAGTACATATGTTGCTTTAATGACGCAGCTACTGCAAGCTTTTATTGTAGTGCAAGTCACTTACTGTACTGATTTCTTGCTTTTCTGTAGCTTCCTTATTCGTCAAAGGGGGCACCCCGATCTTCCGTTGAAAACGGCCTTACAAAAAACACTGCATAGACACACACAGAGGACGCTTTTATGGAAAAGATGTCTCCCCATGGCATGACTGGGATTTCTGTGAAGTTTCACTTCCTCTTCAGTTGCATTGGCCCAGTGAGCACAATAGTAGCTGATTTAGCGGCCAAAGGTTTTGCCAGCGACGAACACAAATCTCAATTCCCTGCATGCTTAACTTGCATTTTTCGCTTTATATTCCCTTTGAATAAATCACACGACACCCAAGACCTCAGCGGTCTGTGTCTTACCCAAACTACGTGCAAGTACAGCTAATAAATCTATGTGGAGTCAGTGTTTCATTGTAATTAGCTATTGCAATCACATTTTTTACCTAAATGCGTTGCGTATATACTGCTTTTCCTAATTTTTACTTTTTCTATTCTCTGCAAGTCACGCCGATCAACCCTTTCTGACGAATCTGTTACTGAGCTGTCTGTTACAGAACTTCTGTTACTGAACTGTCTGTTACTGAACTGTGTGTCCCTGAGCTGTCTGTTACTGAACTGTCTGTTACTGAACTGTCTGTTACTGAACTGTCTGTTACTGAACTGTCTGTAATTTCCATCAAGAGAGCAGACAGAAAAGCAGAGTTCTCATCCAATTTCCAGTTGAAGTCAGATGTTCAAGAGCCATATGCTATAGCATAGTGAAGCAGTCGCAAAGTATTACATTTGTGAGCAAGTTTCGCTGAAATGACTGATGGCACAAATGAAATTTATCGGACAATTGGAGCGAATTGATTATGACAGCAATTTTACATGAGATCAAAGCCTTTTTTAACCCTTTTCAACAATACATAAAACTACGAGTATTTACGAGCGTAGGTTTTTATATGGCGATTCGAACCAAAACAAAAATAGGATTTTTTCCTGGTAAAAAAATAAACTTGTTTTCGCTGTGAGACCACCGGAAACAGATGTGAGTGTTGCTTGTGCACACTTTACGATTTGCCTCAACAATTAAAAAACTAGGCGCGAAAATGAATGTCTTCCTCATACTACTTATAACAATAAGTAGTTGAACTAAAAAAACTCGCCATTTAAGCTTCGAGGATGAAAAAACTATGTCTTTCTGTACCATTGCCAGCTAATTGAACAAAATAGAGACTAAATGTGAAGAGGCACGACAAGAATGCATTTTATCACGCGCGGGTCGAATACAGGAATAAATGGTGGGGCTTAAACAAAGCTTAACATTGCATTTCAGTAGTGATAAAATAAGTCATTTGTTAATACTTTTAAATTGCAAAAGCACAAAACTCTTAAAGTCGGCTCTGAAACTCGAATTCTCCGCAATTGGTTAGAGACTCAATGTGCGCGTACATTCAGTGTACATTCAGAGCAACCACCTCACGCCACAGACCAGTTGGCACTCACGGCTACCAGCCAACCTCACTCCACATCCAGAATTTCTCGGCTCTCATTGGCTAGACACCAGAATACAATCAGTCAATCAATCATTTTTTAAGCGAGTGAAGACCTGTGAGACATCGTTTGGCAAACTTCGTCAAACACACCTACATTCGACTAAATAAGTAAATGCAGCAGTCATTGCGTGTGATAGTCATCACAGTCCCGACATTACCACACGCTTACTACCCATTTACCACACCACCGCATGTACCATAGTCGAGAATCTGGCCTAGTCTTACGGTCCACCTGCTTAGCAATCCCATCCTATTGCTCAGAATCGCGTCAGACTGCTCACACAGACTCCTCCATGAGGGGGTCGGGAAGAGCTCGGCACGGCCGCGAAGCCGGTGGAAACCGCAACGGCTGCCGGACAGAGGCCTCCTCGCTCAGCGACACTTCACCGTCGTCTGACGCTTCTGGCTGCTGAGGCGCCTCGATGTCCGTCAAATCGGCGTAGGTGCTCTCCTGATCTGGCGGCAGAACATGCTCCACGTAGTAGTTGCCTTCGTAAGCATCGAACTTCTGAGAAGAGCCGAGTCGGTCTTGAGCACTACCAGAGACGTTTTCACGGGCTGCTCCTGTGGGATTTTGAGGATACTATTCATGAACGTTGGGCGGATACGATGCTGAAAAGTGCATGCACCTAAAAGTTTCTTTAGGTGTAGCCAGTGCTGCGAACTTAAATGTTAGATGTCAGTATTAAATTCAACGCTGTCTGTTTGAGTTAATGTCAGAAAGAATAAGACTGTGTGTGTGTGTTTTAAGCAGCATGTACTTTAAGCAGCAAGGCTCTGTTGGGGAGTCTGTCGTGTGGCAAAAGTGCCGTGAAAAATACAGGAAATTGATTGAGAAAGCTGAAAGCTATAATGACGCAATACTTAAAGTTGAGACCAGAGCGAAGTTTGCCATGCACATTCTCTTTTCCTCTTTTCTATCCTCGTTTTCAGAAATAACTTCGATTGGAGCGTTAAGGTCATCAGGAGCGCGCGGCGGTCGGTTTCTCGGCATTCTATCGCCCGAAGCTGCATGTGACGTCGGTACAAGGAATTCGGCATTCCATCGGGCAGAGCTTTGGTAGCTGATGCGAGAAACCGTCCAGGGCCTACAAGCCTTCCATGCAGAGCTCTTCATCTGTCATAGCTCCCGCTGCGTCCCCTCCGTAGCAGCGTTGATTTGTTCGATTCGCGTTGTTGGCCAAGAATAATTTAAGAAACTGAGAGAGAAGGCCTCGGTCAGAAACAGTTGCCGGTGTGTCGCATGTTGCAAGCAACTTGCCTGGATGGGATGAGGGTGCTGCTTCCCTGTCTTTTTCTTTTGTACCACACGGAACTGCGATGACAGTTGCTAGCCGAATTCCGAATTGGGGTAGTTTTTTACTGCCGATCAAGGGTCAAGAGGCCTGATGGCAGCTTCCCAAGCAGTGTCAGTTGTAATCAATTGAGCGAGTTTGCACCAAGGAGTGTTCCACGTGTTCCTTTTTTCTTGAAAGGTTCAACTTTTAACACTAGTTTTATATTTTTTAGTTCAACCGATTCTAATTTCAAGGCTTCTTAACTAATCGATCAAGGCATTCGTTAAGATTAGTGGATTTATTAACAGCTCGAAGATTATCATTTTAAGGCATGCCTTGCATCTAATTAGAAAACTTCTGGGTTATTAGAAGGCGCCGAATATCACTTTGAAAGCTCCTCAACTCGCCAATTCTCATTTTGATAGCTTCTCAACTCGCCGATTCTCATTTTGATAGCTTCTCAACTCGCCAATTCTCATTTTGATAGCTCCTCAACTCGCCAATTCTCATTAGGATAGCTTCTCAACTCGCCAATTCTCATTTTGATAGCTTCTCAACTCGCCAATTCTCATTTTGATAGCTTCTCAACTCGCCAATTCTCATTTTGATAGCTTCTCAACTCGCCAATTCTCATTTGATAGCTTCTCAACTAGCTAATTCTCATTTTGATAGCTTCTCAACTCGCCGATTCTCATTAGGATAGCTTCTGAACTCGCCAATTCTCATTAGGATAGCTTCTCAACTCGCCGATTCTCATTTTGATAGCTTCTCAACTCGCCAATTCTCATTTTGATAGCTTCTCAACTCGCCAATTCTCATTTTGATAGCTTCTCAACTTGCCAATTCTCATTAGGATAGCTTCTCAACTCGCCAATTCTCATTTTGATAGCTTCTCAACTCGCCGATTCTCATTAGGATAGCTTCTCAACTCGCCGATTCTCATTTTGATAGCTTCTCAACTCGCCGATTCTCATTAGGATAGCTTCTCAACTCGCCGATTCTCATTAGGATAGCTTCCTAGCTCACCCACTTTAATCAAAGGCTTGACTGATTTGCAAGGTTTTTAATTGTCTATACTCATTTGAATCAATGAGCTCAAATATTACTTATTTGACTGTGAGTTTAGCAGACCAAAGGCAGTTGAAGTCACTAGCAGTGGAACTTGTAACTCAAGCCAACCTTGAGAAAAATGCTGCACGGTTAATCATTAAACATGAAAAAAACATTTTGAGGACACGGTTGAATGAGCAATCTATGTGGGCACATGCCGCTTTCTAAATGCGTATTTTGCCAGCTAGCCAATTGAGGTAAGCACTGACTTTTAGAGTAGGCGGGGAGAGAATAGATATAGAAAGAACACAGCTGTGGGAGACAGACAAGACGACATAAAAGGATAAGAAATCAATGCGTTATCAGTCTCCACACCGCCCCGCAATGTGTCTCAGAGCCACATTGCCTGCACAATTCTCTGAGAATGACGCCGGGCGTTCAAAGTTCGCCTGACAGTTTATAAATTAGACGCAATCCTGAGTATACTTTGAGAATAGGCTATTTTCGCTTCGTGAATCTAATGATTTTCGTGGTTGTCGATTTAAAGGGATGCGACTAAAGTTTAAGAGTAGCTTTCTCACTTGTCTGATGTTGCATAATTGCATTGCATCCTATACATATTCATTGGCTTAGAAAATATCTTACTGCTAAGTCGCGTCAGCCGAATAATCAATACCAGAATGACGACAGTAGAGACGACCAGAATTGCCGCCAGAACTATGATGACGATTGGGTCTGAAATGAATTGGATATGAAATAGTAAGCAATGTACTACTTGTCGATTAGGTAGATCACTTACTCAATTAGCAGTAGAAAGACTACGGGGTGTCTGCAGGTGGCAAAGAAACACAAAAATGCATAATATAACCATGTCCACTATTAGTGCTGACCAAATTGTATGGTTATATTATTTATACCTTTTGAAACAATATGGATTCGCCAAATAGGTTTATGCAGAGCAATGTCATTTGTCCCTGTCACAAATGATACGATACGAATCGCTGATTATCTTGACGATGCTGACGTCGGACGACTCGCCAATTCTCATTTTGAAGGCTTCTCAACTCGCCAATTCTCATTTTGATAGCTTCTCAACTCGCCAATTCTCATTTTGAAGGCTTCTCAACTCGCCAATTCTCATTTTGAAGGCTTCTCGACTCGCCAATTCTCATCGAAGGCTTCTCAACTCGCCAATTCTCATTTCGAAGGCCTCTCGACTCGCCAATTCTCATTTCGAAGGCCTCTCGGCTCGCCAATTCTCATTTCGAAGGCCTCTCGACTCGCCAATTCTCATTTTGAAGGCTTCTTAACTCGCCAATTCTAATTTCGATAGCTTCTCAACTAGCTAATTCTTATATTGAAAGCTTCTCAACTCGCCAATTCTTATATTGAAGGCTTCTCAACTAGCCAATTCTTATATTGAAGGCTTCTCAACTCACCAATTTTCATTTTGATAGCTTCTCAACTAGCTAATTCTCATTTTGATAGCTTCTCAACTAGCTAATTCTCATTTTGATAGCTTCTCAACTAGCTAATTCTCATTTTGATAGCTTCTCAACTAGCTAATTCTCATTTTATAGCTTCTCAACTAGCCAATTCTCATTTTGATAGCTTCTCAACTCGCTAATTCTCATTTTGATAGCTTCTCAACTAGCTAATTCTCATTTTGATAGCTTCTCAACTAGCTAATTCTCATTTTGATAGCTTCTCAACTAGCTAATTCTCATTTTGATAGCTTCTCAACTAGCTAATTCTCATTTTGATAGCTTCTCAACTAGCTAATTCTCATTTTGATAGCTTCTCAACTAGCTAATTCTCATTTTGATAGCTTCTCAACTCGCCAATTCTCATTTTTATAGCTTCTCAACTAGCTAATTCTCATTTTATAGCTTCTCAACTCGCCAATTCTCATTTTGATAGCTTCTCAACTTGCCAATTCTCATTTTGATAGCTTCTCAACTCGCCGATTCTCATTTTGATAGCTTCTCAACTTGCTGATTCTCATTTTGATAGCTTCTCAACTCGCCGATTCTCATTTTGATAGCTTCTCAACTTGCCAATTCTCATTTTGATAGCTTCTCAACTAGCTAATTCTCATTTTGATAGCTTCTCAACTAGCCAATTCTCATTTTGATAGCTTCTCAACTCGCCTTTTGAGAGCTTTGAAATTAGTTCATCGTAAAGGGTGGAATATTTTGAATTAGGTGGTGGACTTTCACGAAAATCGGTGTTTCGGTTTGGGAGCTATCGTGAAGTAGCAGTGGGTATTTGAAATAGCCCGTGTCTTTCCCTAGAGGCGAAATAGCGTGGTCTTCTACTGTTTATATTTAATTGTCGTGAAGTTGATATCCTGTATTGTTTGTTGCCTCGCTTTGTAAGCTAAGTTTCATAACGACAATCGAAAACTCACTGCTCAAAGTTTTCAGCAGCGACTGTTTGAGATCGTCCTCTGCAGTAGCCGATGAACTAGACCCCTGACTGTGATTGGTTGACGTCGACATCGTTTTGGTCGTCACTGCAGGATATATTGTGGAAGTCTTTGTACCAATGGTGGCTGCAGCTGCAGTTGCTGGGACTGTTGTAGTTCTTACTGTTGCGGTTGCTGTTGTTGATGATGATGTAAGTGGAGCTGTAGTTGCAGTTGTTGTTGTACTAGTAGTGGTAGTTGTAGTCGTAGTGGTGCTAGTACTTGTAGTAGGCCATGGCACCAGCAGTTTCTGAGTGAGTTTCTGGTACTGGCACTCATACACTCCCGCAATGCTATGCGGCGGTCCCAAGAATGTATAGCCAATGTCAAAGCCTTGCCGGTCGGGTCTGTAACGCATCTCGCACAACGCACTGCTGCACACGGCATCCGCCATGCAGCTTGGCGTCGGCTGGCAGTTCTCGAAGCAGCTGCCCGCGAGTGAGCTGCCGCTGGGTTGTCCCGCTGAGCAGGCCAGGCGAATTCTCAGCCTGAGATCTGGACCTGCTGAGCACACGAATCGAACTAGATTGTCCGAGTTCGACCGAGTCTGGTCCATGAACAGGTACGGCCGCTGCGGCAGAGCGTGCGCCACAACTAATAACAGAACCACCAGCAACGTTGCTCGCTGGCTTAGCAACAAGCAGAGTTGGCGATGCATTGATAGCTCAGCTAGGTGTCCCTTGCATAGGTGGGCTTTTAGTTGAAAATTAGCAGAAAAGACACGTTGGATCAATTTTTTCAAGTTATTTTTGTCTGATATCGATGCTGTGCAAAAGTTTCTGTTCGTTTGTTAACTTTTATTCGTTGGCCAACCCCTAGCTCACCCCCTTGGGCCAGCAACCAATGAAAACAGCAGCTCATTTGTGTGTGGAACAGACCCAGGGTTGTGTAGTGTTAGCCACAGGGTTCCTCAACTGAGTGCCTGCAGTTGGGCATTCTGACTCCTAGTGGTACCAGTTCCCTGTGAGGACTGTATCGTTCTCTCTTGCTTCAGGGATCATTAGCCCATGGTGGGCTCATACTCATAAATCATAAATTTTTGTTCGTGAGTGCATTATCTGGCGCTCCTGGCAGCAACAGCCCTGGCAGAAATGCTTGTTGGGTCTGCTGCATGGTTTTACTTTAACATGGCTAATCAGACACAAGCTATTGAGGAAGTTGCCCATTTGTTATGCTAGTTCGGACTACTGGAATAAGCTGTTTCGTGTGATCTCGATAGCATGAAAAGTAGTTTTAAGCTCGACAGAATACGTTTTGTCCTAATACTAAAAATAGTTAAAACGCGTAAATGGATGCCATATGATTCAAAGTAAACAATCAGAAGCGCAAACTGATTGGGTTCACATTGTGTTTAACTAGTTAAAAATACATCTAAATTTAGATTTATAATTTCTTTTTAAGTAGCCAACTTAAAGTGTCTTTTTAAGTGTCTTTCTGTAATACTCATGTGTCTTTAAGTGTCTTTCTCTAATACTCATGTGTCTTTAAGTGTTTTTCTGTAATACTCATGTGTCTTTAAGTGTTTTTCTGTAATACTCATGTGTCTTTAAGTGTCTTTCCGTAATGCTCATGTGTCTTTAAGTGTCTTTCTGTAATACTCATGTGTCTTTAAGTGTTTTTCTGTAATACTCATGTGTCTTTAAGTGTCTTTCCGTAATGCTCATGTGTCTTTAAGTGTCTTTCTGTAATACTCCTGTGTCTTTAAGTGTCTTTCTGTAATACTCATGTGTCTTTAAGTGTCTTTCTGTAATGCTCCTGTGTCTTTAAGTGTCTTTCTGTAATACTCCTGTGTCTTTAAGTGTCTTTCTGTAATACTCCTGTGTCTTTAAGTGTCTTTCTGCAATACTCATGTGTCTTTAAGTGTCTTTCTGTAATACTCGTGTCTTTAAGTGTCTTTCTGTAATACTCCTGTGTCTTTAAGTGTCTTTCTGCAATACTCATGGGACTTTAAGTGTCTTTCCGTAATGCTCATGTGTCTTTAAGTGTCTTTCTGTAATACTCCTGTGTATTTTAGTGTCTTTCTGTAATACTCATGGGACTTTAAGTGTCTTTCTGTAATACTCATGTGTCTTTAAGTGTCTTTCTGTAATACTCATGTGTCTTTAAGTGTCTTTCTGTAATACTCATGTGTCTTTAAGTGTCTTTCTGTAATACTCGTGTCTTTAAGTGTCTTTCTGTAATACTCATGGGACTTTAAGTGTCTTTCTGTAATACTCATGTGTCTTTAAGTGTCTTTCTGTAATACTCGTGTCTTTAAGTGTCTTTCTGTAATACTCATGGGACTTTAAGTGTCTTTCCGTAATGCTCCTGTGTCTTTAAGTGTCTTTCTGTAATACTCATGGGACTTTAAGTGTCTTTCCGTAATACTCCTGTGTATTTAAGAATCTTTCTGTAATACTCGTGTCTTTAAGTATCTTTCTGTAATGCTCCTGTGTCTTTAAGTATCTTTCTGTAATGCTCCTGTGTATTTAAGTATCTTTCTGTAATGCTCCTGTGTATTTAAGTGTCTTTCTGTAATACTCCTGTGTCTTTAAGTGTCTTTCTGCAATACTCATGTGTCTTTAAGTGTCTTTCCGTAATGCTCATGTGTCTTTAAGTGTCTTTCTGTAATACTCATGTGTCTTTAAGTGTTTTTCTGTAATACTCATGTGTCTTTAAGTGTCTTTCCGTAATGCTCATGTGTCTTTAAGTGTCTTTCTGTAATACTCATGTGTCTTTAAGTGTTTTTCTGTAATACTCATGTGTCTTTAAGTGTCTTTCCGTAATGCTCATGTGTCTTTAAGTGTCTTTCTGTAATACTCCTGTGTCTTTAAGTGTCTTTCTGTAATACTCATGTGTCTTTAAGTGTCTTTCTGTAATGCTCCTGTGTCTTTAAGTGTCTTTCTGTAATACTCCTGTGTCTTTAAGTGTCTTTCTGTAATACTCCTGTGTCTTTAAGTGTCTTTCTGCAATACTCATGTGTCTTTAAGTGTCTTTCTGTAATACTCGTGTCTTTAAGTGTCTTTCTGTAATACTCCTGTGTCTTTAAGTGTCTTTCTGCAATACTCATGGGACTTTAAGTGTCTTTCCGTAATGCTCATGTGTCTTTAAGTGTCTTTCTGTAATACTCCTGTGTATTTTAGTGTCTTTCTGTAATACTCATGGGACTTTAAGTGTCTTTCTGTAATACTCATGTGTCTTTAAGTGTCTTTCTGTAATACTCATGTGTCTTTAAGTGTCTTTCTGTAATACTCATGTGTCTTTAAGTGTCTTTCTGTAATACTCGTGTCTTTAAGTGTCTTTCTGTAATACTCATGGGACTTTAAGTGTCTTTCTGTAATACTCATGTGTCTTTAAGTGTCTTTCTGTAATACTCGTGTCTTTAAGTGTCTTTCTGTAATACTCATGGGACTTTAAGTGTCTTTCCGTAATGCTCCTGTGTCTTTAAGTGTCTTTCTGTAATACTCATGGGACTTTAAGTGTCTTTCCGTAATACTCCTGTGTATTTAAGAATCTTTCTGTAATACTCGTGTCTTTAAGTATCTTTCTGTAATGCTCCTGTGTCTTTAAGTATCTTTCTGTAATGCTCCTGTGTATTTAAGTATCTTTCTGTAATGCTCCTGTGTATTTAAGTATCTTTCTGTAATACTCCTGTGTATTTAAGAATCTTTCTGTAATACTCGTGTCTTTAAGTATCTTTCTGTAATGCTCCTGTGTCTTTAAGTATCTTTCTGTAATGCTCCTGTGTCTTTAAGTGTCTTTCTGTAATGCTCCTGTGTATTTAAGAATCTTTCTGTAATACTCGTGTGTATTTAAGAATCTTTCTGTAATACTCGTGTCTTTAAGTATCTTTCTGTATTGCTCCTGTGTCTTTAAGTATCTTTCTGTAATGCTCCTGTGTCTTTAAGTGTCTTTCTGTAATGCTCCTGTGTATTTAAGTATCTTTCTGTAATGCTCCTGTGTCTTTAAGTATCTTTCTGTAATGCTCCTGTGTATTTAAGTATCTTTCTGTAATGCTCCTGTGTCTTTAAGTATCTTTCTGTAATGCTCCTGTGTATTTAAGTATCTTTCTGTAATGCTCCTGTGTCTTTAAGTATCTTTCTGTAATGCTCCTGTGTCCTTAAGTATCTTTCTGTAATGCTCCTGTGTATTTAAGTATCTTTCTGTAATGCTCCTGTGTCTTTAAGTATCTTTCTGTAATGCTCCTGTGTCTTTAAGTATCTTTCTGTAATGCTCCTGTGTATTTAAGTATCTTTCTGTAATGCTCCTGTGTATTTAAGTATCTTTCTGTAATGCTCCTGTGTCTTTAAGTATCTTTCTGTAATGCTCCTGTGTATTTAAGTATCTTTCTGTAATGCTCCTGTGTATTTAAGAATCTTTCTGTAATACTCGTGTCTTTAAGTATCTTTCTGTAATGCTCCTGTGTCTTTAAGTATCTTTCTGTAATGCTCCTGTGTCTTTAAGTATCTTTCTGTAATGCTCCTGTGTCTTTAAGTGTCTTTCTGTAATACTCATGTGTCTTTAAGTGTCTTTCTGTAATGCTCATGTGTCTTTAAGTGTCTTTCTGTAATACTCATGTGTCTTTAAGTGTCTTTCTGTAATACTCATGTGTCTTTAAGTGTCTTTCTGTAATACTCGTGTCTTTAAGTGTCTTTCTGTAATGCTCATGTGTCTTTAAGTGTCTTTCTGTAATACTCGTGTCTTTAAGTGTCTTTCTGTAATGCTCCTGTGTCTTTAAGTATCTTTCTGTAATGCTCCTGTGTCTTTAAGTATCTTTCTGTAATGCTCCTGTGTATTTAAGTATCTTTCTGTAATGCTCCTGTGTCTTTAAGTGTCTTTCTGTAATGCTCCTGTGTATTTAAGTATCTTTCTGTAATGCTCCTGTGTCTTTAAGTATCTTTCTGTAATGCTCCTGTGTATTTAAGTATCTTTCTGTAATGCTCCTGTGTATTTAAGTATCTTTCGGTAATGCTCCTGTGTCTTTAAGTAACTTTCTGTAATGCTCCTGTGTCTTTAAGTGTCTTTCTGTAATGCTCCTGTGTATTTAAGAATCTTTCTGTAATACTCGTGTCTTTAAGTATCTTTCTGTAATGCTCCTGTGTCTTTAAGTATCTTTCTGTAATGCTCCTGTGTCTTAAAGTGTCTTTCTGTAATACTCATGTGTCTTTAAGTGTCTTTCTGTAATGCTCATGTGTCTTTAAGTGTCTTTCTGTAATACTCATGTGTCTTTAAGTGTCTTTCTGTAATGCTCATGTGTCTTTAAGTGTCTTTCTGTAATGCTCATGTGTCTTTAAGTGTCTTTCTGTAATACTCATGTGTCTTTAAGTGTCTTTCTGTAATGCTCGTGTCTTTAAGTGTCTTTCTGTAATACTCATGTGTCTTTAAGTGTCTTTCTGTAATACTCATGTGTCTTTAAGTGTCTTTCTGTAATACTCATGTGTCTTTAAGTGTCTTTCTGTAATACTCGTGTCTTTAAGTGTCTTTCTGTAATGCTCATGTGTCTTTAAGTATCTTTCTGTAATGCTCCTGTGTCTTTAAGTATCTTTCTGTAATGCTCCTGTGTATTTAAGTATCTTTCTGTAATACTCGTGTGTATTTAAGTATCTTTCTGTAATGCTCCTGTGTATTTAAGTATCTTTCTGTAATACTCGTGTGTATTTAAGTATCTTTCTGTAATGCTCCTGTGTATTTTTAAATATCTTTCTGTAATGCTCATGTGTCTTTAAGTGTCTTTCTGTAATACTCGTGTCTTTAAGTGTCTTTCTGTAATGCTCATGTGTCTTTAAGTGTCTTTCTGTAATACTCATGTGTCTTTAAGTGTCTTTCTGTAATACTCATGTGTCTTTAAGTGTCTTTCTGTAATACTCGTGTCTTTAAGTGTCTTTCTGTAATGCTCATATGTCTTTAAGTATCTTTCTGTAATGCTCCTGTGTCTTTAAGTATCTTTCTGTAATGCTCCTGTGTATTTAAGTATCTTTCTGTAATACTCGTGTGTATTTAAGTATCTTTCTGTAATGCTCCTGTGTATTTAAGTATCTTTCTGTAATACTCGTGTGTATTTAAATATCTTTCTGTAATGCTCCTGTGTATTTTTAAATATCTTTCTGTAATGCTCATGTGTCTTTAAGTGTCTTTCTGTAATACTCGTGTCTTTAAGTGTCTTTCTGTAATGCTCATGTGTCTTTAAGTGTCTTTCTGTAATACTCATGTGTCTTTAAGTGTCTTTCTGTAATACTCATGTGTCTTTAAGTGTCTTTCTGTAATACTCGTGTCTTTAAGTGTCTTTCTGTAATGCTCATGTGTCTTTAAGTGTCTTTCTGTAATACTCATGTGTCTTTAAGTGTCTTTCTGTAATGCTCGTGTCTTTAAGTGTCTTTCTGTAATACTCATGTGTCTTTAAGTGTCTTTCTGTAATACTCATGTGTCTTTAAGTGTCTTTCTGTAATGCTCGTGTCTTTAAGTGTCTTTCTGTAATACTCATGTGTCTTTAAGTGTCTTTCTGTAATGCTCATGTGTCTTTAAGTGTCTTTCTGTAATGCTCATGTGTCTTTAAGTGTCTTTCTGCAATACTCATGTGTCTTTAAGTGTCTTTCTGTAATACTCATGTGTCTTTAAGTGTCTTTCTGTAATGCTCCTGTGTCTTTAAGTGTCTTTCTGTAATACTCATGTGTCTTTAAGTGTCTTTCTGTAATACTCATGTGTCTTCAAGTGTCTTTCTGTGACGCTCCTGCTTATCCATGCCGTGAATTCGTAGAAGTTTGTAGAGGGTTT
Organism: Macrostomum hystrix; assembly: GCA_950097015.1. Taxonomy (NCBI): domain Eukaryota; kingdom Metazoa; phylum Platyhelminthes; family Macrostomidae; genus Macrostomum; species Macrostomum hystrix. The sequence goes on along the minus strand of CATNEN010000025.1, from coordinate 6,219,385 downwards.
GTGTGAGTGACTTCGCTGGAGTGAATCGGCTTCTGAGTGCACTCTGTGGCTAACGCTGGACAAGCGCTATTGCTAAACGATTCCTTTGTTTGGGTAAATAAAGCGAAACTCAAACTCAAAAAAACAGATCAAGACTGGCTTGCCGCGTGCGACGGCATGCGGAGTTGAAGACAAGTTTCTAAAAATAGATTCTGTTCAAGATGACGGCAGTGTAAAGGCCATGCAATTCTAGTGGAGTTTTTGTAGTCAAGTCAGTCAAAGGCCTGTAGAGTAGTATGTAGAATTAAAATCGGTCTCTAAGACAAACAGGCTCAGGTGGTCTCCAAAATTAATGTACTATTAGTCCGATTTAGACACAATGTCTGCTGCACAACTGGTGGAAATTTCTTACTAACATCCGAAAGAGAAAATTCGACCCCATCCTTTGTCATTTTTATGGCATTTTTCCAAAATCAATGCCCGAATGGCTGAATAATTAATGGGAGATGCAATATGACCAGCTTACTGTTTGCCCTGATAAAGATACAATAAATTAAGCTTTGAATGCACCCCGACTGCACTCAACTATGCTCACAGCTCGCCTCGCTAACTGTTATCTTTAATCTGTATTTGCATATGATCAGTAGTTGCCCCTTATTAGGAAATAGGGAACTCGGCCTTCTGCTCCGGCTGCGGCACATCTCATCTCTCTGTCCCTTTGCTGGTTAGCTCCTTGAGATTGCATGGAGTTTTTGTGAATTTTTTCTGCTAACAATTTACTGGGCTGCCTACCCGCTATCAAAGCAAAGGAATTGGTGTGCCGGTGTGTGTCTAAAAATAGCATTAAAGTCCATGACGTCAGACTTTGTTGTCTGTGATGATATATCTCGTACAATAAATTTTTATTTCGACTTATTGGCAGAAAAAAAATATTCCGAAAAATGGACAACTTTGTTGTTCACTGCATGAGACAAGTAAGATAAAAACAGGGGAGAGATGAGACAGGGGAGAGATGAGACAGGGGAGAGATGAGACAGGGGAGAGATGAGACAGGGGAAAGATGAGACAGGGGAGAGATGAGACAGGGGAGAGATGAGACAGGGGAGAGATGAGACAGGGGAGAGATGAGACAGGGGAAAGATGAGACAGGGGAGAGATGAGACAGGGGAGAGATGAGACAGGGGAGAGATGAGACAGGGGAGAGATGAGACAGGGGAGAGATGAGACAGGGGAGAGATGAGACAGGGGAGAGATGAGACAGGGGAGAGATGAGACAGGGGAGAGATGAGACAGGGGAGAGATGAGACAGGGGAGAGATGAGACAGGGGAAAGATGAGACAGGGGAGAGATGAGACAGGGGAGAGATGAGACAGGGGAGAGATGAGACAGCTGGGAGAGATGAGACAGGGGAGAGATGAGACAGGGGAGAGATGAGACAGGGGAGAGATGAGACAGGGGAAAGATGAGACAGGGGAGAGATGAGACAGGGGAGAGATGAGACAGGGGAGAGATGAGACAGGGGAGAGATGAGACAGCTGGGAGAGATGAGACAGGGGAGAGATGAGACAGGGGAGAGATGAGACAGGGGAGCGATGAGATAAGGCAAAGATGAGACAGGGGAGAGATGAGACAGCTGGGAGAGATGAGACAGGGGAGAGATGAGACAGGGGAAAGATGAGACAGGGGAGAGATGAGACAGGGGAGAGATGAGACAGGGGAGAGATGAGACAGCTGGGAGAGATGAGACAGGGGAGAGATGAGACAGGGGAGCGATGAGATAAGGCAAAGATGAGACAGGGGAGAGATGAGACAGCTGGGAGAGATGAGACAGGGGAGAGATGAGACAGGGGAGAGATGAGACAGGGGAGCGATGAGATAAGGCAAAGATGAGACAGGGGAGCGATGAGACAGGGGAGCGATGAGACAGGGGAGTGATGGTATAGGGGATGACACAAGTCTAGATGGCATCAATAGATGCAATAGTTGCATATTTTACTTTAGGCGATGAACTCTAAAATTGCTACTTTTAAAGTGTCAGTAGTCGGAAACGTTTTTTTGTTGGCTTAGATAATTCAGTCAGATTGTAAAACAGCAAAGTTTAAGCAGGATTGTTAAATACATTTGAGGGTATTATACTTGTACTTGTATATATTTGCTAACACCTTTCCGTCATTTTTTGTGAGACTGAAAGTGGGTAACACTGGCGAAATTTGCAGAGAAAAACAATTTCTTCAGACAACGAGTTTCTTAAGCAATAAATTTTGCGTTCAAGACTGAAATTTAAATTGATAGTCTAGAGATAGATGTAACCAATACAAATACTACGAAATCTTTAGGACTGAACTCGTGAATTCACTTTTCGAGAATCGAATCGTCACCATCGAATGAAAGTCAGACAAGGCCAGATGTCATGTCACACTAGATCTAAGTCAATTTTTAAGATCGGGTCCGAAATTCGGTCAGGTGCCTGTCTTTGTGCATGTCAGGTAGATCACTACACAATCTATACCAAGCTTGGTCATTCTAGGTCAAGATAGGTCAAGATGGTCAAGAAAGGCCTAGCTGGATCAAGCTGGATCAAAGCTAGGTTAGGCTAGGTCAAGCTAGGTCAAGCTAGGTCAAGCTAGATCAAACCAGGTCAAGCTGGATCAAGCTGAATCAAGCTAGTCAAGCTGGGTCAAGCTAGGTCAAGCTAGATCAAGCTAGGACAATATGTCAAGCAACGTCAAACTAGGTCAAGCTGGGTCAAGCTAGGTCAAGCTTGTCATACAGCTGACGCGCGCGAGCCGCTGATGCCGAGAGTCTCCTGCTGCCCGCTGCTGCCGAAGCCTCCCAGATTGTGGTCGGCTTCTTCGGCCAGCGACTGCGCATTTCCGGCAGCGGCCGGAGAAGCTGCAGCACCACACGGACTCAGCAGCTTCCTGAGGGCCCGCCTGTACGCCGAGTGAGTGCAGAACAGAAAGATCGGATTGGCCAGACAGTTGGACAGGGCGAGACACATGAACACCACATACAGATCCTTGACCAGGATGTAATAGGAGTTGAAGGCCTCCCCAATCAAGCTGTACAGGTAGGCGTCAACGAACAGGTTCCAAACGTGGAATGGAGCCCAGAAGAGCACGAAAATGGCCACCATGACAATCGACAGGCGGTAGATGCGCTTGGCCCGATTGACGCGAACTGACGACGATGATGACGTCACCAAGGAGCTGGCAGCTGCGGGCGGCGCTCCGGCTGCTTCATCGCCGAGGCTCAACAGGCGGAGGTGACTGCGCCTACGACGCAGCGAGGCGGCCAAGAGGCGATAGATTCGACAATGGGCGGCAGCGATCACAATGGCCGGCAGGGCGAACAGCAGGGAGAGCACAGTCAGGGTGTAGTACAGCCGGGCCGCGGACTCGCTGCTGTGGCTGGGCTCGAGTCCCAGAAGCAGCAGGCTTCGATTCCAGTTCTCAACGCACAGCAAGCACGAAGATGAGTCGCTGGAGTTCCACCAGGGTGGAGGACTGAGGGGCGGCGCGTTGAAGTAACTTGATGTCACCACGACCCTGCGCCTTGGTGCGTGTTGCACCTTAATGTTTATTAACTACCTACTGTCTCCTTCCCTGTCACTTTCCCTTCATCACCGTCCCACTTCCTTCACTCTCTTTATCTCACTCCCTTCATCTCACTCCCTTCATCTCACTCCCTTCATCTCACTCCCTTCATCTCACTCCCTTCATCTCACTCCCTTCATCTCACTCCCTTCATCTCACTCCCTTCATCTCACTCCCTTCATCTCACTCCCTTCATCTCACTCCCTTCATCTCACTCCCTTCATCTCACTCCCTTCATCTCACTCCCTTCATCTCACTCCCTTCATCTCACTCCCTTCATCTCACTCCCTTCATCTCACTCCCTTCATCTCACTCCCTTCATCTCACTCCCTTCATCTCACTCCCTTCATCTCACTCCCTTCATCTCACTCCCTTCATCTCACTCCCTTCATCTCACTCCCTTCATCTCACTCCCTTCATCTCACTCCCTTCATCTCACTCCCTTCATCTCACTCCCTTCATCTCCCCGCTTTGTCTCAGTCATATCATATATTCGCTTCATATTCAACCCTCTATCTTCCCCTTCGTCTTCATCGGTTTGTATTCTAGCCTCTGTTATATCTCATTTCTATATGTATAAACATATTAAGCACATACTCTCGGTTGCCTGTTCCCATGTTCCTCCAGCTGCCGCCCACAGAATATGATTAATTAATCACCAGGTAAATCCCTTTTCATGCAACGACAAAAGAAGAATATTTTTTCGTAGAAAAAAACTGGCTAAAAGAAAATGGTTGCCAATAGATACAATATCCTAAATATAAATCGCAGCGCTGCTCAACTCAGCTCAAGGTCCCAGCAGGACACGGAGGTGAGGAGGGACTCGCATGAGAAATTTTCAGCTCCTTCCTGCTTATCCTTCCGTAAGCCTCTTATCTGCGAGGGTCCATCAGCCAATGTTTTGTGTGCCTGCCCAGGACTGTCTCGGACAAGTCTACTCTATCCTCTCCACCTTGGAGACCGAGGGCCGACTTTTTGTCCTGTTTTTGTTTGAATTTTCTGGCCATTAATCTGCGACATTATGATATAAGTAAGAAACTCGGAACTAGTCTGAATTGAAAACAGTCTATAAACTCGGTAATTTGTGTTCCCAACTTCCTGGGATTGGGTCTGAAAAGCAGAGCAAAGTCCAGAAGAAGATAATTAAAGATCGGTCAACTGTTACCTGATCCAATACACAGGAAAACTGTTGACTTTGATATCTGAATTGCAGGTCCGACAACTGCGACAGAGGAAATCAGAGAAGCATAAATCTGCTAAAACCAGCTGTCGACTTAGAGATGGACAGCAACCTGACTCCCTTAAGTAGGGCCGCCGCTCGTTTCCTCTAGCTCCCAAGTGCTCAGAGTGCTGAGGCTGTGCAGTGGGATTTTCCGCAAAGCTAATTCGCTTCTTCACTTTTTTGCCTCCCTTAATCATGCTTCATCCACCCCAAGCCATCGTCCCACTGTGCCTCTAAACTCGGTTCAACACCTCCGCATCTTCACAGCCTTCAGTACAATGAGACGAGCCGCTCACCCTGTTGGACAGGGCTGCAGCGAGTAGTTCACAGCGTTGGGCAGCCCGCAGGCGACAGCCAGCAGCCACACGGCCACCAGACAAGCTGGCAGGGAGCGTCGACGATGTCGCCATCCGGCCAGCTGCCCGCCACCGCTGCCACCGCCGCTGCCACCGGCGCCGCTGCCGACACCGCCACCGCCGGCTCGCCCGGGTCTGTCGTCTTCAGCGGCAGGTCCTCGGAACGCGGCGGCGGCCGCTCTCAACCCGAAGCCGTGCTGCAGGCTGATGGCCACTAGGGTCAGCACGGAGCCGAAGGTGGCGGTGACACTGACACAGTTCACCATCGGGCAGAGAAGGCCGCCCAGCTGCCAGCGATAACGGACGAACGTCAGGGCGGTCAGCGGCACAACCAGAACGCTGATGAACAGATCGCAGACGCCGAGATTCACCAGCAGTGGCAGCAGCGGCGTCTGCGCGTCACGTCTCACCGAGCAGGCCGAGTAGATGAGCGCCGAGTTGGCCAGGGTGGCCGCAGCGCTAACCAGGCCATAGACAATGAGCATAGCGCAGTTGAAGCCGCGCCTATAGCCCAGGTGAGTCGAGGGGTCATCCGGGTCCATGATTTCCTGCCCCGGAAAACTGTCGAATTTTAATCGAATTGAATCTAGCTTTTTATGGGTGGCGCACGCCGAGGCCAATTTTAATCCCTGCTGCAGCCCGCTGTCCCAATCCTCATCCCTTGCACCCTGTCCTGCTTTCGCTATTTAAAAGCCGTGCGTGTCATGGCGCAGCCATTGGAGGATCAGGCTAAGGCGGCTTATCGAGCCGGGATGAGATTGGCACATGCAGTTTAGAGCGGACCGCATGCCAGAGGGGATATGGGATTTGGCGAGTTACCGAGAGATCATCGCGGCGGGGGGCTGGCTTTTATTTCCGCTGTCTTTTCGCTATTCCCTACGGCCACAATGAACGGCTAACATATCCATATGACAATTTGATTTGCCTGCTGAGATTTTGATCTATCACATACTAAAAGACTTCGCAGTGATTTAAATTATTTATGCTTAAAAGCTGACTTATCTTCTAAATCACAACCTTTTAAAAATAGAGGTTTCATAGAAAAAACACTTTATAAACTCGATAGACAGACAGGATAGTTGAATAGTTAAGGCGCAATACCTGTAACATTGTACTGCTTTCCTGTTACTGTATTGTTAGCTTTTTGCTTAATATTTTAGCAAACTTGTGGTAAATATTTTCAAATTTAACGACTGATACAGATCCTGATACGACTGATGTTTTTCATGGAAATTCCTTCATCTCCAGAATATTGAAATCCGGAACGCTTCTTCTGCTTCTTCTTCGAGTGGCAACTCGACTGGCAACCTACCCCAGGCAGAAAACGACGTCTATTTTTAGAAAATGACGTCATCGGCTTTTGGACAAACGTTCTCCTATGGGAGCAGAATAAATTATAAAGATTTTAAGCTCGAGCATAAATGTGTTGTTGTTGCTACAGGGACAACTAAAACCCTCGTTTGGCTTATGACGTGCCGGGGTTTGAGCCGTGAATGAACCGTGAACTGTGTTAAGCAAGTGAACTGTGGTAGATCTGCAGGCCTGCGCGCCAACCGCACTCTGACCCAATGTACGCAGCCTGAATATTTATTATTGATGTACTCAACACCTGTTGACTTTTAAGCCTTGTTGACTCGTCTACTTATATATATATGCAAGTGTATCGTGAAACATCGTGACTAATAAACTAAATTCGCTACTAACCCAAACCAAGCCTACGGGCAGTCTTGCCTTATACTCCTGAGCACGGCTTGACAGCTTGTTTGGCTCGTTTCGCGTCCCGAGAGTTTTAGTTGTCCCTGTGTTGCTATCAATGCTCAATTATTCACTTCACGTTGTTAATGACACATTACTACTACTAGTGTAGCATTAGTAGTAGAAATAGTATTAGTAGTTAGTAGTACAAAGAAAGTAAATTGGCTAGCTATATACAACACTGCAGTGGAAGCAGGAGCCACAGTCGGAATCCAGCGCTTGAGATACTTCAGGGGTAAATCTTTTTAAGTAAAACTGATCGCTGCGAAAGTTGAGTTCTTTGCAGAAGTGTTCTGAGTTTGATAAAAAATCTTTTTGAACAGTAGAGAGCCGTAAGGGGACAAGATTAGACCATGATGCATGAAAAACTCTGAAAAATATGGAAAACTCATGTTTGATGGCACCACGGAACTGATTTGATTCTGAGCACACTCGATTCCTCTGGTTCGATTAATTCACTTCTAGTGCTTCATTTCAGTAGGGGTGGCATGATTTACTAATTGGCCGCGCCGGATGTGAAAGCGCTTCTCCACATTAAGCCAAAAGTAAAGGCAGCTAAACCCAGAATATATTAGGCGAGATCTCTCTGATCATCATGATTTATGATTTAGCAGATGATGGGTGAGTGATTCTCAGTGCTACCAGAGTAGAGAATCTCACTTTGGTCCGAGTGAGATACACCTGACTCACCTGAAGAGCGGTTCTCAGTATCGCCTGAAGAGTGATCGAGTCTCACGAACTGTTAAGGAGTGATTCTCAGTGTCACCCGAGGAGTGATTCTCAGTTTCACCTTCAGAGTGATTCTCAGTCACCTTCAGAGTGATTCTCCGTGTCACCTGAAGAGTGATTCTCAGTGTCACCTGAGGAGTGATTCTCAGTCACTTGAAGAGTGATTCTCGGTCACCTTCAGAGTGATTCTCAGTGTCACCTGAAGAGTGATTCTCCGTGTCACCTGAAGAGCGGTTTTCAGTGTCACCTGAAGAGTGATTCTCAGTCAACTGAGGAGTGATTCTCAGTGTCACCTGAGGAGTGATTCTCAGTCACTTGAAGAGTGATTCTCGGTCACCTTCAGAGTGATTCTCAGTGTCACCTGAAGAGTGATTCTCCGTGTCACCTGAAGAGCGGTTTTCAGTGTCACCTGAAGAGTGATTCTCAGTCAACTGAGGAGTGATTCTCAGTGTCACCTGAGGAGTGATTCTCAGTGTCACCTGAGGAGTGATTCTCAGTGTCACCTGAAGAGTGATTCTCAGTGTCACCCGAGGAGTGATTCTCAGTGTCACCTGAAGAGTGATTCTCAGTGTCACCTGAGGAGTGATTCTACCTGTCACCTGAAGAGTGATTCTCAGTATCACCTGAAGAGCGGTTCTCAGTGTCACCATCAGAGTGATTCTCAGTGTCACCTTCAGAGTGATTCTCAGTCAACTGTGGAGTGATTCTCAGTGTCACCTTCAGAGTGATTCTCAGTATCACCTGATGAGTGATTCTCAGTGTCACCTGAGTAGTGATTCCCAGTCGCTTGTTAAGTGATTCTCAGTCAACTGGGAGTGAATGTGAGTGTCACATGAGGACTAAGTGGCACTGCTACCTTCTCTATTATCGATTACTCTGATTCCAATAGTATTGCTTGTAAACGAGTTGTTTTAACCCATATCTATATCCAAAAAGGTCAAAAAGACCAGAAACAAAATAGTGGCGAATGTAATTTTCATGGATTTCATAGAAGGTCATAAGTGGAGAAAAAACACGCCAGCCTGACTGACTTTCAGCCTGGGAATTGTCCAAAAAAGTAAGAAATGTCCGATGAAAGAGTGCTCAGGTGGCGTTGTCGAGGCCCTGAATTTCCTTCAATTACTGTCGTTGCTGCCGTTCCAGACACTTTTTTGTGTAGTTAGATGTTTTGAAGCTCGGAGGCATACGGATGCTGGGAAATTTAGCACTTTCAAATTCTCATTTAAACTTTTGTGACGAAAAGTCCCTAGCTAGCTAAAGGGTTGTTAGACAATGCTGAACACTCTTGATTACAGTTCCATTTTCGAAAAATATTTTTTTATTTCAACCTTTGCGCTTTCCTTTGGCCATTATAGGAATTTAAAAAAATAGAGTCCTGTGCTTTAAACTGAAGCTAAATGATGGGATAGCGACGATACTGCGAAGGCCATATAAGGGACATTGTGCCTCAATATGGGACAGGTGAAAGCGACCTTTCTGAAAGCGAGAGAGGGATTCCAAACTCGGATTTTTCACAGAAAGGTCATTGCTAACTACCAGAATATAACCTTTGAATTATACATTTGACCCTACTGCAAGTAGCATTCTAAACAAAGCTGAGTTAAGTCAAAATAGTAAATTCTGACACACCCGAGACAGTGAAGCAGATCCCAGAAGTGACCACCAGATCCAAAAACTGTCCAAAAGATCCTATGGCGGGGATTTTCGATATTGTCTGGGGAGTCATTCTTCGTGTCACCTGAGGAGTGATTCTCTGTGTCACCTGAAGAGTGATTCTCCGTGTCACCTGAGGAGTGATTCTCCGTGTCACCTGAGGAGTGATTCTCCGTGTCACCTGAGGAGTGATTCTACCTGTCACCTGAGGAGTGATTCTCCGTGTCACCTGAAGAGTGATTCTCCGTGTCACCTGAGGAGTGATTCTCCGTGTCACCTGAGGAGTGATTCTACCTGTCACCTGAGGAGTGATTCTCCGTGTCACCTGAAGAGTGATTCTCCGTGTCCACTGAGGAGTGATTCTCAGTGTCACCTGAAGAGTGATTCTCAGTCACCCTTAGAGTGATTCTCAGTCACCCTTAGAGTGATTCTCAGTAACCTTCAGAGTGATTCTCAGTGTCACCTGAGGAGTGATTCTCAGTGTCACCTGAGGAGTGATTCGCCTTGTCACCTGAAGAGTGATTCTCCGTGTCACCTGAGGAGTGATTCCACCTGTCACCTGAGGAGTGATTCTCAGTGTCACCTGAGGAGTGATTCGCCGTGTCACCTGAGGAGTGATTCGCCGTGTCACCTGAAGAGTGATTCTCAGTGTCACCTGAAGAGTGATTCTCAGTGTCACCTGAAGAGTGATTCTCAGTGTCACCTGAGGAGTGATTCTCAGTGTCACCTGAGGAGTGATTCGCCTTGTCACCTGAAGAGTGATTCTCCGTGTCACCTGAAGAGTGATTCTCCGTGTCACCTGAGGAGTGATTCCACCTGTCACCTGAGGAGTGATTCTCAGTGTCACCCGAGGAGTGATTCTACCTGTCACCTGAGGAGTGATTCGCCGTGTCACCTGAAGAGTGATTCTCAGTGTCACCTGAAGAGTGATTCTCAGTGTCACCTGAAGAGTGATTCTACCTGTCACCTGAGGAGTGATTCTCAGTGTCACCTGAGGAGTGATTCGCCTTGTCACCTGAAGAGTGATTCTCCGTGTCACCTGAAGAGTGATTCTCCGTGTCACCTGAGGAGTGATTCCACCTGTCACCTGAGGAGTGATTCTCAGTGTCACCCGAGGAGTGATTCTACCTGTCACCTGAGGAGTGATTCGCCGTGTCACCTGAAGAGTGATTCTCAGTGTCACCAGAAGAGTGATTCTACCTGTCACCTGAGGAGTGATTCGCCGTGTCACCTGAAGAGTGATTCTCAGTCACCCTTAGAGTGATTCTCAGTAACCTTCAGAGTGATTCTCAGTGTCACCTGAAGAGTGATTCTCAGTGTCACCTGAAGAGTGATTCTCAGTGTCACCTGAGGAGTGATTCGCCGTGTCACCTGAAGAGTGATTCTCAGTGTCACCTAAGGAGTGATTCTCCGTGTCACCTGAGGAGTGATTCTCAGTGTCACCTGAAGAGTGATTCTCAGTGTCACCTGAAGAGTGATTATCAGTGTCACCTGAGGAGTGATACACCGTGTCACCTGAAGAGTGATTCTCTGTTTCACTTGAATGATTCTCAGCATTATCATCGAGGGTTCACTTTTCGAAAAGCACTGAATTGAGAGTATAATTTACTTCAGCTAAAGGATTAGTCTATTACGTAGATCATATTGATCCTGCAGTGTTATTTGCTCGTATTTATAATTTTATCAGTCAAAGTAGGCGCCGACAGTTTTCATCAACATCAAAAGACCGCCGCCATCTTATCTTATCGCTTCTTTGATCTCCGTTTTTTATTGTACGGTGGGCCTGGCTTTGTCGCGTATCGGATTGCATTTTTCGCGCTGAATTTCGCGACTCGCGAGACAATTTAATCTAGAAGCCAGACACCAGCAGCATTCTGGCATTTCTTTTATCCACGAATTTTGGGTCGACCGCCATTATTGTTGAGTTGACCCATTTGCGAGACATGCGAGGCACGCAGCTTCCTACAACTAGTTCTTCCATTTTATACTTTTAAGACAAGAGAATATGGGAAGCGGGGAAAATGGGGAAGGAAAAATGGGAATCAGAGAAGATGAGAATGGGATAAGATGGTAAGGGGAGAAGATAGCAATGGGAGAAGATGAGAAGGGGAGAAGATGGGAAGGGGGGAAGATGGGAATGGGAGAAGATGGGAAGGGGAGAAGATGGGAAGGAGAGAAGATGGGAAGGGGAGAAGATGGGAAGGGGAGAAGATCGGAAGGGAGGAAGATCGGAAGGGGAGAAAATGGGAAGGGGAGAAGATGGGAAGGAGAGAAGATGGGAAGGGGAGAAGATGGGAAGGAGAGAAGATGGGAAGGGGAGAAGATGGGAAGGGGAGAAGATCGGAAGGGAGGAAGATCGGAAGGGGAGAAAATGGGAAGGGGAGAAGATGGGAAGGGGAGAAGATAGGAAGGGGAGAAGATAGGAAGGGGAGAAGATCGGAAGGGGAGAAGATGGGAAGGGGAGAAGATGGGAAGGGGAGAAGATGGGAAGGGGAGAAGATCGGAAGGGAGGAAGATCGGAAGGGGAGAAGATCGGAAGGGGAGAAAATGGGAAGGGGAGAAGATGGGAAGGGGAGAAGATAGGAAGGGAATAAGATCGGAAGGGGAGAAGATCGGAAGGGGAGAAGATGGGAAGGGGAGAAGATAGGAAGGGAAGAAGATCGGAAGGGGAGAAGATCGGAAGGGGAGAAGATGGGAAGGGGAGAAGATGGGAAGGAGAGAAGATGGGAAGGGGAGAAGATGGGAAGGAGAGAAGATGGGAAGGAGAGAAGATGGGAAGGGGAGAAGATGGGAAGGGGAGAAGATCGGAAGGGAGGAAGATCGGAAGGGGAGAAAATGGGAAGGGGAGAAGATGGGAAGGGGAGAAGATAGGAAGGGGAGAAGATAGGAAGGGGAGAAGATCGGAAGGGGAGAAGATGGGAAGGGGAGAAGATGGGAAGGGGAGAAGATGGGAAGGGGAGAAGATCGGAAGGGAAGAAGATCGGAAGGGGAGAAGATCGGAAGGGGAGAAAATGGGAAGGGGAGAAGATGGGAAGGGGAGAAGATAGGAAGGGAATAAGATCGGAAGGGGAGAAGATCGGAAGGGGAGAAGATGGGAAGGGGAGAAGATAGGAAGGGAAGAAGATCGGAAGGGGAGAAGATCGGAAGGGGAGAAGATGGGAAGGGGAGAAGATGGGAAGGAGAGAAGATGGGAAGGGGAGAAGATGGGAAGGAGAGAAGATGGGAAGGGGAGAAGATCAGAAGGGGAGAGGAGTGAAATAAAGGGCAATGAAAAGTCCGATTTTCCCAGGTTTAAAGAGAATCCCGTCCCTAAGTGTTTGTGAGCTTAGGGACGTATGTTGCCGATTCATTTGCTTAACAAGCATGAACGAATTTTGGGCTGTTCTCTTCAATCTAGCAACTTTTGCTTGCGCGAATTGCGCAATGTAAAAATGGGCAGCTTATTTTGCATTTCGTTTGCAGCTTTGGCGGCACATCAAAAAGAAATAAATTATCAATCTAAACACTGTCTTGTAGCAAATATAATACAGCGCAAAGCGCGCTAGTTGAAACAAAGCTTCATCCTAAGTAGAAAACGAGGATAGAACACTCGTTGAGAAGTTTATTTACATTATTTGCAACTTCGGCCAGAACAAAGCGATTCATGTAGAGATTTTCTTACGTTTTTTTTCGAATCAAAGCGCGATAAGGATTAGTACAGTTATAGTACGAGCGTAGTTGGTGGCATATGCGCAAAATGCTACTTCCCAACAGTAGACTGATTGGCGAGCGAAAAATACGAGTATTATTCGTCTGTCTCAGCTACCCGGCCGAATCTCATTGGTCCGCGTCGCCAGGCCAGCACAGCCAACCCCCCCACAGCCAACTGCTGCTAACCCAACAACAAACTCATAGGGCTGAACAAGGAGAGGGTCAAACGCCTGATATATAAAGATAATAAGTATTATTGTGGTCTTTAGTTTGTTCGTCCATTCATGTTCTGGAACGCTTTCAACCAGATTTCCCCTTCGGTAAGCAAATGTTGTCTATTAGGTAATTTTCCTATCTAATTTTCAGTTCAGTTTTCTGGAGCCATGATTATTGATTATTTCAGACCAATAACATTGTTGACTAGGCAAGATTCCGGGAAATGATGGTGCTGCTCGATCAGAGAAAATCTTGCGCGAATGCGGCAACTCGGCGCAAAGTGGTGCAGGTGGTGAGTTGACACCTCCCTCAATTCATTCTGTTAAACTGCTGACACCTCCCTCAATTCATTCTGTTAAACTGCTGACACCTCCCTCAATTCATTCTGTTAAACTGCTGACACCTCCCTCAATTCATTCTGTTAAACTGCTGACACCTCCCTCAATTCATTCTGTTAAACTGCTGACACCTCCCTCAATTTATTCTGTTAAACTACTGACACCTCCCTCAATTCATTCTGTTAAACTGCTGACACCTCCCTCAATTCATTCTGTTAAACTGCTGACACCTCCCTCAATTCATTCTGTTAAACTGTTGACACCTCCCTCAATTCATTATGTTAAACTGCTGACACCTCCCTCAATTCATTCTGTTAAACTGTTGACAGCTCCCTCAATTCATTCTGTTAAACTACTGACACCTCCCTCAATTCATTCTGTTAAACTACTGACACCTCCCTCAATTCATTCTGTTAAACTACTGACACCTCCCTCAATTCATTCTGTTAAACTACTGACACCTCCCTCAATTCATTCTGTTAAACTACTGACACCTCCCTCTGTTCCTTCTGTTAAACTGCTGACACCTCCCTCAATTCATTCTGTTAAACTACTGACACCTCCCTCAATTCATTCTGTTAAACTGCTGACACCTCCCTCAATTCATTCTGTTAAACTGCTGACACCTCCCTCAATTCATTCTGTTAAACTGCTGACACCTCCCTCAATTCATTCTGTTAAACTACTGACACCTCCATCAATTCATTCTGTTAAACTGCTGACACCTACCTCAATACATTCTGTTAAACTGCTGACACCTCCCTCAATTCATTCTGTTAAACTGCTGACACCTCCCTCAATTCATTCTGTTAAACTGCTGACACCTCCCTCAATTCATTCTGTTAAACTGCTGACACCTCCCTCAATTCATTCTGTTAAACTGCTGACACCTCCCTCAATTCATTCTGTTAAACTACTGACACCTCCCTCTGTTCCTTCTGTTAAACTGCTCACACCTCCCTCTATTAGGCTGACAACTAATAGCTTCTAACTCTTGAATTAAGTTCTGATAACTCTAAGTCCACCTCCATATCAGGTTGCCAAGGTTCTAAACAGACTAATAAATGATTAAATCAAATTATCGATCTAATTAGAAGACTGGGTCAACCCGCGCAGTAGAAATAGGATTCGATTGTGGGCCACCAAATTCATACCAAATATGGCGGAAAAATCGGAAACACCTGTCCGAAAATTTCCAATAGACGACTGAAAATTTGCAGAATTGGTTGCTTGGCTACCTAAAGCCAGGTCAGCAAAACATCTGCCTCATTCTCTTCTCTCTGATCAGCTGATCAGCTGTTAAACGCCTCACAGAAGCTTCTCAATCCTAACCAAAGCTGTTGTTGTTGCTTTGTTGAATCGCAAAGTTCCACTTCCCCCATATTCAAAGAGAACTCCACAGTTAAAACAGGAAAATTCCACAGCAAAGCCAATATTTTCGGTTGAATGCTTCCAAATTGTCTGCTGGCTGTTCGGCATATTTTTAGTTGCTCAGTTTTTTCATAGCAATTCCAATGTAAGGATCAAAGGGAAATTTGAATTTTCTTCGCATATCAGATTATTAGAAATTTCATAGAAAAGTAACGAAACGTCCTTTGAAATCGATAGTTTAAATATTTAAATAATTTTGACGAGACAGAGAGAGAACAAGCCACCCTGTGTGAGCATTGTGCCTACTCAAATGTGGATGTAGGATGAGTTTTTTACCCAAATCCGAACAACTTTTTGTTTTAACTATTCAACACCGGAACGTCTGTTCTCGTGCTTCAACTAAGCTGATCTTCAGTTTTTTTATTAACTGGAAAAGGTTTAACAAGCAGGTAACAAGCAGGTAACAAACAATTCGTTTGTTCAACCCTTTAGCGATAAAAAATGACAGACCGACAAAAGAAGCAAAGAAATAGGGGGTGGATAGCTACAGTTGGTGTCCTGTTTCCCATTCATCGGAAGCCCAGGTAGATCAATTTGCGATGCAGGGTCGAGCGGCTACTAATGATGAGGTTGAGAGATAGGCTGCCAGTTCACAGGTATAGCCAGTGATTGAGAAAGAGAGAAAAAAGTTAAAACGAAAAAAGGGAGCAGCAAAATACACCGACTCACTCAAGCGCGGTAAATTGAGCACAGCTCATGTGGTGCATGAACCTGATCCCTTTGAGGTCGAAAAGTTGGGCATCAGGCATTGTGAGAAGTGTGAATTCCGCCAGTGTCGCTTTTGTAGCACCTGTATCAATGCATTGGGGGTTCAAGTTACTCATTGTTAGCAGGGATGCCGGCCAAGTGTTTCATCGCGATCATATTTTGAGAGAATCGAATATCTTTAGGTTATTTGAGTTTTTTTTCGATTTCCGTAAATGAAATACAAAAAGCAATTGGCACCTTAGCTGCAGTTAACATCGGTTAAAATAACAAATGTAGGATCGATAAAAGCGTTTGGTTTGATCAAAAGTTTCAGTTTCTCGTGAGTTAGGGTTTATCGTGAGTTAGGGTTTATCGTGAGTTAGGGTTTATCGTGAGTTAGGGCTTGTCGAGAGTTAGGGTTTATCGTGAGTTAGGGTTTATCTAACTGATTAGAGTTAGGGTTTATCGAGAGTTAGGGCTTATCGAGAGTTAGTGTTTATCGTGAGTTAGGGTTTATCGTGAGTTAGGGTTTATCGTGAGATAGGGTTTATCGTGAGTTAGGGTTTATCGTGAGTTAGGGTTTATCGAGAGTTAGGGCTTATCGAGAGTTAGGGTTTATCAAACTGATTAGAGTTCGGGTTTATCGTGAGTTAGGGTTTATCGTGAGTTAGGGTTTATCGTGAGTTAAAGTTTATCGTGAGTTAGGGCTTGTCGAGAGTTTGGGTTTATCGTGAGTTAGGGTTTATCTAACTAATTAGAGTTAGGGTTTATCGAGAGTTAGGGTTTATCGTGAGTTAGGGCTTATCGAGAGTTAGTGTCTATCGTGAGTTAGGGTTTATCAAAATGATTCGAGTTAGGGTTTATCGAGAGTTAGGGTTTATCGAGAGTTAGTGTTTATCGTGAGTTAGGGTTTATCAAAATGATTCGAGTTAGGGTTTATCGGGAGTTAGGGTTTAACGTGAGTTAGGGTTTATCGTGAGTTAGGGTTTATCGGGAGTTAGGGTTTATCGTGAGTTAGGGTTTATCAAACTGATTAGAGTTCAGGTTTATCGTGAGTTAGGGTTTATCGTGAGTTAGGGTTTATCATGAGTTAGTGTTTATCGTGAGTTAGGGTTTATTGTGAGTTAGGGTTTATCAAACTGATTAGAGTTCGGGTTTATCGTGAGTTAGGGTTTATCGTGAGTTAGGGTTTGTCGTGAGTTAGGGTTTATTGTGAGTTAGGGTTTATCGTGAGTTAGGGTTTATCAAACTGATTAGAGTTCGCGTTTATCGTGAGTTAGGGTTTATTGTGAGTTAGGGTTTATCGTGAGTTAGGGTTTATTTGAGTTAGGGTTTATTGGGAGTTAGGGTTTATCGGGAGTTAGGGTTTATTGGGAGTTAGGGTTTATCGGGAGTTAGGGTTTATTGTGAGTTAGGGTTTATTGTGAGTTAGGGTTTATCGTGAGTTAGGGTTTATTGTGAGTTAGGGTTTATTGGGAGTTAGGGTTTATCGGGAGTTAGGGTTTATTGTGAGTTAGGGTTTATTGGGAGTTAGGGTTTATCGGGAGTTAGGGTTTATTGTGAGTTAGGGTTTATCGGGAGTTAGGGTTTATTGTGAGTTAGGGTTTATTGGGAGTTAGGGTTTATCGGGAGTTAGGGTTTATTGTGAGTTAGGGTTTATTGGGAGTTAGGGTTTATCGGGAGTTAGGGTTTATTGTGAGTTAGGGTTTATCGTGAGTTAGGGTTTATCAAACTGATTAGAGTTAGGGCTTATCGAGAGTTAGGGTTTATTGTGAGTTAGGGTTTATTGTGAGTTAGGGCTTATCGAGAGTTTGGGTTTATCGTGAGTTTGGGTTTATCGTCAGTTTGGGTCGGATTTAAAATGCGAGCTGTAATTAAGAAATATGTTCAAACGAGCTTACAAAAATCGATACAATTCTGGCAGAGCTTGATTCCTTCCGATTCAATGATTGTTAGCATGCAACTTGTTTTCCATGCCATGTGTCCTGCAGTAAACTGTTTTCTTATTTTCCTTCGCATTGGCCGCAGAGAAATAGTGAATTGAAGGGGACAGGGTTCATTTTCTGGCAGATCTGACACACTCTCGTCAGCTACAGCAGCCTGCTTGGATTACACGTTCCAGACCCACCCGCGACGCTTATGAAGAAAAGAGAAAGCAGTGTTTTGCTGCCTTTTAATCTGCCCGCAACGCCAGAGCTGCTCCCTCCCATTGCTTTCCTCTGCCGCCTGCATGACTTTCCTGTTTCCTATAGCATTGTGCTGAACTTTCTCACGTACTTTTTTCGATTAGCATTTAAACCCGTGCTGCTTTAACTCATTTCTTTCTGCATTCTTTTTGCAGCTGAGAAAGTCGAAACCATTATGTCGAAACTTTCCTAATGTCGAAACCTTCCTCATGTCGAAACCTTCCTCATGTCGAAACCTTCCTCATGTCGAAACCTTCCTCATGTCGAAACCTTCCTCATGTCGAAACCTTCCTCATGTCGAAACCTTCCTCATGTCGAAACCTTCCTCATGTCGAAACCTTCCTCATGTCGAAACCTTCCTCATGTCGAAACCTTCCTCATGTCGAAACCTTCCTCATGTCGAAACCTTCCTCATGTCGAAACCTTCCTCATGTCGAAACCTTCCTCATGTCGAAACCTTCCTCATGTCGAAACCTTCCTCATGTCGAAACCTTCCTCATGTCGAAACCTTCCTCATGTCGAAACCTTCCTCATGTCGAAACCTTCCTCATGTCGAAACCTTCCTCATGTCGAAACCTTCCTCATGTCGAAACCTTCCTCATGTCGAAACCTTCCTCATGTCTGAAAGACAAGACCAGTCAAGTCAAGTCAAGTCAAGACCTTCAGAATCTTCAGTCAAGACCTTCAGAATCTTCAGTCAAGACCTTCAGAATCTTCAGTCAAGACCTTCAGAATCTTCAGTCAAGACCTTCAGAATCTTCAGTCAAGACCTTCAGAATCTTCAGTCAAGACCTTCAGAATCTTCAGTCAAGACCTTCAGAATCTTCAGTCAAGACCTTCAGAATCTTCAGTCAAGACCTTCAGAATCTTCAGTCAAGACCTTCAGAATCTTCAAAAGTTGTCTTATCTAGAAGCTGCAGCAATGGATATAAGGAGACTTTCTCGGAGACCTCAGACACAGGCTTGGGTAATCCGTAGCAATCCTGGGGTGGGGTGGATGGTTCGAAGTGCTGAGTCTGGGCTGCACACGACACGAAACGGCGGCGGCACTGTTTGATCTTCTAAACCTCTTGGGCCCTCACCTCGAGAAGGCTGACTTGTATTTGAAAGCATGCGTGTTTTTTCAGTGAGTGCATCGCAGTCTCTCGCTCCATACTAGAAAAATAGTCACTGAAATCTGTTGAAAATATTCCATGCTTGAAATTTTTGACTATATAAATTGAAACAATTTTACTTGACGTTGGAAAAACACAACCTAGGAATCAATTTGCCTTTTCATGAACAGAGAAATTAACCAGAAAGAGAGGGAGAGAGGGAGAGAGAGAGAGAGAGGACAGAGAGGGGTAAGTGTGAGCGAAGCCGAATGTCGGCAAACATCAAAGAAGGCTAATATAGACAGTCAGAAATATGGAGAAGAGGACGGGAGAGAGAAATACAATATTTCGAGAGAGCAGCACCTTAGTCTGAGAAGGAACGCATGCACGCGCGCCCATTTATTTTACTGGATTTGCGATCGCGGCTGTGATCTCATTATTCCATTTTTTCTAGCCATTTCCGCCAAACATTGTCATTTTTTGCGCAGTTTGTTTAAACCACAGGAGTCAAATGAAGAAACAGCATTGCACTTGGGGGAAGTCTGTTTAGATTGGGGGGACAGTCACCGGCTACTTGCCTGTGAGACTTTATCTATGAGATAATCACTGCTTTAGGACAATTAACTTTGAGTTAACACCTGTAGATAATTACATGCATGATAATTGCCTAACTATGGAGCAATTACGAGATAAGAGATGACTAGATGTGACGTAATAAACCTGTGAGACCTGAGATTTTTACCTTTGAGAATATTACCCGTGAGATAACTACTTTTGTTGTGTCAAATCTACCTGTGATATAATTACCTGTGTGATAATTACCTGTTAGATAATTGCCCGCAAGAGATTTTCAACTTTCTTATTTGTTATTACTTAGAACTATTTTACTTATCAGATAAATAATAATAGGCTTTTTTCTTGTTAAACCTGGCCATGAATCGTGGATAATAGAGAAGAGGATCCAAAAACTTTATTGCTTCTTGTTTCGTCTCTTTTGACGTACACGAAATCCTAAATCCAAAACCCTGCTCAGTCTAATCCCAATACTTGCGTGAAAACCTCCCTTTGTCTTGCTGACAGTTTAACAAGCAGCTCAGCGGGATATTCTTAGCCAGCTATCGGAATTCCCCTGATCCCCATCCCCAACTTTATCTCCTTTTTATATTCGACGGAATTAGGAGCGAAGAAGAAAAAGTTAAGACAATAATCAAGCAAGAGGTGAATAGAAAAATGGGATAAAATGGGATATCTGGTTTTTACAGCCGCGCGTGACACGCCCACGCCCCGGGGGGACATTGGGATTATTCTGAGGACTCGAACTACTTAGTCCCTCCTCGTTAGAGCTGAAGGATTTCCCCGATCCCGTCACACGATGGTAGACTAGCGACTTTTTTCTTCTAAAAAAGCTATAATTCATTGTGCAGTTTGTCATGCAAAGGTTATTATCAGCTATGCGTCAGGCCGATTCCCATTGTCATAAAAAACATGACGATTCAGGCTCAACATTATCAGTAAGAATTTCATCACAATATACTAAATCAGCCCGTAGTTTACACTGTATGATGCTCACAGCTCAACTGTGCTCAACTTTCTACTCAAAGCTGTTTCTTCTTCTGGCTGACACTTGCTTTTACCTTCCTGTTCTCATTATCCCCTCCCACCGATTTGCTTTTCTTTATTTCCAGTTCCCCGCCGCATTATTCCTAAATCCCCTCTGGCGCCACGCGCCCTGATTCCCTCACTCTCTTTGTCGCGACTGCTAAACTCCCGGGATAATTTTGGGACTTTCGCTCTCTTTGTCCCTCCTTTCTCTTTGCCGCAAGCACCTTTCACCTGTCTGGGAGGTCCGTTGGTCGGGATCTGGGGCCCTTATTTATTTCTAGTTTTCAATACCCTCCAGCGGCCTCGATTATTCGGAGCGTCGTTGACGGACATTGGGCCTTCTGCTGGTCTTGGGGAATAGAAACAAAGACTATATAGTTCTCGGAATATTAAAAGTGAAACTCCGATCAAAGCAATGGATGAAGTTGAATTATTCAACAAAGCAAAGCAACCTAGGCCAGTAACAAAGGCATATTTCAGTGAGTCCACCTGAAGAATCATGTCTGCATAGACTATACGGAACAATCTAATAGATAATTAGGAGGGGAAATCAATAACGATGCACCTCGATTTTAATAATAAAATGGTAAACTGCATGCGGAGTGTGGAGCACAGAAATTGCAACAAAAGAAAAAGAAATAAGTGAGAAAAAGCTGCAGTGATGTCTCATTCCAGAATTGTCACACAAAGGGTGCCACACAAAATAGAATGATAGTCTACCCGACGCTTCCACCGCCCGAGGGGACAAGCGAGACAGTTGTGTCCTGCAGGCTCGGACAGAAAAGCTCTTTTATGTGTCTCTTTTTAAAGCACATCCAAGTCCCATCACTTTTGTTTGAACTGGGCCAAAATTCAGATCTAAGTCACTCGTGTTTACATAAATTTATAATGCTTAGGCTTTGTCTCGCAAAACGAGATAGTCTCTCTGTCTCACCCCATGTCTCTCTGTCTCATCCCTTGTCTCTCTGTCTCATCCCTTGTCTCTCTGTCTCACTGTTTGTCTCTCTGTCTCACTGTTTGTCTCTCTGTCTCATCCCTTGTCTCTCTGTCTCATCCATTGTGTCTGTGTCTCACCCCTTGTCTCTCTGTCTCACTGTTTGTCTCTCTGTCTCATCCCTTGTCTCTCTGTCTCATCCCTTGTCTCTCTGTCTCAACCCTTGTCTCTCTGTCTCATCCCTTGTCTCCCTATCTAATCTAGTTTCTCTGTCTCTCATCTGTCTCACCTTGACTCTCATCTGTTTCACATTGTCTCTCATCTGTGTCACATTGTATTTCATCTGTCTCACCTTGACTCTCATCAGTCTCACCTTGTATCTCATCAGTCTCACCTTGTCTCTCATCAGTCTCACCTTGTCCCTCACCTGCCTCTGCTTGCCCCACTGTCTCTACTCTCTGCGACTCTGCACCTTGTCTCCGCCAATCATGACCCCCATAGATAGACTCCCTATTACACTGATCTTATAGTGGCACTCAATTTTCCCCAAATGATTGCGCGACCTCCACTCCACTCATTATGAACCTTTGCTTCTTAATTTCTTGGAACCCCCCATCCGACGGGTCAGTCAATTCCCCCCCCCAGTCCTCATTCCCCACCATCCCCACCTCATCGACTGCGTAAACATTGAGAAAAAGGCGACGCAATGGAGGCGGGGAGGAAGCAGCGAGGAGAACGGAGGGAGGGACAGAAATAGAAATGTGGCAAAACCAGTTACGCAATCATTGCGAAGACACGCCACACACACACAGCTGTGAGTGAGCACCTCCGCCTCCCCCGAAGGTCCTCAGCAATACAACTGGCAAGCAGGGGGTGGCACGCCTCGTCCAGTCGAAAAGCAGCCCCGTAGACTCTGGCTCGCCGCTATATAGAGAATGAGAATATATAAATTATTCGTTAATAGACTGCCACCCTGCGTGTGTTTCCTTCTACGCAGCCACAATATCTCCGTCCCATTGCTTGTTCATTCAGTTGCCACTCCCCAATATTCCATAGAATAGCTGGATAGTCGAATATAGACTAGCGGTAAGACAGTACGCCATTTTCCTCCCGTCACTTTACTGTTTCTCCCCTAGGGTGAGAAAAAAAAACTGCGTCAATTTTTTTTCTCCCCACTTGGTATTTTATTTTTGCCATTAAGCTCTAATTGGCATAGGCAGGTAGTACGTATATTCATATAGCACCAAGAGAAGACACAATTCAATCACCTTGGCAGGTACTTAACGAAGACAAGATAGATAGAAGCCTGGCGGTTGCCACAGCCGCAGCGGTAGCAGCAGCAGCAGCAGCAGCGTCCGCAGCGGCAGCAGTGTCAG
Source organism: Macrostomum hystrix (assembly GCA_950097015.1). Classification (NCBI taxonomy): domain Eukaryota; kingdom Metazoa; phylum Platyhelminthes; family Macrostomidae; genus Macrostomum; species Macrostomum hystrix. The sequence continues at coordinate 6,196,541 of CATNEN010000025.1, read as the reverse complement.
GTGAGCAACAGCCTACAGAGCCATCAGCAGCGGTGCACTCGACCTGTTGTTGTCGGTCGGTTATTCTGCGCCGTCCGAGGCCAAACACGCCCTGGGGCTTCACAATTGTCGGCGGCGGCTGCGTTGATTTTCGGGTGAGTTGATTCTCAGGGTGATTAGGAGGCCAGCTGCATTTCCAGTGTAATAGGTCACTGGTTCGACTCTGGGAACTAGGCTATGAATGATGGGGTCATTAGATACAACAGGATTGGGTCATTAGATACAGCAGGATTGGGTTATTAGATAAAGCAGGATTGGGTCATTAGATACAGCAGGATTGAGTCATTAGATACAGCAGGATTGAGTCATTAGATACAGCATGATTGGGTCATTAGATACAGCAGGATTGGGTTATTAGATACAGCAGGATTGGGTTATTAGATACAGCAGGATTGGGTCATTGGATACAGCATGATTGGGTCATTAGATACAGCATGATTGGGTCATTAGATACAGCATGATTGGGTCATTAGATACAGCATGATTGGGTCATTAGATACAGCAGGATTGGGTTATTAGATACAGCAGGATTGGGTTATTAGATACAGCATGATTGGGTCATTAGATACAGCATGATTGGGTTATTAGATACAGCATGATTGGGTCATTAGATACAGCATGATTGGGTCATTAGATACAGCAGGATTGGGTCATTAGATACAGCATGATTGGGTTATTAGATACAGCATGATTGGGTCATTAGATACAGCATGATTGGGTTATTAGATACAGCATGATTGGGTTATTAGATACAGCAGGATTGGGTGATTAGATACAGCAGGATTGAGTCATTAGATACAGCATGATTGGGTCATTAGATACAGCATGATTGGGTTATTAGATACAGCATGATTGGGTCATTAGATACAGCAGGATTGGGTTATTAGATACAGCAGGATTGAGTCATTAGATTTAGCATGATTGGGTCATTAGATACAGCAGGATTGGGTCATTAGATACAGCAGGATTGAGTCATTAGATACAGCATGATTGGGTTATTAGATACAGCATGATTGGGTCATTAGATACAGCATGATTGGGTTATTAGATACAGCATGATTGGGTTATTAGATACAGCATGATTGGGTCATTAGATACAGCAGGATTGGGTCATTAGATACAGCAGGATTGGGTCATTAGATACAGCATGATTGAGTCATTAGATTTAGCAGGATTGGGTCATTAGATACAGCATGATTGAGTCATTAGATTTAGCAGGATTGGGTCATTAGATACAGCAGGATTGGGTCATTAGATACAGCAGGATTGGGTCATTAGATACAGCAGGATTGGGTCATTAGATACAGCATGATTGGGTCATTAGATACAGCAGGATTGGGTTATTAGATACAGCATGATTGAGTCATTAGATTTAGCAGGATTGGGTCATTAGATACAGCAGGATTGGGTTATTAGATACAGCAGGATTGGGTTATTAGATACAGCAGGATTGGGTCATTAGATACAGCATGATTGGGTCATTAGATACAGCAGGATTGGGTTATTAGATACAGCAGGATTGGGTCATTAGATACAGCATGATTGGGTCATTAGATACAGCAGGATTGGGTTATTAGATACAGCAGGATTGGGTCATTAGATACAGCATGATTGAGTCATTAGATTTAGCAGGATTGGGTCATTAGATACAGCAGGATTGGGTCATTAGATACAGCAGGATTGGGTCATTAGATACAGCAGGATTGGGTCATTAGATACAGCATGATTGGGTCATTAGATACAGCAGGATTGGGTTATTAGATACAGCATGATTGAGTCATTAGATTTAGCAGGATTGGGTCATTAGATACAGCAGGATTGGGTCATTAGATACAGCAGGATTGGGTTATTAGATACAGCAGGATTGGGTCATTAGATACAGCATGATTGAGTCATTAGATACAGCAGGATTGGGTTATTAGATACAGCAGGATTGGGTCATTAGATACAGCAGGATTGGGTCATTAGATACAGCAGGATTGGGTCATTAGATACAGCATGATTGGGTTATTAGATACAGCAGGATTGGGTGATTAGATACAGCATGATTGGGTCATTAGATTTAGCAGGATTGGGTCATTAGATACAGCAGGATTGGGTCATTAGATACAGCATGATTGGGTTATTAGATACAGCAGGATTGGGTCATTAGATACAGCATGATTGGGTCATTAGATACAGCAGGATTGGGTTATTAGATACAGCATGATTGGGTCATTAGATACAGCATGATTGGGTTATTAGATACAGCATGATTGGGTTATTAGATACAGCATGATTGGGTCATTAGATACAGCAGGATTGGGTCATTAGATACAGCAGGATTGGGTCATTAGATACAGCATGATTGGGTCATTAGATACAGCATGATTGGGTCATTAGATACAGCATGATTGGGTCATTAGATACAGCATGATTGGGTCATTAGATACAGCAGGATTGGGTTATTAGATACAGCAGGATTGGGTTATTAGATACAGCATGATTGGGTCATTAGATACAGCATGATTGGGTTATTAGATACAGCATGATTGGGTCATTAGATACAGCATGATTGGGTCATTAGATACAGCAGGATTGGGTCATTAGATACAGCATGATTGGGTTATTAGATACAGCATGATTGGGTCATTAGATACAGCATGATTGGGTTATTAGATACAGCATGATTGGGTTATTAGATACAGCAGGATTGGGTGATTAGATACAGCAGGATTGAGTCATTAGATACAGCATGATTGGGTCATTAGATACAGCATGATTGGGTTATTAGATACAGCATGATTGGGTCATTAGATACAGCAGGATTGGGTTATTAGATACAGCAGGATTGAGTCATTAGATTTAGCATGATTGGGTCATTAGATACAGCAGGATTGGGTCATTAGATACAGCAGGATTGAGTCATTAGATACAGCATGATTGGGTTATTAGATACAGCATGATTGGGTCATTAGATACAGCATGATTGGGTTATTAGATACAGCATGATTGGGTTATTAGATACAGCATGATTGGGTCATTAGATACAGCAGGATTGGGTCATTAGATACAGCAGGATTGGGTCATTAGATACAGCATGATTGAGTCATTAGATTTAGCAGGATTGGGTCATTAGATACAGCATGATTGAGTCATTAGATTTAGCAGGATTGGGTCATTAGATACAGCAGGATTGGGTCATTAGATACAGCAGGATTGGGTCATTAGATACAGCAGGATTGGGTCATTAGATACAGCATGATTGGGTCATTAGATACAGCAGGATTGGGTTATTAGATACAGCATGATTGAGTCATTAGATTTAGCAGGATTGGGTCATTAGATACAGCAGGATTGGGTTATTAGATACAGCAGGATTGGGTTATTAGATACAGCAGGATTGGGTCATTAGATACAGCATGATTGGGTCATTAGATACAGCAGGATTGGGTTATTAGATACAGCAGGATTGGGTCATTAGATACAGCATGATTGGGTCATTAGATACAGCAGGATTGGGTTATTAGATACAGCAGGATTGGGTCATTAGATACAGCATGATTGAGTCATTAGATTTAGCAGGATTGGGTCATTAGATACAGCAGGATTGGGTCATTAGATACAGCAGGATTGGGTCATTAGATACAGCAGGATTGGGTCATTAGATACAGCATGATTGGGTCATTAGATACAGCAGGATTGGGTTATTAGATACAGCATGATTGAGTCATTAGATTTAGCAGGATTGGGTCATTAGATACAGCAGGATTGGGTCATTAGATACAGCAGGATTGGGTTATTAGATACAGCAGGATTGGGTCATTAGATACAGCATGATTGAGTCATTAGATACAGCAGGATTGGGTTATTAGATACAGCAGGATTGGGTCATTAGATACAGCAGGATTGGGTCATTAGATACAGCAGGATTGGGTCATTAGATACAGCATGATTGGGTTATTAGATACAGCAGGATTGGGTGATTAGATACAGCATGATTGGGTCATTAGATTTAGCAGGATTGGGTCATTAGATACAGCAGGATTGGGTCATTAGATACAGCATGATTGGGTTATTAGATACAGCAGGATTGGGTCATTAGATACAGCATGATTGGGTCATTAGATACAGCAGGATTGGGTTATTAGATACAGCATGATTGGGTCATTAGATACAGCATGATTGGGTTATTAGATACAGCATGATTGGGTTATTAGATACAGCATGATTGGGTCATTAGATACAGCAGGATTGGGTCATTAGATACAGCAGGATTGGGTCATTAGATACAGCATGATTGAGTCATTAGATTTAGCAGGATTGGGTCATTAGATACAGCAGGATTGGGTCATTAGATACAGCATGATTGGGTTATTAGATACAGCAGGATTGGGTGATTAGATACAGCCTGATTGGGTCATTAGATTTAGCAGGATTGGGTCATTAGATACAGCAGGATTGGGTCATTAGATACAGCATGATTGGGTCATTAGATACAGCCTGATTGGGTCATTAGATTTAGCAGGATTGGGTCATTAGATACAGCAGGATTGGGTCATTAGATACAGCATGATTGGGTCATTAGATACAGCAGGATTGGGTTATTAGATACAGCAGGATTGGGTGATTAGATACAGCATGATTGGGTTATTAGATACAGCAGGATTGGGTGATTAGATACAGCATGATTGGGTCATTAGATACAGCAGGATTGGGTCATTAGATACAGCAGGATTGGGTCATTAGATACAGCAGGATTGGGTCATTAGATACAGCATGATTGGGTTATTAGATACAGCAGGATTGGGTGATTAGATACAGCATGATTGGGTCATTAGATACAGCAGGATTGGGTCATTAGATACAGCATGATTGGGTCATTAGATACAGCAGGATTGGGTCATTAGATACAGCAGGATTGGGTCATTAGATACAGCAGGATTGGGTCATTAGATACAGCATGATTGGGTTATTAGATACAGCAGGATTGGGTGATTAGATACAGCATGATTGGGTCATTAGATACAGCAGGATTGGGTCATTAGATACAGCATGATTGGGTCATTAGATACAGCAGGATTGGGTCATTAGATACAGCAGGATTGAGTCATTAGATACAGCAGGATTGAGTCATTAGATACAGCAGGATTGGGTCATTAGATACAGCATGATTGGGTCATTAGATACAGCAGGATTGAGTCATTAGATACAGCATGATTGGGTCATTAGATACAGCAGGATTGGGTCATTAGATACAGCAGGATTGGGTCATTAGATTCAGCAGGATTTAGTCATTAAATGCAGCTGTGTTTCTAGAAAACGGAAATTTAATTTGACTGCAATAAAATTAGCTGCTTCAAATAGAACACAAGACTATAACACTGTGTCTCAGCTGCATTCATTCTAGTCCACTCCAACTTAGTCGAGAATTGCACAATTTTCTTATTTATTGACTGCATAATCAATATGAGCAGTAATACTGAAATACGTTATATATAACAAAAACTGCTTGCAGAGATTCGTAAGGGCCAAAAATTTGTCAAGTGGCCACCAACCTCAGAACCTCAGTCTGAGAGAGGTGGGGGTTATTAGGTGAATGGCTGCGGCTGCGGCATCTGCTGCGGCAGTCGCTCTTTGATCTATGCCGCCCGCACGCCCAGCCTGCCAGCCGCCCATAGACAGACCGCTGTGACGTAATCACTTCTCTCCCCCCTCCCTCCGCACCGGCCCGCACCAGTCGCCTCCTCTACTTCACCCTCGAGAATTTCAACTAGTCGACTGTCAGTTGCTGAAGTCCAGGTTTGCATTTTTCGAAATGATGCATGCCCAGCAGTGCCATCAGGTCTTCAGCATCAGCAAATTCACGGAGGTCCCAAAAATCATCATCGATCGTGTGGCTGACTATGCAACTCTTGACTGTTTTCAAGTGGACTCTCTTCGTGATCTGCCGAGGATTTCCCGGAAAAGCCGGGACCAACAGTCGCTGATCCTTATCAAGCACCCACTTGAGTCGCATGTTAGCCTGGCTCTGCTTGGAAGGCACGGCTGTATTGAGTTATGGTCCAAAGCCAGGAAAAATCTGACAAGGATGGCAGCAGGCGGGGGAAGCTTGTAATTCGCTTTGTGGGAACTGCGGCCAATTCTTACTGGGAGAAATACAAGGGTGATTGTGCAGGCCCTATTGATCAGACAGACTTCCGTCCCTCATTACAAAGCTTATTCGATTATTATGACAGCATAACTTCATGACAGATTGCTAATTTGATAGAAATCCTAATTTTTTGTTTCACTGTGTAGTCTATTAGAAAATTTTCAATGAGATAATTCTTAATTTCATGTGTAGTCTGTCATCCCGTCACTAAACTTTTAAAGGCTCCACAACTACACAGCCAAGGCACCGGAGGTGTTGTCATAGTAACCAAGGTGACTCGCGACTCGCCAGCCTGGCTTGCCGGCATGCGACAGGGAGATAGCATCCAATGTGTGAGTGCAACTGCTAACTGAATCCGCATGTCAATCACCTTTAGCGTTTGAGTAGCTTTCCGGGTTTTGCGTAATTTTTTTCCGGCTTTTCGGGTTGACATCCGTAATAAAATGGCGATAGCGCAGGTTCCTGAGGATCAAGGATTATTGAATTGCAGTGTTTTCGCAGTGTCGGTTCGAAGTTTCAATATAAATGTTTCTAAGAAAACTTTTCTAAAGGCTTGTAAGCAAATAAATACTCAATAGACGATAGGTCATTTTTTTGGCCTATAAATCAGGGGAAATATACACTATTTCTACGCTCGTATTTGACTACAAATAAGCCGGCCGAATATAGTAATTCACACAGACAGAAGACAAAGGAATAGAAATTCAGTGCCATCCGGTGCTATCCCACGGACTGACCATTGCCAAGCCTAATGCATGTAAACACACTGGCAAAGCGAAAGATAATATCAGATACTAATTGATTGGAAAATTCCGATTTTGTCAATCATCGTTCCACTCTACCATTTTCAACGCATACCGGCATTCTTTGATTTATGACAGCGATAAGCTCATTTTGCATTGATTTCTTCTCTCTGGAAAATTCTTAATTGGCTGAAATCAGTGGAACATCTGGGCCGATTCTATCTGCTTAAAAATCTAATCTATAGCTGTGCGGCGGAAGCAGCACCTGAGCAGGTGATACCATTTTTGTTAGTCTCATAGTTTGAGTTCAGTGCACCCCGTTTGTACCATATATTACCGCGATATTTTGTTACATCAAGAAGAAAAAAGGTGACGGGGTCTCCTGTCCAATTTTTTGGGTTTCCTTTGAGGCTAAAAAAAGCGAGAAGAAAGACGGGCCGACCTGCTCAAATAAGACTTATAAATGTATTTCAATACGGATAAAGACAGCCGGAACAAAGACTCGTACTCTGGGGTTGTTGGTGCAAAACGGGGAACTCAAAACCGAGAGTTTTGTAGGTGGAGTTCTTGTAGGGAGCGAGGAAGGAAGCCCTCCACCCCCAGATAGCAGCTCAATTTGTCATGCCTCACCTTGAGCACTGAGCACTGGCTTGCTGTGTGACCAGATGGGGAAGCAAATATAGGGAATAAAAAACTAAGAGGTAATGGCGGTTCATTTCCTTTGATCTGAACTTTTTCCTCTCTTCTTTTCAACCTAGCTGCTGCTGCTTATGAATCAGTATTCTAAGACAGCCAACCCACATTGGTTAGCATTGTGTCGAAACTCAACAACCATTGACTCTATCTCCGCTTTCAAGAGATAAATATATTTTTAAAAAAAACAAAGAGAATTTCAGAGATTTAATTCTATTCAGCTCTGCTGCTGTTAATTTGATTATTATTTCTGTCCAATAAAGCAGTTCTGAATAAGACAATTATGCATGCAACTTTCAGCTACCTGGGCAGCTGAAATTAGTTTATTTTGAATTATTAACTTTTTATGATCTTTATGACAGGAAATCATTGAAGTTATAGTCTCCAATGAATTTGCTTTCGGATAATTAGATTTTCTTCGAATAGAATGTGAGAAATCTGAGAAAACTAAATCTGGCGGCAGAAGGTGGGGGCAAAAATATGTCTTCGCAGGGTTTTTAGACTATTTTTTTATATAATCATCTGTCGGCCCTTCATTACCGCTGACAATTAAAATGTTATTGCAATGTCATCCAATTTACGGCTCCAGTCTTTGCGGTACTCGCACCCGCTCCCTGAGACCCCCCTTGCCCACTCTCAGATGACCCACTTCTCCGCTCTCTCATGACCCCCTTCCCCACTCACTGATGACCTCTTACCCACTCTCTCATGACCCCTTCTGATGACCCCTTCCCCACCCTCTGATGACCCTTTCCCTCATGGCCCCTTTTGACCTCATGGCCCCTTTCGCCTACCTCATGACCCCTTTCCCCTTCCTCATGACCCCTTTCCCCTTCCTCATGACCCCTTTCCCCTACCTCATGACCCCTTTCCCCTACCTCATGACCCCTTTCCCCTTCCTCATGACCCCTTTCCCCTTCCTCATGACCCATTTCCCCTTCCTCATGATCCCTTTCCCCTTCCTCATGACCCCTTTCCCCTTCCTCATGACCCCTTTCGCCTTCCTCATGACCCTTTTCCCCTTCCTCATGACCCCTTTCCCCTTCCTCATTACCCCTTTCCCCTTCCTCATGACCCCTTTCCCCTTCCTCATGACCCCTTTCCCCTTCCTCATTACCCCTTTCCCCTTCCTCATGACCCCTTTCCCCTTCCTCATGACCCCTTTCGCCTACCTCATGACATCATTTCCCACTCCCTGGTGACCCCCTTCCCTCGCCTTTTTAAGCTATGAGCCCCTTTCGGAGGCCAGTTACGAATCTGTCGTGACGCCATCGGATAGTCAATCTCGTTAGCTTTCTTTGAAATCTAAAATTTCAAACGCCTTGAAACCGCTAAGCGACCAATTGAAAACTAGAAAAGTTGTACTTTTTTACAATTCACAGGCCAGTTTAGTAATTAATTTTTTTTTAATTGAGCAAAATATACACTTTTAGCGCCAAGCGGGTGTTCTTAATGAAGAAAACTGTTTAGAAAAACCGGACACTTTGCAGGCTTTAAACATAATTAGAGCCCGTGTTATGTCAAGTCTATAAATGAGCTTGTAGCCCAGTCCGCGGACTGGGCAGCTGTACACTTTAGATGAAATGTACATCTGGCCCAAGCTGCCATATCTGTCCAAGCCTGCCAGTTTGCCGGCTTTACCGATTTCAAAAATAATACTTTTCAACGCTACTTTAAGTAGCAAAGTCGCACAATTATTAAAAAATGCCAGGTTTTTATTATTTATCTGTGCTCGCTTCTTGCCCTTTCCAATCAGCCAATCAGTGGCAATGGCAAATAAGAGTGTGAGTAGTGAGAGACAGAGAGAGAGGGAGGGAGGGGTGGGGCGAGCGCAAAATGCCGAGTTATGCTCGAAAATGCATTGCTTAGGCGCCTATATGCATTTATATAGATAGATATGCATAGATACTAACTAACCTGTTAAAATTGAACAGTGAACCTAGCCGTCTATTTTTTAATTATATACCAACTTACCTGGAACTGCAGTCCAAATTAGTTTTTGAGTTAGTTTAGTTTCAAGTACCTAAAAATTCATTCTAAAAAATGGAAGTTGACATGCAATTCCAATTGCATGTTGCTCCGGTTGAGAAACTGAAGAATTATGTGGCCCCCCATTGAGATTTGAGTCCATTCTGCCCGGCATGGAGTTTCTCATACTCAAGGTAAGTTTTGCACAGCGGATGGTAGGTTATCAACGATGGCCATCGCCGTTTATTCCGTAATTCGCTCAACCTTTCACTCCACCCTTCATTTAACCCTTCACTCAATCCTTTACTCCACCCTTCACTCGATTATTTATCAACCCTTCACATCACCCTTCACTCCACCCTTCACTCCACCCTTCACTCCACCCTTTACTCCACCCTTCACATCACCCTTCACTCCACCCTTCACTCCACCCTTCACACCACCCTTCATGCCACTCTTCACTCCACACTTCACTCCAACCTTCACTCCTCCCTTCACTCCTCCCTTCACTCTACCCTTCACACAACCTTTCACTCAACCTTCACTGCACCCTTTACTCCACCCTTCACTCAACCCTTCATTTAACCCTTCACTCAACCCTTCATTTAACTCTTCACTCAACCTTCATTCGTTTGTTCATCCACCCTTCACTCCACCTTTCACTCCACCCTTCACTCAACCCTTTACTCAACCCTTCACTCAACCCTTCACTCAACCCTTCACTCAACCCTTCATTCGTTTGTTCATCCACCCTTCACTCAACCCTTCACACCACCCTTCACTCAACCCTTCACTCCACCTTTCACTCTAAACTTCACTCCACCCTTCACTCCACCCTTCACGCTACCCTTCACTCCACCCTTCACGCCACCCTTCACTCCACACTTCACGCCACCCTTCACTCCACACTTCACGCGACCCTTCACGCCACCCTTCACGCCACCCTTCACTCCACCCTTCACTCCACCCTTCACTCCACCCTTCACGCTACCCTTCACGCCACCCTTCACTCCACACTTCACTCCACACTTCACGCGACCCTTCACGCCACCCTTCACGCCACCCTTCACTCCACCCTTCACGCCACCCTTCACTCCACCGTTTACTTCACTGTTTACTAAAAAGTTTACTATTTAATTCACTTCACTGTTTACTCTATCATTCACTCCAATTTTCACTCAGTTACTCAGCATACTCATTAGCTAAAAAATCCAATCTTCAAAGCACAAGTCCATAAATACTAGTATAATGTTCAAATCCTTTTGCCTCAACTGTGATAGACTTTATCCCCAAACTTGCAAATCATGACTATTCTTATTTGCAATAAATTTATTCCGCAAAATTGGCGCACAGAATTTATGCCACATCCCATCGCCTCAGAGCTCTCCCCAGACTCCCAGTTTGCGCACTAAAATTCCTTCTAATCAGCTATTAATAGTGTTTGTTGGCCGTGTGAAATATTGCTTTGTGAAAAAAATTTGCCGACAAAAAATGAACTCGCATGAGCATAGCGTACCTCTCCAGTGCAATGTCCCGATGCCTCACCATGACAACACTTGATTTGAATATCAAGTAATATTAATACGAAAACATGTATACTCATTGAACCAGTAAATACAAGCTGAATTAGGCTTGGTCTATATGCAAATAGTAATTAACTATGTTTATGCAAGTGTCAATCATTGATCTGCTCTCGCATCTTCACACTATTATAAGCCGTTCAAGTTTATAGCGCGGGGTGAATTGAGGGCGTGGAATATCAGTCTAAACCCAAGAGAATAATGATGCCCAATGCTGTTTCACTAAGGACCTGGCATGAGCTGGGCGACGGTCAAACAGGAAGTTCTGCAGCGACCGATACCATAGCAATATGAGGGCTTGATTGTTGTATTATCATTTTCTCAATTCAGCGTCTCCTTACAGAGATTTTCTCTCTTCAACAAAGCCCAACTTTGAAGCAGCTGCGATGCGATTTGATGGCTTGAAACATTTTTATGGCCAACGTTGGACAGCTTTTGGAAAGCCACGAACTTTCCGTGATCAATCAATCAATCAATCAATAAAAAATCTGTTATGATTTGGGGCTCTTTCAGTCTTCCTGTCCTCTGAAGGCTCCTTTCGGTTTACCTGTTGCACTGCTCTAGCACTAGTGAGCAAGCACTCGTGCACAGAAAAAGTCAACAATGCCATGTAATTGGTTTTACTGCTGCCTTTCCTGCACGATAAGAATTGGTTTGCGGTTACATTCGTCTATCGCAACTTAACTTTGCCGGGGTAGATTCTCAGTTGGCCGTCTGTCATCCACTGATTTGTCTTGGAAAATTCTCAGTTGGTCGTCTGTCATCCACTGGTCTTGGAAGATTCTCAGTTGGTCGTCTGTCATCCACTGATTTGTCTTGGAAAATTCTCAGTTGGTCATCTGTCATCCACTGGCTTGTCTTGGAAGATTCTCAGTTGGTCACCTGTCATCTATCGCTGGTTTGTCTTGGTAGATTCTCAGTTGGTCGCCTGTCATCCACTGGTCTTGGTAGATTCTCAGTTGGTCGTCTGTCATCCAGTGGTTTGTCTTGGTAGATTCTCAGCTGGTCGTCTGTCATCCAGTGGTTTGTCTTGGTAGATTCTCAGTTGGTCGTCGGTCATCAATCGCTGGTTTGTCTTGGTAGATTCTCAGTTGGTCGTCTGTCATCCAGTGGTTTGTCTTGATAGATTCTCAGTTGGTCGTCGGTCATCAATCGCTGGTTTGTCTTGGTAGATTCTCAGTTGGTCGCCTGTCATCTATCGCTGGTTTGTCTTGGTAGATTCTCAGTTGGTCGCCTGTCATCCACTGGTCTTGGTAGATTCTCAGTTGGTCGTCTGTCATCCAGTGGTTTGTCTTGATAGATTCTCAGTTGGTCGTCGGTCATCAATCGCTGGTTTGTCTTGGTAGATTCTCAGTTGGTCGTCTGTCATCCAGTGGTTTGTCTTGATAGATTCTCAGTTGGTCGTCGGTCATCAATCGCTGGTTTGTCTTGGTAGATTCTCAGTTGGTCGTCGGTCATCAATCGCTGGTTTGTCTTGGTAGATTCTCAGTTGGTCGTCGGTCATCAATCACTGGTTTGTCTTGGTAGATTCTCAGTTGGTCGTCTGTCATCCAGTGGTTTGTCTTGATAGATTCTCAGTTGGTCGTCTGTCATCAATCGCTGGTTTGTCTTGGTAGATTCTCAGTTGGTCGTCTGTCATCCAGTGGTTTGTCTTGGTAGATTCTCAGTTGGTCGTCTGTCATCAATCGCTGGTTTGTCTTGGTAGATTCTCAGTTGGCAATGTCTTATCTCCTCCCAATTGATATACATGCGTCTCGGTGCGTTACCAAGAGGACCATGGCAACCGCACTAAGCAATTCAATCGAATTTGTCAAAGACTATAGATCTAAGATTCTCGACAAAAAATATTTTCTGCCTTCTTCTAGATCAAGGTCAAAGCGAAAGGTGAACGAGTAACATTCTCACTTCCTCCCGTCCTAATCAAAGCGCACCAGGTGGCCTTGGACAGCTCAGTGTTGGCTCAGTGTTGGAGCAGATAAAGATAGACTGCTCAAACTCTGGATAAGATTTATGAAGGCCCGACTGCCCCAGTACTAGCGAGGAAAACGGATATGCATAAGTGAGGGTTGCGGAGGTATGACATTCGAGTGGGTCAGGCGCACGAAGGGTCATTGTGAGAGGTCTGTCAGTGAGCAACTGACCATTCGGTTCGGTTGGGGCCTAAAAATCATACCCAAAGCCTTTAAAGAGACTGAAATTCAGATTATTTCTATTTTTATTTGCTTGGCTTTTATTCCACTCGACAATGGCTGACACTCAGTCGGTGGCTTTTTTAATGGCTAAAAAATTGGCTAGAAGAAGACATAAAGACGCAAAGTTGAAGAGAAACTAACCAAACCAACATGTTTCTTTTCAGTAAAATTATCTTTCACGCAAAGAAAAAAATGCTTAGTTTTCCATGTCAGCTAACTGGTGCACAATGTAACACGCGGCATCGGCCTCTCAAGAGTCGAGAAGCTCTACGATAGTCTTTGTTCGTCCCACAACTAACTTTTTAAAGATTATATTCTTCTCCGAATGGGCTGGCGGATTTTCTTAATCAAAAGTAGCTTAACGCAGATAAGTGTATACCAATTATATTCAAGAATCGGTTGGCTTCAGATAAGGATGAAAAGTTTAGAAAGCTGAAATGCCTTGTCAGTCAAGCAAGAAAGCGTGGTCGGGATGAGACCGCTATGGGATAAACTTAGCACAAGAAGAGAGAAGAGGCAGGAAAATAGCTAAGTCTGCAAAATCGTGGGACCGCCGCCGACTTAATCAGAGAAGGCTTCGGAGCCTCCGAGAATGTGGAGAGACAAGCGGAAAGTGCGAGCTGCAGTCTTCAGTAACCCTCCTCCCTCCCTGCTATAACGCGCCAGGATTATTTGGTTATCAAACAGAAGTAAAAAGGACTCAAGCGATGCTAATGCGATTCGCCAATTTTTGCCTCCCCGCCATCCCTCTTTCTCTCTATCTTCCCCTCCGCTGTCTCTATTGGTAAGCTTTATTCGCCAGACTGGTTCCTGAGGTCCGAGTTTGGGGACACTGCAGCTTAGGCCAGCTCTGCGATAAATGCAAGACCCACTAGTAAAGGGAGTGCCTGGCCATGGACTCCTCCGCTAATCAGGTTTCTGTGAGACCACCAGCCATTGCATGGGGTGGGGCCTCTCAGTGTGAATAGAGAAGGCGATTTTGAGTTTTGGGCGAAGAATTTAGCGCGGCAAAGTTTTCCCCTTCATTTGATTATGGCTCCTTTGCGCACTTTTGGCCTCTTTATCCTTAACTACTGCTGGGCACGCTGGTCAACAAATTTCAGATGAATGTCCGACTCAATAGTCAGAAAACTGTACTGAACAGTTTGAAGTGAGGGCTGCTCCTAACTGTACAACCGCTCCCCTACCATCTCTACCGCTCACTACCACTTTCTACCGCTCCATACCGCTCTCTATACCGCTCCCTTCCGCTAATTACCGCTCTCTACCTCTGACTACCAATCTCTACCGGTCACTTCCACTCTCAACCGCTCCTACCGTTCCCTACCGCTCTCAACCGCTCACAGCCACTTTCTACCGCTCCATACCGCTCTCTATACCGCTCCCTTCCGCTAATTACCGCTCTCTACCTCTGACTACCATTCTCTACCGGTCACTTCCACTCTCAACCGCTCCTACCGTTCCCTACCGCTCTCAACCGCTCACAGCCACTTTCTACCGCTCCATACCGCTCTATTAGCGCTCTCTACCGCTCCGAACCCTTTCTTTGTTGGTTATCAAACCACTCTATTGCTCTCACCGTGCTCTCATCGCACCCATTGGCTCTCAACTGATACCTAATGCTCCCAACCACCCGTTTAACCGACAAGTCATCACTGAATAGAACGAAAAAATGAGATGCACATGAAATCGATGCCGTCTCTTTGTTTCACAACCAATCCCATCTATACTAACAGCCTCGATTGGGATTGCTGGCAACTAGTCCCATGTCCCCAGCTCCCCCACATCCCCACCCACTTCAGGGCGCCTTCGCGTCTCAGACTTGCAACAAAAAATGCATGCAAGCTACGAAGATGAAGCAGATGATGAGAAAGAATTATAGAGGGGGAGAGCCGAGTGGGTTAATCCGAGAGGGAAAGCCAAAGACAGGATGATGTCCAGGG